>JBBKCR010000038.1:7162998-7193611 GCA_037577295.1 Ladigesia roloffi
TGTGTGTGTTATGAATAATAAGTACACATGTATATACTAAATATCTGTCAATATATATGTGAATACACACACACACACAAAACACAATAAATGTATATATATATATATATATATATATGCACAAAGGAATGAATTACATGCTTCACTGATATATATATTTAGGGTTATCGTGATAATCAGTGCTGAAGCATGTAACTCATTCCTTTGTTTTAAATATATCAGAAACTACATTCTCTTTCTGGTAGTGTTCATTTCTTATGTAAGCAAGCCGCATCTTTCTGAACAAAGCTGGACCGAGTGCTTCTGCACAAAATAGTTATCCAGATTGAAGTGGATCAATCTGGAACTCCCGAAAATAACTTTGGTGCCTAGAAATATTCTCTCTCTCACTTTCTCTTCCTCTCACTCGCTCTCTTGTCCTGCGACCACAGTGAGGAATCTGTGGAGGTAGTGTTGCATTTTTGTTTGTGTGTTCGACTGTGTTGCAAGCACGCCCTGGAAACCTTAGCAGCGATGTACCAGCAGCTCCCAAACTAGGTCGCCATGAACATCTGTCCTTGAGTTTAAACTGAGACTACAGCATGATAATGCATATGTATGCATAATTCCCATTAATTATTCCCATCTCCGGCAAACTGCAAGGAATAAGACAAGAACCGGATACTATAAAATGGCTTGATCATACATTCCTTTTCATTATGTGTTCTTAAACCAACAAAACAAATAAAACAACAACATTTACAACATGTAAAACAAAGCAGCCATCCAGGCATTCTTAAGGGAAACAAAAGTGGCTTATCTCTGCAATGGTATCAAAGAAGATTTTGGCACCTTTCCAGGACCCTAAGTAAAGCACTATTTTTGAGAAAACTGTTCATCAATGATCTCAAGTGCATGTCAGGTTTTTTTTTTCTGCTGTAACAAAGCAATAACATGAAATGTGATGAGTTATTTTTATGAGGCAGTTACATAATGTTTTGTAGCAGACAGTTGTTTTTTAATGAAAGCTCCAAATCATTCAATCATTCATAAAAAAAACGGTCCTAAGAAGATGCGACACTTTCACAGTTCCAACTCTGAGAAAATCCAAATAAGTTGGAAGCGATCCGTCAAAACGCATGGTGTAGACCTCAAGATTTCGTAGTGCAAGATAATCAATGAGGATCATGGTTCTGTGTAGACCCCAGGTAGAGTGACACTAAAGATAATGTAATGCGCTTGGTAAAGGACAAATAACAGATGGCTATGAGAGTGGGGCTGTTTTTGTTTGAGGGAAGGCCTTGGCTTAGATTATTAAGTTGTCACATCTGCGTCGAATCGCACATTTCCCGAGTTCTCAAGCTGGTAGTGCTGAAATCAAATGCAGCTTTTTTTTTTCTACAAGAAGAGTGTGGAAAGTGACAACATTAGAGGGTGCGCTCCCAGTAGGGGAGGCCGGGAGTGTGTCTAGCAATGCCACTGCTCATCAAAGCTCATCTTCCGTTGTTTCACCATTGATATTCCAACTCTGTCAATATCAGAACTACAGAGAAAAAACTAAGCGCCTCTGAGAGTTTCATCAGACCTTCCATAGCTTAGATTCAGAGAAGAGCCTGACCATTTTAGACTTTTAGAGGTGCAGGAAACTTCTGGGATGACGAAAGCATGAGATAACTATCATCGAATGTATTTGTGTGTATTTTAAGCATTCAAAACCATAATAAAATGTTTTTTTTAAGGCTTTGCAACAACCATGTCATTTCTTAACACAGAAACAAGTGGAAAAAGTGGAAAGGGCAGACATGTCAATAGATTATGTAATTCATTGCATGATCAAATGTATAGTTATTATTATTTTTTTTTATTGTAGTATTTGACGTCCCCTGAAGTTTCATAATATATAACTTTGTCTTGGGTTGAACCCTGTGCGGACTCCAGACCCTCCCCTGCCTGGAACAGGTAGCCTTGCCCGGAAACCAGAAGCAGATGTTGCGCTCTAAACTGTTCCCTGCTTACATGTTTAATGACTCTGAAACTTAAGGGCTGCCGATTCGGACAAGCTGTGATTTGCCAGCACAAATGGGGCATCGCATTCATGAACAGTGACATTAGTGAATCAGGAAAGACATGGATCTGGAGCAGTGGGTGTTGCAGTGATAGAGACAGGGAAACAAGGTCCTCTGGGATTGGAATTGGAAGGATTAATCAGTAGTGCAGAGCGTGCGCAGCCAGAGAATAGTGGACAACTCGTTTCCTTTATATTTACAGTGAAGTGGAGGGCACTTCAAGGCAGCAATCAGAAAAAGCTGGAAGAAAAGAAGACCTACATACACCTTAGCATGGTCATGTAATAATGAGTGCCTTATGTAAGGTGGCTTTTAGTGAATAACAGCAACTGGAAAGGGCTTTAATCTATATTTGTGAACCATTTCTACTGGTATCGTAATATGAATATGATTAAGCCATAAAAAAATTGATGGTAACTGCGTGGTATTACATTAAGATTTATTAGGAAAAAATATTCACATATTCATATAGAGTTGGTCCCCCTTTGCAGCTATAACAACTTTATGGAGAGCTTTCCCAAGAATTTCTGTGGGAATTTGTGCCCATTCATTCTGTAGAGCATTTAGGAGGTCAGGCACTAATGCTGAATGAGAAGATCTGGCTCACAATCTCCATTCCAGTTCATTCCAAAGGTGTTGGATGGGGTTGAGGTCAGGACTCAGTGTGGACCAGTCATGTTCTTCCACACTGAACTCATCCAGCCACGTATTTATGGAACGTAATTTATGCACTTGGGCACAGTCATTAGAAACGATTCTTCTCCAAACTTTATTCACAAATTTGGAAGCATGCAAATATCTTCTCATGCTTGGTTTTAAACATCCCTGCATTCAATAATTAAGAGGTGTTTCCCAATGTCTTTGTCCATATAGAGTATGTAGCAGATCAATATACACTCATGCACAAAAATGCGAACACTTCCAGGTAAGCGACATGTTGAATTGCTTCTCTAAATATATATATGTGGGCACATCCTCTACAGACTCATTCAAATATGACACTATTTTACTCATTTTCTATCCATTGTCACATGCCTATTCATCTGGGGAAAAACAAACATAACGTTTGAAACTCATTTTAATGTTTCCCATTATGTTAAATAAACTGTAATTGTGTAATTAAGTTTCACAAATATTTGTTCTTTGTAGAGCACATGTATCCATTTTCATTTTAAAAATCAACTAAATGTAGTCTGACCGCAGGCACCCAGACTTCTCCATTTGCATATAGTTTCGATTTATTCGTTTATTTATGACAAATTATTGTGAAAAACATGAGACTGGAAAACCCCTCTTATTCATTATATACAGGTTCTGCAGAATACAAAGAATAAATACTGCTTTTGACTGCAATATGTTTACCATGTAAATAAGCAATCTAGTAAATATCAAAACAATCAGATTGAATCGTTAATCACAGATACACACACACATACACACACACACACACTCACACATACACTTACATTAGCCATAGCTTGGTCATCCTTACAGCAGTGGGAACAGTAATTATCTCCTCATAGCTCTCCAGCATAAAAAAAGAAAAGAAAAATCACATTCAAGGCTTAGCGAGGACCACATGAGCATAATTTTAGAAAATAAACTTTTTCCTCCGTCTTTCAGCTCTCAATTGACTCGCTGACCCTTAAGTGTTGCCACTGCGGATTTTAAAATTGACAGTGAGAGATGCTAATTGTTTTGGGGGGCTGGCGGGAAGGGGAGGCAGCAGAGTTGGTGAAAATGAAAGGGAGTCTTGCATGGCTTCCGCAGCTTGGAGCCGAGGCTTTTTTTTTCTTTTCTTTTCTTTTTTTTTGTGGCATGGAGAATTAAGGTAGATTTCTTTCCATTTGTGTAAGCCTTGGTCAAGAAATTACAGTCTGCTCTTCCCACGGTGCTACATGTTTTCACGGATCAGTGATTGTGCAGAAAGATGCATTACCGAACAAGCAACACACGTCCGTCCGCCCCCATACGCGCCTTTGATCTCATGATGCGCTTGGGCGAAAAAGCTAATGTGGTTATGTGCTAACGTATACACTTCTCAGCACACAAATGATTACAATGCGCCG
The DNA here is from genome assembly GCA_037577295.1 of Ladigesia roloffi. NCBI lineage: Eukaryota > Metazoa > Chordata > Actinopteri > Characiformes > Alestidae > Ladigesia > Ladigesia roloffi. Next base: position 7,167,113 of record JBBKCR010000038.1, read on the forward strand.
GGTTTCGCGTTTGCTTTGAAAAGGCTAAACGGGAGCATTTCTCAGTCAAACAAGACATTATCTTTCCCAAACCAGCCTGGTCGAGATTTTTCAAGGACCAGAAAGCATGCTCCTACTGGCCATTCCATGCTCAACAGCCCTTTGTGTCCACTCTGAGGCTTTGGAATCGGTGGCTGTCACATTCCCAGTATAATCAACAGCCCTTGTAACATGTTTTTAGCTATTGTGCAATTTTTAGTGTCCCCTTTTTTTCTTTTTTTTTTTGCCTGTTGAGCGGCGGAAACTTTAACCTAAAAGACCTTAATGCTGGTGCCCTTCTGGAAAGGTAATTGCACTCTACATCCATCTGCCCTGACCTCTTTCACCCCTGCTGATCTCCACCAAAAGCCTTTCAGTGTGGCGAGTGGACCATAGCACAGAATACTAGACTGGCAAACCAAAACATACCTGTTCAAACAGCACTGTACTGCTGTTCTTCCCAAACTGCATTAGGGAAAGATGTTTTCTCTGAGGACCATGCTAGTCTTTTTCAGAACAAATTCTCTTTAAAGATCTTCAGGGGAAAAAATAGGTTTCTTTTAGGATCTCTTGAGATTTTTTTGCTATTACAAGAAAGCAATCACTTCAGCTGAACAAAACCAACCAGTGTATTCCTTCATAACCAATTTTCTTCATAGACAGATGGCAACCCACTAGATGGACATGTCTAATAAGATTTTCCAGATGGAATATGAAAAGTTTCAAAATCCATGTGTTTTTTTTTAATACATAGTTTTATTCTTATGAAACACATTGCAACGGTCTGTTGAATGCGTTCATCTGATATCATATTGTCAGTAAGTAGAAGAGATTAAATGAATGAAGTGAATACTACAGCCAGTTCTGTTCAGTCTTAGGTTGCCAAATGAAAATTGAGCCTTTTTAGGACATCTATTGACAATAAATCAAATGGGGAAAATAAAAGAAATGTGGAGCTAAACCTGTTGACACTGAATGTAAATCAAATGTAAATGTAATTAAATGCGCAATTACTCCTGAATCACATTATACCAGTTCTAGAAAAATCCCAGCATCAACACTATAATTCTAAAGGTTTAGAAAAATCAATCGCTTTGGATATGGGCTTTACCAGTGGCCATCATGAGGCTTCAGAAACTACAGGACATTGTTTGGTTTTGGTGATGGGAACTCTGCAGCTGTGACCCTCTGATCCTGTTTACCATGACTCCCCTGCTCCTCGTCCTCATGGCTTCAATTGTCAGTCGATGTTGCCGGCGAGCCAGCATCACGCCAGCCGTGGCGAGATTAGAAAATTGCCCAAATGGTAGGGTGGAAAGGTATAATTGAAGATGGCAAAGAGGCAGAATTGGGGGTGGGGTTTAAAATGAGTGCTCTAGACTGTTAAGTTCTCGAGTAGGTCTTGCAGGGCTAGAGTGCAGAACAATCATGCCATGTGACAGGACAACGCCAGTCTGAGCGAGCCTGGCACATCGCATGCAGACAAACAAGTATGGAGCTTAATCACGGAGATTACTGTGCCGCCACTACCCCCATGACAGGGACTAATTGAGAGAACACGAGACACCTTCTAATGAACATCTGATTAAACCAGCACTACGCTCCGAGAAAGAACTTGCAGAACTTCTTCTCCAGCTATTTATTTACTTGAAGCTTGAGAAGACAATTGTGAGATACTGCAATGGTGGGACATTTATGTTTATTCTAGGAGACTCGATGAAGCTGACCTTCACTAAATAAAAACGGTTTTAGGTTGTCTTTGGCTCATTCAAGCTTTTTTTTCAAACTTATTTAAAAACTTAACACAGTACTTTTTCTCATCAGACATTTTCTATCGTCACAGTTACATGACGATTTGTCTAATATCACCCTAAAGGGACTTGACAGTAAGGCCAACACCCAAAACCTCTCCAGTGAGGCTTATGGTGTTTCAGTGCTTGCACAGAGCTGCGCTAGACTCAACAAAACATTCGTTGTATGTGTTTTACCCTATACTTCAAAATATACTGTAACTGCACCACAATTGGCCAAGCACAAAACCAAACCCAAATGAATCTGCACTGTTTATTTTGGATTGCTCATATATGGGTGATGGCGGTCCAAAAGCAGCCCGAGATGATTTCAGTAAGTCATGCTGGTATATTTTCTTTGTTTTCAGAGGGAGGTATTTTGATGACTGGAGTTTTCTTTCTCCTTGTATTCCATGTGCTCAGATTTTGCATAATTTGGTACAGTGCACATTTAGAAGCGATACTACCCTGAGGGAGTTGCACTGTAGAAAGAACCCACTTTTGGTTCCCGAAAGAACTGGTTTCAGTTGAGTTTTCATTCAATTGAAAAGTTATTTAAGGAACCAAAAGTGGCTGTGTTTGTCTGGCCAAATTCAGTCCTATTGAACATGTGTAAGGGATTATGAAATTGCATGTTCGTCTGAGAGACCCTTGTAACTTTGGGGAACTGAAGAAGGCTGACCACGAGAAAGGGATCAAAATTTAAGCACAATTGTTAACAATTGTAAACTGTTATAACCACCAATGGCTTTGCAGAAAGAGACACCAAATATTACTAACATTAGGACTTGCTACTGATGGCAATATAACTTGGTACACTCAAAGCATAAAAACATACAAATATTGTGCATGCCTCATTCTGACCGATTGAAACAAGCACTTTATAAGTATATTTTAAAACAAAAACTGCACCGACCTTAATGCTTGTAGTATTCTATACATGCACACCTGCTCCTTCAAAGGTCTTCTCGTGGACTTGCATAGATCTTTCAAAAGATATATCCTGTCTAAAAAGGAATTCATCAGTTGCTGCTTATTAAATAGGATTGCCAGCCTCTTCCCTTGACCTCATATTTTCAGTCCACTCAGACCCACATACATTGGGGCCAAACACTGACCGATGGCCTGATCACATGGTGTTCTACTGGAGCACGTCTCCAAAACAGTTTCTTCAAGTGAGCTTCCTCATCATTACTGTCCTGGACTGACACATATAGCTGAGAAACGTGACCAGAAAGTTGGATTTCACCTACTCCCATCAATACCCGAGCAGCAAGAACATCTGAATTGCATCAGAAAATGACCTTTCTCAGCCGGGGCATGTGACAACATTATTAGGAAACATTATAGTTTGACGGAGATTTTGGGCTAATGTGGATGACACTGCTGCCCATTTATTTTCGAGCTGTAGAAGGTGGACATAACAGCGCCCACTCTGAAGACATATGTTAAAGATGCGTGGGGTTCTCTAACTGTCATTTTAGTGGTTTTCGTCCCCCTAATTGGGAGAACACCGGGCTGTTTTCTGCTGCAAACATGTCACAGTTTGGTTTGGCTATCATTTTACCTGCCAGACACTTTAATACCATCCCAAACAGCTTAATTTCTGCATATTTACTTGTGTTAAATTGACCCTCGCAGCCTACAAAGGTTGAAAATTGCAATGAGAAGTAATGTGTAACTTGATTAACTTATCTATTACTTGCTTTAGAGCAGTGCAGAGAAAAACAAATCGAAATTAATGTCCTACAAAAATCACTTTCAATACTTTTCCATTCCACGAATGAGTTTCAGAGTTTTCCGTCTTAAGTATAAATGATCAAACCCACTGAATATTGGGATTTCTCATTTAATTTTCTCGAGAGCGCTCCAAGATATTTAAAGTTATTGGATTCTGTATCATTTTGGATCATCTGGAAAAAGGGATAATGAAATCCGTCACCCAGACCCATTGATATGACAGTAAATATGCAATAAACCTCATTATGCAATATGTACCTCATTACCAGGAGGACATTTTCTTAGTGAACATAATTTATAGCACAACATTATTAGAGTGTAACATGATTATGGGTTTTATACCATGTGTGATTAACAGTCATGGCCATCATTCATGCGCCTTTATTTATCGCTTGAATAGTTAACGAATGTGTCTCTCTTTTATATACTTATATTTAAAGAAGAAATCTAATTAATTTCACTACTTAAAAGAATAAGGCGATTTTCAGACTTGCCATATCTCATATTTAGCCAGTAAATTTGCCCCACTTTATTCATTGGCACTTTCAAGCTTAAAAATATGCTAAGCAGACTTACCATCGCAAATCTAAGCAACATCCGATTCGCTGCATCTCTTGTTCTTTCTATGCGATTACAGGAGCCAAATCTGTACACAAGAGCTTAAGTGCCATTGAAATCAGGGGTTCATCTCCATGTAGGTTTTCTGTTGGCTTTCAACTTAAACAATCTGCCACCCTGATTTAGTCAAGGACAAGCAAACGGCCAATAGAAGAAGCCTTGAGGTCCAAAACTATTTTTAATTTCATGCCAAGGCTGTTTCCAGCCACAATCGCCAGGTTATTAATTGACAATGGTTGAAATTTCAGCCTAATTCACTTGAGAAGGCTACCAGAATCACTTAATCAAACAATTTGCTGGATTTCTTCTGTACTTAAACAGCTAATATGTTTGACGGGCCTTTTAAATCAATGATACCCGGGGAGCCGCTTGATTGGCCAGCCTGTCACTTTAAAGAGGATGCCTGGGGCCCACGGCTCGCTCGCTGAGGATGGAGAATGGGGGAGCTTTGTGAGGGACGTCTGTCTGGAAGTGTCCATTGGATTAAGAGCTATTATAGGAACGTTTATTATGACACCTAAATCGTCAGATGCAAAGCACTGCCAAATGCACCATGAAATGGACCCGAGAAGACCTCCCTCTTCACACCCCATCTGTGCTCCCTGTCACGCCATCTTCTGCGGGAGGAGACGGACTTGCCAAGAGTCCAAGCTGTAGAGAAACTGAAGGCTTTACATATGTGAAGATTCAATATACCATACTGAAAGGACTTAGCTAATGAAACTGAGTTAAAGGGAACGTTCCGCTCCCGATTATCACGACAATAAAATGTACGTATCCTGGTTTTCAGTTAATCAGACAGCAGACATGGTTGCATACATTACCAGCCATGTTAGTACTTCTTTGTGTATACCAGCTTAATCTTCTCATCTTTCTGAATGTGCATGGTGGCCCTTGTTTAAACATACATTGTTACTTAAGGGAACATGACAGATGAAGATGCTAGACATTCTTGGCAATAAAAAATATAATTTTTTCTGAAAAGGGGAAATTTGGCTGACATTATATTCACAGAACTAAGCAGATACTCCAGAACTATTTACAGTTATGCAGGTGACTAACATAGCTTCTTGCTCAGAGATGCTTTTTGTATTATTATAGACATGATACCTACTATGCTGTTCGATTAGCCCAAAAGGGTAGCATTAGCATTTTTGTTTCTAATGAAAACACATTATCTCAATGAATATGTAAATACTTTGCCCTTTCATGAGTGTCATGAGATTTAAGTTCTCCTATTATTTATATTGAGGCATGGTGTGATCAGTGGAAACTAATGTACACTCCCCCCTATAACAAAAAAATGTATTTTTCTGGAAAAAATCTTTACACAAATGTTAATGAAATTAAAAAAACTACATGCATGATGTTGCACTGATATTGCATTTTGAGTTGCCATAACAGTTTTGCTCTGTTAAATTCATTTATTGAAACACTACTAATTTAATATTACCATAATTACAGAGTGACCCACAATTAGTACCTTTCAAAAGGCAGCAGCTTCATGTCGGGTTTCCAGTCATATTCCTAGATGTTTTACAAGATTATAGATGTTTATGGGATTAATATTAATTTATATATTTTAGTAAATGTAGAATCAAGGTTGTGTTTATGTACAGTACAGAAGACCCTTTGTTACGACTGGATTTGATGAAAATTGTATTGAGCATACATATTATTTGACAAGAGGGTGCTGATATTTTTGCATATGACTGTATAGAATTTTTAATAGTAGAGCAACTTACTAACTTAATAGTAGAGTACTTACATTAATTGTAAGGGTCAATGGAACAGATGAAATGTTATTTATCGCCATAGGTGCCAGTTCTGTTTAAGCAGAATGTTGTAGCCATACAGCTATTTCTCATTTTTATTTTATTTTATTGTAATTTATGTATTTATTTGTTTATTTATTTATTTATTTATTTGTTTATTTATTTGGGTATAAACATTGTTTTATTTGTTGTTCTGAAATATGGGCTGTATGATTTGTATTTATTGATGATGAGAATTTTTGTCCTTTTTGGTACTACCTGTGCTCACGGGGCGAGAGGTGAAAGGTCCTCCTGTGACGTGGGGCAGGGCGACCACAGGTGAGAGTTTTGTCTCCAGCAGCTTAACACTCAACACAGGAGCTGCACAAGTCCTCAGAGCTCTTGTGTACTCCCCCCCCACACACACACCCATGACTGCATGGCCACACACAACTCCAACTCCATTGTCAAATCCGCAGATGCCACAGTACTACTGGGTCTCATATCCAACAATGACGATACAGCAAATATAGAGGTGTTGGAGAACCTGACATCATGATGTTAGGAGAACTGCGTTCGACTAAATATCAGCAAAACCAAGGAAAAACCCCAATTTCCCAATCATTTCTAACGTAGTGTGGACGTGTCCACAACGTCCCCTGCATGAATGATGGCTATGCAACATGCACAGCTGCTCTGTCTTTGTTCTTCATGCTCTCTACTTGATAAATTTGCATCAACCTCAAATCCATTATTCACATAATGCTTTCAACGTCATTGCATTTGGTCCGTGTAGCGAAGCTCGTGAAGCACATCAAATCTATGGTACAGAGATGACCTGAGTGGTGGCCCTTCATTGGTTCCCCTTGCCTGAGGTGAGTGCCTCCCATCTAATTAGAAGATAAAAGCTGCCACTTACTGTAGGCTTCGGGGCTTGCTCAGAGAGAGAGAAAGAGAAAGAGAGAGAGAGAAAGAGAGACAGATAGAAAGAAGTGAGAGAGAGAAAGAGGGAAAGGAGAGGAGAGGCTGAGTGTGCAATCAGGTTACCATGGACACCTGCCAGCGTGTTCAACTCACAGTGCATCTCTATCAGCAGTGAAGGAACTGCGTCTGTCTGGCAGCGATGTGCAGTGAAGGAAAGGCCAGTATTTTTAGAACATGTTGTGTTTTTCTCTCCATGCCACTTCAGGTACTTTGTACCATATAGGTGTTAGCTGTATGGAAGTAATTCAAAGCGCTGTCAGGGGTGAGAAAAAACGCTAGTGTGTTCTAGCGTTGTTGTGTTAGTCATGACTGTAAATTGATGATAATGGGCAAAAGGGTCAAATGACGTACATAGTGTGACTGTTGTCATGCATAAAGTCAGAACCACGCTTTGCTTTTGTTTTCCGGACATGTGAAATTGATCCTTAGAAATCAACCAAAGTTATCACTTTTGTTTACTATTTAAGGGTAAATAAGAAAATATAATAATTATGCGGTAGGTCACATTTAAAGTTCTACAACAACAAGAGACAGCAGCAGAATTTCTCCTGTCGATTCTATGAGCTACGAGAGTAATTCATTTCAAACTACCCCATGCTTGGGTCACACCATCCATAACGATTAGTTGTAATAGTTAAAGAGAGTCATAACAGATAAACAGAGAGAGAGAAAGGGAGCGAGCGAGAGAGAGAGAGAGAGAGAGAGAGAGAGAGAGAGAGAGAGAGAGAGTGTAATAGTTATTATATTACATTAGACATTTTAACCTAGAACACAGTGAAAGTCAAATCAAATTTGAAAATGTATGAACCCATATCAGTCTTCATGCAAAACAAACACTATATGAATACATTTGAAATATTTTAAGGGCATTCATAAGAGAATCCATCCTATTAATATCTGGTGTATAATGTATTTAATAACACCACCGTGTAGACTGAGAGTTCTTCTAGACATTCATTTTATTTCCCAGTCAATATGGAATCATCTACAGTTTGGTTCATCAGTCTGGACTGGTAAAACAGTAAAACAGATTCCATTAAAGTAAATACTTAGAAATCACTTGTCTTAGCAAATAAAACATTGAAGATTGAAATAAAAGTTTAGGCTGTTCTTTCTAAAGTGCATGTGTGAAATATTCACATAAAATATGAAGTTTTACATTAAAAAAAAAAACTTCACCACCACCACAGAGAATGAGAGAGAACATTCCTTTAAAATCAAGTATGAAATAACTGTGGCTTTGCAGCATTTTTGCTGCTACATAAAAGCATTCATCAGGGAAGGTCCTGAGCTTGATTTCAACATTATTTGAACGCGTTCAATTTCCATTAGATCGACATCATATCAGGATAAATTATAAGACAATGTACCATGTAGTAGTGTTTTTCCTTAGTCACTAAAAGAGAGCAACTCAATATAAAGGCATGCATTGCAAAAAAAAAAGGCTTTGTGCAGTATAGTACTGTGACCAGTTCCTCACGGCTATACAGTCAGTTCAAAGGAAATTTCGCTTTCCAGGAACAGCTGACTTTCCAAGATCTTTACAGTTCAAGCAAATTTAAAAACAAAAGGTGTGGTTTGTCAGAACGTGGTGTCATTACTAATAACATGTTTGACAAGAGTATCACATCATGTACACATATACATTAGACGCCAGAGTTAAGGATCTGAACTTTAAAATGCTGTATATTGCACTTCTGAAGTTGTAGATGCTATTACTTTAAAATCATAGATATCTAGGTTGGAAAGTAATTGCTCTGTATAACACCTACATAATATTAGCATATAGTTCTAAAGTCAACAGATCCACAACTTATCAAGGCAATATAAATAAGTTCAAACACTTTTTGGCTCGAAAGAGCACCCACACCCCAAAACAAACAAAAATACCTTTTGCTGAACAGTCCTCAGAAAATGCACCACAGAAAGTTCCAGTTGTATTTCATTTTTAATTTCTAAAAGACCCAAAAGACTAAAGGTGTGGAATGACTGAGTGATTTGGTTTTTCTTCATCACACAAATACTACAACCTGGAGGGCCCCGCCCCTTCACAGCCAGTAAAATCAAACTAGTTAAAAAAAAAAGTTCATAAATACCAAAATTTAAAAGCATAGTTCACATTAACGAGTAACCCTAATTTATCTCTACATGCTGAGGTGAAGCAGAAGGAAATTCTGGAGAAACTGCTGACTGCTCTATTTTTTTGCTGTTTTTATTTTAAAATAAGGACCGAAAAAGGCCAAAATGCTAAACATTTTCAGCATTAAAATACAGGCCTAAAATAAAGGCACTGAGTCAAATGGACCCCTCCAGAATTCTCTTTCAGAATCAATGCCATGTTAAGGTCATTCCTGGCTGTGGGCTTTTTAGGGTTTGGAGCTAGAACCCAACAGGCCATACAGTCTGTTTAACAGCATATTAAGCTGGATTTGTGTCCAATTTACCAAGCAAACTGAATTATCTGGTGTCATTCATTACATGTTTCATTAACTGTTTAAACAGCCACATTTTACACCCTCCTTGCAGCAAGCTTTAACAGTGCTGCTCCAAACATACACTGAATCCCCACATGCATTGTTCTGAACCTGAATTACATTTAGCTTGTTGGTTTACCATTCTCTTTAAGGTAGAGTGAGAAAATGAGCGCTCAATTCTATTGCCAACAGACTGGCTGACTTGACCATCAATTCCAAATAGCTGTCAATGTAAGACATTAATTGATCCTCAGAACCAAGCACTTCCCATTTATCCCATCACTGATTATATCTGAGCAACAAGGGAACTGGCAAAATGCGATTGACTGTCCATCTTCCCTGTGCTCCAATAGAACAGGAGTCCAAAAAACCTGGGAGGTCTCAAAGCTGGTGTGTCCTCGCTTGCCTGTCTCTGCATATGGAGCAAAGTTCGCGAACAATAAGAGGTATGATGAACATAATGCTAAACCCCGTCTGTGGAAAAAAATCACAAACCAACATTAGTAACTGCCAAAAGCAGGGATTGGAAATGGGACAACTTAAAATATCGTTGGACCAAACTTACATGTAAATCTATTTCAGCTATATGTCAGTAGGGGCTAGGTTTAGATATTTAGGTAGATAATCACCTTTAGAGTAACCTTACCATGAGTATGAAGAAGTAGAAGACCCACATCCAACCTAGTGTGCTCTCAATGAGTGACACCAAGTACTACAGGGGGACAAGAATGACAATAGCCTCAGTGTTAAAATCTTTTCCTGTATTTGACTAAGAGCATGTGACACTTTGAGCAACTGGGAAATTTACTTTGCTCTTTTTCACATTGTGACCTAAATGTATTTAATTTACCCATACCATCAAGCGACTGTTAAGAGGTGCCTGCACAGATTCAATCCACTGAATTTTACAACAAATCCTTTTTTTTAATCTTACCTGACCACCAGCAGCCCCGATACTGCCGGTTCCATCCACTATGCCCGTGACAGTAGCCAAAGCCTCTTGACTGCCCTGCAGAGCATCTTGTCTGCCCAGATCAGCTGAGATTGCTGAGCTTATCATGTTTGACGGGCCGCCAATGAGGAAGCCTAAGAAGAAAATTTAAAATACATGCCTTTAAAAAATAAAATATAGAATAAAAATTGAAACATTGTATTTCTATATAGTATAAAACACATATTATTCAGTCTGGATTTATAATTTCATGGTTTGCTGTTTGCTGGCCTTCATTTTCAGATCAAAAAGCTATAGGTTACACGATAATATAGACATGGTTTTAGGTAGTGGACCACTGAAAATGATAGATCCTTCTCACCTGTTACTGCTAGAAGCACTCCGTTTATCACTTGATCATTTGGAGAGTCTATAGAAGAAAAGAACCAGTGTGAAGGCAAATCAAAGTAAACATCAGAAACAAATGAAGTTTATTATTAATGCTTGGTTAATATATTCAAGAGCGCAACTTAAAACTTACGAATGTATCCCACTAAAGCTCCCATAGCTAGCAATAAACTGACGGACAGCACAGGAGCTCTTTTACCCAGGAAATCAGAGATCAGGCCCTGCACTGTTCCCCCTGAGAGAGCGAGAGAGGAGGAGGGAGGGAGGGAGAAGGAGAGGGATTGGAAGAGGGAGAGAAAAAAAGAGAGAAAGAATTAAATTCTAAAACTGACATTATTAAAGAATTCTAGTTATAATCAAAATCTCACATATTTAAATCTTGAAAAAGTAATGCTCAAATAATTTTGTTAATATAAGTAATGCTTATTTTAAAAGTACTATTGTATTTTTTGGGGCTGAAGCAATAATATGACATTGTTACTGTTTTCCAAGACCAACACAGTTCAAAAGTAAATATGATGCCGGTACAACAGCAATGACAGTAGAATGAAAGAAAAAGTTTCTGAATTAATATTTCAGGTTAACCCCACTCACCAATGATTCCTCCCACATCGTACCAGACAGACAGTCGGTCTGCCTGAGCCTCTTTCCAGCCAAAGTTGTTGCTCAGATAGAATGGCAACCAAAAGAAGAAGGAGTAGTTCACCAGCTTCAGACAAGCATAGGCGAGAGAGTACTAGCAGGGCAGAGTTAAAGAAAAAAACGGTCACAGTTTGTACACAGCAAGGAATCAAACAGATAAACTCATCGCCTATGACAACCAGTCCCAAAACAGACACTCACAGGAAGAACACCAGGCAGGCAGAAGGCTTGAAAGAAGCCGATGGCTTTTGTTTGGGTAACAGGTTCCTCCTCTCGCTGTTGTATGGAATAGTACCCTCCATCACATACCACATCTTCTTCAACTTCCTCATCATCACTCATAAGTGGCTGATGGCTGTCCAAATCCCTTTCCACTGATGTGAGACCTGTCGCAGCACTGTCACAGAGGCCTGAGAGCAAGGACAGACCACACATATACCACATAAACCAGTATAAGTGATATGAGAGGGTGAGACCACAGACATAATCTAACACACAGTGATTATAAAATCATTCATTATCTTGTGTTGAAGTTATCATATAACCTGGAATTCAAATGCAGCATCAAAATGGAAATGTATATAGTAGGCAGTGTGTACAGTCATGTTTGGGCACTTATGGTGAAAACGTAGATTTACTTTCTAGTTTAAAAGTAATTCTCTTACAGAAAACATACTTGTGCACATTGTAAAGCAGAGAACAAATAAATGAAACATAAAACGTGGCCATTGGAAATTTTATCATTCATTTAAGGCTTTGTTTTTTATCACACCAGTCTATTTCAAAGATAAGCTTCAGCTTAATGATTCACAGACGTTCCCCATGCTGGACTGCATATATGAGAGCTAGCACCCTGTTCTAAGTCAGAAAGTTGAAAGTGTACAGTCTTCTTTTGCGACTCACCCACTTCCTTTGGAGAGGTGAGGAGGCCAAAAAACACAACCACCCCACCTGCAAACTGCACCACTGACGTCACCAGGAAAGCATACTGAAAGCAAACACACACACAGGCATAGAAACAGACATCAACAGGTCCTGATGATTTCAATTTATGTATTTTTCCATTAGTGCTTTCCTGTGACAAAACTAACCTTGCACAAACAAAGTAAGTATACGGGGCAGGCCACGTTGGAGGAAAGTCCAAATTAAGGCCGATAGCGCTTCCCAAACACGGTCATTTGCAGAAACATTGACAACAGATGGTCTATTGGGTGCCATAAACTAATTTGACAGTAACACTCACCTCATAGCCATACTTGAGAACACTGGAGGCCAGAAACGCTCCTAGAATATTTCCCACAGACGCACAGGCACTCCACAGGCCAAAAACAAATCCTCGACTAATAAAAAGCACACACACAATAGGAATAAGTGACAACCAGTTCAAAAACAGAAGTGCCATTCAGATTTTTATAAGAGACACTTATGTGTGATGCACTACAACATAGGCTTAGTTTTTAAATCTCAAAACTGATCTTCTATACCAGGATTTATAGGGTAGTAAGGGTACTGATTTTCACCATAAATAACAATCACAATATAGTGATTTCTAAAAATTTGCAAACAAAAAAAAATTACAAAAAATGACCACCTATTCAAATCTGCCTACAGCCTCTAACTACTTTTTTCCTTCTTTTTTCACACACACATGTGTTACTCTAGTTCATCCATTTTTACTTGGGCTGTCTTTCACTATAAGTTTTTTAATATGTTGTTTTTAACCATCTGATTATATGTAAATGTGTTGATGTAATATTATTGTATCTCCATGTAAAGCGGCTCTAAGTACCTTTAAAAGCGCTCTAAAAATAAAAATTATTATTATTATTATTATGAAACAAGAAGAAGCATCAAACAAAAGGTAAAAAATAAATCACAGAATCCAGTCAGAAGCTCGGTACTATGATGTTACTATAAACTAAATTATTTTATATAATAAAGATATTTCGTGTTTTAAAAGTCCGGACAAACCCCACGAAACATTTATCTTCTCAGTGATAACTGAAGTATGGTACGGTGATTTGTTTATACAGGTACTGGAAGAGTATAGTGCAACCCTGACAGAAACCTTCAGAATCCTAAATGTGAACCTGACATGTTTTAAAACAGATTAAAACTGCCACACACCCAGATTTGCCAAACCAGTTGCCCATGACAGCCACCACACAGGGCCACACTGCAGACTGCAGCAGGCCATTCAGCACCCACAGACAGCAGTAGAAATACACATTATAGAATTGCAGCCACTCTGTCAGAGTGCCAAACACAAATTCCTGTTGAAATACACAGATCAAAAGAGACAAGAGAAAAGATTTCATTTATGTTTGAAATGTCATTCTGTAGATTATTGTTATTTAGTACGGTAGCATAATATAGATGTGCACTAAACTGTAAATTAAACAAAAAATATAAATGAACATAGTAACATACCACAACAGCTGAACCACACAGCCCAGTGGAGAGAACATAACGGAGGTTCATCCGATCACCTAACACCCCACTGATGTACAAGCCCTGTACAGTGCGGAGAACAAAACCAAATGAAGGTATTAACACACAAATAATGTTTTGTAGATAAAGAGACAGAAAATAACAGTTACTAAATGGCATCATTTTTTCTGGGTGTCAGTTCGGTTTCCACTTCATTTTTTCCTCTATTTTCACTTCCCTAAAGCAATTACTAATCTAGCAAAATGTATAATCCACTGGATTGGCCAGGATTTAACAAAATTTAGCACCACAATGCCCATGCCTCTGAGAAAATTAATACACAGGAAAACAAAACAGCTAACTAATTCATGAGAGGACAAACTAGTACAGGTAGAATGTAACAAGAAACAGGTAAAGTGTAACATCTTATATCCACACCAAAGGTATTTTTTAAAGTACAGCTGAATAATTTAACATAGTAAAGCTGATTTCTTTCATTATTTTGCATATATTTGATTAGATCATTTTATATGTACCGTTTTATATTATCATTGACAGAATGAGAGCTGTCATGTTCCTTTAACTGGCCTGATCCTGTCCAGTGATAGGCTGGCTCTGGTCAGTCTGGAACAGACTGAGCATTTTCTGACTTAAAATTGGAGGTCAGACTTGGATCAGGTATGGACTCAAAACTTGATAATGTGGCTCAGGTCAGACAGAAAGTTCTTTGGGTTTGACACAAAATTTCTATGCCAATTAAAACTACCCAGCATTACTGATCGAGCACTAGATTGGGGTAGGCAATATGGGCACAATATCATTCAAAGATTTGTATAATACACAATACCATTTCCACACATGCTGTCCAGCAAACCAGTAAAATTATATTTTAAAAGGCTTTGTAAAAATAATTACAGCGATGTAGTTTTTTAAAGGAAGAAAAAAATCAAAAGACAAATAAATACAAACAAATAAAATAAGTAAATGGTATTATAGGTTGAAATCCAAGCCACCATTTTTTATTATTGAATTATATAAATCTGATGCCCATAACTGGCCTAAATCTGTTTTAATGATCAGTGCAGTTTTTACTATGGGACCTACAACGTAACTTATTATCAACAACTCATCATCTTATTGCTCAACACTTATTTCAAGCATGCAGTGGACCGGCTGTGTCTGTATCTATTTCACTGTCTGGGAGTGCATGGTTTACGTTAATACATGGCATCAAATAATAGGTCAAAGGTCAAGTTTGTTTATGACTGTCAGAGGGCAATATAAGTGTAAGTGGTGTGCTCCTCAACAGAACACACTGCGCTTGCAGTACTATTTTGTTTCATGTTTACACCAGAGCAGTTACATAGGAAAACAGACACTAATCAATAGCTTATTAACACAGCTTTTCCTCATCCTTCATCACTCACCACAGCGTAAGAGAAGAGAAAGATGGTGTCCAGCACACCCAAGAACAACGTGGCCTCCCCATTGTCTGTAAACAGCTTATTCTCCTCCCACGTCTATTAGAAAATGAAAATGCATACTGCGATTAAAATGGTTTCCATTTAACACTTTGAGGTCACAGATCTTACAGGCAATTGCAAAACATGGTTTCATTTGAATTTATTTGTCACTCGATTTCTGACAGATGTGCAGAATTGGCGAGTTGAACATGTTTTATTATAACACGAGTTTTATGAGTAGTATAACAGGTAATTGCATAATTTCATTTGAATTACAATAATAAAAGCCCATCACAGTTAATATTTAAACTACTTGCTAGGGCATTTAAAGACTAGTGGCTGTATTACAGCACACATGGAATTAAGTGGAGCACAACCCAGCCTCTTGTCAGTGGGGGGAAAAGAAACTAGACAACAAACAGAATATTTAATCTCTGCCATAACACTCAAACCAGGGAAAGTTGCCTATGCACAATAATGAGCGCTCTTCTGTGCCAACACATCATCACTGAAGCATGTCTTTGTCTTATTCATTATACTTCTTTGCCTTGCTTCTCTTTTTACTCCTTCTCCTAGTGTTTAGCTTTAACATAAGCATGAATATTATTCTTCATGGTTTGTGCTTAATGTGCGTTGTAACATAGGTTAAACATATGAGCCATTCCCTAGTAATGTATCTGTCATGATGTATCCATTTATTTGTAGTTAATAATTGTATACTCAGATATTAGACCTATGGGTGTTTTAATGTCTGAAACTGAAGCTTGGTCGGACTGGCTAAACAGATCCTATTTAAAAAAGAGAAAGTCAGGTTTGGTTATAGTTGCCAAGTAGTTTGTAGCAGCTCCAAGCACAGACAAAGAGAGGCTGTGTGTGTTGATGTGTGTGAGTGTGTGTGCATACCTCCCCAGGGGAAAAGGCAGGAGAGCTGCTGTTCCGCTCTGAAGGAGTCCACTGTGCGGAGATGCTCACTTTTACATTACTGAAGGTCTTACGCGAGGCATGCAGCAGAACATAGCTGTGTGTACCCACAGGGAAGCAAAAAACAAGCACAACCATTGTTCATTTTTTATATAATAACTCTACAAAGTTATAAAAATGTACTCACTAATAAAGTTTGGTCAACGGACAAATACACTATAATAAAGTCTATTGTAGGGTTTTTGCAGATGATTGATTTGGAGACTGTAAACATCAGTAGTTTTGTGAGATTTTTAAAAAACATGACATTTCAAGTAGAGAAACTGAACATATATTTACAAACCTTAATGAACCAATGCACTCAATAAAATTACATGGGGAACAATCTATAAGCATAATGATATAGACACATAGTATGCAGACAGCAAACACACAGGGAGGATCAAATCTCAACCTTTTCACTATACAGTTCTAGCGGTTCAGTATCATATATCCAAGGTTATGAAGGACACTCTGCTTCAACATACAATGACACCATTTATCCACTGGCTCATTAAACACCATTCACACATTCATACAGATTACAGAAGCTTAAAGCTTAACTATGAGATAGCAGTAAGAAAATATGTAATTAACTCATGGGGCCATGTGTCACTGACTACATGGTTCAGGGTTTTAGGTGATGATTCTCCAGAAGTGCTGTGCAGCATGTCTCCAGCACCACACGGTCACACTGAGATATTGGTTTTTAGTCATTAAAACACAATCAGCAATATGTCCTCATCGTGCAGGCTAGGATTCAGGTCTATAAAGTATTGTAGCTTTCCAGTCTGCATTATTCACCTCGCACATGGTTTTATTGAACATGGTAGTTAATGGCATAAAACAGTAAATAATATGCTGGGTGAAATTAATTGTTTTGAAAACGTACAAAAATTAAAGAATGTTGTGTTTCTTTATGGCCATCTGGTTCCTCACTGGTTAAAGTAATGTGTAAGCACCAGTTTGGTGTCATTTTAAGAGATCAAAACAGATCAAAACAAGCTACTTTAGTTGAAAAAGCCCTTTTGGCAGAGTTCCAGTACAACAGCAGAAATCTTTATGTACGTTTGGTATAAGTACCAGGGAGTAACGCCATGTCCCACCATGGAGAAGACACTAACACTGCAAATGTGAACACTTATTGTATAACTTTACTGCAGAGTTTCCAATTCAATTGAAATGTTACTCAAATAATTGAATTTCAGAATTTATGTACTAGGATTATTTTGTACTAACTTAGGAATGAACATTTTATAATGATTTTTTATGATTAACTTCAAATTAATTACATAAATATTTACTAAATAATACAGTAAGACTCTCTGGATAAAAGCAGGTGCTAATTTGTATTAATTTCAACCAGCACTGCTCTCTGGTTATGACTTTGCATTGCATTATCTGTTACTTGTATTAACTCAGTGTAAGAAGGAACTCATGGCTTCTGCCCAACAAATGGCATGGAGCCTACCTAAAGAAGGTCAGGAGGAAGGCAACCAGGTGGTGGTGAGTGTACTGCGACAGGAAGGCGCAGCCGGGGGGCCACATCACTGGGGTCTCAGAGAGATTTGGAGGAGGACAAGGATGAGGGAGTGGAAATCTTCAGGAGAGGGAGAAGGAGCAGTACTCTAATGCATCTTCTGGGGCTACAGACAAAAACACAGAGAACATCTACACAGTTCAGTCTATGCCAGACTACAAGTGTGCTGTAAACCTGTGTGATCAAGACAACACATTCAGCTTAAAGTGGAGGATGTGAAACTGGCCAGGCACTAAACAATAAAAGCTTGGAAGATTTTTCTAACCGCACACATGTGACACACAAAACAGCATAATACTTTCTGTACTTAAAATATGTGATAACCGACCGAAAGTTTAACAAGCAATAAAAATGTGGAGCTTCTCCATATTCTTAGGGCTTTTTTTTAACTGGAGGACATATGTTTAGTTCCTAGGGTCAACCAAATCTGGTCCTAGAGGGCCATAATCCAGAGCAGTTTGGTGATTTCTTCGCTTTAAGACACCTGGCCAACTTACATGTTAACTGTTTTAGTGAGGAGGGCAGTACCAAACCCTCCATGACTGGATCTACAGACTATATCATATAAACCAGTGTACTGAGGTACTGTGATACTGAATTTCAGGTTCATAGACAGATGATAGGATGATAGATAATCAACATCCATAATAACACTGCACTCCAGCATCCTTTCTTTACTCTATATTATTGCAGACTGTACACTATGACCAAATGACTGGAAAATATGTTCTCTATATTTTGTTCTATGCTTTGGGCTGCTTTGAAAGATATACAAAAAAGTATACAAATACATACAAATCACCATAATGAGTACATAACATACAAAGGTAACAAAGCCCTGTCCAGCCGGTGCTGAATACAAAGGTAACAGTACGTACCTCTGTAAAGTACGTATAATTAACTTGGCATATAGGAAACACGAGTGCGTTCGTTCTTTAACGAACACACTCGGAGCCACCAACGGAGCTGCAATTGGATGATATTGTGGACCCAAGGATCAGTGTGTGGGGAGAGTATCTTGCTCGAGGGTACCTCAGTGGTGCCACTGATAGCCCTGGTATTTGATCCCATGGCCTTCAGATCGCAGGGGCAATTCCATAACCACCAGGTAACCAGTGATATACCAGTAGGAACGATACCTTGCTCAAGGGTACATGGCAGTCCTGGGATTCGGACCCACAACATTCTCATTCTTGGGCAGTTCTCAAACCACCAGACTACCAGCTATCTCACAAGGATTTATTAATGATAAACACCACCTGACACTGGGACATACCCTCGGAAAACATTGTGGTACTGGATTTGATCAACACGTCTTAAGACAATTTGACTTAGCATTACTAACTCATTAAAATACTAACAGAAGTGCTTTCAAAACGTTTATTACAGATACCAAATCTCATAGACAACAAACTTACACAAGTTAGCTTGAACAGCCCCGTCCAGCCAGTGCTGAATGGGAGTCTTTGATCTAGCCTGCCTCCTTTAAACTACACATCCACTTTAACCAACAAAACAAGCTTAACCAACAAAACAAGCTTACATAACAGTTCGTTCATATTTATAAAAAAATTCATACATATTGATCCTAGATACTTGCAGGTTTGCTCCCTGGTAGCTAAGGGTAAAGGTCCACGATGTGCTTAGTTCTTAAAGAGAACATTGTTAATTCTGCACTGAGAGGTTCGTCGTGGTCTTTTTTCTTGTTCTTTGTCCTGTCTAATGAATAGATATCCTTATGATACCTGAATGATGAATTTACCTTTATTCCTCCATCCACTCGTCTCTTTCTTTTCCAGACGCTGCAAGACCAACCGAAATGTGTCAGGAAGTGACGTACACGTTCCGTCACCACAACAACAGCCAAAAATAAAAGCAGCCTCCTTGCAGGACACTTGATCCAGAGCATATCATGTAATCAAGTTAAAATCTCTTTTTCGCTTCCCTTAAAAGAAAAAAGCTTCTCCTGTGTCACAATAATGAGGAAGCTGGTGTCCAATCCAAAATTAAAATATTTTCCAAATGTATCTCCCACTTTTAGGTGGTGCTTATCAATAGTAAATTATTGTGAGCAGCTTTTTGAATGAGTTAAATTTCACTGAATCCCAGCCTGTTTTCTGTGGATATAATGCTGCTTTTAGTGCCTAAAAACACCATCTGCCAATTATTTGGTTGTTTCAGATATTCCCTCCTATTTGTCTATTATTTAACTTATGGCTTCTGGTACCATTAAGATCTACATATTTATAACATGTATCATAATAATCTTAATCTAAAGTTAAACAGGATTTAGAGATTATATTTTGAGCACATTTTAGTAAATGTTTGCAGCGGTTATTTCATGAAAAACAGTTTATTGCATAGAAAGGGCAGAAAAAAAAAAAATTTATTCATTTCCAAACTTTAAAATCATTTCAAAAAAAGTTACAGCTCTTAACCAGTTGTTCCATAATATTCCATGGCACATCTTCCTGTTCATTATTTGCCTTTAATGAAACACTTTTAATTAAAACATTAAATTGAATTTCTTACAGCAAACAAAATTATTTTCTATTGAAAAAAATCATATTCCTCCTAAGGCCTGGAGCAGACACCATACTGCAAAAAACAGGCACATTTTAAACACTAAAAGAGCAACTGGCTATTTATTGTCTTTCTTTTTTTTTAAACAATGTTCAAGGTAAATGCAATAGCAAAACTGGACCCATACCAATTTATTAAACATAAACTACGGTCAAAATGTAACTGCCAGTATGACTTAATTAACAGCATAATGAAAAGTTAGGGCACTCTCAGTTTCAGAATGTTCTAAATTCTGCTCGCTGTTTGGGTCACCACTGTGGCACTGCATGTGTCTCTTTAAGTGGCTGCGGCGCACGAAGCTCTTTGCGCAGACTGAGCAGGGAAAAGGTTTTGCGTCGGTGTGACTGTACACATGTTCGTTTAAGCAACGTTTCCTCACAAAAGCCTTTCCGCAGATTTCGCAGATGTAGGGACGCGTGCCCGTGTGTGCCCGCATGTGTATCGCCCGGTGACTCGACACAATAAAGCTCCTGCCACATATGTTGCATGGGTAAGGCTTCTCCCCGGTGTGGCAGCGCCGATGGACCTGCAAACACCCGGCAGAACTGAAGGCCTTTCCGCAGTCCAAGCACACGTAAGGCTTCTCTCCAGTGTGCAGTCTGGTGTGGATGGTGAGGTTTCCGAGTGAGTGGAAGCACTTTCCGCAGTAAGAGCAGCAGTAGGGCCTTTCTTTTGAATGGGACTTCATGTGGGACTTTAGCTGAGACCTGCTGAAGAACTTCTTACCGCAGTTTGGGCAATCATGAGGTTTCTCCCCAGTATGATTCGATATGTGCGCCAGTAGGCCTTGTAGAGTGGCAAAACACTTCCCACAGTGATCGCACTGGTGAGGTCTGAACTCGGGGTGGGTTTTCAAGTGGCCCCGCAATTCAATTACAGAAAACATCTGGCCACAGAAACGGCACTCACCTGGAGGCCGCTTCACAGGTTTTTCCCCTTTTTCCTGGTCCGCTTCCACTCTGCCATGGGCCTTGTGGGTCTTCATGTGGCTTATGAAGTCAATCTTCTGAGAGAAAGTGTCGCCGCAAGCAATGCATTTATATGCATCCGGCAACCGCTCACTCACCAAGTGGTTATGAACCTTGGAATGCTTCACCAGAGACTGAAGAGATGTGAACTCTTTCCCACAGTCAGTACACCGATGCACTGTTTTATCTTTGTGCTCTCTGCGGTGTACTAACCATGCCTTCATTGACCTGAAACTCTTGTCACAGTGGGCACAAGTATACGTCACCTTGCTGTGCCACTTACGCTGGTGCACGGACGACTGGAAATATGTTTTAAAATTAAGTTTACAGGGCTGACATTTGTAGGGGCCCTTTTCTGTGTGTCTCCGCATGTGTGCTCTCAGCTCTACCTGACACCTAAAAGACATCCCACACTCAGAACACTGATGTTGCCTCCTCCGCTGGGATCTCCGTATTTTGCTGCCTTTTTCTGCAATAGAGATGAAAGAAAAGCAAAGACTCCATGAACATTTAGAAAGGTAGAACATAAAATATTTTGTTGCCATATCTGAATCAACATTAATAACCCATTTTAATTACCAAACTGTCCAAAAGTCTTATGCATCCGAAACTATATAGCAACGATATAGTATACAAACAATATACTGCAATTTTCTGTTTGTTAAACTTCGAACGTTACATTTATAAATGTGTTTCATGGTGTTTTCCCCAGCAAAAACAAGTTTTATTCCAATATAAACAGTTGTAAACTGTTTTCCTAGCTGCTTAGGATTTTGGCACAGTACCATAAATTGTAAGCAAAAGATTGGGCACCCTGGTAAAAAGACATTTTATTGATTTCTAGGTGAAAACACGTATATGCCCTCTATCTTTCTATGTATTTTTTAAATGCACAATTACTGTTGAGCTGATGAACTTAAATACAGCAAAAAATGAAAACGTAATATGTGACCTAAACAAATATTCAGTTTTTCCCCCAATGTGTTACAGACATCAAACCGATGTATATGCTGACTTAGAAAATAAAACCCCCTCATTTGATTTACACAAATCTGACTCTTTAAACAAAGATAAGCAATCCTTACCTGAGGAGGAGGATGGGTTTAAAAGTTCAGGGATCACCCTGTTGAGAAACAGAATTCATTGATTATAAATCACGTCTTCAGTGTAATCTGGAAACTGAAAACTTCACATAGACCACTTTATAATACAAGAACACTCACTTAAGCTGTCCTGATTCCCTACTCGTGCAGCGTGAGAGTGAAACAGAAGGCAGTCGAACTTTTTTAATTATTGGTATCAGATGCCTCGGAACAACCACTTTAAGCCGCTTCCCTGTGTTGGACGTAGGTGCTTCTTCAGAGGTTTCATCACCACCTTCCACTACATTCCCTGGATCCAAATCTGTGCCAGAGGTTACTGAGCTTGGATCCGGTCCATCAGCTTCCATTGGTGCTTCTTCCTCAGGCATATCTTCATTCTGAAGCATTTCTACCTCAGCTGATGCTTCATCCTCACATTCACTTTGGGATGTGTTCACTGTCCCCGCTTCAATTTCATAGACAAAACTTTCTTCAATAACATTCACTTCTTCTTGGATGCTGCATCTTGATTCAAGCTCTACAACATTGTCAGCCTCAATGTGGCCCTCTACCTGATCTAAAGTGAAAATTTCAGGGGCTGGAGCATCTGTATACATTTTCAGGCTTTCATCCTGGTTTATATCCTGGAATGAACTTTCCAGACACAAAGAAGTTTCTGACTGGTCTTCGGGGTTACTCTCGTTGGGCACATCAATCAAAGGAGAGAGCGACAAGGTGGAGAAGATTCTGTCCTCCACTACAGAAGGGAGACCTTGTACACACATTCAAGAGAGAAAATGTAATTTAGAACTATATCTATAAATTGCAGGGGTGTAATGATCATCCCTCAATTTCATGATTTGATCCGAATATTTCTTGTAATGATATCGGAAGCAATAACTCACTGAAGTTAAATGAAAACGGTCAATGTCATTGCCAAATTGAGAATAAGGGTCAATTAGCTTGAAGCTAAGAGTGCTAAACATGCTGGTATAGCTTATCTGCACCCTTAACAATCAGTGATGCTGTATCATAATTAATGCAGAGCAGCAACATTTTGATAATTTCCTTGAGATGTCACATTTTTGTCAAAACATCTTTGTACTACACCATTAGCCCAGGTTCTTCATATTGGCTTACCATTTGTCTCCAAATTCCCTTCAAAGTCACTTCGAAGCAGAGGCAGCAAGTATCTGGGATTCCAATTCTGTGCCAAATCTTCCCATACAGTGGGCTCAGTACTCAGCAACGTCGCAGCCTAAAATAAGATTATAAGGAGTCAGAGCAGTTCCAGAAATGAGATATTATCTTCACATTATCTGCATAGCCTATCCAATTACACAATTCAAAACACACAGGAAATTACAGAACAGGGTAATCAACAATGAAAATAGGTTTGAAAGTCTTGATGGAGACCAATAAATTCACAAGCGAAAAAAATATATAATGGAGATAAATTACCTGTTTGAAGTTTGGTACTGGCAGTACCTGTTCCA
Source organism: Ladigesia roloffi (assembly GCA_037577295.1). Lineage (NCBI taxonomy): Eukaryota > Metazoa > Chordata > Actinopteri > Characiformes > Alestidae > Ladigesia > Ladigesia roloffi. Next base: position 7,190,994 of record JBBKCR010000038.1, read on the forward strand.
ATCTGGAGAGAAAATGGCCGACCAGGACCTGTAGTGCTTTATCAAAGTCAGGACCATACTCAAGTGGGAAGACCTCCTGAAGGAAACGCATAAATTGTACATAATGACATACAGTTAGTGAAAGAAAACAGGAGAGGACTGGTTGCAATTGCTAGTTTGAGGTCTAACAGATGCAGACTGTAAATAAATGTGACTTCTTATGAAATAAAATGGATTAGGGCTGTGACAGTAACTCAATAATCATGATCTCCACAGGTTAGTTTAAAGCTGTTTTTCAGTCTAAAGGGAAATTATTAAATTATTAAATTAACTACATGATCTAAGATAAATCAAACATGTAAAAAATGTTAAAAAGAAACCTACACTAGCAGGTTCTGTTGAAAATGTTAGTTGTTACAAAAACATTATGCAAATTTGTTTTTTAGAAAAATTATGCCAATCATGTCATATAATTGCTAACTATATGAATGTTGTTTCTACAATCCAAACAAATATTTGTAGCTTATCAACTAGTTTCCTTTTCCTCTCAACAAAATCAACATCTTTCATTTCCAATGATCTATTTCTAATTTTAACTCTATATTTGAAATATATATTTTTAAATACCTTTAGTCTGGCATTACACTAAACAGTGCAACTCGTGGCTAAACAGGATGCATGTCAGAAATGTATAAACCAAGCTTCAGAATTCAATTACACAGTGTCAGTCTTAGTTTTCTTTACCAGAAACCAGGTTTGTCAGTTGTCTTACCTGAAAGAAGTGCTCCTTCTTAACTGGGTCTTCCAAAAGGCTTAGGAGCAGCTTTAATAATTTACACTGTAAACTTTCCACCTCTGAATCAGTGTCCTAATAAAAAAAGTGCAACACTTGAGCAACTCATAAATATTTATACATACATACACACATATATTTACTCTACATTCATGCATATACACAGTATTCAGTCTGTACAAATTCAAAGTATGCAAAAGTCTGGCAAACATTAACTGACAAATATTAGGGCACAAATACATGGTTTGTTCAGCATTTCACAGGCAAACCTTAGTGATCACCCAAAACAACCATAACAGCACCAATCCCATCAAAAGCCAACAGCAAAATGGATTACATGTCTGGCAGACCTAAAATGACACCATACAAATGGTTCTTACCTTAGACTCAATTGTCTCAAGACGAGTTCTGATGGTTTCCAGGTCCATTGGCACCTCACCTTTACACATTTCAAGGATCATCTGTACCAAGAGGAAAAGTTGTAAAACATCTTTTAAAAAAATCTTTTAAAGTGTTGACACGTTTATGTGCATGATGAGAATACTCATCATGTCTGAATACTATAGAAACTCTTCAGGGAAAATTTCTATTTCCACTCAGAATCTATTAATGGAAAGTTACAATCATTTTTCAGTGTGAGGATAAACAGTAACATACACATTTAAAAGAAAATTACACAGAAAACTACCCATTGCTTTTAAGATAGGTTTCTGTAGAGATCTTTTCCACTGTTAGTACACTGTGAAGTAAAGTGTCTGAAGTTTGTCTTTATTTTCGGAGTAATCTCCATTAAAATATTCTAGATTTTCCTCCACATTTCAAACATCAATTTCTGTGTTCTAGTGAAAGACTTCAAATATTGACAATAATAACAAAAATAAAGTAACAAGTGCTTAAAAAACTGCTAAACAATAACAAGTGCTTAAAGTGCTTAAATAACAAGTGCTCAAAATGCTAAAGAACTGAACTGCTAAACTGAAGATCAGAAGTGAAATCAAGGCCATCATCACTTATTCTTTCTGGGTTGTAAGCAACAAATCATGTTCTGTTATAAATGTGCACAAACTTATTTTTAAATCGCAGACACCGTCAGTCATAGACAACGGTGTGTCAGCTGTAACAGTTGCTCCCGGCAACGTCATGGTATATTTGAGTGCACGGGCAGCAGCTCTATGAACGGATTCTAAATCATGATGAGCACTTTCTTACTGCTGCTGGCATACAGTAGCTTCCTCAAGCAAAACGAGCAGAAACAAGCCCTGGGCTCTCTCAGTTTCTTCAATCCACGCCCAGCGCCATTTATTTTTGAGTCCTTTATCTATTGCTAGGACATCATCCCCAGGCTTCATAAACTTGCGCTCCATTTTTTTCCCGACAACACTACTGTGACATTGACATATGGGTGTCAAACACACCGTGTTGCAAAGACCCGCCCTTCTCTGCATCTGATAGGCATGTAACGTTAGTTAAAGCTATGTTCCTCTCAAATGATTGGTAGGTGATAAAAATTGGCTCTAAAATAAAACTGCATGAGCAGGCTCTAAAATATTGTTTTTTCCAACATGGTGCCGGAATACTTTAAGCCCTGTGGGTGTCCAGCAGAGAAGCTGCCAAACAGGAAATAATGTTGAGCTGTGACTGATGTCACCGATATAAAATTGAGCTATGACTGATGTCACTGATGTAAAGTTGAGCTGTGACTGATGTCACTGATGTAAAGTTAAGCTGTGACTGATGTTACTGATGTAATGTTGAGCTGTGACTGATGTTACTGATGTAAAGTTGAGCTGTGACTGATGTTACTGATGTAAAGTTGAGCTGTGACTGATGTTACTGATGTAAAGTT
>JBBKCR010000038.1:7193711-7203942 GCA_037577295.1 Ladigesia roloffi
GAATAAGATTATCCCAATGTACGTTAATTTACCAAGATAATATGTCATGTGGGATCACTACCACTACCAAATGAGAGGCTCATGCAATATAAATTATTCTTCATATGATCAATAGACTGAAAAGGTTTGATTTTACTGTGTGCAAGAGCATAATATGTAATAACAAAATGGCTCATATGTATATAAGTGCCTATTTATAAATAATATTGCTTGTGTATGTATGAAATACCAGTAATATTGGCATGCCATATATGTACTGTAAAGGAATGCAACATCCCATTCTATCTACAATAGGATAATATTATAATATTAATAAAAACCACAACAACAACAACTATATCAGTAATAATAATAATCTATCTTATTAATAACACGTTCCCAACTGTATTTAAATAATGAATGTGCCTATAGGTCATAGGAACTTTCATTAACAAAACCCTTAACCTCAGACTCCCAAAAGAATTTTCTTACTCTTACTTCTTTCTTTCTTTTTGTCTTTCTTTCTTTCTTCCTTTTTCAGAAACTCTGTACAAAGTTTGCTGCTTCAGTTATTATAGTCTTTCTCTGTTTCTCTCTGGTTATCCAACAAAAGCGGGGTTTTTTTGTTTTTTAGATGTACAAAAAGAAATGCACACACACACACACACACACACACACACACACATACACACACACACGTCATAAAACTTTATCCTTCTCCATTGTTGAAGAACTGCTGAATGTCAAATTTCCCTCTAAACCTTTTTTTTCCTCCAATATAATACTAACAGTGGATCCTAATTTAATATTCTGCTGCAGTTCGCACAAATATACAGTGACTCTCGAACACTTACCAACAGTGTTTTTCAGATGCCACCACCAACCAGTCACAACCAGGTTATACTGCGTAACAGCGCTAAACACACTCCTGACTGCGTTGTTGTAAAAACAGTTGTAAATCATCCACATAAACCTGTCAGTGACTTCATCAGGATAATTTGTTGTAATTTGCTTTTGATGATTTTACTCAAATTCTAATTGCACGAGGGACTCCGAGTAACTGTGCGGTGTTCTCACGAGGGACGCCATTCTGGATTTCCTGTTGCTCTCAGGTCAGTAACATAATGAGAGTCAAATTTGTGGCATCGTAAACACACACACACACACACACACACACACATACATATACATATATATACACACAAACATGCTTACAGTTGACTACAATGTAAATAAGTAGTTGAGCTTTACTGTGTATCTATTCATTACACATTTATATACGTGTAAGTACAGTCCAGATGACCATGTGCACCTTTCCGTCTGTATAAAAAAACCAAGGACACATGAAACAAGGCTGTTCATATTTTCTCTCTGTCCACACACAAATAAACACACACACACACACACACACACACACACACAAATCACACCAGCGCCCCCACATTTCACATTTACACACTTGTACTCATTCTCTCTTTTTTTCTTCACACACTCTCATGCAAACACACATGTATGCGCATATATACGCATATAAAATCACACATGACGCCCCCATGCTTAAAACAAAACCTGCTCTCATTCTCTCTCGCTGTTCACACACAAGCATGCATGCGCACGCACACACACACACACACACACACACACACACACACAGGTCCAGTCAGTGTGCTGTGTTGGGGGAGCCGGGCTGGCTCCTGTGGTCGATGGTTGGGGCGTCTTGGCCGTTTGTGTGCTGCCACACTCGCTCTCGCTCCACCGGAGCCGTGCAGACAGTCAGACTCCTATGTGTGTGTGTGTGTGTGTGTGTGTGTGTGTGCTACTGCTGTTGCTGCTGCTGCTGCCGCTGTCCCCCTAAGTGGAACACACAGTCCAGCCAGCGCCAGACTAACAACGCTTGGACTTCTCCCGCTGTCCACTATCCCGGCCAAGAACACAAGGCTGAAGCAAGAAGCTGCTTTTAAAGAAATATTTCAGCAATACAAGCACAAATGACCCCTTACTTGACCCCTGGTCAACCAAGACATGTTTGTTTCTGTAGGCACTGGAGCTGTGAGGCAAGGTATGCGTAAAGTATGGGTGCTGCCAAACCCTCTGTAACATTCGGTTATTTTTCAGTGTAGACAAGACACTTGTTTGCTTATTTATTCAAAGCCAGGTCAGCTAATTTGCATAAATGTTGCCTGGAAGGTGAGGGACCAGAGTGAGGGGTTGTTCACAATTCTTTACAGTACATGATTGAAAATATCTACACACACACACACACACACACACACACAAAGACACACTCACACAAACTTTGCACCTTCCTGGGTTTATCCACTGTGTACTTTTAGCACATATTTACCTCAACGTGTCCTTATGTACAAGATCACAGACAAGCTTTAGACTTCAGAGATGGCTGCTACTTCCATTTTTAGCAAAGCAATTTCTTTTGTCCTATTGATGGTCTCAGCAACATTCCTAAAAGTCTTTGAGACCCCTTGGTCAACTCATTGGTGGCTTGGGCTAAGTGGTGTTGCTACAAGCATGCTGTTTGCATGATGCTAAGTGATGAGGGGAAAGCTTCCTTTACTTGTGAAACATGCATTAATCATGTTACTTCAGTGTCCAAACTTCCTACACCCAGCGTGTCTTGGCTGATCGACTACATTTGGGTTTCGGGTAAATTGATTTTTCTACAGATGCTTTCTTTAAGTGACTCAAGATGGTACCTGAGTAGAGAACAACCTGATGGTTACTGTTAAAGAGTGAAAAATGAAAGAAAAGTGAGAAAGAAAGAAGACAATTAGAGAGTGGACATGATGTTATAGAACAGTGAGAGACAGAGAGGCAGTAAAAAGACAAGGAGCACATGCAGTACAAGTTTGTTGAAACAAGTTTGTTGAAAAGAAGGTGGGAAACCAGAGAATGAGATAAAGAGATATTTTGTTTATTTACAGCAATTTCGCTAATTTCATTGAACAGGTTGTTCTTTTAAAGCTAATTTATTTGACGTTTCGGCTTCTTACCGTCAACACATTTCTCCTGTTGTCCTTTCGCTGTCCGCAGCTGCTCTCTGTCCGTGCTGTTTTCACTGGAACCGTGCACTTTCGCTGCTTTCTGTCATACACTTCACACCAATTACATCCCCATTACACTCGCATAACATTAGCCACCTATAACAACAACGGTTCCGTCATTGTGAGACAAACACGCCAGTGGCCTGAAATCCCTTGGAAACTGTAAATACTATTACAGGGTCAATACAAATGGGATGCTACAAAGAGAATGGGATTTCCCGGACCCTCTGGGAATTCTCTTTAGATGCGGGAAAGGGTGATTTCTGCGCGGTTCTGCTATTTCAGGGAAAGCTGGAATCTAATAAACATTCCTTGGGAAAAGGCACATAAAAACCTGTGAACGGGAAAAGACAGCGTTAATGCATGAGGGTAAACTACTGATCAATGTGACATTTGTTATTTTGTGGCCACAGCACTCAGATACCGAAAAACATCCCAAAATATCTTTGCTGTACTCTTTGCAGTCCTGAAAAAAAATTGTAATTGAAATGGACAAGCAGTGACTATCTATCTTCCTTACAAAACTAACTTTGTTTTTGTTTGGCAGATCTTGGACAAGGGCAAATAAGAAATAGATCTCTTAGGCGCTTTATTCTGTTCAATTCTTTTCAGCAATGAACACCCTGAATTAGGCATAATACTGAAATGTTGATTTTCCCCAAAAATTATATTTAGCAATTTGCCTAATATAAGGAATTAGAATACACACTACCTGGAGAGAGTGTGTTGGGAGAAGCATTTACGGAAAAGATGAGTGACTTCTCCTGTGTGTTAGCATCATGAACTTCTTAGCTTCAGTGCTACACTACAGACCCGAAACATTACTTGGCTGTTCTTATTGTGAAAAGTGAAATTTGATTTTTCACCAAATTGTTTCTTTACAGAGATAAATTGCTCCTTCAGGTTGGTTAAACCTATTTTCATAATATACACTTTATGAATAAAAGTACTGGATTACACCAACAGAAACTTTAATGAAATTGCATTCAGATACATAGAAAGTAATATGGAGTTTATGAGGTCAGGCACTGAGGTGGCTTGAGGGTTTCTGGCTCACAATCTTCGTTCTAGTTCATTCCAAAGGTGTTGGATGGGGTTGAGGTCATGGCTCTGTGTGGACAAATCAAGTTCTTCCACACTGAACTCATCCAGTCATGTCTTTATGAAGCTTGCTTTGTGTACAGTGGAAGTCATGCTGGAATAGAAAAGGTTCTTCTTCAAACTGTGTCCACAAAGTTGGTGTCCACAGTAGGTTTTTTTTACATACAGGAACAGATTACATATTGTGTTGCCTTCTGGTACAATACTCCAATTTGTTCCATAATGTGTGTTGTTTTCTGAAATAGATAGGACTGGGCCAGCAGTAGAAACAGCTCATAATGTTTTTTTTTCTCCAATAATGAACCTAAACATTGCGGATGAAGGTGAAATATTGTCATGCCAATGGTATCCTTGAGATTTTCCTGTTTACCAGCATTTAAAGGACAGAGCTGCTATAAGTAGTAACAACCTTAGTATGAGGAAATCCACTTGATGATGACAATGCTCATTTATTGCAACTATCGTAATATGAATAAATGTCCTTCTCATAATGAACAGAAAAATCGAACAAAAGATGATCAAATTTATTTAATTGAGTAGAACATGCTAACCAAAACCAACTGTTGCATAAATGCAATTACTGCAGTTATTTTAAACATCAAACTTAAGCAATAAAAAATATATGTCTATTTTTATCTATTTTATAAGGTCACTGGACAAATAATGTAATGTAATGCATTGTTAGCACAGAAATACAGTTTTCATGATGTGGTGCTGATTCTACAATGGCAACGTAGGCAGCAACTGCAGGACATGAGCAAAAAAAAAATCAAAAAATGCTTATTTGCTGTTACAAAATGAGACTTCAGTGGACATTCAAACAACAGAGTTTCGAGTGCTGGGGATCTAAATTTGAATTTTAAAACGAAACTACATCAGGCTTTGTAAATAATTATTAACGTAGAATTTACTGTTGTAGTATTGTCTTTCTAGAATTCATAATGGAACATTTAGTCTAAAATAAAGTACTCTTAACAAGTGAGTTAGCCAGCTAATGCTAATGCTAGCTAACGGCATTGGATTTATTTAGTTAGATTGCATTGTCACAATTAGCTAGCAAGTTAAAGAGAGACTAGCACTGTTTTTCTGGACCGTCTCTGCACCATTACATTGTCCCTGTCAGAAAATAATGCACATATTAATATGATCCTATTGTTTTAAAAAATATGATCAATAATTACCGGAAATAAGAAGTCAAAAGTCATAAAGAACATCCAGGGAAGATATATTTTACTTTATATATTGCTGGCTTACAGACTCATTTAGTAATGATTTGAGGGAATTTCAAATGAGGTGTTGAAGTGTGTAAGCTACTGATGTAATTTGTTTTGCCCTTTTATTCAATATTATGACCAGCCATAACTGGTTATGATGGCATATTTTTTAAAGGCCTAGAAGAACCACCTTTGGTTCTGCCAACGGGTGCTGCATTGATAGTTCCTTTTGTAAAAAGAATGTTCAGAAAATTTAAAAGGTTGGAACCATGAATCACACAAACCATCCCACATATTAACCCTTTGAGAACCTTAATTTTTAAATGTCTTAGTGTCAGAACTAAGACTTTTGTTGTATTTCTTCAGTTGGGCTTTATGTCTTCAGTTTGTGTTCCATTCTGGTCACAGAATTCTGTGGAACTAATTTCAGCAATGACAAAGGTCTGGGTGTCAGTGATACCTCAGAGGGCCTAAATTTACCCTATGGTCTGGAGTGACAGGAACAGATGGAGAAAGGGCACTGCCAAATATTTGCCCCTCAGGTCCCAAAATCTTACAGGTCACTTCTTTTGGCAGGGGGTGTGTTTTTTGCAGGCCTTTGGGGAGGGGGCATACATTAGTGATGTGTAATTGTGAGCATAACGCCCCATTCAGAGGCAAAAAGGATCGGGGCAACACCACATAACCCAGATCAAGGGTTACTGTTCAAAGCCAGCTGGTCTGGCTTGATTAATGCAGGACATATATATGTTTTTTTGTTGATATGTGTACTATCCTCTGTGATCTGTCTCTGTAGACCAGTGCAGGTTTGATTAACCTGGCCCACAGCAGGAACTGGAGGGTGTGATTTCCTGGGGAAGCGTGAAAAACGGCACGGGTGAGTTTTTCTCCGCTCTTCCCTTCCTCCTTCCCCTTTGGTGATGAGTCGAGAAATTGTGTCCATGGAAACTTCTGGAACTGTAGGCAGTTCAGCACTGAACACTGTCTGCTGCCATGTCTTATGAGGCTTTTGCTGTTATTACATATGCTTGAGATGGTTATTACATATGCTTGAGAACACAGATTTTGGCAATTTATTTGAAGAAGTTGATTATTTTAGAGAGAAACTTTGCTTTAAAATGACAGTACTATGTGTGTATTTTGTATTATTTAATGTTCCAAAATTCTTATTGGTTTATCGTGATTATTTAACACTTGTGCATACACTCTTTCAAGATATTGTTCGGAAAAAAATGTAAAATAACTTTCTTACTTTTGCATAGCATCTCTGCAAATGTTCAGACCATAAGCTTGTATCTCTATTTGTTGGTTTTCAGTTTTATATAATATTCGGAAATGGGAATTGCTGTTCACAACGTGGCCAACTTTAATGCCAGACAAAAAAAAGCAGGCGAAATTGTTCCATTGACTTCTATTAAAAGTTGGTATTGTTTTTCCTTCTGTTAAGTTATATGCTGTGGACAGTTTCATGATCATGCTGGAAGTGTGAAGGCATTTTAGATATTTTATTGGCATGCAGGTGAAGTCAAACTTCATGCTTAGAGATCACAGCTGAAGGCATCTGGTTACTTCAAATTTCTGAACAGTTGCTGAGAATTATGTGAAAAACTGGCTTTATGATCACCATATTTATTCTCCAGTGAAACAGGAAGCAATGCTGGACTTATATTAGGGTTCAGTTTTGGTTGTTTGAATTTCTGTAATTTCCAATAATCCCAGCAAAAAAAAAAAAAAAATATGATTGGAGATTTTGTACAAAGAGTGTTTCTAAAATACAGGCATCTAATATGACCAAAAATAGTATATAGTATTTTGCAATGGTGTTGAGACTGTATTACAGAGAACTCACACAAACATTAGAAATGACATCTTACATATATCTTACATAATGAGTCCATTTAAAGCACAGTGCATTTTTAGCTTAATTCATGTCTATGACCTTCATTCATGTCTACGTCCAAAGTTAGCTCCGATCTTGCAACAGGTTTAAATCCTGCCAGCAACAGTGGCTCGAAGCCAAACTGCTAGCTTGTAAGCAATGTATGGATTAGCTGACCATCAATGAGATACATATTGTTTTGCAATTAAATGAAACAATATATTCTAGTTATGATGAAATCTTAAATTTAGAAATGAATGTTGTGCAGAATGATTAGATGTTAAGCATGACTCCTTACTCAGCAGTTCTAATGATTTTTTTTCCAAATTATTTTGCAAAATTGAAGCATCCAGTGACATTTTTAACGAATAAATCACAGACACAATCAGGCAAAATTAAATGTGACTAGAATTAATTATGATATAAATGAACCAGCTGAAAACAAACATGTAAATCAAGCCCACCCAACACCCCCGTGTTACATGTGAATGCTTTATTTACATTCGCAGAACTATATTTCTGAGGCAGCATTTTCGGGGGAAGCGCCTGCTGACAAGCTCTCTGTCATCTAATCCCTCTCTTCCTGGGTGTTCAGGCATCGCCATGTCGCACCCCCCTCCGATTGTGCCCCTAGGAGACCGAGCCAAGGCAACTATGACCCAGTTTACAAAAGCTCCCCTGCTCCTCATTTGAAAACTAACTCCCTCCCAACCCCAACCCCTTCACAGAAATCTTTGATCAGAATTGCGGCTTGGGAAGAGCGTTGTTTTCTTACGGCGAAAAGGGGAGCGCGCTTCTCTGTCGATCCTTTCTCGCCCCTTTTGAGTCCCCCGTCTGACGCCTAGAGAGCAGCGGCATTGAGATTTTGTTTGTGTTCATGTTTTTTTTTCTCCAGCACCCTCATAAATTCAGACGGTGGGCCTGTATGTGAAATCTGCCTACAACAACGAAGAGCCACCCAGATGCTTTGTGAAAAAAAAGAACTTCTGGAATTGTTCTAGCAGCACCTACGGTTCTATACCTGAAGTCCGAGGACTTGATGACTGAGTCGATGCTACAACAAATCAGTGGCAAATCCTGGTCTGTTTGCGAAGATACGCCTATTAGGCCTTAATTCCCACAGTCATAACATGAATCCCAGAAAAGACTATTTATATTAATCGCAGTTGGCATGTGGTCTTGCAGTAGTTGCCATCGTCATGTTGCATATTGCAGATCCAGATGCTATCCTCTTTGGTTACACGGCCCATATTATAGTCTGTTGAAGGATTATTTCATATTTAAAACAAATTTTCGGCGAGCCGTCACATATTAAACACATGGAAGCAGTTTCATCTCCCTTGCATGGAAAAGTGTCTTTGTTCCACTGTAATTGTTTGCAGTGACGGCCCAGTCTTTTCTTTTTTCATCTCCTTTCTCTCTTTCACACAGGCGCACACACACATGCATACACATAGCCTTTGTCCTCTCTCACTTGCTATTCTTTCTTTTTTCTTCTTCATAATTTAATTCTAATATTCGACATCAGGGGTGTAGTCTGGGCCCCCTTTCGTTCTTTCTTGCTTGCTTTTCTTTCTTCATCTTCCTCGCCGTGCCCCTTGGAGAGGATGCCACCGCCACGCAGCGTTCAGTTTCCTCCTCTGCTCCACCATAAATCTACAAAATATGAGCGCTTCACCGCCTTTTGATCTCAGGCTAATCTCTGTTGCCTGCCTCCCGTCTGATCCTGTTTGAATAAGAATGAGTCTGGGGTGATTCTGCTGCCACAAAGAGGTTTAGACGGCACCCTGTTCCGTAGAGTTGCGCTGCTAACTGCACTGTCAGGTTGAGTTCCTATACATCTATATTCGCAATTGGAGCCCTCGTGTACTGGCTGGGTGGGAGGGGAGCGGTATATGCCTGAGAGCTAATGGCCACAAGTGGCTTTAGATTCTTATCGTCAATCAGGGCTGAGTGGCGTTCACCGTAAAACACGGCTCAAATTTGTTTGGATAGGAAATTATTCAACTTAACAAATAGGGTTAACTCAAACTTCCAAAGAAAATTTGACAAAAGAACACAAACACATTGACTTGGTGCTATTTTTTGTTCATTTTGATAAGAAAAATGTCAAACGCAGACAAAAAATGGGTGTTTCTTTCCCACAAAAACACAATTGTATAGGTTATAATGACATTCCATTAAATTACATTAAGTTTTCAAACACATTTTGGAATATAAACAATTTGATTTAAAGTTGAACAGAACTTCTCCACTTGTTTTCATGAGCAAAGTGAAAGAGAGCAATCTAAATTTGGGTATGGGAAAGATGCCTGATACGTTGAAATATGTGAAAATAAGGAGTCATATGAAATTAGGAATCTCACCTGTGCTGCACATTGTTATAGTGCACAGTTCCATGAAAGTACTGTAGTACACATGTTCAAGCCTGAGGGGTTCACTGTGGGCAGTGAAGTTGCACTAGTGGAGGTCTCTGAAGTACAGTGTCAGGCCCGGTCTGGGCTTACAGGACTCAGGGTGAGAGCAGCTACAAGTCAACCCAGACACCCACACTCCACTGTAGCCTGAATTATTCAGCAGAGAGAGAAAGAGAGCAAGAGGGAGAGAGAGAGAAAGAGAGAGAGAAAAAGAGAGAGAAAGAGTGAGAGAGAGAAAGAGGGAGAAAGAGAGAGAGAGAGAGAGAGAGAGGGAGAGTTTGTGATTGCTTGGCTATATTACTGAAGTCACTAAACCATATTTAAATCCATAGGCCTGACAATTAAATCAAAGGTATTGGCAGGTGTGCTGGCTTTATAGCATGTAGGCCTTAACTCCCAAAAAATCAATTAACCTATTTGCTGCCATATATCAAGCAAACTGACTTCTCTCTACCACATTCCTTATTTATAACTCACTAAAAAAGGGAGAAAATCTGTCAATAGTGTACACTGTAAAAAATCAAAGCCTGCTCTACTTAAAAAAAATGAGGCAACTATTTGCATCAGCCTTGTAAGTATTCC
>JBBKCR010000038.1:7226981-7234481 GCA_037577295.1 Ladigesia roloffi
GGTGTAGTTGGAGAAGGGGCTTAGGGAATTGGAAAGGGAAAACGGTTGGGTCACTTTTGAACCAGCCCCCTCCCTGCAAACACCCCCCACCCCCCCCCCCCCCCCACCTCTGAGCAGCCTGCATTTTCCCAAAGCATCCCCCTTACTCACCACCCCCACAAAAAAGTAGCAAAGATGGTGAGGATAAGCTTCTGGAACAAGACTCAAAAAACACACAGGCACACATAAGCACATTGTAGATTTATACACTATTTTGGCCGTAGGCACTCGCTTCTCCTTGTTTTCTTTCCTGTCCTTATCAGCCCCATGGAGAAACAGACTTTTATTTCAGCGAGAGCTGGTGATTAGCGTCAGAATAACAGTAATTAGAAGGGCGATTCTTTTTGATAACTCTACCCCTGTCCCACTAATAAAAAGCTGAAAATGTAGCGAGGCCTCTTTCCCTTTCTCGGTCCTTCCTCCGAGCTGAATTTTATTGTTTGTTTATTTGTCTTGCTCGTCTTTGTTGTTTTCCTCCTTGTTGAGCCATCACGACGCGAACGAAGGAGAAGCGCGAGCCCGTTTAATGCAGCGAGATTCACCAGACTGACTAAAAGACCCAAACTTTCCCTGTCACCCTTTTGTGATCACATGCGAGAGACGACAAAAAAAAAAGGAAAAGAAAAAAGCAGGCCCACCACAGCTGCGAGACATAAGAAACACAGAGCAAAGGAAGCTATGCAAATGTGCGCAGGCCCGCTACCGTATCCATCAAGAAGGGAAAAAAAAAAAAAGCACACTCACACACACATCACACTTCACAAGCTACTCCTACAAAAAAAGAGACAGAATGGAAGATATGAAAAGAAAAGGGAGATAAAATACAAGATGTGTTAGATTTCGTTTCCCCCATAGAGGAGGAAAAAGGAAGGAGAGGTTGAGTTTAATTGCAATGACGCTTGGCACGGTGTCTTTGGTGTCAGCGTGGAGGGTGAAAGATGTCTCGGAATCAACGGTACACTGGAAAAACAGGGAAATACACCTTGACAGGTTTTCTCATGCCAGCTAAGTCAAGCCCACGTTGTTTGGTGCAGCTTAAAAATAGCAGTCAGGAGTGGTGGAGGGGTCATCTGCTTGTGATCCAGAAGCTTGAGAAGACGTCACGTTGCACGTGTGCAGACATGGAGCTCCTGTCCAAGTCTCTTCACCACCTCTCCTCCCCCCCTCCCCGGCTCGTTCTCAAGGGTTAAACAGTGACAGAAGTTTATCAGATTTGGCTGATGCCACTCGTCTCCTCGTCTCCCTTGTGAGCCTTGAGGTTTTTCCCCCTTTGAATGTTCGGGCTGGTTTGATTCACTGCAGCTGCCGTGGACTCTTTAATCAGGCACTATCTTCTCGCTGGTTTACTCGCACCACTCTTTTGCTCCCGTCACCTCCCTCCCCCTCAAACCTTCTCCCCATAACGCTTCTTAATTGGTTGCTTTCTGTGACAAATTATGAGGGCTTGCTTTGATGAGGTGGGCCTGAGCCGTCGCCTGAGTGCATTTGCCAGCCTTTGCCAGCTCCTTTCACCACAGCAAACGAGAAGAGAGGGAGGTAAAGTGAGAGAAATGAAGAGGGGATGTACATGTGCTGCTCTTGTAATGACCAGCTTGTAATAGAATTTGCCCCTTTGGGATGTCTGGTCCATTGCTTCAGGCTCGTGGACATTGTGGTGTCTCGGGCCACATTAAGTTTATAAGCTTTATTACCCAATTTTTTTTACCCAGTTCTTGACAGTGAGCACAATAAATTGTTTGTTAATTACTTGCACATCATTAGCACGATCACTACTGATATAACACAAGCTACAATACGCTACAATATCTTAAGTTCTAACCGCACTCAAAATTATTCATTTTTATGGCAACAGTAACAGAAGCGGCCCTTCTTTTCAGTTAAAAAAAATGTGTGCCACTGCATATCTCTAATGTGATTTAAAGACTATATCAGTTGCAGGATTAAGTGATGTCACGATCCATCATATTAAAGTTACTAGCATGTTTGCATGAGGAGACATATGGACTAGCATGGAAGCGCAGTCTTGATTTGTTTACATTTTGCCCCATTGCTGTTGGACAGGAAGTCAGTGAGGAAGAAAAACCTCAGGGACGGGGGCTGCGTTAGTGATAGAGCAGTGATGGAATTGGAAGGGAAAGAAAGACACTGAGAGGAGGGAAAGAAAAATCATGCCCCTCTTGCTTAGACAAACACCAACTGCAGCAATTGTTGTTTAATGGTGCGAGACATCAACAGTGCAGCACTGGTTCCACCAATCAGCCCAATCAGCTTGTGGTAACCCTGAATGAGTGTGACATCATTGTGGAAAGCTGAAGACGGAGGACATGACTGTACAGCTTTTTGCAGCAGGAGAGTCGGAGAGGGTGTCTGGGTTAAAGCAGCTGCTCTCTCCTTTCTTTTCCTCTCCTCAATCTGGGTTACTCGGTTTTCATACAGAGCACTGGGAAAAGAACTGGCAGAGAGAGGGAGGGTGGGAAGCATGGGAGAGAGAGAGAGAGAGAGAGAGAAAGAGAGAGAGAGAGAGAGAAAGAGGACGAAAAAAATGGAAAGATTAGGTCGAACTTATGAAGGACATCCTGGTCGAAGTGCTGTGCCTTCATATTTCAGATCTCTTCTTAGACTCTCTTCCTTAGACCAGATCATCTATGTTTGCTCTAGGAATATTTTTCTATTTCATATTTTAATATATACATTTACTGTACTGATTATTCGCCCTAACCCATTCGATTCTGATAAAAACCCTCAAGATCTGGTACAATCTGTTTTAGAATTTGTGCTGGCACTGAATTTGTAGTGGAATTTTATAGCCTTATATATTGATTACCATCTCTGGTCATTGAGGCCACTGTGTTCACTCATTTGGAAATATTGTATGGGCCATTTAAACCTCCCTCCACATTTCTGTAAGGCATGTCATTTGCTTGCACACACAAAAGGTCAACAGGAAGCTTGGTGGACCATTAACAACAGGCCCTTAAAAAATTCCTACCAGCTATAAAACACCAGGACAGACAATTGATCCTGAATTAGTTACAAAAAGTTTCTTCTCTCTGTGTTTATATATTGGGATATGCATCCAGTTTCTGGGATGCAGTTGGTCATTTAGCAACATATCACATAACTAGATCAAAAGTGTATAAAATGTTGAAATCAATAATGAATTCAGAAATGATGGTCTCATTACATTACTTTGATGTCAGATCACAACGGATACAGTGAAACTGAAACAGAATATTACTTCCCTCATGGTTACTGCACTGTGCAATTATTGAATATGATTGATCAGAGCAGTGAAAAGTAGAGGTTGCTTAACTTCCCTTTTTCCCCTACTCTCCCTCTCTCTGTCCTGCCCGAAGAGGGAAGAAAAAAAAAAGCTGTTACAAGATTTCAGTAAAATCCTTCCGTATCAAGTGCCTCAGTAGCTTACTGTAAGTTGCCACATGTGAAAAAAAAAATCAGAAGGAAAGAAGGGGGGGAGGAAGGAGAAAAAGAAGAGGCAGAAACGAGAAGGAAGTGTGTTGGCACCCGCTCTCGGTCTATGAGCCATGTTAGCCTCTGGGCTTAATTGAAGCCAGGAGGGAGCGTTTAATAATTGCTGTCAGAAGATCAAATTTAATTCTCTTTTTCACAGGACTGCTGTAGGGTAGGGTGAAACAAATTGTCATCGGAGATTTCCAAATGAACAAAGCTTTTAATTAGTCTGATTAGAATGCCAAGGTAGAGAGGGGGCAGAGGAAGAAGGGAAAGAAAATGTGCGATGAAATAATCAGAGGGCCATCTAGGCGTGCTACTGGCTGGTGTGGCGAGGCGACCATGTGACTTGGCCTGGAGACACGCCGCAACCCTTTAACACGGCTAACACCGCTAGACGCTGTCATCCTCCATGGAGAACATAATTGGGCGGAGATGTCAGGCCTTTGTCTGTTCCAAGTGACATAGCTCTGGGCCGTGAACATAGGGAGGTGATTACTCACCAACCAAAGACGTGCACCGCTTGTATTTATTTCTTTATTATTAGCTTTTTGCAATTTTTTCCTCAACCATTTTTCTTTCCTCACAGCATCGGTAACGTTTAGAAGTCAATGGTGGTTACTGTCATTTTGCTGTACCATTAAAAAATAATCAAATAATTACATAATTAAAGCCACAGCAGCATAATTAACTACATTAATATTCCGTTTATGTTCCGTATCAACAGGTCCAAACCTGTTTCACCAGTCTATAGAAATGACACTTTTCCTTCAAAGATTAAATATTTGTTAATTCACCTACAAAACAAAGTAGCAGTAAATCAAGTGCTAAAATCCATCTTTTTCAATTTGTTTCGTGTTTGTTTTAACAGGATCTGTACTATTGGAACAGTTGGTTACGAAAAAGAAATAAAAATAACTTTTCAGGAGTCTTATTAATGTTCGCACTGGACTCAAGCGATTGCTGTGGTTGCACCTGGACCATGAGCTGCTGCGTGTGACGTGGCAGTGGTTAGGCATTGGCTGATAAACACAGCTCTGTATTTGCAGATGTGTGAGGAGGAGATCCTGAACACACGATTGTGGTTCTTTATTCAAATCACAGTTTCTGAAGACCCAAGCATCACTCTATTACATAGTAAAAATATCAAATTACAATATGAGCACCGTGCTGGAGGACGGAGGACTTGCTCAGGAGCTCGACGATCTTAGCCCAGACGCATTTGACTTTTGTACTTTCTTTTTTCCGTGCCATTGGTGCATTTCAGTTCTCCTTTCTTCGTATATTTTGCTTCCACTGTACCAGCAAGTCATCGGGAAGTGTGCATTTAGTGTCTTCTAGGTACTGTAGCCTGTAGTGTACAGGCTTCTGGACCAGCTGCGTTTTCTGAGAACCACCCATATGCTGAGCTATTTTACAGAGACCACTTCATCAAGCTGTTCTGAAGACTCCGCGGCCCCCGGTTTGTGCTTGTACACTTTAGCTGAACACCTGTTCTGAAGAGGACAGTTATCAGTCACTACTGAGCTCACCCATTCATATCTCGAAGCCGAACAGCTGCCTCGTCCCTGCCTCTATCCAGTTAACATGCTGTTTGGAGCCACGTTGTCCTTGGCCCACTTCGCAATAGCTAATTGACAGACGGCTCTCACCTGCCTCCAGTTCAGCTTTGGTGGGCCGTGGTCGCTGTTTACCAACTCAGTGAGGGACGCAACTGCTGTCAGCGCCCCTTCATTCCCTGTTCCATGCCTTTTTGCTGGGTTGAGTGGTGACATATTTGCTAACGCAAGGCCATATACCGAGAATTACCACCATTTCAGACAGAACTCTTATTGTTGAAGTCATTTTGTGTCGAGATTTTTTGGTTGGAATCCCTAAAATAAATTAGTTTATTCTAATGAAATGAAATACATACTTTAGAAAAGTATACAAAAAGAAACAGGCAGAATCAAATATTCTCAAATGAAAAAATGCTCTCTAAGCAATTGAAAGCATCTCTTTAACAAGAAATAATGGGCTACTTGACTAGCAAATCTCCAACAGGCCAGCAAAGCGAATGATGAACCTTATGTTTTTCTTCCCATTTATGAAATACCAAGGCCTGAAGCTTTTTGGGCGTGCTTTTAAGGAGACCTCTGTGTGGCTGGCAATGAAGTACAGGGTTATTTTGAAGAAATTTACAGCTGATTGCAAGGAGAGACAGGGGTGAAGCATTGCTGTGGAAGGTCCCTGAAAGGGCACTCTGTGCGACGTAAATGAAACCTCTCCTTTTCCATCGAATGCCCTAATCTTACATAGCACCTGAAAAGAGCTATTCACAGAACGTCACGTAGCAGAAATAGTAGTTCATCCATAATTTCATGCATTTGCTAATAAAGTATATAGGTTTTTTTCAACAGGCTAGTCAATCTACAAATTATTTTTATCAGTGGAAAGTCCAAAAGAATGGAGTCAGTGTGGGTTTCCCTTTCAGAGCATGTTTGTATCAGAAGTGCAGTGTGGACTCTCCATTTGTGCTGGAAACCTGTCAGTACTGTGTAATTGGTAGCCCTGGATGATGGCTCTAACAATGTTGTCCTCACTGCCCTCCTGGCCCAGTCTCCTTTGCTTTCAGTGCTTGCATCAGAAAGTGGCCGTTTGTTTACAGTCAGCGGTGGCAGCACCAGCCTCAGCTCTCTTACTTTCTGTTCTTCTCTTCTTTTCTTTCTTCTTTTCTGACCAGGAGAAGGAAGCGCAGGAGTTTTGGTTCCCATTTTGTGCACTCTGGAACAGTTTAGGAAAGGAAGCACCTTTACACCTTTGATTGTCTGTGGTTGCTGATGTCATGTCCTTCCGTCAGGCTGTGTGTTTGTGTGAGTGAGTGAATGTGTGTCTGTGTGTGTGTGTGTGTGTGTTTCCTGTCTTGCTGTCCAGTGTTGGGGTCTTAGGGGTGAGGCCATTTCTGAGAACTGCTACATGGTGTTTAGAATTTAGCCTTCTTATTAATGCCAGAAAGTAAACTTTATCACAAGCAGTGCAGGGTAGGCAATGTGCAAAATAACATTACAATCATACATGGGAATTTAAGGAAATGTTTTTAATAAATTAACTGTGGCCCTAAAGTGGCCTTAAATCAGTCCATTTTTTTTCCACTGAGCTGAGATACAACACATGAGCTGAATGCCAGTCTTGTCTCGACTTCACAGTAATTTGTTAGTCTTACCTAAAACCCACCCAAAACCTTAATCTTCTAATCTTAATCTTTCATAATGTTCTGGATCAACCTGTTGGAAAATAAAATATATACATATTTATTTCTGAAATCCAACTTCTGTCTAGTCAGATTCTGGTCTGTTTTGGTCACCCATCCCATTGCGTGGTGGATGCTAGCCATTCATCAGTGCTTAAACCTCCCCAGGCAGCCTTCGGCTGTCTCAGGAGTCTCTGCTTGTAATGACATTATAGAGACTTTGTGCCTGTTAACTATCACTGATAAACAGCTGCCGGTCTGCAAAGAAGTGCATCAAATAAACAGTGTTATGGGAGAAAGAAAAAAGGGTTTTGGGGGATTTAAAAAAAACTTCCAAGTACAAGCCTGCAAGTCTCAGATCGTCGTCATACTCGAATTGTTTGGTAGTTACACTGAAGCTACTTTTTTTGCACTGTCACTTCAAGGAAACGGGAGTTTATTTAAAAAGAGTGAGGGTTTATTTAATGTATCGTGCACCTCCTAAAAGGTTTACTTACTGTACTGTAATATGTTATTTCAAATCCCTACGACCACATTTCCCGGCGAGGATAGAGGATACAGGCTCTTTTCAAGCACATGCTATTACCAAATGTGTTGCAGATGTGCAGGAGAGGAGAGTGTGTGTGAGAGAGAAAGAGGATACAGTAGTGACAGTGCACCCAGAGGTGAAGTTGGAATAACTAAAACCTTATTGCAGTCCAGTAATGGCCACTTTGGAGGTTTCATAAGGACATACATTAACCCATTTAACCCCAGTGAAT
>JBBKCR010000038.1:7238925-7256225 GCA_037577295.1 Ladigesia roloffi
TGTATTTATATATATGTATGTATGCATTTATTATGTATATATATAAATATGTAAAAACATTAAACAGGTCCATTTTTTCATGACCCGCTCAGGGCATGAGTCACATCATCCAGCCAGTGCTGCAAACACAGACAGATATCACACCTAACAAACTCTGTACTTGTATTGATTATGGTGGTGCCAGTAACATAGGTACTTGTTTTACAGCAAGATCAATGAGCTCTTCCCTGGGGCTGATGTTTACATTTGCCCACTGCCAGAGAAATAGGAGTTTAAAGGTGCCTTCAGAGGGCAAACCATTGAAAGGAAGCCTGACTTTGAGGCACTCACAGTTTGACTTGATGTGACTTTAAATATTTTAATAAAGCTTTTCTTGACAGCTAAGTAGTTTGGCTGGCGCAGATGTTTCTGGGTTTTCAGGGATTTGTTTGCATTTTCTTTTTGCTTTGGGCTTATAAACATAGATAAATGGATATAAATTTGTCTTTAGCTTTCGAGTTCACTGCTGACATCATTACCTTATTGAGGATGTCATTTTGGCTTAAGGAAGAAAAAACCTTGTGTTGCAATTCTTTAGTTTAGTTGCATTCGAAAAATGGCCTCACTGCAGTTTTGATGACATAGAAGGGGTCCACACTCTAGATAATGGCTGCTGTCTGGACTTTGGGAAGAAGTTGATCAATTATTGAGGGTGGCATGAGGGGCCGAGGAGGAGCGAGAGAGAGCAGAGGGGAAAGACAGGGAAAAGTAATGGGTGTGTCAGGCAGCACAGACGGCAGGGGGATGGTAACATTAGTCATTCGGCGCTCGTGGGTTGAGTGAGCTCTCCCCCCTGAGGAAACCAGCGGCTCACATGCACATGGCGGTCCCTGCAAAAGATCTTCACAAATGAGTCAAATGACAGTAGTTATACTTCAATTACTTAAAGTATAGTCTTCAAATCTCGGAAACAAGCTAAGTATAGAATCTATAAGAGTCGAAGCATATAAAAAAGTTTCTTTAAAAGAAAAAACTCCTTTTAAACCCATTTCACTATGTTTCAGTACATCAGGATTAGTCTAAGGCAGATGGTTGTCAAGGTGATATGACAAATACGACTAGGCTTATAGTTAGTTTACTGTACAGAGAACAGAAAAAACGAGAGGAGGAAAAAAAACGAGAGGAGGAAAGTGAAAAGAGAGCAAGAAGGATGCAGGGAGCAAAGTCTTGGTCAGGATGTTTTTGGGGGAGGCTATCGTATTGCACAGAGTGCATCCTGTCCTGGTGTTATCACTCGCTCTCGTTCTTTCTCCTTCTTGTACTCTCTTGCCCTGTCTCTCTCTCTCCCTCTCTCAAGATCAGAGATTGATACAGGAAGGACACCTGATGAGAGTCAATGCCACAGCTTTCCGGGACTGAGGATCACGAAGGAGAGAGGGAGGGCAAGGCCATCCAATAAGAGAATGGGAGAGAAATATATTCATTTATTGGAACAATTAGGAACATGCTTCACACACAAACAATTAAACAACTTTTTTTTTTAACATATGCATAGCTGATCTATTTTTCTACATTCTAACAAACATGACTGTTAATCAGTGGTCCATTTGGCAGCTATAAAACACTTTAAAGTCAGCGGTCCTTCCACATAAACTTATTTGACAAAGTGCAGCAAACAACCCGGGGTCTGTATGATGCAAGAAACCATGAACACGACATCACAAGACAAGAGTGGGGGACCTTTGACTCACAAGCCATTTTTTTTTCATCCCCTCCTCTCCACTCTCAATTTGTAGAAGTCGTGGCCGTGCCTTTGCATATTTTCACTTCCTCTTTAAGGAAATCTTTCCATACCAAAGCAAAACAAACGCCCGCTTCAACGCTGTTACCTTTGGTGCAACATTCGTGAGATGTTTGCACACATTTCATAGAAATTCTATCAAAGCCTGCGTCTGACCTCTTGATGTCATGACAAGTTCCCACTGTTTTTTCACTTAGTGGAAGTGGTAAAATAGTTTCATGTAGCACATAAGACACAGTCGAGGCAAAACTTCTTAATGCAGATTTTTAAGTCAGATCAAAATTGCTTGTCTACACCTGGCATTTACAGCAAATATATATTTCCCATAACATTTAAATCAGTTAAAAGGGAAATAGTGCTTTTCATTTGTTAGCCCAGAAAATAAGTTAGTCTCAAAGACCACAAACAGAAAAAGGACCTTATCTCTTATCTCAGAGTCTTGTACAACTAGTAAGGACTCCAAAATATGAGGCTGTGAAACACTTCAAAATCTGTGCACCTTGAGTCCTTCCTCATTATTCCATATCTTTTATCACCTTCTTCAGAGTGGCAGGTTTTCGTCCAGCCACCCTGCCTGTGGCGCCACGCCTGTAGGTACCGTGTCCCACATCAGCCTGTGCGGCCACTTCGGCCCCCCGGCCCCCCCAAAAACGCTTCCCCAGAGCACAGGCACCTCCAGTAGGCCTCCCCTGTGTTGACTGGCTGCCCAGATGGCCGGACAGAGGGCATCAGTGTGCAAGGCCTGGCTCTGTGCCCCCCAGCCACTCAAGCACTTTTCCCGGGCGCATCACATGAAAGAAACCCCTGTGTCATAAAACACGTTAGCAGCAATGCTAGCTAGTGCCTGCTCCTTGTCTTTAACTAAACCGCACTTTAGCTCACTTTGTCTTTTCACAATATCCTCATGGCTGCCATTTTGTGTCTTATGAACAATTGAAATGGAGTAATCAGGCAGCCAACACGTAATAAACAACATGGACACCATAATGAATAAGGTGAGTTCTTTCTTACAGGCTTTCTCATGTACCAAATCGAATCACAGGTGGTTCATGCACAGTGGGATGTCTTGTTGCCAGTCTAGAAGCAGTTGCATTGAAGTGGTCTGTAATTGGGCCTAATGGAGGGTGGCTAATGCTGGGTTGTGATCCATCCTGCTGGGTGGCAAGCCAGACTTAGGCCGGGTCAGGATAGGCCAGGAGGAAGTGGCCCCTGATGGCAGCATGGCAGAAGGGGGGATGTAGTCATTAGTCATAGGAAGGATAAATGGTTTGCAGCTGACCTGTTGTGCTTCAAGAAAACTCTATTCAACTTGTACTAAAACAGCATGGTTTTAAGCCTAATTAATGCAGAGAAAGGTTGTGTATGAGAAGGAGCCAATCTTCCAGGATTGGTATTGCCTGTACCAGCAGCGCTCAGTAAACATTTGCAAAAAGAAGGCATCGAAATGTGATCAAAATCTCCATTACTGCAGGGATACAGTAGATAGCTAGACCAGGAATCAAACAAGTCTCTTTTGAAACTATTTTTTCTTATTTTGTTGGCATCCATGTGCACTTGATGTGGTTCTGCTTCCAGTAAATGACTTGGCTCAGACATTCGACTCTATATTCAGGAGGGTTCAGTAACTTTTCTCTTCATCTGTGGTTGGTGGAGTGATGGCATTGAGAAAGAGCCGGATTCCGGCACCCGTGACAACAGAGCCGTCTCTCCAATCAACAGCGGTGAGGTGTGAAACAGTTTGAGTGAAATTAACAGCAGGAAAATAATGAGGCCCTCTGGGTATCCCATCACCCCTACTCACCTTCCTCCGATTCCCACCTTGCTCCTCTGATCGCTTCCTTTGCGTCTGTCTTCACAAAAAAAATCATCCAGGCTTACTTTTTCTTCTTTTTGTCTTCTTCTTCTCCTTCTTCTTCTTCTTCTTCTTCTTCTTCTTCTTCTTCTTCTTCTTCTTCTCCTTTTCTCCTTCCTTTCAAATTCCCTTTGTTTCATCAAATTCTGTCTTCTCCATATTTCCTCTTCTTTGAATTTGTCTTTCACAAATTAACTTCCTCTTGCAGTAATTTCCATCTGCCTTTTTTTCCTCCTCATTACTGTCTTTTCCTCTTTTTCTCAGCTAATTTGATTTGTTTCTTATAAAACTATAGATAACATTTGATATTGTCATACGAATAAGATAAATAATAATTAATTGTGCTGATACACTTATTTCCCTAACTCTCATTCATGGAATATTTTATACACCTAAAAGTCCAATTTATACGAAACTGCTCTGATACTTCTTACCCTGCGCATCTCTTTTCATCAACATTTTTAGACTGTTCTGTTTATATGTATGTTAC
Organism: Ladigesia roloffi; assembly: GCA_037577295.1. Taxonomy (NCBI): domain Eukaryota; kingdom Metazoa; phylum Chordata; class Actinopteri; order Characiformes; family Alestidae; genus Ladigesia; species Ladigesia roloffi. The sequence goes on from JBBKCR010000038.1 coordinate 7,243,048, forward strand.
AAAGCTTTAACAGAACCAGCCAGTGGAACCTGAAGGGTGTTGAAGTCAGCATAATAAAGACACAAAATCATACAAAGGTCCCATTGCCAAACTTATGCACGCACACCTCCAATTAAGATGTTTGTGAAGGGCCAGTTCAGGGGAGAGGGTCCCTAGGGTGTGGGTGCAGCATGTGGGTGATTTGTGGAGAGGGCAGAGGTGGAAGCTGGGGTGGGGGAAGGCATGGTGACAAATGGCTGCTCGTCCTCTCTGTCTCTGTTCCCTGGAGGAACTCCCCCGGGGAAAACAGCGAGCCCGGGAGGCGGGAGGCGGGAAGCAGAAGCGAAGCCATTGTGAAGGGGAAGCCGTCAGGCACTTCCTGTTATGAGAGGAAATGCACACAAATGTGCTTCCTGACCCCATGTCTCCAACCCCCTCGCATACAGGGCAGGGAGTCAGACTGTTGCTGACCTCATTTCTTCTGATTGCTCACTCAGTCCCTTTGGTTTGTTTGGGACATTTTTCAGCTAAATTGACCACAATCTTGTTCTCATATCGTAAACTGCCCCTGTTAATCACACATGGTAAAGCTTGTGTTCGTGTGTGTATTTCACACTCTGAGGTCTTCTGTCCGGGGTCAGCAGATACATTCACAGTTGATTCTCAGCAGACTCCTGGCTGCTCTCACACATTCACCAAGTTGTGCAGTATGTGCCGTAAGTACCATTTTCAGCAATTAATGCTGTGGCCTGCCAAGGTCTCCAGAGCACCAGGACGAGTGAGGCCTGACAATGTGGTGGCAGGTTCAACAGAAAACTTGAGAAAAGCAAGAGCATCATACTCTGGTCTCTTGTGGCAAGCCATTACATCAGTATCAGTAGAAGTGAAGTGCTTCACAGAGCACCGGATGAGTCTTGGCTGGGCCTCAATAATCTCATTTGTTTGAACTTGAGGCCAGAATACACCAGCAAAATATTTGATTTGCATTACTTAATTCTTTCTTTATTTAGACCAGTGGCAAACGGAAAATGACTTCTATCTGGTTTGCTCTATACCAATATTTACTAGACTGCTGTTGTGACTGACACAGATCATTCTCAGATACACAGTGGAAACATCAGTCTTTGGTTAGATGACATTGTCTGGGGTCAGCAGTTAGCAGATTTATTTTATTCTGGCTCACATCTTGACTAACTCTTGTATGATTGATAATTGCAAATTCCCCACTTGTGGAAACCATATAGGTTTATCCTATCTTATCTTGTTTATCTTATCTTATCTTATCTTATCTTGTTTTATCTTATCTAGGGTAATGTAATACACTGTAATCAGGGACTTGGTAAAAGTGAGCATTTTTTGTGGCTGCAGGACAATGCAGGCAAAGTAAGGTCCAGAGACTCGTATGGACAGAAAATCTTGGGTCTACGAATTCAGTTTTTGACTACGTTCTTCAGATCATCTGAAGTAGGTTGCCAAATCTTGATCTTCGTGACATTATGTGTGGAGTTCTTAATAAACAGTTAGCTTTGAATGTGTGAACTGAGCATCATGAACACCCTGCCACACCAGGAGACAAAGACCAGAGTTTCACATTACTTTCAACATCTACCGAATGAGTCAGTAGCAGCATCGTGAGGAAACCTCACACACAGCCAGGGTGGCAACTTTCTGCAGAAAGCTCATATATTGCCCTGGCCTTCTTTTAAATAGAAAAGTGTCAAAACAATCTATGGTGTTCTCCGAGCTTTCCCTAATGAACTTCTCTGATGAGATGTAATCAGACCATAATCACTTCGCTTATGGCTCAGCATAGAGAAAGAGCAGAGGGTCACTGACAAGATTTTTTTCTTCCGTAGCTGTCAGGGAATGAGAACGCTGGTGTCTGCTGTTGCACACTACTGTCACCTATCGAATCACATTCATGTGAAGGAGGCAGGTGTGGGTGCGTGAAAGCTTAGGCTATCTGCTGTGTAGCAGCCGTGGGTGGGTGCCATGCTCAGTCTTGAAATCGCCCGGATCCGAAACTCAGTGGATGTCAGACATTTTTCTGTTTGTTGGTTCAATTAATGTCATACTTAGTTAAGATTTTTTTGCTAAAGATCCCTATGTGTGTACCACATCCAAAATAATACAGGAGCTGTATATCAGCAACTAGGTGTTGTGTCAAAGAAAAACTGTGTGCTCCAGTCTTAAATGAAAGGTAGGGTGGTGTCTCTCATCTAGCATGTTTACCCTTCTATTAAATGTTTCCAGGTAATTGGCTTTGCAGTGGAGCTTCTTTGTTTTGCACTTGAAGAGTGTCACGGCAGGAGAAAAGGGGGGTAATGAGAGATTAAATTGTGAAGCTTCATTTTGGGCACACGTGGCTGATTAGTCTGTGCGTGTGTGTGTGTGTGTGTGTGTGTGTGTGTGCATGCATATATGTATGTATGTGTGCAGTTTTAAGACTATATTCCTGCTCACTGCAACCCTTAATTATTTAAGTTTTACATGTTCTTGAACCAGCGATATTATAAATATCTGAAAATATCACCAAAGTTTTGTTTTTTTTTTCCAACTTTTGTGCTACCTCTTGGCCTGTTTTGCTCTATGAAATAGCATATTTACTGTAAATTGAAAAATGCAGTCATAGTTTTTTTTGCTGTATATCATCATATCCCAAACATTAAGAAAAAAAAAGAATTTTCTTCATAGAACCTGCTGTGCAAACTTTGCAACTCTCAAAGTCTTACTGGTAAATTTAAAGACAGTGGAGAATGAAGGTCTTTACTGAGCCACGGCGTCCCTCTGCCCACAGCAGCTTTGCGGTTTCAATAGAGTTTTGTTTATACGTGTTGTCCTGACACACTCACAGGTCCAAGGGTGCAAGCTCTTATTTTTAATGCTTTTAATGAAATAGATGAGAACATTGTCTGTGCTGTCTGCATTGCGAGAGCTGAGCGTCTGATGTTACGATATTTTAATTTTTTAATTATAGAGAGCCAATTTATATATAATGTGCACAGATGTGCAAAACCTGTGACAGTTTCACACTTGAGTCAAACAGTATGGTTTCCTTCAGTATGGTTTCCTAGTTCAGATCACGGCTATGCATTCTACCTCCACTAAAAGATGGTTATTAGTGCAATAAACAAATATGTTTATAAGAAGAGTTAATGAATGATTAAAATGACCAAAGGTTCCATTTAGTAAAGTAAAAATAATCACTTTACATGATCAGCAATTATACTACTGTCGTTTTGACATTATAATAATTGGGATGGGAGATATAAATATACTGAGATTTCCTGCCATGGGTCAACTTATATATTTCTTATTGTTTAAGCACATAATGATTAGACAAGCGGACATTCATTGTAGGAACAGGTTTAAGAAGGTTCTTTCTCTAACCTTTGTTTGATTAATGAGTGGAATCGGTCTTAGTATGTCAGTTCCTTTTTTTCCAGGCTTTTTGGATGAACACTAAAGAAAAAGGAAGACATTGATTTTCCAACAGTGGTATTATATACTGGGCAACACAAGAGCCAAGGAGATTCAAAACAATATTCCTGCAAATCAAAATGCACCCTCAAACAGCCACACACACACACACACATGCACACATGCACACATGCGCATTTATCTCAGATACCTTTCCAACCATGGTTTTTATTCCCAGCATATCTTACATTTTTTAATATTCTTCTTGATAAAGGCTCATGCTGAAAACATGTCTATTGCCGTCTTTTTAATTCAACAAAGGCTTTTTTTTTCTCAGAGGAGTGTTACGGATAGTCATATTATTATTATTTGCAGCTATAATAATTATTCAGCTTTTGAACCTTAGTTCAAACAGCATCTTCAGTACTTGAATCTTTGCATCTTTTAACTTAATTCTCTCTCATACCCTATCTCTCTCTCTCTCTCTCTCTCTCCCCATCCCCCGCTGTCTCCTCTCCCACCTCTTTGCAGGTGACATTCACCAAAAGGAAGTTTGGACTGATGAAGAAAGCCTATGAGCTGAGTGTGCTGTGTGACTGTGAGATCGCTCTCATCATCTTCAACAGCACCAACAAGCTCTTCCAGTATGCCAGCACCGACATGGACAAAGTGCTGCTCAAGTACACCGAGTACAACGAACCCCATGAGAGCAGAACCAACTCCGACATTGTGGAGGTGAGCAACCCTCCCATTCTCCCAAAAAACTGAAACGGATGCAATTTGTATAAGATGAATTGAGTAGAGAGAGATGTTGTGGGTACTCAAGAGTCTCACACATGATTTAAATGCCAAATATTAGCGTAATTCTGCAAAAGTCTGGTCCGACATCTTGTGATGTGTTTCCTTCCCTAACACAACTTACTAATTAACAAGCCTTTTCATTTTGGAAGGGGGACACAGGGAGACTAAAATAGGTACTAAGGGCACTTGAAAGTGCAGTAGATACAAAGGTAAATTCCTTCATGAAGAAAATGTGTTTGTGGGCATTAAGCGGGAATCATGTAGATTTCTGCTGCCTTTTAACTAAAGAGACATAATCAGAATGTATGAGACAAGCTCCTTGTCATCCGGCCATTTCATGTCCAATGCAATGACCCAAACCCCCTCTAAAGCCAGTGGCATGTTTTCTGTTGGCCGCGTGATCGCTGGCTTCACTTTTAACACCAAAGCTGGGTTCAGTTCTACACTAAACAGCCGTGACAGCAGCCAGTCATGAGGCAGACATCCAGGAGCTAACCTTAAGCCTGGCATTAGCCGGTTATGCAACAGGCTCTCCCCACAGGCAAAGGTGGGCTGGTGAGGCTCTGAGAAGCTTATAGAAGTAGATTCCCCTTGTCCCTTCAGGATCGTGCTACCTCAACCAGTCCTTCCGTACATATAGGTAGATCAGGGATACCATCCTCAAACCACAGACAGCCCCAGCTTAACGCTCTCACTGAATCCACTAGTTGAGTCCTCCTTGCATTGAATCACGTGGGTTGCATTAAGAGTAAACTCTGTCTTACTGTTTCACCTCCCAAGGTTTCCCAACATGTCATTGAGAGGAGAAAGAAGTCCATGTGACTTGTTTTTCCTACTCCAAACATGATGGCTCTGCTAAAATAATGTAAATGAGATTCTTCTTCCACTGACAGTCAGGAATAAGAGTAGTAGAAGCGAATAACCAGATCTGACAGATGTATCTCCATTGCCATTAAATGGCACCGGAATCATTTCTACCATGTCATTGATTCAGACTGTGTTTAAAGCATGTTTGGTATTTCTGTCAACATTTTTTCACTCTCTCTCTGAAATATTGCATGAACTCTCTAGAGTCTCTGCAAGCTTTCCCCCAGTCCCTTCTCTCATCTCCATTTCACACAAGCCTGTGTGTACACAGACTTTTTTCATTTGCTCAATATTGCCATAAATTAAGATTTTTTTTCTTCTTTGACTTCATACTGTATATTAATAATGTTAAGACATCCTTACCCACACAGTGAACTCTTTGTGGATTCGTTCTAGTAGGACAGTCGTCCACCAATCTCTACACAGTGGTGATCTTTGAAGCAAATGCAATGAAATTGTGACTCTGAAGATCTCATGAACAAAAAGGACCATTCTAGACGGTCTTGTGTCCTTAATTAGCACAGACTTTACGTCAGACCAACAAAAGATAAAACTTACTGCCTACAATACAGTTCCAGCATAACAAAGCAGATGCTCTCCAAGAGTGGCCAGTAGACCACTACAGTCCATTAATGCATTATGGACACTTGTATAGATACACACTTTAACATTGTTTAGACCTAATGTTTGACCAGGCAATCATTTATAAGTTGTCTTGCCACACTTTGAAATTTCCCTGAAAGTGAAGCACATAAGTGCTCTACTACCCACTAAGTGCTACGATAAGAGTATGTCAGTGCTAGACATGTGTAGACTATTTTTACTTTTAAAAACAATGTTAAGCAAGAAAGAAAAAAGGCACCTCAGAAGTAGTGGTGCCATTTCGGGTCTCTGTTCATATCAGATGCAACAGTAAATAGATTTCATGTCATCCGTGACTGTTATTATGGAGAGCACAACTTCCAAATTGGCTAAGCGCTAAGAATGCTAGATGAGATTTTTGGAGAGTTCTGCTCTACTGAATTAGCGGAATAAGCAATCCAAAATCCTAAACATTGGTGTTTTGGCAGTGCTTACATAAAACCATCAGAGGTGAATCGGTGCAAGCGTCTGTGACTAAGGGGCGTGAAAAAAGAGCACAGCCTCGTCAGGGTCTTCCCTCACTTTGGGAAGCTGGTACTTAGCACTAGCTCGCTAGCTCTTTCTCCTGGCAGATTTGGGCTAGGAGAAATCGATATGGAGCGCGGCTGAGGAGGCAGCTAACTGGATTTGCAGGCAGCAGAGCAGGCGGGCTCCTGCAGGGCCCGTTTTCTCTGCTGCTAGGTTACATCACGGCCGGGGGACGTGGGTGGTGGGAGGTAAGGAGGAACAAAGCAGACTTCCTGTTGTGATGGCAGGATGGGGATGAGGCCTCGGGGTGGGCTGTGGGGGGGTGGGGGGTGTTAGGTGTTGGAGCTGGAGCAGGGCCCGGGGAAGGGGGGCACTGTTCAGACTTGAGCTTCAGAGTGGGAACTTTACTGTGTGTGCTTGTATGTGTATAAACGTGTGTCTGTGAAAAAAATACATCTACCTAAATGTCTATAGCCTCTGATGTATATCCTGCATTGTATAAATGAACACACATACATGCATGGAATTAAAGGCGCACAACAGGAAAAAACACACACACACACATACTCACACAAGGATAAAACACACACTCCCAGGCAAGTCTTTCCTGTCTTCGCCTGGCGTGCCTCAGGGGGTGCAGTGGGAGGATAAGGAGAGGCAGGGGAGCCGGGCGCAGCGTGTGGGCGTCTTGAAGAGCGGCCTGCTACATTAGCAATAAAGCTCCGTGTAATTAGCATGTCTTTGGTTGATAATTAGCGTCGCTGGGAGAGTGGCAGTGCCAGGCTCGGCCCGGCCTCCTTAGCTGTGTTTACGAGGGGCTGAGGCCCTACTCCCTCGCCCCACTCTCATCAGCTCGCTTTCTTTTCCGCTCTCTCCTTCCTTTCGCTCAATTTTTATCTCCGCTCTAAAGGTTCAGGCCCTTTCCTCTTTTAACCCAAATACTTCTGCCAAGCTCACAGGCTGTAATAAGAGCCCATATACTGTACGTAGAAGGGAAGCCAGAGACAAACAGGAGATAAGGAGAGAGATGGCGCGATACTTCACTAAGGAAAAGCCGTCTCAAATGTGACAATTTATGCAAAAATGCATAAAAGCCAAACCATCTTTCCCCTGCAATCCTGTTATGTGTATTTTATCATTTGGAGGAAAGAGGAGACACCCATACTAAATGTGATAATCCTACAGCAAACCCATTCTGATCAGAATTTATTGCATCGATGCCAACCCAGAGAAAAATGATATCAAATTGGTTTCTGTGTTTGCAAAGGCACATTATTCATTATTCCCGACTCTGAGAAAATTTAGCAGGGAACAAAATGAATCAGGATCCAAGTAAACAATTTTGTACACAAACAAATTGCTAATCATTCTATGCCTGTCAGCATATTCTATTGTTTAAACACCAATGCTTGTCAGCTGACCACCGACCATTCAATGAGGGTGAAAAATCTGAAAACTGGCAGTACACACTCCAACATGGCTGGAACAAGTCCTCCACATTGACATCTCCTATGCTTCTATTACTATCGAACATCACAATAGTAGCTAGCTAAGTATAGTTATTTGAGTGGCCCTTAGCTGATCTATCAGAAGTCACATGGTAATGCAATGTGCAAAAGAGAATTCCGCACCTGTAAGTCTAAAATATTGTGGCACTACCTCAGGCAATATGAAATATATTGAGTACACTACACATTATACAGTTTTCGTATGTGAGTACTAACAACTTCCTAAATAGTGCACTACATGTTTTATTATTCAACCCAACCCAAAAAGTAGAGAATTTGGATTATTGTACTTTGTTTTTGCAGGTTTTTTGACTAGCGGGTCATCATATCTCAAGCAAATCATCTCCGCTCGCACATTTTATTTATTTATATATTTTTTCACGTGAAAAACCCATTAGAAGTTTCCTGCATGCCAGCATCTCAGGCTTGGAGAAAGGTGGGCAGGTCCAGGTAATTACATGTTAAGTTGAAAACAAAGACCAAATTATGGGTGCTTACGTAATGTAAAATTAGCTAGTTTTTCGACGAGCAGCGGGAAAGCTAGTGCCAGTGGTGCAGGCTGCTGAGCGTTCCTCTGGCACAGATACAGCACATGGTTTGTTTGGCAGTAGATGAAAAACTCAAACAGGCAGATAGATTTTCTATAACACTGAGAGCCAGGCAAGCCTGCCCGACATGTGAGGCTCATTAGAGTACAGCCGAGGTCGCCAAGGTGGGTAAACTAGTGAACAGTTAGTGATACAAAGGATTGGTCATGTCACACCAGAAGAGCTCTGCTAAAGCAAGCTGTCTTCAAAGGCTGCTCAATTGTGCAGCACTCAGAGTGCAGATTCTGTTGACAGATTTGCACTTCTGACATTGTTCTGCTTGTTTCAGAATCAAACATTGCGGCAAACTTTGTTTTGTCTTTCTAGAAAACAGGACAGCACATAACAGTAACTCTTTAACAAACATGCTTCTGTTATGGTCAGAAAATAACTGTGACTCCTGAGAAAACTTTATTTTTTAAAAAATACTTTTTTTTTTATACTTTTCCAATATAAAATACATTGAATGTGACACAGGGAGACGAGTAGACAAGAAGTACCTTAGCAAAAGCACATGGGAAGCACATGGTCACCTCCTGTCAACTCACATGTCCATCCCTATGGAGTCAGGTAGTGTGGCAGAGACATTGGAGACAGCCCTGGCCAATCCCATTCCCCTGGAAGATTAGCTTAATCTGAACGTTCACCTTTTAATCTCAGCCAGACCCTCTGCTCTCACCTTGCTGCAACTTCTGAATGGGTGAGTAGAGTGGGAGAGAGGAACAGAGAGGGGGAGGAGGCGTTGAGGGAACAGCGAACAAGAAAGAGAGAGGCTGGTAATTATTTCCAAAGGTCATTCTGTTAATGACTACCTGCTTGGCTAATGAGATTCTGCAAAGCTCCCTCACGATGTTTTGCCCTCATATGGCTCTCCATGTGCTGAGAAGTCTGAGAGGAAGCAAGCAGGGCAGTTGCCTCCCTTCCACTGTCGCCTGACTGAGGGAAAGTGAGAGGGAGGGGGAGGGGGAGAGGGAAAAAAAACTACAGAGAAGCGTCAACTCAGGTTCATTAAACGTCTTGCAGAACGGTTAATGTTGCCAAGGAACGCTAATTAATTGGACTGATTTCAGTTTAATTTCTCCTCAAAGTAGCCGTTATGACTTAATTAAAAGATATTTTGCTTGTGTGGGTGCTCACAAGTCAACAGCCTGCTAGCACAGAGCGCTTGTCTCGTGAAAATAACTCTTTTCTTGCTTATTTGTGGCTTCAGCATCAGAAGGAACATTAGCCCAGAGCGCTTTTTCTGGCAGCGTCTGAGCTGAAGGACTATTCATTCTCAGTACAAAGACCCGCTGTACGATAAATTGCCGTTACAAACGCATTCCTCAGATGGCTCCGATCAGATTGGCTGAAGTGTTTTTGTTTATCACGATTAAGTGATATAAAAACACTCTAGTACTTCTCCACCTGTTTTGGCGTTGAATGAGTTACCGTGAACGCGGTACAGTTTATGGCCATTAGTGAAATGTGATGTACAAGCGATCACTCACTCATGATGTTTTCAGCAGTGGCTTCGGGATTAAGATCTAAGTAGGCTTTGTTCAGCAAACTGACCTTGTGGCACAGGGACGTCAACAGTGAAAGGACCAGAGGAAACTTGCCAACAGTTTTAATGGAATGGGATAGTGTATCATTATCATGGGTCAAAGTGTGCATTCGGTTTTATTAACACTCAAAATGGTTCTAAGACATCAGGAGCTCAGGGTTTCTGCTCTTCAATGAGTTTTTGAAAAGGTTCGGGAGGTCCTGCTTCTTGAAAAAATCAGTTACTGACATTTTGTTCATTGGCTGGGAAATAACATTTTATATTATATTGGTGAGGCAGCCTTCAAAGCAGAGCAGATCAGTCAGAAAGAGAGTGAGGAGCTTCTTTGTGCTCTCTGAGCCTTCCAGCTCTCCTCATCTAAAGCTTTTTGGACAGACGGCCACATAACTACTTGTTGTACTTGTGCCTCGTGGCTGATGGATTCTAGGGGGGAAAAAACAAGATCATTTGCATGTGCTCTCTCTCCCTCTCTCTCTTCCTCTCTTTCTCTCCCTCTCTCTCTCTCTCTCTCTAGTGTTTTCCCTACCCGTTCTCTGATTGGAAACAGCTGCAGAGCACTTGCAGCAACACTTAAAAAACGAGTGCATTTCAGATGTCCAAAGTGGGAGCCCCCTCCCTCTCTTTCTTGTCTCTTTCCCTCTCTCTCTCCCTCTCTCTCTCTCTCTTACTCTCTCTCCCTCTCTCCCTCCCTCCCACTCTCACCCCATGTGTGTGTGGTGTGTGTGTGCGTGTGTTTTTTTTAGTATTCTTCCCCTAATAAATGCCTAAAAAAAACGTACTGGCCTAAAAATAGCACCCGCCGATGCTAAATTTAGTGCTTGGCTTACTGCGCTGGCGAAGCGAATGGAGAAGAATAGGCGTGGAGAGACAGGGTGAGTAAGCAAGCCTCTATTCATTCAGCACCCAGTGAACTGCTGCCCTTGGCCAGCTAAAGCACAAGACTCGACTCCCCCACCGCCCTCCGCACCAGACCTCAGGGTGCCAATAAACATTTGATCCTCGGGATAAAGGTTCTTTATTATTTATTTCTCTCCTTTTTTTCAGTGTCGGCTTGAGTTGTTTTTCCGCCCTCTCCTCCCCAGCAAGGAGGACAAAGGCTTGTTTGATTTTGTTTTTTCAAACTTCTGTATGTGTTCTTATGGAGACCAATCAACAAGACAAATCAATTTTTTACCATGTATATTCTTTATAAGCATGCTAACAAGTGATTGTGGAAGAAGCGTCCGTTTTTAACTTTTAATGTCACAAGCTTTTCTTGGCTTTCAACAGTTATTGGTCCATTTACGATGAAAAGATCACAGAGCAGATAGAATTATTTAATTATTTTAACAGTTGAAATAGAAAAGCGTAGGTTTGAAATAATAGTGAGACAGTATGTTTAGTATGTGAGTTTATGATATCTTTGTAATAGATTCGAATCTGTACAGCCTAATTGAAGAGACAATTGGTACCCATTTTTGTCAATTCCTATATGAATTACAATAGATGTGACAGAAGTTAAATAGTAGTTCATTTGCAAGCTTGTTTTTTTTTCTTCAAATTGACATAAAATGAGAAATACACCCTCCTGATCCTCACTGCAAGTGTGAGTGGAAAAAAACAAGTGGTCTATTTTGGGCTGTGGGTGTAGATGGCATTCAGCGGCCCTCCGTGGGCTCCCTTTGGGCCTGCTGGGTGTGGAAACACAAGGTCATGCCAGAGAGGTCAGGTGCCTGATCATTGTTCCTCAAAGCCCTCGGCCCCTTCCTGTAATGCAGCTGCACGATAAGAGACTCGCAGCAGACAAAAGCTGATAACTGATGTGAGTGTGTGTGTGTGTGTGTGTGTGTGTGTGTCTGCGTGTGTGTGTGTGTGTTTTCACACTTAGGGCTAGCACCCAAAAAAAGAATCACAGGTTGTTGAATACGTGTGCGTGAGTGTCAGTCCATCCTCCTGCAAATAGAAAAAGAAATCCAGACCCGCTGAATTTGTGCCTAATAGAAAGATAACCGTGGCATAAGCGCCCCATTATTGAGACTGACTGGGGTGCCATTGTGCGGATATGGGATGGGTCATAAAATATGAATGCCTTCACTGTCCTCATTAATACAGACACAGTGAGAGAACATGAGATTCTGATTTTTTTTTTCTAGTCATCTATGGTAATCAACAGATTATGACTTTGAAAAGAATCTTTTGAGAGACATGTCTTCTGAGATAATAGTAATTTAATAGAAAGATGCAACATGCTCAAGATTGAATTGTGTTTAGTTTAACATTTTATCGGAATGTAACCAGATGCTAACTTTTTCAAATCTGATTAAATCCACAAAAAAAAATACAAAATAAAAAAGAATAATGACTGCAGCTATAAGGAGCTTCAATCAAGTATACTGTTCTCAATGGAACATTACTGTACTAACATATCATAAGCCCCAGATCCAATCTATACCTTTAAAATACATTAAAACCCTGTTCGACTAAACTAAACGATTCATCTCCCCACCCCTTGCCCCACACCCCCACCCCCAACTCAAATTTTTATCATCTTCATGCATATGAATGTTCCTATGAGAAGCAGCTGTGTTCTTGTATAGAGCACCACTCACTTCGCTATTGTGCCGTCTGCCTGTACGGTTCCTTAACTGTATGTCTTTTTACTGGGATTAGCCCATATTCAGAAGCCCCCCACCCCCCAACTACAGTACTTATCTTGTGTGCATGGATTTTCCTTGCATACCCCCCCAACCCAGTATGAACCACAGACAGCTGTAATTACATCCTTAAAGTGCGGTATTGCTTTAACTGTGGGCTGATGGGTCTTAAGCTTGTCTCTTTGATACTTGATTACAGTGCATAGGGAGGAGGCTGTATTTTTTTTTTCTTCTTCTTTTTTTTTTTTAAAAACAGTATTACAATTATGGTAAAGTAGCCAAGCTGCTGGGTTTGAGGAATTAAGAAAAGGCCCCTCACTTTAAAAGAGAGAGGGGAAGCTTAGCTGTAATTGTATAAGAAGAGACAGGCATAAGGTCTTCAGTGACAAACCACCGAAATGGAGGCAGCTTTCTGTGCACACTCGCACACACTGGCACGCATGTGGCGTCCCTGCCCCATGTCGTCTTTGTTCATGCCCGGCTAGCGGATCATAGCATGTGCAAACCGCACCTAATGAAGTGGAGATTTGCTCAGCCACCTGCTTCCAATAATCTACAGCCTGACTCTCATTCTCTCTCTCTCTCTCTCTCTCTCTCTCTCTCTCTCTCTCTCTCTCTTTCTCTCTCTCTCTCCTTCTCTCTCTCTCTCTCTCTCTCTCCTTCTCTCTCTCTCTCTCTCTCTCTCCTTCTCTCTCTCTCTCTCTCTCTCTCTTTCTATACCCCCCCT
>JBBKCR010000038.1:7256325-7291130 GCA_037577295.1 Ladigesia roloffi
AATAATAATAATAATAATAATAATAATAATAGTAATAATAATAATAATAATAATAATAATAATAATAATAATAATAACAACAGCAACAACAATGATAATAATACATATTATTATTAGTAGTAGTAGTATTAGTATTATTATATGAGATTACATACACATTTAAATCACATCATTTCAAAACAAATATTTTTCACATTGTTTTGGAAATAATTTTAAGTTCATCTCTATTCATTTAATTTTCAATTGTGTTTTTTTACAATAAAATCACAGATTTACTGAGTAGATAAATAGTTTAAACTAGTGGCCAGCTCATGTAAGAGTGCGGGTTGTTTCCCGCCCTCTGGTGGAGCACTAAAGTACCCCCACACCCCCAGCACCCTCACACACACCCCACATGCAGTCACGCACATGGTGGAGGAGGAGCCGGCGAGAAGCATGAAGTCATTTTTGCTGGCCTAATGGGACCACCTCGGAGTCGGCGGCTTTCTGCATGTGTCTACAGTTCTCCAGCACCGAGTGGAAAAAGCTGCCTGGTCCACTACATGCTGACCAAGGCAAACCACCCGACTGCTGAAATATGGACTTCATGTAAAAACACCCCCTTTTTCATACAACCTGCTAACATGATTTATCAAAGAAAGACACTCTGGGGTATACTGCCTTTCCAGTATTAAGATTTTTTTTTTCCAGTTCCTTCCAAGTAGGATGTTAATATTCACTTACAAAATATGATTTACACAATGTAATATTCACTATATGTTTCAATCACGCTATAGCTTTCAAATAATCTGTGACAAATGAAGAATTCCACTGAACTGTAGGTAAGAAATATATAATATATATATAATTAAGAATAAAGTTGTGTGTTATGTCCAAAGCTTTAATCCGAACTGAGTCTTTTAGGAAACTTGAAGGGTCACTTGGTAGAGGCGGTATGGATGTGAGGTTTTGATAAAATTCTCAAGAAAAATGGCTATAGAAAGATCTTTTTGGTTCATTAATCAATTATAAATCAACTTTACATTTCAATAGCCTTCTAGTTTGTAAATATTTCAAACCAGACTGTGAAACCCATCTGATAAAATAATTATCAGTATAATAACTGATTCCTAGCTTGTATTACACAGCACACTTGATTGCAGAGCTGATGGGGGTCGTGGGTTCCTTTTGCGCCTAGTTAAGTTTGAATAGGGTCGTGGGAGGCTGGTCTCAGCCTCTGTTTCCAATAAGGAAATGTGTTGAATTTGTTTTGTCGGCCAGCCGGGACACATTGCATAAACACTGTCGCCCGTCTTGTCTCCTGGCCTCCATAAACAAGCCGCTGAATGTGGGCTCCCCTCCAGCCCTCGGTCCTGCCAGAGTGGCCCCAGGAAAGGAGGCACTGATCAGTTTAGAGGGATCCTCTTTTATGCCTCCTGAAAATACATTCCCCGAACTCCATAGTCTGTCTGGACATGAGCTCCCCCTGGGCTTAATTCCAGCATTGTCTGGATGTTCAGGCCTTAGTGGCTAGAGATTGTGGTAGAAAAGGGTTGAAGTGGACACCTGGGAAACCAGCCAGGGCTTTCCCTGGGCCCCCAACCAAACTTATTAACTGATTGGTTATAAAGCTTGCCTGTGTAATTATATCAGAAAACAGCACGTTTCTCCCACTTTACCTGTATCATTCATCAGATCACTGATTGCTATGCAAGAGTGGTTGCTTTACTGTAGGTTTTTAAGAAGAAACATATACAATTTTCTTATTTTTTCTTTGTTTTGCACAATTGCAAATAACGTCATTGCTTGAGCACATTAACTGGTAGCAAATGGCCAGGTCAGCCTTGGGCTAAACTTAGCCCTTTAATTGCCAAGGGTCTATAAATGAGCTAACAGGTTCTTCACTCTCCTAACGACATAACTTACACATTAGTTTCATATTAATTATTGATTAATTCATAGCAGTTACTGAATCATTAGTTATGATTAATATGTGAATTTTAAAAAATGTGGTTCAGGGGGCTAATGGCATGGGACAAAGCCTGCCCCCAGTAGGTCCCTGGTTTGTCTAGCTTGAACACACACGTGTTGGGCTGAAGGTTAGAAAAGATGAGTGTATGTAGGCCACTGTATCTCCACTGTTCTCTGACAGAACAAGCCAGTAGGGAGCAGTGGGAGGAAGGCATTTAATTAGAAGCATGCCTCTAAAGGGGTTATTCCCTCTTCTTTCTCGTTCTCTCCTTCCTTTTTAGTTCTGATACTGCCCATTCTATCTTCCGTCTCTTTTACCTTCCTTTATTCCACTACTCTGGCATTCCCTTGATGTTTGTAGCTCAAAACCTCTATCTCTCACACTTGCATTCTCTCTCTTTATTTCCCTCCTTACACTGTAGCTCCCCCAACTCCCTCTCTCTCTCCCTGCTCCCTTTGCCAGGCCATTTTCCGCTTTGTTAGATTGATTACTCCTCATCAATAATGTTTTGGACGGTGGATCATGCAGCTTTCATCTACTGAAGCTATTAAGATGTCAGCCTAGGAAATGATTTCTCTGCTCACTCCAAGTACATAGTGGGGTTTGTTCTCTACAGTGGCTTATTTTTAGTCACACAAACTGGAAACATTAAAGATGGAGAGTGGTGTGTTGGGAAATTGACTTAATTGGCAGACAGTTTTTTGTTTTGTTTTTTTTTACAGTAAATTAAGTGCTTGTTTCGTTTTAATTTAGACAGTGTCATTCTTCTGTGGGATTGGATGATATATTGTTTTTATTGCAAAAAACGGTCAACGTTCACTTTCCCAAATGCATCGTGGATGTTTTATACAAAAATACATTTCGGCCAGTTGTAGGGAGTCTTTGAACAACCAATACCAGCTTACAACTGAGATGATTAGCCTGTTATTCTTACTGTTGCTTTTTCCTTAGAACATTGATTGAAAATTAATTAATTGTATTATTCACTCTTCTATGATCTTTCTTACATTTTTAGCTGTTTATTACTTTGCCAGTATTGTTTTGCTGGTCAATTTGTTTGCAAACCTTAAACAGTACAAAACTAATCATCTAGTGTTGTGTATCATGAAAGTTTACCCTAAAGGAACACATTGTTAGATTGTATCCATCCGTATCACTCTTCGTTAGTGATGTAGGGAGGGATATATGGAGAGGAAGGGAAATATATAGAGAGATGAATCAAGAGGCAGTGAGCCATCTATGGCCATCCTCTGTGTACACACTTATGATTGGCTCTCCCCGTTACCCCCTGCAAACAGTGTGTGTGCGTTGCATGTGTGTATATATCTGTATGTGTGAGGGCTAGTGACAGGTGTGGGCGCTCTGACAGGTGCACATGTCTGGAATGAGTGGCATAGCCGCCGGCTTCTAGGGGGCCCTGTGGCGGCCCCACGCTGGCTCTTAAACTGCCAGGCCCTGCTTGAGAGCTCCCTCTGCCAGCATGGCCTCCCATCAGTCCAACACTGCCTCTTTACCCTTCAGCGCCTTACAGGCAGCACAGTCAACCCCTTCCCCCAGCAATGTACACTCTCCCCCCACCATCCTACATGACTACCGCTACTGCTGCAACAAAAGTAAATATCACTGGAGCTATCCACGTTTATTCAGAGCCAAGAAAGCCAAGAGTCGTAAACACAGTGCCAAGATTGTTTTCTCATACATGGGCTGATTCTTGAACAGTGACTTTGATTTTGTCATAAAATAATGAAATGTTGTCATCATTCTGCAAACGGTCACTTTGTTTTTACAGATATCTTTACTTATTTTTTTTTTATTTAGTAATTCAGTATTTGTATTTCTTATAAGCTTGAAATGTATTGCAAAATAACATTTTAATGTATAGCTATGCAATGAAATATGTAATTCCATGTTCACATTTCAATAACATAGTAAAACGTCATAGAAATAACTCGCCTTTACTAGAAATATCTTCAGTGTTGCTGTGGGTTTCCACTCATGAATAAAATTAAAATGTAAAGGGTTTGATCTGTACATAATGCTAGGATGAAATAAGAAAAATTGTCACCAGGCAGGCTACTTCCTATTGAAGTAGAACATCTTCATTCCCTTGTAACACCTGATTGTTTTATTCGCGTCACACTGAAGCTGGAAAATGAGCCTAACCTGTCTTATCTCACTCTTCATCAAATCTTGGCGTCGGCCGAGTAAATTTAATTATGGGGTGTGTGATTCAGAGAAGCAGATGAAAGAGACGCCATGTGTGTGAGTGCGCTAGCTGTGTATTTCGTTAGTGAGCTGCTGCGTCCCACATATACGCTAATCTCTCTTTATTATAGCCAGTCGTGTTTCACTTTGATGAGGCATTTTACTCCGCTAGCTCCCATTCTAGTTACATTGTGAGCACCGAGGCTCCTTTAATGAAGTCATGAGAAGACACAGTTATTTATGTACCTAGTGTATGCAGAACCCTCCAACAAACTCATTTAGGGAACGTTCGCGAAATCTCTACGGAGGACCAGCTTGTGCCATACACACTTTGTGCTGAACACTCACAATAAGGTACAGTACAGACATGTTTTTCAGACGCTGAAACCTCCACGCAAAAAGTGTCATTTCTACTAGAAGGTGGCCATCAGGTGGCAAGGGGGGAAACTGCTAGCTCTCCAGTCAAGAGAATTGGAATTTGAGTAGAATTTTATTTCAGTGTACATAATCTCATTTTAATTTACTTTTTAATTTGTCATGATGCAGTACATTATTCATGTATTCATGATCTTAGCATGTGTTTGCATTTTAAAGTGTCTGATGAAGTCAAGATACTTTCTTTGTTATGCATTACATGCTGTTTTTCAGCATTTTTCTATTGAAAGGTGTATTTCAGTGTAATAGCATAGTGGTTTTACTACATACACCTTGATTAGATGTTAACATATAAGGAGGGTCAATGTTATATTGACTAAGGACACTATGAAACAGCCTTGAGTCGGTGCTTACATACTTGCAAATGGAGAACATATAAAGCAGAACTGTCAATAATTAGTTTAGCACTTCTGGACGCCTTCTGAATAAAAATCTGTTGATGTGCATTTAAAATTACAAGGTCATGCACACACATGAAACAAGTTCATTTGTAGAAAATTGTAGGTCTAATGTAGACCTACAGTTGTACAGAAAGGCGTTTATGTCCCTTGTCTAATTTTCTGGTGTATGTCTGGCCGCTGTGTTTGCAGACGTTGCGAAAGAAGGGCCTAAACGGGTGTGACAGCCCAGACCCGGACGCAGACGACTCGGCTGGTCACAGCCCTGAGTCGGAGGAAAAATACCGCAAAATCAACGAGGACATAGACCTAATGATCAGCAGACAGAGACTGTGTGTAAGTACTTTCACTCATCAACATCACTCTCACTTGCCTTCTTTCTCTCTCTTTCTCTCTCTTTGTTCTCTATGGCCTTCAGGCATTGAGCAAGAAGGAGAACAAAGGCAGCGAGAGCCCGGAGCTTGAGTCTGCTCTTGCTCTCACTCCGCGCACGGAGGAGAAATACAAACAGATTAATGAAGAGTTTGATCATATGATCAAGACTCATAAGATCCCTGTAAGTACGCCAGCTGCAGAAGAGAGTGGGCAGAGAGCTAACAGGCATTCTAGTAAAGTGCTAACCACTTTCAATGGAAGAATAAAATCTATTGGCTCGCACTGAAGGCATGGAATAAGCTCACAATTACCTATAAGAGCTAGCATGCTGCTAACTAAGCTAATTGGAAGCTATTTTTTTCTGTTGCTTGTTTAATTGAATTCTGTGAGTATGAAGGTTTTGTTTTTGAGCTTTTCTTTCACTTGATTTAACGAGTTATCCCTACTTCTAAGAAATGTAGATGGGGAGAATGTGTTGTGAATTTTCCCTACATTACACAAGCTGCTAATTCAATTTAATTCCAAGGACAGATTCTAACACATATCCAGTTCAGTTCATGCTGAAGGGTCACAAAGGCTTACATGTTTGCATGGGTTTCTTTCAGCTTCTTACCAGAGCATGCCTGTTAAAAGACTGTGGTAGCCCATGTGTCTGAAAAGAAGCAATATTGGTCAATAAGTGTGCTAATGTTATGTATTTTATGCATGTGGATATGATGCTCAAGTTTGAATCTTGTGAATTCACCTTTTTTCACATTACTTTTTGAGAATAGTTCCAGGTTTTTATGTAGAGCTCTGAAGTATGAAAAATAATCATTATCATCATGAAGTAGATTAAAATATCTGACATAGACATGCTTAATCAACTTGTTTTGGTTAATACACCATAGTATACAAATCAAATTCAGCAGCATCGGTTCTGGAATCCCAAAAGAGTCCGACAAGAGCCAGGTATACAATGCTAAATCAATGTAGCAATGGAGCAAAAATGTGACCAAGTTTTGGTACAAACCACACTGACTGCTTGATCTAGGTTGCGGCCAAGGTCAGGGATGAGTCAGCCATTGTGTTGGCCATGATAGCAGTTTGTCTTGCGGTCACCATGGCTGGGCCGTGCTCTTTGAGTTACAGGGCAGAACAGGAAGGATGGCACCACGCAAATAACAGCCTGCAAAAGAGATGGGGTGAGAGAGAGGCAGAGGGAGTAAGAAAGCTGGCCCTACGCATGATCTAAAAAGAACAAGAGAAATGATAGGGCTTTGGGGTGGAGTGGTAGACAAATTTAGTAGCGAAACAAAGGGATATTCAGGATTATTACAACATGAAGACTTTGTTTGGGATTTTTGTGGAAAACATGATTGGGCACACCTTTAGGCAGAAGAAGGAGGCAAAGAAGAAAAAAAGCAAAAAAGTGAAGCCACAAGGGAAAGAGGAGCCCTCGTTCTCAGAGACCTTCAACACCGAACAAAAATATTTGCCTAGCTCCGTGCAAGTGATTGCTACGGCCTTGCGGGCAGACTGAGAGAGGGAGAGCGAGAGAGCGGGATAGACAGAGGAGAGAGGGAGGGACTCGTCTCCGGTTTCTGCTGGCTGATGCTCCCCCAGATGAGCACTTATGGACCCTTAGGACACATGGCTGCAATTAGGGGGCTATTTTCTCCTTACGAAACAACATGGGGGAGGAAGAGCTCACTTGCCACCTCTCCTCAAGGTTAAGCCTCTCTCCTAGAGTGACATGGCGAACACGAGAAGATCATCTCTCTGTATCCACCTCCCTCTTTTACATGTAGGATCTTTCACTTTATTGATTTCGATTTAGAGAACAAAACTGATTAGTTCAAATCTTTCTACAAATTTGAATATGGGATAATAAAGGACAGAATTTTTCATGTTGGCACCAACTGTCAAAAGCGCTTAACTTCTTGTAAAGTCATTTGTATTTATTTATAAAAGTAAATGCTATTAAGTAGTAAGTCAAATTCTACTTAAACACTAATCAGTAGTAAGTAAACTGAGCAAAAATGTGGATCTAAATGTAATCACTGACCAAATAAATCTCCAAATGTTCTGTTTAATTTTTCTACATCATTTCAATATAGCAGCCACACTACAAAAATATAAAATCATGACAATACAAATTATGTAAAGTTACCTAAAATAAAGAAAACAATAACAATGAAAGTTAGCATTTTTTAAAATGTTTTTATTCTGAGTGTCATTCAAAAGAAACAAATTTAAAGATAAAAGAATTCAGAGCATGGCAGTTTTTCAGTGTTGATACAGTTTTTGCTTTTTGCTTGTTCATATTATATGTTCTTTCACTACTTCAACTAACTTTTTCTGCAAAGTGTAAGTTTTAGAGGCCGCTATAGTAGGCTGTTCTTTTACTAACTGTTTCCTTTTCCATATGTTCTGCTTCTTTTCCAATCAGGCCGTGCCCCCCTCCAACTATGAGATGCCTGTGTCCATCCCAGTGAGCAACCAGATCTACAGCCACCCCGGGGGTTCTCTAGGCAACCATAACCTTGTCCCATTGGCCCACCACAGCCTACAGAGAAACAGCATGTCCCCTGGAGTCACACACAGGCCTCCCAGCACAGGTAACACACACACACACACACACACACACACACATAGATGTATATGTTCTATCCTTGACTAGTAATGCTTATGATAAACTATGTTAATTGCACATTGTATCTCATTTTATACATCAAAAGACTTTTTACTTCTAATCCCTAACATTATTTTACATTTACTATACAATTGAAATGGAAGCACAAAATTACACTGTTCCATATTTAATGTAATTATATAAATATTTATTCTGGATCAAGTTTTGAATGTTAAAAGTGTTTTCCTTTCCTCAGATCAATACGACATTCTCAAAAATAATTTTTCTTCACATACAGCATAAAAAAAATCCTTTCACATTTTGTTCAGTTGTTATCACTAAGATGTAACTGCAAGTAAATTATTAAAATAATAAAAGGTGATCATATAATTTCGGGCAACTTTCAGAACCCCAGACATTACAGATCACTTCCCTCTGGGCTCATCTTTGACATTGCCTATATGTTGCAGATAGCAGTCATATGGTCCCCAGTTTGTTATTGTTTTCCAAGTCCCTGGCTTGGTTAGCTAGGGGCTCTCCCCCTCAGCCCTGTCATTAGCAGCCATGCTCTCCCCATGCAATCAGCCGCCCATTACAGGAGTGCTGGCTAAATATGAGCTTTGGCCCAACCCCGCGCACACTGCCCAACCGCAACCGCTGTGCTGCCGGCTTAAAAATAAAAATAAAAATGTGTCATTTTTCTTGGACGCTGAGGCCCAGCCTTTCTGGCCACAGGCCCCCCTCCCCTTGCTCCTACAGAGAAGCAAAGGAAAAGGGTGCTGTCTTATTCATTCGTATACACTCTTTCTTTTTGTCACCTCTGTTGCACTTCTTGGCCTGTTCTCATAAACACACACTCCACTAAGAGGTGGGTCGGGAAGGTGGGAGATGATCGCGGTTGGAAGATGCTGAATAAATGATGTGACAGGTTCGAAAGCTAGTTTTTGCGGTAGGATATGGACGTCAAGTGCAATGAGGTGATTGAAACATCTCCTCTCTCTTTCCCTTTCTCTCCCTCTCTGTTCCAGGTGGCCTTATGGGGGCCGATTTGACCACAGGCCCAGGCACCAGTGCTGGTAAGGACGGCATCCCCACCTACTACAGTATGTGCCCTCTTGTTTGTATCTTTTATACACTCACACATTCTCTTCCAGCTTAAACAGACCACATAAAGACTTGAGGAAAATCCAGGGCTGCACTAACCATTTTCTTGTAGACTGCAGTCATTAACTCTCACTTTATCCTTTCAGTGCAAGGGCTTAAACAAATGAGAGTACAGAATAAACATCAAAACCTGTCAGCCAGCCTAGCTGAAACAGGCTAAACCTGTCATTTCTGTTATACATAGTAATTGCAGTGTAATAAATGTTAATGTAAGTTAATGACAACTATTTTCGATACGTGACCCATTTTGTCCGGACAAATAACAATTACCATAAAACGCTACGCATACAGCTTGATGGGCACGGTGCAGTGAAAACATTTGACTGAATATGTCATCTGAGGTTTGGCTTACATTGCCTTACATACACACACCGAGCTTTTTCAGAGCGTTCAAAGAACATTTGGTCTTTGTAGCAAGCATTGCAAATACCGGTAGTCTTTTGTAAAGAGTAAACAGCTTTACGGCTTGGCTTTGCCTTTGTGTGACCCCTTACCAAAGTTTGTTTGCCTTATCTCAGAGCATCTGATTCCAGCGGATCACAGCAACACATGTAGCTTTCGCTTTATCCGGCCTGTTTGTTTGGCCACTTTAATTCTTGTTCTCGTATAGGATAAATGCTAGCATAAGTTTGGAGTGCAAGGAAGTGTGTGTTTGGTCGTTTTTAACTAGCCTGTAAATAGCTTTTGGAATGTGTGTGCGCAAAGAGTGTGTGTGGGTATGTGTGTGTGTGTGGGTGTGTGTGTGTGTGTGTGTGTGTGCATGCGTGTGTGTGTGTTTAATCCACTTGAAAGGGAAAGTTATAGTGCATGTGGACACAAACTGGGGCTTTGACTTGTGGTCGCCTCGGAGACAGCTTATGTATGCATATGTGTATGCATGTGTGTTGGTGTGTGTGTGTCTGTGTATGTCTGTGTTGGCTACTCAGCAGTGGTCACCACAGAAGCATGGCTTCTATAAAAATATCAGGACAGTAGCTTCTTGGAAATTGGCACTGGGGCTCAGTCTAGCACAGCTGGCTAACCTTGTCTGGCCCTGGAGTGCCCTCAGGGCCACTGCATAGGGGTGAGGCTGAGGTCCCTCTGTCTAACTCCATCTCTTTACTGTCCATCGCATACAAAAGTACCACTTATGGCAGTGGCCCTTGCGTCCACGCTCAAAGCCTGCGGCCGTCCAATGCAACCATTGTGTCACGCTGAGGGTGAACAGAGGGCGCAGTGTGGCTCAAATTCAGGCTGTCCCATTGGAAACAACGGCCTTGAAGAGTCATGGGGTGCTCAAAGACATCCCATTCAAATGTCCTTCAGATTCATGTCCTAAACGTAAAGGGAGACAAGATGAATATTCATTCTTTTTTATCAAGTTCGCTCTTAGTCATGACCGAGGTTTATTTCTATCATGGCAGGTCAGCTGTTTAAAAAAGCTCCCCTCCGAACAGACTCACTAAGTGGTTGAAATGACATTACAGTAAATGATGAATAATACAACAGAGTCTTAATCATAACTCGTTTGGAAAATAAGACAATACCTCATACTGCTGCCTTTGGCAAACAATGTGTTTAATATGATGCGATAATTTTCCACCCAGATGGGTCATTTTTTGCGGTAAAAACAACATTCTCAGACAACCACAGTTTCTCCACAAAGTGGTGTATGTGTTTGTGCATGCAGTGCATTTTGTGTCTCATGTCAATTAGACATGCAAGGAGGAGGGTGTGCAGGGATTTCGATTTGGAGAAATGTCTGTGTATCTTACGAACACATCAGGCTTACGCTTGGCAGGATAGATGCTGTTTGTTCAGTTAACTGTTGAACTGATGTCCGGTTGGTAAATTCAAATCATGGCCAAAAACCTCAAGCCTAACAGCATGGCGAGCAGGATCCAACATGGCCATTAAACCAAGGAACCCAAGACAGCGTCCAGTTTTGTGTTTAACCATGCTGACACAATAGCTAGCCGCTTGTAGCCTTTACACGGAAATCATGCCAAGAACTTACAGTTACAGCTTATTCTGCAAAGGCCCAGAAATAGCCCTGGGTTCATTATCAAATGTACACATCAGGCCATTTAGTGCGGGTGGAGAGGGCCGATGCTATTTGGCCAGCTGTAATTTTTAGCACTTCCCCATTGTGAGCGAAACAGGAGGCCCTTGGGCAGAATCCGATGAGGGGGAGAGACTTAGAGAGACAGAGAGAGAGAGGAAAAGGCTATCATTCAGTTATAGAGCAACCCAACAGTTTTAAGGACGAAGTATGCCATTTACATGCCATTGTCCAACTTATTTAAAAAATGTTTGGCTTTGATAAGGGGTGTAATAAAACAGATCAGTAGAACAGACTACCCAAAAGAAGTTTCAACTACATTACTGGAGCTTTTAAACTGTTTTAGATTAGATATTAAACAGTATATATGTAGTCAACTTGGTTTAGAATTTAGAAGTATTCAAAAACAAATCCTGTTATATTATAGTCACAGCTTTTTCTTAAATACTATTAAAACTATAAACTAGAAAAACATTCTGTTCTGACACATTGCATGTAATAATTTTTATTTTCACTACTGTATGTATATCTGCATATAAATTTGATTCATAATAACTAGATTTTGATATGTGCCACCTCAGCGACAGATAAAGAACTCTATTTATTGTAGTCAGGGGACCATCAAATTAGAGTAATATATACATTTTATTCAAACTTTAGCACTTGTTCTTAGTTTTTAACATTTTGCACACTCTGAAATCTAACACGTCTCCATGAGTGTCAGGACAGAACAGGGTGAACATTCAAAGAACAGAGCACTCTAGCAGCTAGAACAACATGTTTTTTTCAGTTTTCAGTTCAGCGAGTCTCAGCATTCAAACGCATCAGTTCTTATGGTGGGTGTGTTTACCGGGCCGACATATAGTGCACCACTTTATACCCAAAATATTTGAAATCGTGGAGCTATTCTTTGAAACCTAAAGCATCGGCTTACTTTCTTGATAGAAAAAGTTGAAAAATGAGTACATCAGATTTTGACAAGGAAAGATAATATTTTCTTCTCTTTCTCTCTTTGTTTCTCTCTCTCTCTCTGTCTCTCTCTATCTTTCTCTCTCTCTCTCTCTCTCTCTCTCTCTCTCTTTCTCTTTCTCTCTCTTTCTCTCTCTTTCTCGCTCTCTGAACCCTCAACAATGATGTGTGGTTGTTGAGTCTTCAAGTGTTCAGAAAAATACTGAAGCCAGCTGCTTGCAGCCTATACTTCACTGTGTATGAAGAGGAGGCAGGAAATACATCATCGCAAATAGCGCGCACACACACACACACATGCACAGGCAGACACACACGCACTCGCACACAATCTCCTGGTTCCCAGCCCGCCTCTCCCCCCTCATTTTCCTCGAATCATACAAATTGCGCTTTCAAGACTTTTCATTTCAAAACAACAAAAACCGTTGCCTTCAAATTAAAGAAAGATCACCGGGGAAAAATTGCCGAGGACAACATCTGCATCTCGTTTTCCCCTTCAGCATATGATTAGGAAGTTCATTTATGTCTAACGTATAATTCCTGCCCCTCTTTTAAGTGGCAGTGAGTGTACAACGCTTCATGTTGTAACCCTCAAAGAAATAAAGTGGGCTGTGGAAAGAAACAAAGACACCATGCTTCTCTCGCTCTTTCCCACTGTAACGTACCCCTCTGGGTTTGGTGGAGTCAGTGGAGTTAGGGCTAGCAGCCGTGGATTAGGAATGTCGATTGCCAGCCTGATTCATTCTTTGGTCTTCTCTAGTCAAACCCACATGGATGCACATGTACTTATCCTTGATTGCTTGTGTTTAAGAGTTTACAGGTTTTGTCATTTATGTGGGCCCGCCTGCATGGCAATGGAAAATATCACCCTGTCCCACTAAGGTAGTTATCTTTCTAATGACAATAGGCCATTAAATTATTTGTGAAATTTGCAAGAATAATTATATTAACATTGCAGATTATGGTTCCCATTCATGGAGATTGTTTGCTTAGCTTTCAACCAGGTTAGGGCTGTGAAAAGTGAGAAATAAGATAACGGATTCTTTCATTAAGGTCGTGAGAACCCTTAGTCTTTTGGAACCCAGTCAGTTCTGTTCAGTTCTTCAAGGAACTCAAGGATTTTTCTTTCCCAAGTGGTGATGTAGTTCACTTCTCAGAAGCACATGTCCATGCTTAATGCCATTTGCTGTTTATTTTCTACAGAATAAAATCTGTAGTATGAATTAGAAATGGAAAGCAGCTCAAACCAATGAGTACCAAGGGTTAATGTTTCCTCTGTCTCCTCTATTCACCAAACACCTGCCTCTTTACTGCAAAACCACAGCAGGAAGAAGTGAGACTCATCTCTCTCTCTCAGACGCACTCAGCTCTTGACTTCTCTAAAGATAGCTGATGGGAAGTATTTGCCTGCTGAGGTGAGGTGACTGTGTTTATATGGAAGAGAAAGGTTCGCACAGTCGTCAGGCAGGCATCACATTTTCTGTGTACGATACACCAAGACCTAACCTGTTCAACTTCTTCTCCAAAGTCCACTTTCATTGGCTGAAAAACTGAGTAGATTTGGAACAGATTGCTGCATTACTGCATGTATTAGTTGCACCACGGTGTGTATATATACGTTTTTCTAGATGCACTTAGTTGCACTTTACCAAAATCATATTATCACATGAGTATAATATAAGTATTTCAAACAAGACTAATTTCTGCTATCTCTCCTGGCTGAAAAGTCTCGCCTTGCAGAATAGAGCTGATCTTAAGGGACCTAGAGAACAGACTGGTTGTAATGGGCTTTGTTCTTGAAAGCTAGCTAATCCTCTGTTTCCTGAGAGCTGAGTTAGGAGGTGTGTTTAGTGCGATGTCTGCTTAACTGTGGTAAAGGCTATGTGAAATCTCACTGTGCACGTTCTTGGTGAAAGATGATTGAAATAGCTGTAATGTGCCGGAACGCACCAGACTTCACTTTAATGGCCGTGTGTGGTGAAAGAAATCTGGAATAAAGCGACGTGTCAAACACCAACCTGAATGGCTGCTTTATAGTAGATGACTTGGAAACTGGCACATTTTGGTTGAAGGGAGCAGGTCAAATAAAGCTTAGTTAAAAGTTGTGGTATGGTGACAGCCTTATGTTTCTTATTTGGCAGTAAGCTTTGAGTGCCTGAATTTCTCTCTCTCTTTCTGTTTTTCTCCTCATTAGGAAATGGCTACGGAAACCACCGTAACTCTCCAGGCTTGCTGGTGTCCTCCGGAGGCATGAACAAGAACATGCAGGCCAAGTCTCCTCCGCCCATGAACCTGGGGATGAACAGCCGCAAACCTGACCTGCGCGTGCTCATCCCACCTGGAGCCAAGAACAACATGCCCTCCATTGTAAGTGACCAAAACAATGTTTCATCTTTCTTTAATTGCCTTCTGTTCTCTTTTCTTCTCTTCCCCTCTCTTTTCTTCTCTTCTCTTTTTTCCTTTCTCTTCTCTTCTCTTCTCTCTTCTTCTCATCTTTTCTCATCTTTTTTCTGTTCTTCTCATCTCTTCTCTTCTCTTCTCTTCTTTTCTCTTCTATTCTCTGCTCTTTCCTTCTCTTCCATAAGCCTTCACCATAGTCCTCTAACTTTAAGTCTTCAGACACTAGACATGCTAGGTAGTCGCAGCCCTTAGATTTATCCTTAGCTTAGTCTCATAATTTACAGCATCGTAGTATAAGCACCTCCCTCAGCCAATGACACTAATTGTGAATTTACTGCCCTCCCCTCTTTACTGCAGTCTGAGGATGTTGACCTTCTATTGGTAAGTGGGACTGCCATTCAAACTGGCGACATGGGCTACTAGACATAAAGGCCATCTCTCATCCTCCAACAGGCTTTGTGTATTAGTACTAGCAAAATCTGTTTTTGTAGGTGATCATATGTAGTGTATCCCCCATGCTACGCAAGGATCCACTCTATCTTACCCTTCTTATGGCTGAACAATATAAGCAAATCCTCATGGGTAACATTTGCGAAGCACAACCATATCTGGTAAACAACACAGTACTACAAGACAAATAACATAGTTTCAAAGGAACCAGAGTGACTCCTAGTGGCCTCTTTATGTCAGCACACCCTTCTCTCCTGCTGCCACCCTAAAAATCTGTCTGACCCGTCCATTTCTGCTTTAGCTCCATGCAAGCTTTTTTCAACCCATAGAATGAAGAACATGAATGCATTTGTACCTCATCAGTCATCATTCCAGACTAAAAAAATACAAAAAAAAAAAACCTCAGCCCCACCCCCTGTTGTTGCTGATTCTGTTGCCTTGGAGACCATATGAGTTACTATAGAGACCAAGCACCCTGCAAATAACTGGTTGGAATAGTTCAGTAGTGCTGCACATCGAGTGATTAATTTATTTTTACAAGTTTGCTTGTTCTCTTATAAAACATATATGAAGAATTATGAGAATGTATGTGGATGACATGTTCCATCTTCATGATCTTCTCTCTGCTCTTACTTTTGTCACAGAACCAGAGAATAAACAACTCTCAGTCCGCACAGTCACTGGCCACCCCGGTTGTTTCTGTGGCAACCCCCACCCTCCCAGGCCAGGGGATGGGAGGATATCCTTCAGCTATCTCCACCTCATATGGTACTGGTACGTAGAACTCACTAAACTGGTGTATTTCTATTTGTTTTATTTGATACTTCAAATTGAAACGAACACAGTAAATACTGACCATATATACATAATATATAGAAATAATGAAATAAATGGGGGTAATGGGATGATTGCAAATAAGATCAGAAGTGTGTTAGTGTGTGTGTGTGTGTGCGTGTGTATATATGTATGTATCTCATTTTTAGTATCTTAGGTAGTGTGCATCAAATAATGTATTTACCAGCTAATTTGCATAAAAGAAAAAAAGGTTTAAGTTGATTTTTGTGAGGGCATCTGTTTTTGAGAGAACAGAGAGGTGTTGTCCCCAGTAAAGGAGACCATAGTACCATAAAAATAATAGTGGATGAAGGCAAAAAAAGTGTTTAAAAGGCCAAAGCCAATGTTTGACACACTGCTAAGACATAAAAAAAGAGACTAGCAGTTGCAAACAACTTGTCACAGCATAGAAGAATGCTGGAGCGCTGAAGACTGATGAACCGAATATGAATACATTTCAGGATGTGGGCATACATGTGAAAAACTACCATGAAGTGACAATGACCTCACAGATATAACCACAGACTATGCTTTAAAAAGTCTTGTGAATGTAAAGTGTTAGAGAAGTGTGTCCTGAATATAATATCTAAAACAATAGATCACTTGTGAACTTGTGAACATGGAGGGCAGCAGAAGTAGTTTCACTGGTCAACCCCCACCCCCCTAATCTCACAGAAATGAAGTTAAATACATTTAGAGTTTTAAGGGCCTAAAAGCCTTGTTCAAAAAAGAGAATAAAAGTAGTAAAGTCAGTCTACTCTCTCATTTGACGTACAATACAAATTATACTCTTACTCAGAGACCCTGGGTTGATAATTATATCTTACAAATGTAAATTCTGAAGCTTAGATTCAGTTAATTGTTTCAGTTCGATAAATATGTCAGTGCAGCACAGCTTGTTGGGAGGCTTCTAAGTCTATTCTCTGTTCTATTACAGAATACTCCCTCAGCAGTGCCGATCTGTCATCAATATCTGGTTTCAATAGTGCCAACACCCTGCACTTGGGCTCAATGAGTGGCTGGCAGCAGCAGCATCTCCAGAACATGCAGCACTCTGCTCTCGGCCAGCTGGGGTGAGTCTAAGACACAATAAAGATTCCTCATTGCTAGCTTTAACATTTCATTGCTCTTTCACTCACACATTTCATAATTTTGAAACTCCTCTTTCCACATTGTGCATTCATTTTATAAAGTCAGTCATAGCTTAAAGCCCCAGTCAGGAAGTGATGAAACTAGCACTCGCAGAGAATGATACACATGCATATTGCCTTTGTCATGAGAAAACCTCACATCTCTGTGTACAAATAAAAAAGCTGAAAGAATGTCAAATAAATACAGAAATGTACTTCCGAAGCCAACCACTGCAGTCCCATATGATGAGTTAATAACGAACCACTCCTGATTTGGGCTTTAATTTTTCAGAACAGAATGCTAAATGTGCTCTGAGATTTACAGTTAATAATCAATCCTTTTGTGTTTCAGTATGTGTGTACATGAGTGCACGGGCACTCGTCATGTTCTGTAACCCCCCTTCGTTTCCTTTCCTTCCTACAGAAATTGCACTAGCACTCACTTATGTCAGGGTTCAAATCTCTCCCTGCCCTCTACTCAAAGCCTGCACATCAAGTCCGAACCTGTTTCTCCTCCTAGAGACCGCTCCAGCAGCGCCACGCCCGCTGGCTACGCCCAACCCCCTCCCCACCAGCAGCAGCACGGGGCCCCACCCCCTCAGGCTCGACAAGACTCGGGCCGTTCGCCGGCCGATAGCCTCAGCAGTTGCGGCAGCTCACACGATGGCAGCGAACGAGACGAGCACCGACCCGACTTCCACTTGCCTCTGGGAATGGGCCGCCCTGGCCTAGACGAGCGCGACAGCCCATCTATCAAGCGAGTCCGCTTATCCGAAGGCTGGGCCACATGATAAGCTCCGCCCCCCCAAACCCACACCTTAACAGCCCCTCTGACCTCGACCTCGGCCCACCCGCGCCGTCACGCCATTCACACACTCTCTCATTTCTGTCTTTTCCCGAAGAGTCGTTCCCCTCCCTGTCCGGTCGCGATGTAAACAGGGAGGAGGTGTTTTCTGAAAATTAGCTGTAAGGGTTTTGTTGTTTTTTTCTTTTCTTTTTTTTTAAGGGTGTGTCTAATATACATATTGATGTAAGGGGAAAAGGGTAGGTGGGGCTAGTGTAAGAGGGTTAAGAACCGTGTTTTTAGCAGGCGGGGTTACTATGCATAACTTGTGCCGTGCGTGGATTTGACTTTCAAGATTTACCATATATGCTTATGCATATGTATTTACACATGTGTGTAGGTGTACATATATGCATAGTAACAAAAGCAACAAAAAAATGTCAGGTACTCTTGATTTTTTTTGTAGAAGTACTTACAGACTTTCCTCAGCAACAATTCAGCCATGGGAGAAGCTCAGCTGAGGGCTGTCGTGGAGTTGAGACAGGCTAGCACTTGAGTTGCTCCACCAATACTATATGTACAGATTCAGTTTTCTTCGCCACTCTCTTCAGAGTATTCCCTCGCTAAATGTATGTTATGATTGACAATGTCATGTTGCAGGTTCAACGTATTGTACATAGAGAGTGGGCGGGGACAAGGGGGAAAGGGTTGAGGTTGCAAGACATTGCAGATTTAACACGAATGAAAGCTTTTATGCAAGAATTTTTCTTTTCTCGAAGGATTGTACAGGTATACAGCCCCTAGGTTTTAGTCAGGGAGAAGGAATCTTTCAGAACATTTGACAATTCATGCTCTTCTGTCGAGGAGTGTCAATAGCGAGATCGAGCGGCAGTTAGTAGATGAAGGACCATACCTTAAATTAAGAGCCATGTTAGTTTATTCTGATGAAATTAAAGACCTAGGACTTGCTTTAAATGTTCAGTATTAAAAAAGGAAGAAAAACAGAAACAATTGTATGATACACTTGCTTATATTTTCATATTAAAAGGAATACAATGCAAAGCATTTTTGTGGCTTTTTGTAGTTTCTATAAGCCAGAATGTGTTTTGATAGCTTTGCTTATATGAAAAACGATAGTTGTACAAGGAGGAGTAACCTTGGGCTTTTCAAACCTAAGCCATGACATCTGAGAACCCTTGCTTTGCTCAATGTTTTGTTATTTTTGTTTGTTTGTTTGGTTGATTGGTTGGATTCTTTTTTGTAGAGGTTTTTTTTGTTTGTTTTTAAACGTGTATTTCTAATTATATTGAATAATAATATTAAGATTCTTTTTAAAAAATCTGTGAAATTAACATGCTTGTGTATAGCTTTCTAATATATAAATATATATGATGATAATTATGGTCATAGCAGTTTTTTTTCAGTGTGAGGTTACATGAGTACAGTTGCACATGTTTGTTTTGTCTTTTTTCTTTCTTTCTTTCTTTCGTTCTTCTTGCTCCATACAGAATCTTTCAGGGGCAACACCCAGCCAGAATTTCAGACACTGAGCTTAAATTATTCAGCCAACAATACTCATGAAAAGCAGTTTGGTAAAGATACACCTCTTTGCATAGCAATGGTATTTCACTCAGGTGAAGAATGTGAAGCACACTTTTAATCGGATAATACTCCCGTTTCTTCTTTCAGTTGTTAAGTGATGAAACCGTGTTCAAATCTTGTTCTTGACACGCTGAGTTTGGTAGACATTGAATTTCCTACTAGTTTCTGCATCGGTGGTTCACCTGCTTGTTTATATCTAACTTTCAGAGAGCACACAATATGAACCCAAATCCGTGCTTTGGTTAGGAAGAAGCACAAAAACACTTTCCGATAATAGAAACCTTATGTCTGTGAATGCCAAAGCAGAGAATTTTCAAATTCTTACAAATGAGGAATAGTTTCACTTGAATTGACATTGCACTGAAAGATTTAAAAGCATGAAAGATGACATTTTTTGACAAATAAATATATTCTGTGCTATCATGAGTTCATGGTTTTATAACTTGGCTGATTTTGTGAACCCTTGGTCATATGTGTTCAGCTAATTTGTCTCATTACCGTCCACCTCTGTAACACAAACGCTGTTCGATAAAAGGCCCGTTTCTTCTGATCACACTTGCACCACTTTACAGTTCACTTCAAAATGAGTCAGAGATTGGACATTTGTTGATATCTTTTCTACCAAAGACAGGGAGCAGTGTTCTTTTTTACTTTGTTCTAGTCCATTTTCTTTGAGTTTGAGAAACACGCATTTCTTAACACATTATTTTTTGTTCCTTGGGTAATTTCCAGTAATACTGGTACCTCATATTCACAATCCCAGTACCTCAAATTACCATTCAACCAATCATGATGAAAAATGGGGATATTAACAATTTTGGGGGGAAAAATTGTAAAAAAAAAAAAACAAAAAAAAAGAGAGAGTACCCAACAACTGTACAGTATTGTGAAATATTACATTGTTTGTTCTATGAATCTTACGCAATGTCCACATATGACTCCCTGGTTCACTCTTTTTTCGGTTTTCTGTTTCTCCTTAAAAGAAAATGTTGTGTCCATTTAAAAAAAAAAAGTAAAAAATGATGTAGTAACAAATGTAGCTTGTATAAACCTACCATGGGTTAGGTTGAAAAGAAAATGTGTTTTTTCTTTCGTTTGTTTCTTTGTCGTTTTTTCTTTTTTGCTTTTCTTTTTCTTTTTCTTTTTTTTGAAACCAGGAGAAAGAGGCTTTCAGCGGCATAAGCTGGACTTTGTCGCCACTTGAAGACAAGATGTCATTAAATTAAAAAAACACATCTCTGTATCTCAAGGGACTTGATTCAGCTGTATGTAGTGAAAAATTAATGTATGGATTTAAAAAAATTGTTTCTCCTGCTGGGATTCAAAAAGGTATTTGTATTTTGCAGAGAATTCAGTAAA
This sequence comes from Ladigesia roloffi, assembly GCA_037577295.1. Classification (NCBI taxonomy): domain Eukaryota; kingdom Metazoa; phylum Chordata; class Actinopteri; order Characiformes; family Alestidae; genus Ladigesia; species Ladigesia roloffi. The sequence goes on from JBBKCR010000038.1 coordinate 7,277,034, forward strand.
GTTACTGGCTTTCTTAGTTACCATTGGTGCCCTTGTGTGCTTGTATTGTGTTTGTTGTTTGTTTTATTCTCACACTGCCATCTACTAACATACACTCTGGCAGAAAACGATACACCTGTCACAGTGCTGATATTGAAAATGCAGTGTTTGGAAAAAAGGATCAAATTATTGGATATCTAAGCTGACAGTGCCAGACAGTGATTCCGTCCCAAAAAATGAGGAACTATTTGACTATAAGGGTGATTTCAAATATTTACCAAGCATTTACTATATACTGAAATAGTAACACTTGCTTCTTAACTGCCACTGTAAGTTCATGTAATAAGATCGGCCCCAGGAATAACGAAAAATTATAAATAAATTCATAAGAAATCTCTCGATATATGTATATACCGTTTTATACTGGACAGTGTATAAGAATTGTTTTGGCACTCTACTCAAAAGCAAATCAAATATAAAAATGAACAATAATAATAATAATAATAATGATAATAATAATAATCATCATCATCATCATAGCAACTTTACTTTAAAGATATTTATTTACATCTAAAATGAGGACCCTTGCATTGCTGAAAGGTTTTTTCAATCTAATTTTGTTTTTATTTTAGTACGTTGATAAATAATATTCTTATTTTTAAGAATCTGCTAAATGGACGTTTTCATATATCTCTTTCTAACTTATAAATCTATACGGTAAACTTTGTGACTACAGCATTTTCAGTGTGAGGTTACAAAATTGCAGACTCCTTCATTCTGGTCCTCTTGCCCCATACAGACTCTTTCAGGGGCAAACTCAGCCAGAATTTCCGATTCAGCTGAAATCATTCAGCCAGCGATTCTCTTGAATAAGCTGTTTGGGAAAGACACACCTTTTTGCCTAGCATTGGTGTGATATCACTCAGGTAAAGAATGTGAATGCACACATTTAATCAGAGAATGCTCAAGAATTTTTATTCTAGGGTGAAATCTATAGACACTGTGTGTGTTTCTCTCTAAGTTTAGGCATTAGGCATAAGGAAACATACATGAAAACCACTCATTTTGGTACCAGGCAGCTCCCAGAGTTCCATAAATAGAACATTTGGGCTTTATATGGGCAGCACTTATAATCATAGAAAAAAATTCAAAATGTCTCAGACCGAAATGTATTAAAAAAACGTCCTGCCCTCCAAAATAACAATATTCATGGATGGTGGATGTGTACTTTACTTTACAAATGCTGATGTGTGTGAAGACTTGTGGCTTGACATTCCACTCGAAGTTTCTTCTGGCAGCGCTCCATTGCTTTTAATATCTCTCAAGTAACCTCAGGATCGCTCTGGGAGAGCCGTATTAACACATGCTCCTCTAATTTTCACTCATCAGCTCCCACAGCAAGTGTGTTCTCACTCACTCTACAAGCAAGCAGGATGTACGGCGCAGTGTAGAAAAGCCACAGGCCAGTGTTAGAAGTTATCTTTCTCTCCTGATGGAGGAGCAGCCTTCTGCGTCCTGTGCCATAAGGCAGACTTGAACCATTATAAGACAAAATACATAAACTGACCATAGATCAGCAATGAATGGGTGATGTCTGTACAGACAACATCCAGAAGTGTGCAGCTGGCCTGCTTTGCTCTAACGCTGTGGTCAGGGACCACACAGGGGCTGTGCGGAACTGCGCCACCGGCCCTCAGCCCACTGCTGGCCCACCCACACTCTGCCACGTGTGTGGGCGCAGAGGTGGCAGGCTAGGTTGGAATGGGAATTCCCTACCATACATGCTTGAGCCAGCCAGGTTGGGTAAAGTCACATCGAAAAGAATTCCTAATCCAGTTCCTAGATTGAAGAGCACAGGTAAAAATGTATAAAGTGTCCTACCTGACACCGCACGAGTTTTGGTTAGGCCTCATTGCATTAAATATAAACCCATGTTGTTTTTGTATCATGTTAATTGTTTGAACAACAAAGTTTATTATTTAGTAATACGGCAGCAAAATTATTTCATATTAGCGTTTAGTTAAGATTTGAATTTAAGTCCCTTTTAATGGATTTGGATCTACAGTAAATTAACAATTAAAGAACTGTCATCGCTATCAGCCCGTGTATCTTAAGAAATGTATTTAGGTTTATTGATAGCAGGCAGCTCACAAAGCACAATGAAATTCTTACTTTAGTGTTTCCTCACAGAATAAAAGAGACAAAAAGAAGAGAGTGCAAGGTTACTTTAATACATGAAATTAAAAAGACAAGTTACAATCTACTATGAGATATTTAACAAGACATGAAACATGAGGTTGTATAATACTGTGAGACAGAATGAGATAATAGTATAAAGGGTTTCAGTGAATAAAGTGTGGGGATTACTATACAGAACATTCCCCAGCAAATTACAGTGACAACATAGGAGAGATCAAATCAATGCAAATATGTCTAGGATTTAGCCCAGCAGTAAAAACGCACATTTGTATGTTGTTTTAAAGCATTGTGTATATCAATAAAGTAAAGTGGGCCCTTATGGTCACATGTCAACACACCATAGCACACTGTGTGAAATTCTCTCTCTGCATTTAACCCATTCACCAAATGAAGCATTGGGCTGCCACCAACATAAGGCGCCCATGGAACAGTGTATGGGGATGCTGCCTTGCTCAAGAGTACCGCATTGATGGCTCTAGCAGTTCTGGAATTGAAACCCACAACATTATGGTTGAAGGGACAACACTTATACCATTATTCTTGACCCATTTACCAAGAATAATTACGAAAATTATTAGTAATCATTGAATGAAGTCATTTTAGGTAGTGCAAACTCAATAGTCTCCATACAAGCTTTAAAAGTCTTTCAGTCCATAAATATTAGCCAACTTACAGGGGATTAGAATGCAGGCTGTTGTTTTAGTGTTACTTAATGACAATTTTTCAAAGGAACAAGAAGCTTTGTTAATTGAAACAGATAATCTTTTCTAAACAAATGCGTGCCATTTAAAAATAGGAGATTATGGGTTTTCACAGGTTGTAACACACTGTGATGCTTTTACTTCTCAAAAAATGTGATTTGTTCTTTTAAAGGATCTATTACAGACTATCTGTGTTCTGGAAGTAATTACACCTTGGCTTTGCTCAAAATGAACAGACTTGTATAAGAACTTTGAAATCCCATTTCTGCTACACACTGCCTTCTCATGTTGGGAAATAAGAACTTAAATTTAGCATTTAGCCATGTATTGAGCAGGTTGTCTAAACATGCAAAGTAATTCTCAATTGATTTTTGCATCTGATTCAGTCTCATGGGACCTTTTGAGGAAATGTGCATCTAACTTCATTTGTGCTGAATTGAGGTTTTTCATTCAAATAAATACATGAATGACAAATGTGTTATTATTATTCTCAATAGATATTAAGATTATGTAGATGCACTGAAAATATGAGTCTGTTAATAAAATGCTTTATTAATAAGATAATACTAAAATCTTTATTATATATGCAGTAACCTCTAAGGAATGCTAAATTATCCTAAACACATACTTTATAAACACCACATATTCGAGACTGAGTTACCGTCCCCAAATCACTGAGTTACCATCCCCACACGCTGTTGGGCGCCCCTCATTGGTGGCAGCCCCCTGCATTTATTACTTTAAAACTTTCTTTTTTTTCCTTTTTTGTATTTTGGCTTATATTCAGTCATTGGACTACTATTCACTATATCACTATTACCTCTATTACAGTCGAAAACCAATTGATACCACATACCAGTGTATATTTAGTTTTTCTACAAGAGTATACGTTTTGAGAATGTAATGAATAAGAAGAAACACCAGATGGCGCCAAAGCTCATTTTTCCAATATGCAGTTTGTCTGTTTGCCAGAAGGGGACGTTGGAGATGAGAAGGTATCCATCCCATTAGTTCTCATTTAAAAAGCGATATTCAATTATTAACCTCGACATGTCTTATTTATAGACTAAATATTTACCTTATTTTTTTGTTCTAAAATAAAACGGGTGTTTTTATAAAATTTTCTGATTTCGCTTCTCAACAACAGAAATAAAGTCTGTGTCGGAGAAAATGACAGTTTTCTTCGTCATGTTTTAATTTAAAAACAAACTTCCGAAAAAACGTTTTTTTCTAAGAGAAGCCAAACCCGAACAAACTGACTGTGTTCTTAATCAATAAGGTCAATCTCTATTAAACACCACAGCAGCTCAGCAGCTAGGCAATTAATTAATTTTTTTGTTGTTGTTGCTGAGTGTTTTAAATGTATACCCGCTCTACACTCGGCATTTATATTGAACCGAAGGAAATAAAAAAGAAAGAAAGAAAGAAAGAAAGAAAGAAAGAAAGAAAGAAAGAAAGAAAGAAAGAAAGAAAGAAAGAAAATATTTCAGTAAAGCACTATTTATTAACATCTGCACAGAAGATAATAATAATAATAATAATAATAATAATAATAATAATAATAATAATAATAATAATAATAATAATAATAATAATAGTGGCAATTTTATACTGACCAAAAATGTTTTGCTGGTGTTTTGAGATGAGTAGCTGGACACAGTGGCCAGTAATAAAGATGATTATAGAGAGAGAGTATATATGTGAAGTGGCCTAAATCTACATAGACACTCATCAACCTCTCAGATCTTTTTTTACATAATAATTAATACATTTTATTTCTAAAGCATAATCAAATCTATTATTATCTTCAAATCAGCATTCTTCATCCAAAGCAATCCAGCACTATCTCACCCAAAATCCAGCACCATCTCAAACCATATCCAGCACCATTTCACACCAAATCCAGAACCATCACAAACCAAATCCAGAAACACCTCAAACTTAAGTTCAGTACCATCTCAAACAATATAGAAGAGTGAAAGGAAAAAAGAAAGCAAGAATTGAAGAAAAAATCAAGCAAGAAAGAAAAAAGGAAGGACAAATGGAGAAAGAAAGAAAGAAAGAAAGACAGACAGAAAGAAAGAAAGAAAGAAAGAAAGAAAGAAAGAAAGAAAGAAAGAAAGAAAGAAAGAAAGAAAGAAAGAAAGAAAGTAACCCTCACATACCAAAGTCCAGTCAGTTTTTCCTGATACAATCCACATTAAAGTCCCATTCAATAAAGTAGTGGTTCCCCCCTTTTCCACACAGGACACTTATTTATTCATTCATTCATTTATAAATATTCTTTGTAATATCCTCTTATCTCTTCAGGAAAAGACAGCATTCTGACAAAATTAACAAAAATGGAAATAAAAGAAAAGCACAGACGCATTTATTCTAAACATCCACATGTAAATGTGAAAGGAGCAAAGAAAGAACGAAAGAAAGAAAGAAAGAAAGAAAGAAAGAAGCAAGTAAGGAAAAAGAAAGAAGGAACAAAAAGACAAAATAAAAGACAAGGACAGAAAGAAAAAAACAAAATTTAAGAAAATGAAAGAAAGAAAGAAAGAAAGAAACAAACAAACAAACAAACAAACAAACTAACTAACTAACTAACAAACAAACATCCAAAAACCAAACCGTAATCAGTTATTACAATTACATTTCACATAAAAATCCCATTTAATAAAGTAGTAGGACACCCCTGTTCCACACCGGACACTTGTTTTTTATCATTTTATTTATAAAATATTCTCTGTGTTGTTCTTTTCCTTTATTTTGGTCTTATATCCTGCGTTTGTGGAGAAGATCTCAGACCCTGGTGGAGTGTGTAGAGAGGGTGTGAGATCACGGGTCGTCAGTTAAATCATAATTAAACGCACGGAGGATAAACTGGAGCTCCGTGGTGTTTCTGGTCACGGAGGCTCGTCGCTCTTTCTTCAATAAATCCTTTGTTTAAATGTCTGCACTTCAAAATATGGTTGACACAGCCTAAGAAAATATTTTTAGGCCAAATTTGTGTCTCAAAGATGACCCTGAGTCGTTTTAATCTTTAGATATTCGTTACAAGTGTAAATGGTCCACACACACACATGCATGGGCATATATAGATATATAGTTGATATTCTGGAGCATTTTAAATAAACGAATTTTAAAACAGTCATACGAAAATTATGCTAAATGAGGTTTAAAATCTCTGGACAATGTTCTTCACGTCCAGACTTGAAACGAGAAGCTCCTTCAAGCTCATTTGCATGTTTGTATTTTAGTAAGTGGAAGGACCTTATTAAAGGACCTGAATATATATAGCTTATACGTTTAATGAATAGAAATGTTCGGCAGTTAATAAACACACGAAATGTTTGTTCACCTTTACGTGTCGGTAATCCATTTTAATTATATATTAGTTATAATTTTCTCTAAATATTTTAAATATATTTGTATTCATCTATTAACCTCATTATTGCATATTTTCTTCCGCTAAATCATCAAATGTTCCCTCTTTTTATTGAACGAAACGAATTTGCTGTACAAAAATGTCCACTGGGGGGCGACACAAATCAGACCAGTTCTTTCTAGTGACCCAGATTGAATTTTCTGGAAAACTGAAATAAATCAGATCAGTACGGAAACGAATAGAAGTGCTGATAAGTTGTGTGTTCACTTTAGATGTTTTAAATGAACTTTTCCTCAGATCTGCTAAAGTAAACAAACATTTCAAAGCCGTTTGGACACTATTTACACAGACACCATATAATGAGCCAGTTAGGACTTAAAATAAACAATGATATTTAAAAAATGCTTGTTATCTTAGGTGCATTTTATTTAGAAAATATTTAATGCAAACTCGAAATATCAGCTATGCTTCTTCTATCACCTTTGCAATGTCCCATAGAAATATAAACTGTGTGGGGTAGAACAAAAAAAAAATACAATGACAATGTTAATAATAATGTTAATAGACTTAAAAGCTAATGTGAAATACTGAGATGAGGAAATATGTATGTACACGCGCATGCACGCGCTCGTGCATACACACACACACACACACACAGATTAACAATACACGGCTCTGTGCCATGCACATTTATTCTAAGCAGCTTTTATCATACGCTGTACGATGTACATACGATGTATATTATAAAATTCTTCAACTGTATTTTGACCGTTTGGTGGACTGTTTACTCCGTGTTTAAATTGTTAAACGTCGCTTTAACCGAAACGATACCGTTATTTTATTAAATGTGTATGAAAATACAACACATAAAGGTATCTGGTTGCCCTCCGATTGTGATTTTTTAAATGAATTGCATCAGATAGTAGGAAAATTACCACTAATAGTAAAACTATGTCTCTGAGTTTGTAAAGAGAAACTCTCAGAAACAGGACGTGGATCCAGTAGAGCATTTCAGGATTGTATCTTCTATTTAAATATAGTTTACTGAGAGAGAAGGGCAGGTGACACACCCTTTTCAGACAGTTATAGGAGCTTTAAATAACCCCAGAATCACACACCGTGATTTCTAATGGGCATGGGTTCATGAGAGGGTAATAAACTGGTATTAAGCTCTTTTTTCAGTAATGTGTAGAAATGTTGTATAAGCAACAAAAACACCAGAGATGCCAAAGTGGCAAAATGAAATGATTTACATTAGAGCATTTCTTTCAGAGAAGCAAAAATGGAAAGAAGTTGGAAAATAAGGGCAATTATTTACTCTCAATTTGTTGTTTTTTCATTTATTGTTATTTTAATAGAGTTGGGTTCGCTATTCTAATTGCTTGGTGAATATGCATGACTATGGTAATGCTGGAGGTTTTTCTGCTGCTGGGGGCTGGAGAGAGAGAGAGGGAGAGAGAAGGGGGGGGGTGAAAAGGAGTGCAGAGGGGTAAATTCAGTCTGAACCACGAACGAACACAGCTGCGCATTTTCGGGTAGAAGTGGCGCAAAAAATAGAAAAGAAAAAGAGAAAATGCGGACTGATGGATGGAAAAGTGTTGAGAGGGGGGGGCATGAGACTCGTGCAGTACATGACCAACGAAAAGGATGAGGAGAAGAAGAGGAGAGAAGATAAGGAAAGAGGAGGGAAGAGCAGAACACTTTACGGAGGAGGACAGAAGGAAAGATGATCATAAAAAAGTTGTGGAAATGTCTGGGATGAGAGAGCAAATGTACATGTGAGGGTGAGTCTGACACTCTGTGATCTCTCTCTCTCTCTCTCTCTCTCTCTCTCTCTCTCTCTCTCTCTCTTTCACCTAAGTGTAGAAGCGTCCCAAATATTTAGACCAAGTCTGGCTCCTCACTGGTTTCATCACTGGTTTGGAAGAAACTGGATGTTTCTAAATACTTGTCTTGATGTTTGCATATTTGATTACATAATTACAGTCTCAGGCCAATATTGCGACATGCATTCTTTTTTTACACTCCTGTCCCATACCACCCCTCTTTTAGTAAGTATGATTACACTTTTTCCCAATTTGGGCTCCTCTGATAGCATAAGAACTGCACGCAGAATCGTTTAGTGCACCTTAGAATCTGATCTAAAAATAAATTAAAACAATGTAGATTGCTGTTCTGCTGTTCTTTTGTTTGACTAGCTGGGTTTTGTTCACTAGAGGCTGCATGTGAATGATTTCTGTACCTCAAGCATGCTCGATGGAGCATTTTTAAGTTTTCACTAAAATATATGGAAACAAATGGCAATGTAATTTTGTACTAAAAATACACACACATTCTGTAGATTGAGACTATACCTACCGTGGTTTCATCACAAGTAAATAAATAAATAAATACATGCATGCCTAAATAAATCAAAAAGAGTGCCGAAACGCATAGGGAACGCGGACCATCTTGAATGCAAAAGAGATGCAAATCTACCTTTTACATATGCATCAGTATTAAAACTAGCGCGGAAGCCGTGAGAGCGGCTCATTACGCAGAAAATGGCCTATTCTTCCTTTTTCTCCTCTTCTCTCCTCATCCTCCTCTTCCTCGTCTTCCTCGTCTCTTCGCCTCTTCCACCTAATTCCTACTCCTCCTCCTCTTTTCTCCTCTTCCTCCTCTTTTCCTCCTCTCCCTCTCTTCTTCGGACGCCGCTAGTCTCCAGCCGCCCCCCCCCCGCGGGTTCCTCTCCTGGTGGGACCGTGGAGGTGGAAGGTGGGAGAGAGGCTGCTCCGCAGAAAACAGCGGCATTTGCATATTTGATGCGCTAATTTGCCTTTGATGTATTTAAATATGGCTGCGCGCGCGGCTGATCTGCTCGCTGACGTCACTCGACGTGATTGTACATGGGGAATTCGCTTTAGTGCAAATAAATATAACGATGATTAAAACAGGTCTGCATGGCAGATGCAGCTATTGTTATTGGCTATTAAATCTCAATTTTATAATCAATATGTATTTTTTTAATCTTTGTATTTTTGTTCGATATCAGAATTGTTAAACATTCCAAGTGCCCATTGTTATGAATCTACGTGGTACAGTCTAAATAAACAGATGGACAGTAAATGAAATAAATCGCCAAAATGAACAGCAATATCAAAAACACACAGGAGTGGAAGGTCTCATGTGTGAGAGAGAAAGAGCGAGAAAAAGAGATAAATAAGTAAATATACACATAAAGACTTTATCTTCAAATAAAAATAAAAACTATTTTTGGTTTGTTTTACTGAAACGTTCATATATATATATATATATATATTTGTGTGTGTGTGTGTGTGCCTAAAGACATTTTTGTTAAAATATTAACCGTGTTTTATTTATTTTGTTAATACGTCATTCTTTTTCCATTTGGAAGCTGCATAAAAGGAGAGAAGAAGCCCCTTGTCTTCGTCCAAAGTCTTTTTTGTCCTCTGTGCTAATAATGTCCTCTCCGTGTTAAAGACGGCCAAATGCGTTCCGTCAGTCACATCGTGTTGGGGAGAGAAAAGGCTCGGAGCAAATTCATTACCCCAGTCAGTCCGGCCCTAACCCCGGTGTGGGAACCGGGGGGCTCGGCCACGCCAATACACCAACAATGCCCCTTCAGTTCAGGGCCAACAAAAGAGCCAGGCAAACTTGTTTGAATTTCAGAGCACGTCTTTTTCTCAGAGAGGGAGAGAGAGAGAGACAGACAGAGAGAGAGAAGAGAGGGAGAGAGACAGAGAGAGGGAAGGAAAAAGAAAGTTAGAGAGAGAGAAACAGAGAAAGAGAAAGACATAAAGAGAAAATAGGATAAACAGAAAGAAAGAGGGGGATAGAGAGCGACAGAGAAAGGAGAGGGAGAAAGAGAGAGAGAACGAAAATAGAGAAAGAGAGCAAGAAAGGGGGGTCGATTCTAGCCCCCCAACCCCTAACACCCCCTCAGAAAAGCACGCGACCCACTCCTCTCCGCTCCACAGTGCACTTTTTTCCATTCGGCGCTGAAGACAAATAGGTTATGGGAAACTTCTCGACCCCTCCTCTCTCTCTCTCTCTCTCTCTCTCTCTCTCTCTCTGTCCTCTCTCTCCCCCTCTCTCCTCTCGCGCGCCTGTCCGGACTCTGCGCCTCTCTGTGTGCGGACCGCAGCTGAGAGCTGCAGCGGCAAAGTTTAAAAGGAGGAACGAGAGCATAAGGTGCGCGCGCTTCTGGCCCGTGCGCTTTAATGAGCGAGACCTGTCCGGAGGGGAGAAACAAAATGGAAAGAAAAAAAAGAAAAGAGAGACAGAACGTGAGTACACGTGAAGATTCTTCTGCCTCCGTTTTGCCTGGTTGCGCGTGTTTTTATAGTCATGAGTGTATCTCTGGAGTATTCATTGTGAATGTGTTATCTGTGTGATCGCGTGGGGTTCTTGGCGCACGAGTGTGTAGCTGCGTTGGCGAAGGTGGTGCGTCCACTCATCCACTTCTCAACCTTCTCCTTACCAGAAGATCTGGGACTGTGACTTGGTGCCTTAAAGAGCTTTTATAGACCTTTACTCCCTGTGTTGACTAATTAACCAACAGAGTGTGCCCTATATTCAGAACATTGTAGTGTGTTATAATAAGGATCAGTCTCCATCCAGACCTCCGTCATGTCGCTCTGAGAAGGCCTGCTAGGCACTGCTGTTAGAGTCACAGTGCTGGTGACCCTGCCCTGCTGCATTGGGGTGTAACCCAATCAGCACATCACTCTTGCTTCTTCTAAGGTGTGTGGACTTCTCCCTTTGCTGGACTTCTTCATTTTGGCCTCTTTAAAGAGCCGTGACTAATACTAAATTCCAGATGTATAACACAAATGAGACATGAGGTGTGTAGCATCCTTTCTGAGGTTTGGTCAGGGTTCACTTCAGCCATGTTTCATGTGAAAATGTCTGGTTTATTGAATATGATCCCTTGACTGAGTTGCAGGGCCTCAGGCTTTAGCCTCAGTGTGATGAAAGCCACTTATACACAAAGACACACACACGTGTGTTTGTGTAAGTGTGAGTCACAGATGTGAATCTTTTATAGCTTTATCTCTCCAGAAAAGAGGAGGTCCTAAAAAAATGGTGGGTGAACAAAATGAGGGCCCTGAAATTATAGGTTCTCCTTGCAGGGTGTAGAGTGGGGGGAAATTGATGTTAGCTTGCTTCAGCTCAGACTATGTGGATGTGGGCCGATTAATTGAGCTACATCCTTCAGGGGATACTTATCTGAGTATGAGTTTGGTGGTGAGAAGAGCTTAAAAACAAAAGCCCTTCTGAGAGTGAGGCCTCCAGTCACTCTGTGATGGGGGTTCAGGTAATTTGGGATGAACCTTGACAGCCAAATGAATCGAGGACAGGAGTGATGAGGGAACATTTTATTGTTTTCCCACGTTGGGCAAAGTCGCCCCCTCTCGAGCATCCTCCACCCATCTCACACACACACACACACACACACACATTCACAGCCTACAAAGCCAAGCCTGAGCCTGAACTGAAACGTGGCTGGTTTACTATTACTAGACAGTGGAAAGCATGGCTTTTTAAATGCTCGTGAATTCGAGAGGCTGCTCCACATTAAGCCTTTCAGCAGCACCATCACACACACACTAATACACAAACACATAATCTGACCAGACAGGCTCATCTCGCAGCACGGCTTTTCCTCAGAAAGCTTCAGAAACCTGCTAGCAGACCTCCATTTTCCATCAGAAAACACACTCACACACACACACACACACACACACACACAGCCTCTCTTCACGAAGAGCGACGCTCTTCCCTCTTCCTCTCCTCAGCACCGTCTGAATCCCCTTTCCGATTAATTTTGGGTCCTAGTCTCTTCGCTCCGTATTGCTGTCAGTAAAATACCTCCATGCGTGGAAAAAACACGCCGTAGCAGCTCGTGCTCTCAGCCTCGTCTTCGTCTGCATCATCATCATCATCATCATCATCATTACCTTGATCGCTCCCCAGTGGTCCAAGACCTTTGACCTCCTCCACGTTTTTTGGTCCCCCCCTCCACCAACACCCCCCTCCCACCCAGCGCGCTCCTTCTACTCCTTCTCCTTCCTCCTCTTCTTCTTCTTCTTCTCTCTCTGAGATGGCCCCCGTGTTTCTGTTTCCTCCCCTCTCTCTCTCTCCCGCTCTCTCTCGCGCGCGCGGGCGCGCATACACACACACATCCACACACTCGGTGCTGGGAGCAGAGGTAGCGCGGCGGAATCTCTCTCTCCTCGTCTTCTCCTTCTCCTACTCCTCCTCTTCTCCTTTTCCTCCTGAAGATGTGGAGAAGATGAGGTCTGAAGCTCAGAGCCGAGGCTGCTGTGCTGCTCTTCCGTTCACTTTCCAGACGCCCGGTTGTCTTTTTTTTACGTGTCGGAACGGGATTTTGCCCCCTTAGCCGCTGTGGGATCTCTCTACCACCGGAGGACCCTCTCTTTTGTGAGACTCTGAGACTGAAGGGGGTCCAATCTGCAATGCTAATGAAGGCCGGCGAGCGCGCGCGCGTGCGTGTGCACGTGTGTGCGTACATACGCGTGTGTGTGTATGTGAGGGACTACTGCACCCCAACTCGCAACTCTGATATTGTTTTTTTATGGCAATGAGTGGGAACCACTGACTGAGGGATTTACGTGGCTGTAATTTGTTTATTATAATAATAATTATTATTAGTACCACTGTTCTATTGGAAGGGTTATTTTAGCTCCACTTTTGCCGTATTTATTTTTTCTCGTTTTTTTTCTAATTAATGAGGACAACGCTGGATAATTAAGGAGTTTCAGTGGCCCAACCTGGCACGGGGGTGGATTTGGCCACTTTATTTATTTATTTTCAGGACCAGGATTTGGAGGATTCTTGGCTGGATTTTTTAAGTAAAATGCTTCAGATTTGGAAGCGAGTTGTTATCTTTGGTTATCTAGCTGTATGAGTGTGTTGGTCGTCATAAAGCTAGATAACCGAAAGTAAAAACTGCCTCCAGGCTCATCGGGACCCTCACTGGATGCTGCTGCACTACTAAATGACGATTATGAGAGTCAACAACAACAAACAACAACAACAGCAACAACGACAACAAAAATGTGATTTGTTTTAAAAAGACTGAAAACTTTGGCGTGGCGAAATGTGAGTGAAAGGTGATGGACGTGGGATATGCATATTTTTTTAATGGATAGGAAGAATTAAAACCACTATCGTCCATAAATTACAGTATATTTCATTATTTAGTTTACTTAGGCTATTCATTTATTTGTTTTAATGGCATGTGAAATGAACAAAAGTTGACAAACTAGATTAAAACGTGCCCCCTAATTGCACTAACTAAAACTATAGTTTCTTGAGTTTTGTTTCAAATATTTATTTAATTTTAAACGGGCGTGTGAAATTGGGCAGCTTGGCAGACTAGATCAAAACCTTATTTTAGTTTTCTTGCTTTTTTTTCTTTTGTTTATTTATTTATACATTTTTACAAGGCCAACATTTAAGTGTAAATGCAAACGTGGCCACTTTTCCTTTTTTTCGCACAGTTTCTTTTCAGATGTTGGTCCAGACCACGTTCCAAAGTCTTAATAATTAGGAATTATATAGAGCTGACAAAAAAGTGCGCGCGCGTATGTGTGTGTGTGTGTGTGTGTGCTGATGGGGGGGGACTCTCTCCTCCTTAATGGATTCCGTTAAACGGAGCGCAGGAGCTGTGAACGGGCGGCCACTGCCGTTCCCACGCTCGGCGCCATAGGCCAACACGGGCATGACAGACAGAGCTGGAGGGGTCGGGTGTGTGTGCGATGGGGGCGGGGGGGTGTTGTGGGGGGGGGGGGGGGGAGTAGGAGTAGGGGGTAA
>JBBKCR010000038.1:7301635-7317844 GCA_037577295.1 Ladigesia roloffi
CATGTAAATGTACTTGATTATACTAACAAATTTACACCAATTACTGCATATTTGGTGCATCAAAGTACTGACATGCATTGCAAAGACTTTAGACTTTACAGGCAACTACATCCATAACATTTAAAACTCTATAGCCACTCTTGTCTTTACAAAGCAACTAAGAGAGCAGAGCCAAATCAGTAACCCAATGCATGGATTATTCTAGAGGGAATTAGTCAATTAGAAGCAATAGAAATGAAAACCAAGTAACTAATGGCCATTTCCTCTCTATAAATATGTGTGTATCTGAGTCCATGTAGTACGTTTCTTTAGCTAGGTAACCAATAGCATGGTTTAACTCTTATTATTACACTATCAGTTATTTTAGGATGTTAGCCCCTCAACAGTCGAACAGTTGAGATACTAATTTGAAAACCAATTACTGTTCACAGGGGAAACTACGCTAACCGCTTTTATGGGGGTCTATTTCTGATACTATAGTGCACTGCAAGAATATGCTAATTTTAAATTAAATTGCATGGCACACATTCAAAGCATCATGCTACTTCTCCTCACATATATTTAATGGCAATCTATTGTGCAAAACCACACAAAACCACTGCCCAAGTATTTACTTTTACTGTACATTGCTGCAATACAGTAAAATGTATTTTATGCATTTGACTGTGTGAATATATGTAACGTTATGTAGAGAGTAACCCTGTGTATTATGCTATTCTGAACAAGTGAAAAAACTAGTGGTTCAGTTGAAGAAGTCAGCCCAGCAGACAGCGATACTTGATGTTAATTACTACTGCTTCTGGTCGGACATGTGCTCTTAAAAGCCAATTAAAGAGAGAATGTTGAGTTCAGTCAAGCTTTGAAAACCACAAGCCCTCCTGCCTGCAGACTGGAGACTGGGTTAGGTTTTTAGAGTAGAGGTCAGTTTTTTTCTAAGATGTAACACTGTGCAAACTGGGTTTTTTTTATATGTATTTAAAATATGTAAGAAAACAAATTCCTTCTCAGGCTAAAATACTTAATAAAATGCACTAAATTGTCAGTGTACGTTTTGCTATTCTTTCCATTCCAGCTGATTTGAACTGTAAAAAAAACATGAGCCTTTCTGCAGTCAGTTTAAACCCTTTGTATTAGGAGCACTCGCACATCTCACATGCGCATTTTCCAAATTCAGCTCGCTAGCACTAGCACGCATGCTATCAGCTCACTGTCATCCCGCCTCTCCAATCTATCGGCCGTGTGCAGCCTCAACCCCGGCTGCTTTTATGCATAGCACGCAGTTCCTTCCCTGCACGCACCTCGCTGGGGTGTGATTAGTGTTAGCCCTGAGGAGCTAATGAAGGCCCATGCCTGTGCCTGCGTGATTACAGTGAGGCATGGTGCAGGAAAAGCGCCCACGAGGACAATAGATTCCAGCATGCCACATGTCTGCCCACGCCCCAGCCAGCACAGACTTTACACACTGGTTAACATGGCACACATTCTCAAATTATGTTTTAAAAGCTAACAGTGCCTGCAATACATGCATTAAGATGTTGTAATTAGTATTTTGACGGGGGTTCGGTAGTATAACAGTGCATAAAATGTACCCCAATGTCTTGTGGTGTTTTGGATTAATGATTCAAATTTCACTGGTAATATGAATTTTTATATTTGGTGAATAATTTCACAGTTCATGCCTATTTTCATTTCAGGCATATTTCCCCATCCCTGGCTATTTCTAAAACATTTTCCAAAAAAAAAGAAAGAAAGAGAGAAAGAATGAAAAAAATCCAGCTTTCCCTAATCAGCTTTTGATCCTTATTCATGTTTCTTACGTTTCTTCTTCTAAAAAGGAAAAAAATAGATATGCCGAGCTGAAAATCTTTAATTAAAGATGAGAGACCATCATTGCAATCATTAAATATCCAAGTAGCAATGTTCTGCGGGATGTGTAACAACACAGTGTAGTGTGAGTTTAACCCGCATCATCATTTTACACCGAGAACAAAGGCTATGCGCATATCAAAATGCATGCAAATGTATGCAAATCGCCAGCAGCTAGAGGAGAGGAGTGGAGGTGGTGAGGCTGGGGAAGACACAGAGGAGAAGGGATGCGCACGGCAAAAGGGTTCGCTGTTTACCTTTTGCAAAGCAGTCATTTCCATCGCCGCAGCCATTTTAAATATCCCCACCCGTGTACGCCGGTGATGATGTTAAAAGGCTCTAAGAGGTCATGTTAATTTCACCTGCTTTGCATTGGCCCCACCCACCTCTTGCAATGCAAGCCACTAGCATGCTAATACGACCCCCCTCTAGATGTCTGAGATGGTCTTTGCCTAAGACAATGCAAAAATCGGTGGCGCCCGAAAATAACACTTTGCAATCATCTCACGTCACCTCCTCCTCCATTTTCATTCTTTACAAATTTCCTGACAAATGAGCGTACTTCTCTATGCTCCTGAATATTTCTCGGTTTAGACGTTCATTTGTAATGAACATTTACATTTTGTGGAGATTCTTTGAGCTTCAACTCTTTTACATTTCACTTACAAAAATAACTATGTTAAGAACCAAGCTTTGAATGTGTGGTTACTTCTTTCACAAGGACATTTTTGGCATTTTTATTTCTAAATCTAGGCTGTGAAATGTTACCTGTAATAAGATTAAAATAGGAGCCTTGAAAACTGTGAATGAGGCTATGGAGATTTTGTTTCACATGAATATCATTACAGTTGTACAATTACCAAATCTGATTTTTTAGAACTGCAGAAAATAAACACAGGGCATTAATGCTTGTGAAGAAGGGCTTTTTATATGTGTGCTAAATATCTGAAATAATCAGCCCTAGACCTACCAACCTCCTTGATTGAAGAACACATGGAAATCTGACCAGTGAGGGTACTTGTGTTAGATTGCTGTTTTTGGTCACAACTTCCAATCGCTTGTGTGACGCAATATTAGCAGTTTTGATGTATGGAACAAATAACAATCGCATCTCATTTGTTAGTGATATTTTTGTCAGTTTGCTTTTTGTGCTATAACTGCAGTGCACTGTTATGTTTGTGTGTGTGTGTGTGTGTGTGTGTGTGTGTTTGAGACTTCTTCCATATCCAGAAAGATCAGTGATTTGTGTGCGGCAGCACATGAAAGCCTGTTAAAATAATGCCCTTCCCCAGACAGAAGGCACAATGCTACATTTGTGATGTGTGGGGGGCACGCGTATGCGCACGCACACACACGCTCATCTGGGCCTCTCCTCAGACACAATATAGTGCAAGAAAGAGGGGGCTGGGGGTGTGAAAGCATAGACAGAGACTTACAATAATGCATAATGATGTTAACATTCCTGCATGTCTAATAGAGCAGGATCCAGCTACAGAGATGCTCCAGACAGACGGGTGTGTGTGTGTGTCTGTGTGTGTGTCTGTGTCTGTGTGTGAGAGAGGGAGAGAGAGAGAGAGAGAGAGAGAGCGACAGGGGGGGGGCTGAGGTGATAAATTAATTCATGCTTCTTAGCTGTGGCTACATTTGAATGTGAGCATTCAGAATGAATCCGCAAACGTCCGAAAAAACCTCGGACACAGTCTTCAGCTTCATTGTGCAAAAAGCAAACGGAAGCATAAAGCAATGGTCAGTGGGAAACAGTAACTCAGAGTCTCCACGTCTCTCTCAGACACTGTTTTTTGTACGTCAGGGTTTTTTGAGCCCTAAGGAGCGTTGAAGATGAAGTCCTGTGTGAACGTGCATTCGCATTTTTTTTTTATATATAATTTTAGGACTTTGAGTAGAAAAACAGAGCAAATCTACAACGACTAAACTAGCAATTTTGCATTTACGTATAAGGGCAAAACCATCTCTTGAATTAAGTTAGAGATCAGACTTTTTTATATATAATTGAGGATTTATTTATGTCTAAAAATACCCCCCCCCCCCTCTAGGAACCCATCATGAACAAATTATATGAGTGAATATGACTGTACAATAAATGTGTATCATTGTAAGACGATATGAATCTCTCTCCACCCCTACAAATGCATATATAAAACAAATGGTGCCTGCCAGGCAGCAGTGACCCTTCCCCAATTCCAGTCCCTCTCTTGTTCGCCCTGTGTCGTCTCTGCCTATCGTTCTAATTGGGAGCTTAGACTGAGGTGAGATTTTGTCCTCTTCCCATCGTCTCTATCATTTCGTTAACCTCACATCAAGCGGAACCCCCGCCAACGGGACAGGCCGAATTGGATATGAAAATAGAAGGGAAGCATTCGTCAAGGGAAGGCGTGAGAGACAGAGTGTGAGTGGAGAGAGAGAGAGAGAGAGAGAGAGAGAGAGAGAAAGAGAGAGAGAGAGGCGTCATCTCCAGAGGAAGGTGGGCGAAAAAATGGAAAAGCTCATTTTCCACCGCCACCCCGGCACCCGTCTGCATTGCAGATCCGCAAAGCCCCGGCCGACTCAGGAGAAGCTTTATGCTATCTGCGCCGCGGCTCCCCCCACCCCCTTTTTTTTTCTTCCTCATATTTTTTTCTATTTTTGGCCCTTCTTCTGGCCTGCATAAAGTGTCAAGTTAAGTTTCCTGGGTGGAATGAGCTACACCTTGCCATGTGCCAAGTGTGTTTGTGTGTCTGTGTGCGCATGTGTGTGAGTGTATGAGTGTGTGTATGTGTGGGGGAATTGGGGGAAGGGGGAAGAAATAGCGGCTGGACCACGAAAAGCATGCCAGTGTGTATGTGTGGACATTAGCAAATGCAAGTGTGTCTTTGCATTTATTTGACTGAAGTGACGGTGTATAAAGGGTTTTCTCACAATAAGAGAAAACGTCCACTGGTGTGTGTCTGTACAGAGAGCAATATATGTTTATGTGACTTAAATGTACAAAGGATTTTTTAGCATATGTGTGTGTATGAGTGTGTGTGTGTACTGGCCATCTCAGCCACATGGATATGGCAGATCTCTTTTGCATGCAACACAATGTAAGGGATTATAGAGTGCTGATTTTCGGAGAGGATTCGAAGCTGAAGCGCATTACAGGGTTCACACACCACCTCCAAGTTAGGCCCACTCACAGATAAGAGCAGCCTTACAGCATCTATGCGTGTTGTGTATGTGCCTGAGACATATGATAATTTATAAGCTATGTAAATGCCGTTTCCACGTATGTGTAGGCTCCGCCATTCTTCTTGATTTGACTCCCAAGCTTTATTTTGCTGCTTCATGTTCAGCATAAAGTGTAGTTTCTTACTGTCAATGCTAATTCAGATGTATTTTCCTTACAATATTTTCCTATCATGGGGATTGCATTACTGACAACACAAGCAGAGAATAAAATTCAAAGTAAAGCCTGGTAGTGTTTTTCAATATGCATCCTAATTAAAAAAGTGTTTCTCATTTAAAGGCCAGGGCTTTTGTCAGTGTAACTCCATCAAACAGCTTCGGACAGGATAGGTTCCTCATGCTAAATACGGCGTCGTTAAATATACTGCTATCACTTTTTTGCTCCAATAACTCAATAACTTGCTATCCTTGAGGCTAGCTTACCATCCAAAAATGTGATTTTGCATTCCATATCGAATGGCCTTGAGATGCCATTTCCAAAGCAAAAATAAATTTCGCTTGCACAACCCCCATTATACATGGAAAGCTTTTTGAAGAGTCTTTTTTTTTTCCTTTCTATGAGACGTCTCCACTTGTTAAGTTCAGCGCTGGTATTGTGTGTAAAAATAATTCCATATGCCCATCACTGATGTTTGATGTGTGCAAGTGTGCGCGAGAGGAAATTCAGTGCCATGCAAATATGTAAATAGAAAGGTGTGTGTGAGTGTGCGCGCATGAGTTGGTGTATACGCAAACATATTGCAATAGACCCGTAAAAACGTTGTAATGTGGAGAAAAGGATAATGTATTTGTCACTCTTGCTTACACTGATCTATGCCTCTGCCCTACAAATGTCACATCCCATAAGCCCCCCAAAAATTACACCGGCCCCTCCTAATTAAGCATATTCATGAAGTCGCTTTGCATACTGCCGGGCGATTGGCCGATGTTCGGGGAGGGGGAAGAGAGATGCAGATATCTGAGTGTGGGAGTGGAAATTCACGGATGCAAATTCACGCCGCTAAGGACATGGCAGGGTTTCATAGCGCCTTTTATACTACTGTGATGTGGAAATACATTTGAAAGCTCTAGAATAGCTCCCATATTTGCATGCAAAAATATGAAAAATCAGAATAAGCTGCATATATATCTAACAAATATAAATGTTCTGCTATCGTTGTATTTTACTCTTACATTACAGTATGCTAAATTACACCACACTATGTGTTATATTTTTTCTTAAATTGTAATATTTTTTGTGTGTCACTCCTTTTTTGTAGCTTTTTTTTTAAATCCATTTTTATACCTACAGTTTGGCTGTGATTCCCTGTGTGTGTGTGTGCGTGTGAGAGAGAGTGAGAGAGAGAGAGAGAGTGTGTATATGGCAGGTGTACAAATTAGATGGAGGGCGGGTTCTCCCTTGCATAGGCAATGAAGATGCAGATACGGGGAGGGAGGTTTACGGGGGGTTGTGGTGGCTGCAAATTGCGGTAGAAAAGAGGAATGGGGAGAGGATTCAGTGAGAGAGAAATAGAGAGAGGACAGGAGGCCAATCCGTGAACGAAGGGAGGGAGAGAAAGGAAGGAGAGGCGTGTGTTTTTGCCATGAGAGAGAGCTCCTTCTCCTCGTGGCTGGGGGGGCCCTGAATGACCGTTTTTGTGCCAAGAGTGCACGGTGCAGACTCAGTCAGAGGCTCCTCCAATTAATTAACGTCCGGGGCCAAGGGGCCCCCACCACTGCTTGGGTAAACAGCGATTGTTCTTAGGCCTGGCGTTTCAAAACAAGGGGGGGGCAACAATGGTGCCATTGTCCCGCCACCTCTCATTAGGGGGAGCGTGTTTGGGGGCAACTTGGGGCGGATTTGTGTGTGTGTATGTGTGCGTGTGTGTGGGTGTGCGAGAGAGAAAGAGAGAGAAAAAGAGAGAGAGAGTGAGAGGCATATAGGCCACTCTCCCATGATCCCATTACCGTACCCCTACTGCATCCTCCATGCCAGCTGCATAGAGAGAGCGAGCCTGTCATAGCATCTTCACATCAAATCCTCTATCTGCGAGAGAGAGAGAGGGATGGAGGGCGGAAAAGGGGGGTAGAAAGGGGGAAGAAGCCTGGGAGGGGAGAGAAAAAGGAATAGCGTGTTCTGTTTTGGACCTCATTAACATAGGCGAAGAGGGAGAGCACAATAGAATACATTACATCCTTGTTAGCAAGAAGCAATCAATTAGTGGGCTAGCATGGCTAGCCTGGCACAGCACCTTTCCCGTCAAGGTTCCTCTCTTTTTCGGCGGGTGACAGAGCGTTCTGGATTTTCAGATGAGCACAAAGGCTTGATTAGATTCTCAGCTGCAAATGAGGACACAGATTCTTTATGGGTTTACGCAGGCGTGTTTGTACATATTAGTGTCATACCATATTAAAATATACATCACAAATTCAGCAAACAGTTTTGTTCAAAAACGGCTCGGCATCTCTTTAGGGTGTGATTAAAACAAACTGCTATGTATTATAATCTAGTGAAATAGTCTGGTTAAAAATATGTATGCTGAGTGAATTGAAGATGTGGAAGAAGAAAGCTGGCTACTGCAGGATTTCCTCAGATTTTCTATCTGTGCCTGTCAGCTCCTTTCAAATCTGCAACCCTGCTGCTGAAACCTACTATCTGCTCCTCATCTGAGGATATGTTAAATCATATATGGCATTTTAGAGACCATTTTGTTAATGGATAACGCACAGGAATGCTCTCAGAAACCTTGGAATCACTTAGGCGCAAGGCTCTAGACTGTGGTACACCCCCCAACCATCCACCCACTGTTACGACTGGAAATAGCTCTTGCTTTGACGAAATGAAAGTCGCCGACACAGAGAGTCTGTGAGTGACAATGGCAATTGCATACGAAACTGTCACCCCCTATCCCCATTGCCGATTCTTACACGCTGCTAGCCAACGGTTTCTCTGTTCTTTGGATGCTTTTCTGTACCTGGGAAATAGGCCTGATAATGGCTGCAATCTGTACCCAAAATGGCGGAGGGGAATAGGGGGTGGCATTTTTCTCTAAAACAGTGCCCAGTGACTTCTGTCTGGAATCTCTCTATCTTGATGATGTATGTTGGGCTGTGGCTACTTTCAAGCCAGCACGAGCAAGTGTGTGTGCGAACTGATGTTATCTTGCTGAGCACATCTGGCCTCTTAGATTTGTTGCGTACTGTAGGACTGAATGAATCTGAAGTTAAAAACCATTACTATAAATAATATGTGCAAGACCAATAAATATAATTTCAGAAATGTTTTGTTAGGCATTTCCGAACTGTACCTAAGATGAGATTTAATAGTCATCGGCAGTTTTTGGTTCAATAATCCTCACTATCTTGGGGTCAGTGTATTGTCTTGTATTCGGCAGGGTAAAGTTCCTAATCTTTGCGTTGTTCATTTCAATTATCCTCCAGTTTCTCTGCATGTTTGCGGTCATTGCTGCCAAAAGCTGGGCACTAATTACATTCTGTTCGCATCTAAAAGAGCCCCGTAATATTTACACTGAAATCAAACATGATCATCACAAAAACCAAGAAGGTACTTCCATTCCAAACACAATTATTCTCCCCCCAACAACATTATCCTTTTTCCCCCCAACAAAAAGATTACTGCCATTAAAAGAGGTAAATTTTAGCTAACAGTCTTCATCCTCATATATCAGACCAATTCAGTTATGGCATTTTTATGCCAAGCCACAAAACACAAAGTCATGCCTCTACTGCTCCTCCCCTATATCCGCTTATGCCATTCGCCTCCATGCATATTCCACTCCATTGTTGCGATTAAAAGAGATGCACAGGTACATTACCGGGACCTTGTTATTAAATTCTAATAAAGAATGTGTATGCCACGGCACTTGGCCAATTTCCAAATCCGTGCCAGGAGTCTAGGCGGGAGCCTCATTTGCACTCGTTTTCATCCGTCCGGTGTCTCCTCTTTTAATGGTGCACTGCCATGGCTACGGAGTGTCCATGAACAAGCAAGTAATTAATGCTGAACCTGGGACACATGCACATGTATCTCAGCAGCCAGAGCACACGGCTTACGATTTTTTTTATTTTATTTTGGAAATGCATTAGCACCGTTTGCAGCTAACATACCTTGATGCGTTTGGCATGCAAGGGGCAGAACAAAGGGATGGAGGAAGAGGTGCAAAGAAAAAGAACAGAGGAAGAAGTGGGGGGGGGGAGTAAGGAGTCGTCGCTTCTTATGTGATCCCAGCTATCACCCAAAGTGGAAGGAAATGGAAAAGCGAAATTGGCATGCTAATAATGGGGGTTTTCTATACAAGCACAGCAAAAGCTACTGTACATGCAGGCGTGTGTGTGAGATACAAGCTAGTGGGTAGATGGGTGTCTTGTGTGTTTCTATGTCTTGATGGTGGGGTGCTTTAACACTCACTCAGTTGAAAGTTGAAAATCTTCAATATTTAATATAGTGGCAGAGTGAGCATGGGAAGGGGGGGGGTGGCGATGTAATGATTATTTGTGACAGAAGGCTGTGTGTGTTGGATCAGTCAGCTGAATGTAGGGCAGAGTCTCAGTGCCGACACATGAGGCGGGGGAATCTCAGACACCACGGCTGCAGTATTGCAGTTTTTAGCATTTATAAGATAAATCATGAGTGACTGTGAATTCTGACTGGTTATAATGCTGTCATTTTTTTCGCCATATTACCAGGAAATTAGTACAATTAACCCTTTAGTCTCAGATGAGGGGTCTCGTATTTGAGCGAGCAATTGCTTTCCTCTCTAACTGCTTTATTGTCTCTTGTTCTTTCTCTCCCTGGTAAGGAGGAGTTTGTGTACATGTGCTGCTATGCAAACTCAAGCTATTTCTATTAATAGACAGTCTTTCTGCCCACCCCCCATTCCCTCTGCTTCAATTCTTCACAGTTTCAGTGGTTTTACCAGACTAGTGAAACATCTAACATTTTAAGGTTGAACAATAGTTCATTGGTACGCCATTAGCAATGGTAAAGCTACACGGTTTGAAATGCCATGCTAGGTGCGCCGTAAGTTTTTTTTTTTTTTACACCTTTTTAAGATTTTAAGTGATGGATAAAGACTTATCATTCACTTCAAAGAGGCCATAACATAGAGAACCCACACTCACGCACACAGCCTCTGAAACCATGGGAATGGTGGCTGCTGAGGTTCAAGGTCAGTGCCAGAATAGAGGAGCCTGGTGCTGCATTGTCTGCTTTAGTCCCACACCCACCACCACACACATGCACCATACAGTCATCCTTTTACAGACTCTTCCATTGCCACTAGGCTCAACTACTCAACAACACATTCCCACATATCACCACCATACACAACTTGGTACTTGACTGTCTTCACAGCCTCCACTAAAGCATGTAGGCATAGGGAGCTACCGCTTTGTATTTCTTTGACTTACCTTGAACTTCAAGTATGAGTGTATTAATATGCATGTGGGTATGTATATCCCTCATATTAACAAATTATAATAAACAACAATACAACTATGTTTATGTCCATCAGCAATGCCGCAAGCTGATACCTAGCTGGCTGGTGCATTGTGAGAAACGATCTTAGACCCAGCTGGTGAAAAGAGAAACTCTGGCTATGGCCGAGGAAGAAGGTTGTGATTAGCTCCTTTGTCGGAGGTCTTTTGAGCTTCGTTGGCTGCAAAGAAAAGCCGTCTAATAAGTCCACTCATGCTTGGCCAAAACTTTGTATGGAAGACAAACTAAGTTATGGTGGTCGCCCTTGTGCAGGCCAGTATAGCACAATGATACAGAACACTTGCACATATGGTCACCCAATTTTAAAACACCACAAAATGTTATTTGTGTGGTTATTAGTAATTGGAGCCCTCTCACACCACACACACACACAGGAACACACATATGGGCTACCCCACACATATCAATACAAATACTGTGTGTTTTGTAACAATGTCCAGTGTGTCTACACATCATAATTATACATATATTTACCATGCCAGTCTCTCCTTGTGTGAATATCTTAAACACTTTTAATGACAAAAGAAACTGAAAAAAAGCCTTCAATTTAAATAAGACTTAACTTAAATGTATACATTAATTTAAATTCATAAATATTTGCTATTTCAGACATACATTTTGTAACAGGAACAGTATGCTTAGCACATTTTCAACCTGTCCTAAGTTCTTACACCACATTCTGTCCAAATGACACCCACTGTATGTCACTGGAATATGTAGTCATCCTAATCCAAGATTTTGTGTATCCTACACCTCCACATTGCTTCAGGGTACATGAAAGGTGTCCAAGCCATTCTCCAGAGAAGATGCGTGCAGGTTTGGGAGCGTCTCGTGTCTGTTGCTCTGAGCTGTATGAGTCTAATTGTTCCCGTCAGTCTGAGAACATCCCAGTAACGGCGTGCGGCTCCCTCCGCCCAGACCCCCGTAACTGAGCTGGGGTCTGGAGAATGGGCCCACTTTGTAGCCACACAGCAGGCTTGAGCCACATCCATTCTGCTCTCCAAACTGTCATGCATAACAACTTTATTGAGGCCCAAATTGGAGCTGAAAGCAAAGAATGGGGATGAGGGAGAGGGGTGGAAAGCATCCGTGAGAACTGGCCATGGACAAGCAGCACTGGAGAAAAAGGCTGCCTGCTTTTCTCAGAGCCTTGAAAAAGTAGTCCAGATCAATTAAGACAACATCATAAAAATGAACGCGCTACAAATAGCGTGTCAACTAGCTCGAATTGGGTTGAACGGCATTTACAGCTCATTTTAACAAGAAAAATACTGGCAGCAGAATACGGAAAAGAATGTGCACAATGCCTGACATGGATTTTTTTTTAAAGTCACATGTTTGCAAAAATGATTGCCTCATGTTGAGGACCCAGGAGATATTTCTGTGCTAACTGAGAAAGAATCATCAATGTCAAGTTCAAGTCCAGTATGAAGACTGAAAAACCCACCTACAACAAACCCCCCAAAGCCCAGGCTG
Source organism: Ladigesia roloffi (assembly GCA_037577295.1). NCBI lineage: Eukaryota > Metazoa > Chordata > Actinopteri > Characiformes > Alestidae > Ladigesia > Ladigesia roloffi. The sequence continues at coordinate 7,313,700 of JBBKCR010000038.1, forward strand.
TCTAACGTTGAAACCTTTGAATCTTAGACAAAAGCATGCATAAATTCCCTTGGGCTAGCCTGCTGTGGGGCCTTCCTTGTGGGTTTGTTTTGGAGCAGCTTCACGGCGAGGCACTATCCCAAGGATTTAGGTCCAGTATTAAAACCCCCTCTGGGGGGTGGTTAAACTACGGGCTGAGATAAGCTCTCCTTCTCCGCCTGACTCTCTCTCTGGAACACTTTTGCCTTTTCTTCATCCTGATATTTCTTCCTATAATGTCGTTACTCAGTACACACCAAAATCATTTAGGAAGATATTTGATGTACTGTCAAGACCAGATGGAGGTGGAAACAAACTTTGTGTGTGTGTGTGTGTGTATGTGAGAGAGGGAGAGAGAGAGAGAGAAAACGCAAGATGAGGGGAGGGGTCTGTTCAGGGCACAGGCTGGAGAGAAGAGCTAGCCCACAGCTCTGAAAGTCTCAACAAAAGGCCGTCTCTGTCCATTGTGTGCGAGCTGTTTTTCCCACGAGAGGCCCGTCTAGCTGAAAAGGGAGTGTATCAGTTTCTCCTGACATGGATGTTTATTCATTCTGTGGCCGACCGTGCCGCCAGCTCAAAAGGATTCACCTTACGGTTTTTGATGTGTATGACACACAAACACACACAGACGGACTCACATTTTTTCAGAGGGGTGGCAGGTTAAAAAAGGGGACCTGGCATATGGAGTTCAAGCTGTGTGAATAGCCTTGTCCACTCTGATAGTAAAATTTTCTATGACCGTATCGATGGGCTATGCATCGATCTAGTACGCTAGCTAGAGCACTGACTTCACTCTAAAATAAAACTAAAATTCAGTGTTTCAAAGTCAGGGTTAACACTGTCGTTAAACGCTGCTATTGGCTATTTCATTTGTCAGGAATTTCGAGCTATTTCCAAAGTCAGCACCATGGCCAGAGTCAGTCAGCATCTGCGGAACTTGGGGAACACTGTTGCAACCAGAAGATCACATGTTTAATTTGTGCTCCGAACATGTGCGTTTGCTTCATCTGGGAAGAGATCCAAACATCATGTTAAGCCAAGATAAAACAACAGAGATATCATGCAAAAATGTCAGCTAAGTAAAATTGGATTTTGTCATCTCTGGACCTTTGTCATCTTTGGAACTAGTCTAATCTGCATGGCAGGACCGAAAAATGAAGAGACTATCCCTGGGTCTCAAAAGAAATCCAAATCTTCACACCCACCTGATTTTACCTACATTTTTTCACAAGAGCAGACAACCAATAATGCAGCTGGGGTACAGTCAACAGCATATTCCTGTGCACGTCTTCTTTGTCTCTCTGTAAGTAGCAACATGATCCTCCTTCCATATGGATCCAGGGCTCAAAAGTCATGACAGTTCTGTCACATTTTGAACGCTCCACCCTAACAGCATTAGCTTAGGAGGTAAGGGGTCAAAACAAACTTAACACTCCGTCTCATTTCGGAGACTGCCATTATCGTCTAAGATAACTCAACACTCTCCTTCTTTCCTCTCGCTCTTGACCCTGTGTGAGACAATCAACAGAACTTGAGGACCTGACTGCCATGTTCAGACTCACTTTGAAAGGGCTCCATTGTCATGATGTAACTGGATGCCCCAGCAGGTTGCTTGATCCACTGTTTTGGGTTTGAAAAGCTTTTTTTTTCCTCCTCTCCATTTCCTTCACTCACTACAGCATCAGCTGAGAAGGCCAAAGAACATAGTCTTCTTTGGTGTTTTGTGCTTACGCATTTTAGAGCATTCGTATGTGCCATTTCCTTTAAATCTGTTAGCATTTGTCTAATGTTAACGCATGCTAATGTTTCCTCTCAAGCTATCCACCATTTCCATGCCAGCCTATTGAGGCTTATCCGCATATTTGTCTGGGAGTTGCCAGGTTTCACAGCAGGTGTGTCAGCCGGAGGACTTGTCTGAGGCAAAATCATGGTCTTTAGTGTGAAAGCAAAGAGGCCGCTGTCTCTTAGCCTGAGCGTGAGTGAACTGTCAGGAATCACGTTTTAGTGGCTTGTTCAGGTCACGCTGGGAGAGCAGCTTCTTGTACTCTCTCTCCTGCTCTGTCTTTTTCTTCCACCGTCTGTCTGGCTTTTCCTTTTAAATTCTTCCTTTCTTGCCCTCATTTCGGCAAACCCATGTTTGCTTTTTGACTCAGACAGAGATGAAATTTCTTGATTGGCAGGTGTGGGAGCTTCACTGCTAATAACATGGGATGCTTCTGATTTGTAATAAGCTCAGGGAAGTCTAGCCATTACCCAATGCATAAGCCTGTCATGTATTCAGTATGGTAGTTATTGTAAAAAGGGAAAATGTATGGGTGCAACATTTTTAGCATATATATTCTTGCTCTTCACCAATGCTATAGGAGAATGAATTCCTCCCCCCCGTTGATGATATTTTCTTAGTCCAACATCCAAGCAGATAATGTTAGCGTTATGCGAGTTAGCTGTTCCACTTCTTAATGATGGTTTCTATCTTGACAATTTGCAAAGCACTTTTAGCATTAGCCATATCAGCCATATCCACTATGCTTGATGTTACATCGCAGAGCAGGACAGACATGCAAATTGCAGCGTTGCATTATGCAAGTTCTTTTTTGTCTGGCAGGCTGCTTTGCCCTGCAACGGGGAGATTTCTGCATAGCCATCTGTGCTCTTCCGCTTTAGAAACGTGAGAAAGTCCGTGCATTTACATAAGAATAATTGACACTTCAAATTAGCCATCCAATCACAGAGGATTATTTTTAGTGTGCGCAAGGGTGCTGACATCTTGGAAACGTAAAAGATAAGAAAGCATTTTATTTCAGATATTAACCCTTTATGTAGGTTTTTTCATTTTACCATAGGTTAAAAATAACTTATTATTTTTATTATTATTAATGTAGGGAGAGGTCTCTGTGGGTATTTCATGAGCTTTAGGACCTCGAATGAATACTCTTTCAGTGAAGCGCTGAATGATGGTTGTAACATCCATTTTATTGGATGCCACTGCTTGTGGGTCATGTGGGCCTGTAGAGGACTTTTAAGTGCCTGGGCACCTGACCTGTTTTTGTACAAAACAGCCTCAACATTCAATTATTTATAATGGCTAATGAAAAGAATCAGTTCAGGATGAACTGTGGTCTGAGCTCTACATGTTCCTTGATAGAAGAGTATACATCTGCGCGCACACACACACACACACACACACACACACATAAAGGAACAATATCTAATTTAATCCTGAACTTGTGATGACCTTGTAATCAAATGGTCAGCAAATGCTACAATTTACAATAGATTTTAGGGTTTATAAACAATGTTGTGAAATGTATAAGAATTCATTATCAAAGACATTTAACAATGGCCATGGACTGTGTGCATAACCACACAGCAGGGCCGGACATACTCCAGGGTAAACCATTATAACAAGGGGTAGTTCTCACCTTCTCTAGACAGCTATGAATTTATTTACACACATAAGAAAAGATTGGAGTTCCTGGCATAGAGCTAGGATATACGCTGCCTGGGACAGATACCATAGTGTGTGTGTGTGTGTGTGTGTGTGTGTATGTGTGTCTGTGTGTGTGTGTGTGTGTGTGTGTGCAAATGTACGCCCATACGCATGGCCTCACCCATCTTTTAGGGTGATGGAGTAAAGGTTTATCCAGGTTTCCATGGCAACGCTCCAGCATGCCAAGGCAATACCAAACCATCGGTGCCAAGGGCAGAGCAGAGGGGGAGGGAGAAGGAAGGTGGGGGGTGTGTGCATATCTGCTATTGCTCAGATGTCTTTGTTAAAGTGCAGCATATTAAAACAGCGTGCTAAAACTGACTGCCAGAGAAGCTGTTCTTTGTTGTTTTGTATGCATAGCACAGGTGTCTAAAATAACCTAAAATAGCAACTTCAGGGGAGAAATGTTAAACATGTATTTGTAATGTAAGATAATCTATGTCTGTGCATGAACAAATAACACATTGTGTTGAGGTTACATTTTAAAATACTGTTACCAAACCAGTCCTGCTTTTTTGTTGCCAATCAAAGCTAGAAAGGTTAGAAGCAATTATGAATTGTTTGTACTCTGTGTCATTGTGCCCACATGTGTGTTGTGTTTATTTATTGTACAGTATATGTCTATGGTCCCTTCACT
>JBBKCR010000038.1:7342542-7367072 GCA_037577295.1 Ladigesia roloffi
GTTTGTTTGCCACAAAACGAAACAGTTGGCTCCAGACGAGGCTTAAAGAAGCACGGCAGCGGACTGCCGAGAAAAAAGACTAATCGACTAATGACAATGTATGCGACCAAGCCTTCGTTTAGTCGACTATCAACTTTTAGTTGACTATTTGGGGGCAGACCTATTTTTTACTCAATGTTAGTAACACATGTTAAACTGCATTTTAAACCGGACATACATTTTTTCTTCTCCTTCATATAAATTCCCCAAAATCCCCTCACGATCAGCAGAGGAGAAATGTCCGTGCAAAATGTTTCACTTCTTGTATTCAGACGGAGAGAAGAGTACATGTCCTGTTTTTGAGACATCTGGCTGAAATTTTTTAATCCTTCTGGATTTTGCATTCGTCGCATTACGGGCATCTCTCAGAACCTAAAAGTCCAGAACGTCCGTGCTGGTACAGAAAGTCCCGCTAAGGGACTTCACAATCCCAAATCTGGTCACCCTAGAAATGAGTGAAACTGCAACTGATCTAACATCATATAGTACTGTCACCTTCAACTGGATGTGTTATGAGCTAATTGAGCATCATGAGCTATATTTACACGGCCAAATCCATATTTCCAGTTATTTTGGCGAAAGTAACTAAGTAATGCAATAGTAGTGTCATGTCTTACATTTTAAATGCAGTAATATTGTAATGTACCATTTTACTTTGAGCAGCATACCCTTCAACATGTATTGTTTTGGAGCTACACTGACTTTGATATGGTAATCATTATTTGGCCCTCACTCAAAAACACTACACTCTCCTTTATGTCATGTCACCATCAAAAAATATATAATTCACTTGCTGATCAGTATATTTCCAAACCTTGATTTCTTGAGCCATCTTTTGATATCCATACATTGTTCTTAGAAGACTGCTGATAGTCTGGTCCTCTAATTGGCTTCTCACTGGCTGGTCCTGAGGCTCGTTGCTCACCTGCTGATCGTGAGACTGACTGCTAGTGGGCTGGTCCTGAGGTTTGCTTATGTTTTGAAGCTGGCTGAGGGGCTGGTTCGACAGCTAGCTGCTTACAGGCTGGTCCTGAGGCTCTTTTATACCTGAGAGCTGGCTGATGCTCATAGTTCTCTCAGTGTCAGAATAATCCTCACATTATGAAACTTTTTCCTCTGTATCGGCATCAAAACACTCTGCTTCTTCCAATATAAACTGTAAGGTGTCTCAACAGAGAATCGCTTTGCCACCTTGATCAGTTGTGGTGTGGAACCACACAGATAGAGATATTTGTGGTGTCAGGTACATGTGAATGTTTTCGGATTCATGTTCCTCACAGAAAATGAGCCGAGGCCAATTAATCTTAATTCGAAAAAATTATTCTTTGTATATTTTTCTTAAGCAAAAAACTGAAAACAGATCCCAAAGACCTTATAAGGGATATATATACATTTTAAATTGGTATCTCTATGATTATAGAGTCTGTAAAATTCCTACACAAGCATCTCATTTTCTCATCATGAGGTAGCCTACTGACTGATGATCACGTGGATCAAATCGTACTTAATGAGCAAATCTGTAAAAACCTGCTGTAATCAACACTCTCGTCTTGCAATGTGACCAACTGGATGGTAAAATCTTACTAGAAGTATATCAAATTTAATTACTCCCATTTTGTTTAAGAGCGAACAAGAGATTTGTTTTCTTTGAATTATTCAAGTTCTATAAACACTGCATTACTCTTATTTTGATGTTTTGTCATTTTCTTTAAAATTATGTTCAAAGACCATTGTTTGAAAATTAGGAGACATATTATCAGCAGTTCTAAATAATTGAGGCAAAGCTGTTCAGTTGAATTATTTACAGCATTTAGCAGACGCCTTTATTCAAAGCGACTTCCATTCCTAACTACAGGAGACTCCCTGGAGCAACTTGGGTATAAGGGTGGTACTGGAGGTAGGATTTGAACCCAAGACCTCATGTTCCAGAGTCAAGTATCCCACACACTGAGCTACCTCCTCTGTGTGTGTGTAAACATATATCATATAAATAAAGGAGATCTATGTATCAAATTATAATAAGATGAGTAGAACCAGATCCAGGTCTAGAATTAAAGAAGATTGCTAAGAGACATGACAACAGATGTCTATACATATGGGGATTTGTAGACAAACAAAAATTAAGCTGCTGCGACATTTGACAGCGCTTCTTGTCCTCTTTCACTGCACACATTTTGATTTGAGGAAAATCAGCCATAAAATTGCACCTTTACACTCAGTAGCTGTCTTGGCTGGGATTATCTAAAGAATCACATAAGAATCACTAAAATAATACCTTCATTCTCAACTACGCTTCATTAAAAAAACACCCCGAATGAAAGTATAAGTGGTGAATATAAACCACCCTCCATCCACACCGGTAGGAAAACCTCCACATGCATTCACCAGCCTTCTGTTTTAGGGGTCCTGAGATGGTAAGAATGCAGTCCTAAGATTTGCCTGTATGCTGCGAACGTAAGTATAGAAATAATTCCACCATTTACATAGATAACATCTTTTCTTTAAGCTTTTATCACATTATAATGTTTATGAATGTGCAATGGATTGTGTTAGAAAAATATGTTTTAATCTTTTTATTCAAAGAGAGGCAGGCACTCGTGTTGGAGGCTTACAATCAGGAATCCCAGCGTGACCTCTACTGCAGTTGAAAACAGAGAGTGGGGAAAACAGGGTGGACACAGGGATGTGAAGTTGAGTTTAGACTGTCCTCCTGACCCTTTACTCTGTAATAACAGCAGCACCAAGCAGGCATATGTGCTCCGTGCTGTCATTGTTCCTGCCCGGGGTGTTCAGTGTGAGAGTCTGTGCTGAGCCTGCAGCAACATGGTGAGTACAGGATGCTAATGCTAACAGCAAACATCTCAGGCTGCTCTTATAATCCACAGCTTTCGACACATACACACACCACAACAATGTCCTGCTTGCACATGTGTTCTTTCTCATATATGCACACATTGGTAAAGCTCTGAAACCTGTGTTGTCTTTAGTCCCTGCTTTGCAATCAGGTTAGCTTTAGCTGCTGCTCTTTGCTTAAAATAAGCTTTTACTGATCATTCTGATTTACAACAGAAAACACAGTAGGTCAACCGTGAAATATCTTGTTTCTGAAGTATACTTCATTATTTCTGAAACACTAGATCCTTAAGCAACTGCTGGCACTCAGATTTCTGTGACAGCATCGTAGATCCCAAAGAAGCCAGAGCACACTAGGAGTAAAGTAGCAGTAAGTGTAAATGTAAGTTCCGCGTGATGTTTTGTGGCTGAACGTTAGCAAGTATGGGCTGATATTGTCTCATAATTTCGTTTATAAGACTTGTCTTATAAGAAATGTGTGCAGTCTTGGCTGCCACTCCAGGCACACCTGTGCATGACATTGGCAGCTCAGGTGGAGGTGTGAGTGTTCACATCAGAGGCTGCTTCTGACCTCAAGACGCCCTCGAGATTGGAGGCACAGTGTATACAATGTTCCTTTAGATACCAAAGATATGGTGAGGCCAGGGTTTATATTTTAGACTATATAATCCTGTGAAAAAAATGGAAAAAGTGCATTTTAGGGTTATATGTGTAAATAATAAACAGAATCCTATATGATGATGATTTTCTTTTACTGTTGGGTAGTTTTTGCCATAATCTAATGACTTCATAGCCATTGCAAACTTTGAACTCATCTGTTTCATAGGTCTTGACAAAGTCATTAAACTTTGTCCATGTTGCTGCATTCAAAATGTATACATCTTTGGAAGGCAAAAGTTATTCCTGTCAGCTTTAAATTCAGTACACTTATAATTGTCTTTGGCTACACAGTCATAATTGTATCCTTCCAGACTGTCAAGTGGCTGATATACCCGAGTAAGAATGCATTCAGGTGACAGTTGGGATGTAAAGCATAATGCCTAGTTGTTTTCAAGGACAATACACTATGTCAAGTGACATTAGCCCACTTGCTGCCTTTAAATGCAACTAGATCTCGCATATTAATAGGAGTGTTTTGACTGTCTACAACATTATTATATTATGCATGCGGTCATTGAACACATCTGATGTCATACATCGGGTTGTGGTAGATGTCATGGCCAAAGATGCAACTTGGTCTGAGCAGTTTTTGTCTGTTTCTGTCTGTGTTTTTAATCGTTTTTTTCGGTTTAAATTAACATAGAGAACTAAGTTGTTTTTCAAAAGCTATACTTACTTTTCCCATAGTGATTGTATGGAAGGTCTCCAGATGATCTATAGAGGAGGTTTCAGAGGTCTGTAGATGTATGCCTGCCCCTGCAACGTACAATATAATGCGATGATTTTGGATCATATTGTGTTTAGTGTCCGACTGTGACTAGTTTTTAAGCTGACAATTTAGTTCAAGATGAATGCTTTGACACTCTTTTTTTATGTTTATATGCTGTTTAGAAAAAGAATAGGTAAACTCCCCATGTGTCCATGTCATATTTTACCTACTAGTGAATGTTGTGAATTATTACACACCTAAAGAATAAATATGTGATACAGTTTTGACCCTTTAACAAATCTGTCTTCAGTTTCAAGACAACTAAGTGATTTTACGAAGTGGTTTTGTAATCTGACAACATCTAGTCCAGATACAAATTATGTTGTGTAGTTCTGGGGAAAAAAAAAACAATTATATAGATAATATTTAAAACGTTTGCATACCTCAGGTCAAATTACATATTTTGTTGAAGTTTTCGTCTTGTTGATTTACGTAAATATGTTATTTATATCTTAATTTTAACTAAAAAGCTTTTATTTAATAAATTGAACACATTGGGGAAAATTTGCAAGTCATATTAAATATGCCATAACCTTTTTACACACCATTTTTTATGTTTTCCAATATGTTAACATTCAGTAAATAAATAGCAGTTTTGCAGGAGGGCACATTTAGTAATTTCATTCAGAAGTTTCGTTTAGTTATGGGTGTGTACACTTTTGCATGTATATAAATTCTAGAGTAAACCAAACTGCGGTGTGTTTTACACTGAAGACAGTGATGGCAAAACGCTGCATTAGTGTAAACTACTTCCACCAGCAAGTCTAAAGAGCAGTTAACTGTTTATATACGGGGGACTGCTTTGTGTTGCAGTAAACATAGTGTGTTTGGAAAGTCAGGGTCCTCAAATACTAGCTAGTCCAGGAAGACCACAACACCACAAGGTTCAGGGCTAAAGAACTTGTTGATTAAATGCATTGGCTATGTTTAAGTTTCAATTTTTTATATAGAATTTTGTATTAAGTCTTAGTAGTACTGAAGTGTTTTGGTTAATAAACATTCACAATTATGCCATACATACAGTTCTACAGAGTGGACACAGAGCGGATCTGAGTGTGTATTTGTGTGTTACAACACATTAGTGCAATCGATAACCTTGAACTGATTGTTGATGATAGCATTATGAATCACACACATGAATCAGAAACCACTTTTTAAAAGAACATGGCTTTAAAATGCACAAAACTGTTCATATTAGTCTCCTGACTTTTCTCCAACGTATATCCATTACCTGAATAAGGGTCGTCCGGTTCCAGAATGGCATACCTGTTTATTATTAATAGCATAATTATTAATAACAGCAATACTAATAATCTACAGTATTTGGATGTTTGATCAACTTTAAAGTTAAAAGTCCTTTTGAACAAACTGTAACTTGCATGTATTCCCATTAACACTGATGAGCCACTTTATTAGGTACATTTACCTTGAATGTACGCTGCACTCACTGCCTAGAACTGGTGTGATGACGTAGCCACAGAAAAATTACATACAACAAAATGTAACATCTACTTGTAGATTGTTGTATGTACATTTGTGCAAGTTTTGACCATTTCTGCTTTACAATATTATGCAATAATACTTATTGTCTGAGAGAAATGTAGAGCAGCATGTTGTGAGAGTTCTTTTGAATGACAAGGATCCCAACCTTTCACGTTCAGACCCGTCATTTTACATAAGTTGCTGACACTGTGATCTCCTTTGGCCCAGGCCTAATTTGTGAAGAAGGGCCTGGCGATTGAGCTCTTGGACCTGCTGCTTATCTGCACCGGCCCCCCTCGGACCTCATTTGGCCCCTGTGTATTTTGGGTCAGTGCTACTGAGGGCAGATAGTGTCCCCATGCTGCTTCAATTTTCCCCTCTGGAACAAGCCCCTTACAGGCCTCTTGGAGTCCCTTATAGTAATGAGTCAGGCACACCCCACCCATTTACCTCCAAGTGAGCGTATGTGTGGGCATCAGAGACCCATATGTTCTCTGACACACATTCTGTAGACATTTCTTGTACTTCTAGACTGATGGAGCACACGTCTGGCAGTTTTTTAGAAAGGTAAAAATAAATTGCTCCACAAATGGTGCCACTAGCACCTCATGGACACTTGAATGGTTATGAGTGTTTGGCTTACAAATGTGTTCCCAGCTACATTTTCGAAGAACGGTGAAACGTGGCATTCCTGCTGCTTTGACAACCGGCACTGTGCCGTACAGAAATACACTGTTTACCAAATTGTTAAAGAAAATGACTTCAGAAATTACAATCAAGCATCACAGTGAGTGTAGTTTTATTCTAGCTATAGATATAGGACAAAAATATTGAACGTACATGTCTGTCAACATTACATAGGGACTTAAACCACCTGGATTACCGTAAAGAACAAATACATTATTATCTATTAATTGAAGTGCTGTTCAAGGAGCAAACTTACCATTATGGTACTGTAGGATATATATGGGCGAAGTCAGAAATCTGTAATAGACATGGGATGATAACAGGTTTACCGCGGTTTAAAAAAGTCACGGTTTCAAAACCGCAAAAAAAAAAGTTATACCGTTTCTACGATATGTGCATTGTTTGTGTCGTCAAACAAATTTTATTTGTTTCTTTATTTTGATTATTGTTGAGCTGCAGGTTTAGGCTCACACAAGTGACTGCAATTATATTTAATTAAGAAGATTTAATTATTTATTTTAATTATTTTGCCTGATGTTCAACGTTACAAAATGTTCTATATGTTTCCTAAAATAAAATACATAAACAAATTTTTAATACAGCATTGTAGAGCAGTAATTACAATACCGTGAAACTGTGAAACCGTGATATTTTTATCCAAGGTTAGCATACCATCAGAATCTTATACCGGCCCATGCCTAATCTGTAATCCAGACCTGTAAAGCAGCTACTTGTTCCATTGGTGTGACTGATTTACTGATTAACAGAACATACAGTAAATCAGTCATACATAAGAGCTACATTTTTGAGTGTTTCTGTAAGTGCTTTTCTCAGTCAAGGTAGACAAAATGAATTAGCATGTTTACTTGTCTTTGCTGAGGGACGCTTCATGGTTCCCTGCCTGATCTTTGATAGTCTCTCTGACTCCTGGACAGGTCAATTCAAGCAGGATACTTAGTAAAATAAAGCTCCTTTTCTTCTGTGTAAATAAAGTAAAGTGGCCCCTTATTGTCATGTGGGGACACCACACAGTGAGAACAACGTGAAATTCTTTCCCTGCATTTAACCCATTCGCCAAGTGAAGCAGGGGCTGCCACCAGCGAACAGCAGTGTGTGGGGATGTTACCTTTCTCAAAGACTCCCCAGTGATGTCTCTAGCAGTTAGGATTCAAACCCACAAACTTCTGATTACAGGGGCAACAACCTTACCCTATGACTTTCTTGTTCATGGAATGGTAATTCTTCAATAAAGCATTATAGGTCGACTAGACTGCATTACTGATTGTTGCACATGTTTTAAATAAGATCACCAATGATCATTAACTATGCTTTCATTAAATAATTATTGGGGGGAAGCTGGTTGCCTGGTTGTTAGGGTTGTTCCCCTGTATGTGGAAGGCCATGGGTTCGATTCCCAATACTTCCAATGGTACCACTGAATGGTTTAATCCCAGAACATTGAGTGCTGTGCTATATTCACATGTGACAAGTTCTTCACATTCACTATTGGCTATCATAAAACCAGCCCAGGACGCCAATGGTCAATTTAGCCTGTTCATTACTTAGACCTCACTTCGCTGACCCGCATTTATAATTAAACAAGTTCATTTATTTTGGTCAAAACACATAAGTAACAGGTAGATCAGTGCCAGGTTTGGGCTTTCGAATTTTCATGGGCGTTCAGATGGCTTCAACTGCCTGTGCCCTTCATTGGTGATTTCCTCTTCCACTAGACCAGCCATGTTGTCATGAAATCCCTGTGATTTCTGAAGTGGCTATCCAAGCACACAGCAATTTGCGGAGATCAGAGGTAATTTGAATGCAGGTTCCTGTCTCTCCATCAAGTACAGGACACCGGCTGCGCCTCACTGGTGCGGATGGTAAGATTGCCCAGCAATGGCGGCAGTCCTCCCACACTAGCAGAAATAGTCTGATGCTGGATTGAAAGGGCAGTTATGTTTTTTTGCTACTTGACTGTGGAACTTGAGAGTATTTGCAACATGTCCTGTTTTTCCACCTGAAATTGCTGCCTTTCCTCTTCGCTCAGCAGGCCGCCTGAAATGCAAGAATTTTCATTTTGCACTATGGAACTGGCTAACCATTTCATCTAATAGGAGCTTGTTTTGTTTTTGTTTTTTCTTGGCATGTGACTGTAAAGGCGTTTGAATATAAATAATAATCTGAAGCCTTTACAATGATCAACAACGTCCTTTATTGACATAGTACTTTATTCTATTTTATTGGATTTGTTATGTATTTCTATCTTAACTTTGTACTGTCCACTTTCTGCAATTTCCCACTTGTGGGACTAATAAAGGTTTATCTTATCTTATCAAACTGATTATAACCCACCCCTTTCTGTTTACATGGATGCAATTTCCTCCTGGTTAAATAATTGAAGTGTAGGTTTAATGACATTCATCCCAAATTGTCTCAAATTTTAAATTTGTCTTTTTTTGTGGGGAAAAAAACATTATCAGCCTACTTATTTTTTCCTCTACATGTATGCCTTGTTCCCCCTAGGGTGTGATCAGCGTGCAGCTGGTGGTTACCATGGTAATGGCTTGCGTGATTCAGAAAATCATACCGCACTACTCCTTTGCAAGATGGCTCCTTTGCAGTGGCAGGTAATGAGGAAGAGCTTTGGGGCCCATTGTGCAGCCCAAGTGACCCTTGCATTGCTCCGACTAACTCTCGTATCTCAGCACTTTATTTCAAAGGCAGGTTCTTCAGGAATCAGCATGATCTACTTTTGTTGAGTCCCTTGCTTTCATTGTTAGTTTTAAGGGCCTACCAAAGATGCTTCATTACGGCTCATCAGTAAACCAAAAGGCAGCATCAAAAAGTGGAATAACCCATGAGGACCACCATGAGCCACGCCCGCTCTCCCCTAATTAGCACCATATGTGTTTAGAGTAAACAGCTTCTCGGAATGGGCTCAATAATTCATCAGTACTTGTTTTTGGCTGTGAAAGTTTTTTTTTTTCCTGGCCCAAGCGCAGGACTTGGAAGTTTTGCCCTGGAGAGTTCCATAATTAACTTTCCATTAATGAATAAATAAACATAAAAAAAAACAACTGAAACCAGCACAGCCCTCTTAGGGCTTGCGACAAGATGCTTTCCAAACAAAGTTGAAGAGGTTGTGCTAAATATTTGTCTTCTGATGCTGCAAATAAGATAAGCTCATTTGCTCATTTCACATCAGTATTCTTTTTCTTACGCTCTTTGTATGGCTTTGCATGTGTCAGCCTGCGCTGGTACCAGCATCCCACGGAAGATGAGTTGAGGAGCCTGGCTGGGAAGCATCAGAAAGGAGGGAAGAACAAGAAGGACAGGTATGCCGGTTTGGCATTAAACTGTTAATTAAACTGTTGTCAGCCTGGCATTTCTCAGTCAGCCTTTCTGAACTATGCCTTGCTTTTGCTTTGTTCATGTATATGTGCTCTATAGCTTAAAAAGCCTTTTTGATTAAAAAAAAATGTGGTATGAGCGTTCTGACGATTCACATTTTGAGATCCTAAAAACAAGAATGTTTGTTACTAGTAATTAGTAACCAATTAAAAATATATCCAATGCTGTGGATGTATTTTAAGGCTTATTGGAACAATGTCAATATGTGGCTGTATAGAATAAGATTATATTTTGTCCATATTGTGTATAGCAGGCTGGCACAGCATCTTTCTGCCTTATATTGGTTTGAATTCCACCGTGCAGCAGTACCTGCTGATTGCTAGTCTTAGATTGTAGGTGACTGTCTTCCTTCTGTCTGTCTGAGGATGTACACTGAAGATCAAGTGTGTTACACAACTAATCCCTTAAAAAGATGAGGCTCCATTGTGCTTTTTTTTTTTCTTCTTTTTAATCTCCAATCTTTTTTATGTCCACCTCCTGTTTTCATGCAAAAGCCCTTCGCCACTCTTTGCAGGGCTCCTGAGCCATTTTCTCTCGCAGGTACCCCGAGATCAAACGAAAGGAGTCTGCGATTCCTACAGTGCCATTGTACTTGCGCCATGTTGAGGCCTGGAAGAATCTTTGGGACAGCTGGCCTGTAGCCATGGGGTAGAAGGCTCAAACACAGGCCCCTGTTGATCCTTAAGGCCTGTGTACCCACCCCTTCCCCTTCCAGTACGCCATTCTTTCCAGCAAACTCAACATTTATCCCTGCACCCAGCCGTTCTCGCAAACAGCATTAGCACTGGGGATTGGGGTATGGGGGGGTTGATTTGACCCGTTGTACATAGACCGTTTTTTGAAAGCATTGAAGTCCCTAATCCTCGGTGAAACATCGCAAACACAGTTCTAGTTCAAGATCGGGCCAGTCTCAGCAAATCTGTCTATTATCTTTTGGGCCTAAAAGCGCACCAATCAAGCATATCAAATCATATTTGACTTCTTTATCTCCGCTAGGAAACTAGCACTACTAAATAAGCCAGTAATGTCTGTGCTACCCTTGAGGGAGGAAGGTTTGATTTTATCTGTCTGTTTTTCCACTTCTCCATTCCTTGTCGCTTTATTAGTTTCAGCATGTAATTGACAAGAATGTTTGGATCTAAGGCATTTCCTTGGTTATCACCCCAGCCACATCCCTAGCAACTCTGTTACGGGAAACAGAAATTGTTTCTGCTACATATTGCTGTATGGTGTTCAGCCCCATGTAAAAAAATAAAATAAAAAAGACATCCACCAACATGTGAGCATACCAGAACCTGTTCCATGACGAAAAGGAGAGCTATCTAGTGCTCAGTATTAGTAATTGGATTTTGTCAAGCTGTATAATGTCTTGATATGATCCACATTACCAACCTGGTGTGTAATGTGTCCCAATTCAGAGAGAAATGACCCGAGTTTTGGGAAATGTGATATATTTCTCTGTTTTGAAATGAGCTTCCTTTGTCATACACAGCTAGTTTGGATTCAGGCCAACTGGCGTAATAGTGAAGTTGCATTAAATTACATCACATAGAACTAATTACTGCAATCTAAGTGTCATGGATAGTGCTTTAACTCAGAATGGATTTTTGTTTTTTTATTTATATTTTTGCTCTTTTTAGGAAATATAATGGGCACATAGACAACAAACCGCTGACCATTCCCAAGGACATTGACCTTCAGCTGGAAACGAAAAGTATAGCAGAAGTGGACACACTAGGTATATCCACCCCCATCAACTCTACATCATTAGAAACCTGTCTTTCTTATGTCTTCCCAACTGCTCTCTGCTCTGAAGATCTCATCAGTCTTTCGTTCCTGCTAGCTCTGCACTACTTCCCCGAGTTTCAGTGGCTGGTGGACTTCACTGTGGCCGCGACAGCAGTGTACCTCATCACCGAGCTGTATTTCTGCTTGGCTGAGCCGAGCGGAGAGATGAACATCAGTGTCGTCTGGAGTCTGCTCGTGCTGGCCTTTGTCATGTATCCTTCATAAAGCCAGTGTCAGACAATAGCAGAACAAAAAAAAAATGTGTTGAATCTGGAGGTGAGAACAACATATAATATTAGACATACACTGGAGCTAGATTCTCACTTAAATTGGTCACCAAAGCATTCAAGGGCAGATAAATTGAACAATGAGGGGAGAAGATACTCGGTAGGTGCACATATAAATACGCTATATGGACAAAAGTATTGGGACAAACTAGTTTTTCAGAGTTTGGGCTAGGTCCCTTACTTCCAGTGAATGTCAGTCGTAATGCTTCAGCAGACCAAGACATTTTGAACAATGCCATGCTTCCAACTTTCTGGACACAGTTTCCAGCATGACTGTGCTCTAGTGCACAAAGCAAGGTCCATATAGACATGGCTGGATGAGTTCATTGTGGATGAACCTGACTGGCCCACACAGAGCCATGGCCTCATGAATGCTCTGCAGAATAAATGGTGACAAATTCCATCAGTAACAATCAAATCTTTTTGAAAATCTTCCAAAAACAGTGGAAGCTGTTACAGCTGCAAAGAGTAATCAGTATTAATGTTTCTGAATTTGAATATCATTTAAGTCCCTTTTGGTGTCATGGTCAGGCATCCCAATACTATTCTCCATATTGTGTTAACAATATAATGCTTGTAAAAGTTTGCCTTCATTTGGCTTTCACTTTATATCCTGATTTTAAGGGTGAATCTGTTCAAATAAAGACATTTTAAGCTGAATACAAAGTGGTGAAGAAAGCTGTAGATGATTTGATGATGACTGAGAAAGCTGTAAAACGAACCTTTAGAATTTGACACCCATGTAAGCTGTACAAGC
The DNA here is from genome assembly GCA_037577295.1 of Ladigesia roloffi. NCBI lineage: Eukaryota > Metazoa > Chordata > Actinopteri > Characiformes > Alestidae > Ladigesia > Ladigesia roloffi. The sequence continues at coordinate 7,355,276 of JBBKCR010000038.1, forward strand.
ATAAGGTATATTATACTCACCTCAAAGTTATCGTCAGCGTTTTTTCAGTCCCCGGAATTAGCTGTTGTAAAAAGTCTGGTTCATTCATTTGACCCATATAGAAGTTACAGCTATGTTTTGTTTTAGATTCGAAGTGTTGGAATGCAGACATAAACAAAGTGTCACCCTCTAGTTACATTCAGACTGCATCATATTTACTTGGATCTCTGACAGATCTTTCAAAAAAAGCTTTTAATATGTGATACCCTTGCTATATGCATGTTTAAAAGCATTCTCCTTTGTTGAGGAGCTCCATTTTTGTACTCTAGATGTGGCTGGGTGAAATGTGGGCCTTGGCCGCTATGTGTTGCAAGGCACCCAAGTCAGCACCTGTTGCCTCTTACCCGCTACTTTTCTTCCTCGCTGGCCGTTAAATCACACACATTAACCCCAGCACAGTCCACAAGGATCAATCTCTCCCTGGCTATATGCATTGCCCCTCACCCACTCACCGCCTGCTACTGAAGATTGGACACCCAATTTTCATGGCCCACCAGACTGATTTGCCTGGGAAAAAGGACCGAGGGAATGGGGAAAGAGGGAGGCTGGCTGGTGGGATGATGAAGATGATGAGGATGATGATAGCCCTGTGTGAGTGCAAATGGATGGACGTGGTCAGGAAGGAGCCATTTTTTCTGGGCCTGCTCCAGAGCGAATGTGATGGAGAAATGACCTTGTCAAAGCGATGGTCACCGAGACATTTCCTTAGATGGCCTTCTACAGTCCTCCGTGATTTTGCACTATGCAACCACATGATTGACCCTGGACAGGTGTAATCAACTGTGCTAGATTCTGGCACACTGGCCTTATGAGAAGTCACATCTGGGCATCTCCCCACTGATAATAGGCTTTATCTTGTCTTTCACTTTTAAAAAGAGGATGAATACATTTGCATCGCGGCTCTCTCGGTCCTAAAAATCTCGTTTCGCTCAGGACTTTCGCTCAAGGTGGCTTGTTTTTGTGCATGCAACTGAATTACAATTGTGGTGTCTCTAATAGGGAATCCAAAAGATAAGAGTTTTGGGGGGATATTGTAAGATGAAGCTGCTTTAGACATTTTGAATCTCCAGAAAGGACTAGAATTCTGCATAAGTATCAGGGGTAGTCAACTAGATGGATTCCCTGAAAGCACTGCTGCTGGACCCAATCAAGGCTACTGCTCTTCTCAGGGGGTTACATATCCCTTTGAGCTCATATTAATGTAGGATCAAAAAGTTTGGAGCCTCAAGTGGAGCTTTGGATTTGTAGGATTCAACAGGTATTACCCTGTATCAGTTAGCACTTACTTTCTCAGCAGTAGGTTATCTCAGATTTAGGTCTTGCACAGTAAGAAAATCTCTTATTGCCCAGATGGGCCCCCAAGCACAAAGGCCAGAAAGAGAAATCAGCAGAAAGTCACCGTCAGAACAAAACCATGTATCTCCTCATATGTAAATGTAACAAAATACAAGTGACAGCAATGATGAGAACTAGTCCTTAAAAAAAATTATTTTGCTGTAGAAATGGAGACCCACCTGTCCTATACTTTGTTTTTGAACTTCCTTCGTTTTGTGCATGAAACATCAGCATATACTGGCTTTCCTGAACTTCATTGTCTCAGAAAGATCCTCTTCTCCCTCACGGCTCATTACTTTAAGCTGGAGGAAGGTGGGGAGCGCTCTCTCTGCATCACCTTTGCCTTCTTCTTCTTTGTCAAAGCCATGGCCATTCTCATTGTCACTGAAAACTACCTGGAGTTTGGACTTGAAACAGGTACCCGCATTTTATACATGGTCAGCTTACTATGCCGTAAGGACACTGTTTACCTTGGGTGCCAACCTAGACATTTGTATTGCATCTGATCAGTCCTTCTTTGAAGCCCCATGTCTCTTGTTCTCAAGCATTTTTGTTCCAGTATTTAGAAAGGGGCAATTTTCACAAATTATCTTTGTTTGCAGGGTTTGCAAATTTCTCTGAAAGTGCTGTGCAGTTTCTGGAAAACCAAGGCCTCGAATCTCAGTAAGTGGTGTGTGTGTGTGTGCGCGAGCGTGTGTGTGTGTGTGTGTGTGTGTCTGTAATCCTACTGTGAACAAGCTTTGCTTTCTGTCTGTTTCTCTCCAGGGGCCCTATATCCAAACTGACCTTTAAGCTGATTCTGGCTCTGCTCTGTTCTCTGATTGGAGCTTTCCTCACCTTCCCTGGCCTGCGATTGGCCCAGATGCATCTTGATGCTCTCACACTTAACACTGGCAAAGTCACACAGTGAGTGCCTTCACAAACCATCAAAAAATTGAACTGTTATCCATTGCTGTTTTCCACGTTCACTTTGATTTAAAAGGGTATTTTTTGTTAAGGATGACTTGGCAGTATATTGTTTGTTTCTGACACCTATAATCTTATTAGGCTGCAATATGCAAGTGATGCCTCATAGCTGTTTTTTTTTTTCTAATTTCTAATGCACAGCAAACATTTTCACAATCACTATATGTAACGTACACATTCTTGCCATTCTTGTCATTCTCTTTTTATTGAGCTCCACTGGCCATGTATGTGCACTTTATATATTACAATCTGTTTCTCTGCTCATTCTGTCATTGTGGTGCTAAAAATAATCCTGCTCATACATGGTCCTGGGAGGGTTTTGTCCATTCAACAATAGGGTAAAGGGGACTAGGAAATGATGCAGAGAAGATAAACCACGGCCTGTAATTACAAACTACAAAGTGCACCTATATGATCAGTGGAGCTCAGTAAATATGGTTAGCTGAACAGTGATAACATGGACAGTGTGTGTTGATGTAAGATAGATGTATTTAATGAAGTAGTTCTTTAGTTTATCTAATCATTATCCTGGTATTTTGTTTCAAAGCATGCAGCCCCATTAGTTCATATATACCTTACCACCATTACATTCCATTTTTCTGGCCACGGTTTGATCCTTTTGTTCAAGTGGCTGATCTTGTACCAGCAAAAATGACCTGGTCACTGTAACCACATTAGCATTTGCACATAATTCTCCACAGGCCAGTAGCACATGACCTCCGCCTCATATAGTCGCCAAATGAGTATTATTACAGATGGACCTAGTCTCCGTTTCAGCCTGCGTCAGGCACTAGGGCGTATGGGTTCCAATGAGGGGTCAGGAGCTGCACACTTCCCTCAGCTAATCCACTTCAGTGTGGCGGACTCTCCAGACCTGCTCCTATTTCACTCCACAGATTATAGTTACCCCTTTCTCTAGCCTGGATTACCCCCAACCTATCCCTTGTCCTTTTTAAATCCACCATTTCTACCACCCTTCTTGGCCTAAGCCTGAGCTTGAGCCACTCATGGACTGTTCCACACTAGGGACTACTTTTATAACATAAGTGCCTCAAAGCTCTGGAGAGTTTATGTGCGAGTAAGTGTATGTGTATATGTTTGATGTATCTCTCTTTTTCCTATTGTTATTCTGCAGGAGTTTGCTGCATATCAACTTCTTGGCCCCACTTATAATGGTTCTGTTGTGGGTGAAACCCATAACCAAGGATTACATAATGAATCCCACTCTAGGCAAAGAAAGTGTGCCTTTGTAAGTTTTGTAATGCTTTGATTATCAAGATGTTGTGTGTTTGCTTGGGAGTGTGCACTGTTTACATTCTTCAAATCATGGGAACAAATCATAGAAAACAAGTGAAAAATCATTTGAATGTTTTATTAATACAAAATGAAGCAAGAAAAACATAAAGAAGAATGTTTTATTTTTGCTGATAATATATGGTTGCATTTAGCTGTAGACATTGCAGTAATACGGTTGTATGCAGGAGTTTGGGCATCCATAGTCAAATTGTGTTTCTAACATGTAACATATAATAATATTATTACATTAAATAAATAAAAAGTTTACTTGCAGTATGGAGAATGTACCGGCACCTGTTCTGATTCTCAACTTCAGTGGCTGGCACTCTACTCGTGTTAAACTGCTCTTACCATGCCATTTATGGTTAAGGATGGCTGAATATGTAGACATGTTTAGGGGCTGATTGTTTTTAATTAAGTCATGACAAACGATGATGCATGTCTTTTTTTTTTTATAACTGACTTTATGGTCCTGGCTGTATTTTATATTGAATATTTTAGTTGGTTTACTTTTGGAATACGGAATTATTAAATTATGATGACGATACAACTTTGTTAGAGCAAGTCCGAAATGGATGGTCTTGCGGGATGATCCAGGTATATACGGGTTAGTAGCTACCAACACTGATCCAAGGACTACGACCTGGTGGCAGGATCATGAACACCAAAGTTTCACTTGCCAGGTTCTCCTGAAAAGCTACTGTCTAAGACATAAAGGTGTCGGACCATACAGAGCTTTTGCGGCCTATTGGACTATGTAGCTAAATTATAGGTGTATTATGTCAATACTTGATTGATACAGTTATTGAATGTCACCTTGGTTTAATATTTAGAATGTCTGAGAAGACGTATGACACACTGCGCCTGTGGGCCATTCTGCTGCTGTGTGCTCTGCGGCTGGCCATGATGCGCCACCACCTGCAGGCCTACCTCAACCTGGCCAAGAAGGGGGTAGAGCAAATGAAGAAGGAAGCAGGACGCATCAGCACAGTGGACCTGCAGAAAATGGTGGGTGTAATGACATGCCAGGATTGTGTAGTCTGTCTTCCAGAGTTATGCTGTGGAATTAGAATCCAAAGTAGTGTATTTTAATGATGCAAAGTAGACATAGTTGCTAATTTAACTGGTGTATTCTGTGTTTTACCAAGCCTTTTTCTATTTATATCTAGATATAGATTTTTTTGTATTTTTGTATTTTTTTTTGTCTTTTGTGTCTTGTGGAAATGTCCGATAAATCTTGTGCATGTAACGGACATAAATTATATCCACACCCATGATGAATGCTCCCATTTGTAAAAGAGCATGTACCCATATGTATTATGAATTAATATATTTAAGGCACACGGAATCCCATATAATGACCTTAAAAGGCCTTTAAAAGAAACAAATCGTCTCTATTACTGGTTCCACATTGAGGCCTATTGCCTCAATTATACTATTTCAGTTCATTATGCCAATGCAAAGCCATCGTCACAATTTTTCTGATGTTGCTGCTGCAAAAGTGTCCACATCAAATGAGTGTTTAAGTCATCATGTTAAATTGGTGCTCCCACCAACCACAGGTGCGTTAATGCGTCCAGATCCTTACGTTGTTCGCTCAACATTCGCACATTAGCATGGCGGGAGCCTTCAATGGCGGAAATGTGTTGGTATGAAATAGGATGGGGTGGTATTGTTGCCCTCAGAGCTCCGAAATGATCCCACTATTTGGGCTTAGCAGAGCCTCAGTCGAGATCAAAACCCCCAGCACTCCAAAGCTTGAGCTGAGGAAAAGAGCCTGTTTGATGTGCCAAGCCATAAGTGAGGTTCACAAATGGCTGCGGCGGCGTCTGGTCTTACAGCCATCCGCGGAATTTATGAGTTTTCGGTCCCTTCTCCTTAGTTAAGCTCCCACTGAACGTTCTCCATAAGTCTGTTTGATGAGTTCCTCTTGCCCTGAAGTAGCTTGTTTTTGAAGTGGATTTGTGTAAATGAGCTGTTTTTAACTGCAAATGTTTTTTTTTTCCCCTCCTTCTTCTGCCCAGGTCGCTCGTGTCTTTTACTACCTGTGTGTGATAGCTCTTCAGTATGTGGCACCCCTGGTGATGCTGCTGCATACGACTCTGCTGCTTAAAACGTTAGGTGAGTAGATCAGGTGTGTTCTTCTGCAGCAACTGTGTTGAAGGTGAAATGGCCGCAGTTTGCTTCCACGCACAGCTCCTGGTTTTCTGATCTTGGCTGTTTCCTCTCAGGTGGACATTCCTGGGGCATTTACCCTGAAGACAGTTCACCTTGCATTGTGAATGAGGACTCTCAAGCTTCCACAGTGGGGCAAGGAGAGGCACAAACTCCACAAACTGTAGCCCAACTGTCTGTGGCTTTAGGGGGACTGAGGACAGTTTTCACCCCTTTGCTGTTTCGAGGCCTCCTCTCCTTTCTCACCTGGTGGATCGCGGCCTGTTTGTTCTCCACGTCCCTCTTTGGCCTCTTCTACCACCAGTACTTGATGGCTGCATAGTATTTGGTGAGGTGCAGTGTGCCTCATGAAGGCTAGTGCTAAAGCAGCTAGGACTGCAAAGCTCAAGGACCAGCCCATCCCCCATCTCTCTCTCACGACCATATCAGAGTTCCTCTCGTTACGGGCTTCCTCCATGGACTTTGTTGTCCTTTTTTTAATGCTCAAGGTCAAGTTCGGGCAACCGTAACAAACAATAACTATGATAGTAATAATACTGAGTAATGATTCGTAATGGTGGCGATTGTAAATGGAGGGGTGATTTTAAAGATGGCAAAACATCCACGAATAAGCCGAGGGATACGTTTTTATGAGCCTTTTGTTTGTTTTAAACACGCCGAGGGAACTTTTACATGAATTGCATATGATTATTGAAATAATGTATTTTTTAGAGTTGAGCTGAATGGCTGAAAACGAAGCAGGTTTTATAAATGTGATTTTTAAAGTCCGTTTTTATGTTTGCCTTCTCTGAAGTAGAAACTTGGCTGTGCTGTAGGGGAGCTCATCACTCAAGTGTTAAAACAGAAGGAAACAAGTGTGCTGGAGCATCACAGTAAGGGGGGAAGGAGGGGTAGCACTAAGGTCAAAGGAGCGGGGTGTGTACTAATTAAATGTGTTTTGTTTGTCTGTTTTGTCTGCATGGAGGATGGGCAAGTGTATAACTGGCCTCCCTGTATGTAAAGTCATGTGTAGCTTTAGAAGACTGAGCTAATTTAACTGTATGTGAGCATGTATGTGTGTAAATGTGTGCGTGTGCGTGCGAACGGATGAGTATAAAGACATCAATGCCTCCGGGCTGCAGCTGACCCCTGCTGCTGGCGGGCATAAATCTAAAAAGGGCATTTTGAACAAGAAAGGAGTGATCTCTGGAAAACGGTCTAAAAAGCACTGGCCTCCGCACTTCTCCTGCCCCTCCTTTATCGTTTTAACTGGTCAAACATTTCGCTTTGAATCTAGGGTCCAGCATGATCAAACAGAGCCTGCGAGTGCGCTCCACATGTTCCTGTGTCGCCCCTATTGATTTGCTGTCACGGATCTAGTATTCGGATTGATTTCCGTTTAGCTTTTGTATTAAGGTGCCAAGTATCCCCTAATCTGTGGTGAGTGCAACATCTGCTTGTGTCCATTCTCAGCGATCGTACCATATGGCCTGCTGTGAATTGTAAGTGTTAACACTCAGATGTACTCTTCATTGTACAAGCAATGGTGAGGGGGGGTTGGGAGGAGGGGTGACTGTGTTTCATGCACCTCAGTAGAGCGGTGCATGAAGCCGAAGTATACTGAATTTAATGAAGCGTTGGTCTGTAAAAAAAACAAAACAAAACATGGGTTTTGCACTACAGCTCATTCAAGCAGCACACCTAGAAAAACGCATATCGTTTTGATTTCGCAAATGTGTCTTTTTGTTTAAATTTTTGCTGAAAGTGTTTTTTTTTTTCTTTCTTATGAGATGTAAAAAAAAAGAGTCATCCTTTTTTTTTTTCATTTTTCTCTCCACTAGGACTTTCTGGAGAGCGTGCACAATATGAATGTATCGATCCTGCCTAATGTATCGATCCTGCCTAATGTTCCAACATGTAGTTATGACATACGATTTATTTTTAATTCACTCTTGATTTAAACACAATTTCTTTCTAATGAACTTGACCAAACCAGATATAATTGTGGCTGGTATGTATTTATTTTTCCCCCAAAATAAGATTAAACGTACTGTCAGCTACCATCCATACTTCCAGTCAGGAATTAGAATGAGAACGGTGATTAACCAATAATTTAAAATCCTGGCTGAATATTCCTTGCACAATTTTACTGAGTCATTCAGTTGGATTCCCAGTGTCATAAGACCTTCACTGGTCTCTAGTAACCGTAAAAGCTCCTCACTGTCTGTTAATATCAGGTTTTGACCTTTTATTTCCTCCCTTTATTGCCCACCTTGATTCCAAGCAAGTTATTAAAGAGTGAAGAAAACTTCTTAATCATACTAAATACCTCTTTATTTTTTAGCATCTTGGCTATATGTGTCTTTAAAAATTTCTAACCCTAATGCCAAATAACATAATAATCATAGGGCTCGGAATTGGCCCCTTTAAATTTCTCAAACAAATTGACAAATCATTTGTAAAAAAAAAACGATTTTTCCAAATCTCCATCGAGTTCTAGCGGAGGAGTAGCTGGGAATCTTTCAAATTCATCAGGCCTGATCGGCCTTGTTCGTCTTAAGTGTATTTTTAAGTACTGCTATTCTGTTTTTATTTATTATTTTTTGGTTAGTTTGTGTTTTAATAAATGAATGTTATGGGAAATATTGTCTTTTTTCTAATTCTGTTCAAATAAACTTGATTGAAACCTTTTATTTAAAATCTGAAATTGCAATGGGAGAGGCCTAATTTACATGAGTTACATTACGATGTGTTTTCTGCTCTGTAATTACAGCTATTTATGCATGTTAGCATTGTGTTATGTACCTGTTTGAAACATTGACATACTGTTACTGTACTCCCATATTCTACTGAGTACATTGTAGCAGGTTTGTGTCTGATTTGTCTCCTAAATTTGATGGTAACCTCGATGTACGTACTAAGAGGTGGCCCAAGTCCCACAGCGTGAAAAGCATTCCAAGGGCTAGTGCTGGAGCAAGGTAAGCCCGAGTGCTATTGTGTGGAAGAATCGGAACAACAGGCCTGTCCTTTTCGTCCTGGCCCTCGGATCAATGAGACAGATTCCAAAACAAACAGCAAGAGTGTCGCTTTTCTTCTGGTAAGAGGGCTCCATTCATCCGCGCCGTCTTCACTGAGGCCCACCATGTCGCCTTTTCAGGTGGATCATCGTTCCCAAGCACTCCAGGCAGGGATGAGCTTTGGGGAAGGTATCTTTTTAATCACCTAGACGTCATCTACTCCTGGATAATGAGGATTCCATGATTGTGGCATTTCTGGTTGAGAGAGGGGAAATAAATACAGGAAAGTTGCAATAATGGTTGACCCTAACCTCGTCCTCTTTTGTCCCGAATTGAATGAGAGCAGAAAGGACTCTCGAAGTAGATGAGGAACCCTTAGGGCTTATTTGGACAAAGCCGTTCTTCGTCAGTGGGAGTGTTTGGATTTGACAGATGGCAATATAAAATAGCTAATGGATGTGCGAGTCGTCGTATATGCGCGTCTGTACGTACATGAGGATACACACAGCATTTAATTGGGGGGAAAATGGAATGCACCAACACAAGGGGAGAGTCAGCTGCACGGCTTTGACAAAAGAGATAAAAAAAAGAAGAAAAAAAAATCAGGATTTTGCAATACCAAAAGGCTGTGTACAAAAATTGCTTAGGTTTTTGAACAGAGTTGACTGCCCCCTTGTGATCTAAAAGCATGCAGCATGGTCACTAATGATTGTGCTCTTTCTCTGTCTCTCTCTCTGTCTTTTCTAAACCTTTTTCCAAACCATTTAGTATTTTAGCACTAAATGTATTAAGAGGTTTCTATTTATGTTTCATTTAATTGGGAAACATTTTCTGTAAATGAGAACAGAATGCAGAAATGTCATTTGGGGATTATTTCCAAGAATAGAAGCAGAAATGGCCCGAACTGAAAATTCATAATGAACGTGAAATGACCCGTTATTTGGCTGATGTGTAATCACTCTATAAGCACCAAACATAATCAGGCTTGTCCTTGGTCAGTAGCGTTAGATCGGTCTCTGCTTATTTAACCCTCAGAGGCCTTTGATGTGTCCCTCGAGTCTCTTATTTAAGTGGTGGCCAGCAGTCTGAGGGCAGCAAGGGTCAGCAGCCAGTCAATTGGAACCCTCGAGGGATGCTGAGATTCCAGCACTTCAGCTAAAGACTGTTTGTGTGTGTGTGTGTGTGTGTGTGTGAGTGTGTATGATCCGGGTAAAAGAAAGCATGCCAAGAATATATGGCTTTCCTCACAATCAAATTGCATAATATCACAGGATACTTAAGATGACAGCAGCAATTCCTCACTCGCCTTCCAAAAAAAAAGTCAAAAATTTGTATTATTCCAAAAAGATACATCAACAGATCCACAAAAATGAGACACTTCGCGATCAATGTCGGTGTATTTCATCTACAAAGGAAGGAAAAAGCTCTTCATGTCCATTAGAGGGAAAAAATAAGAAGTCAAGGTGAGAAATACCCCTTGATGGCAATTCTTTTCCCCCCGTTAGAATGGGGCCTATTATTTGTTAAAGGGAAATGCCCATTAGCTATGAAAAGCCACCATCATTTATCTCGCACAATACGTGGCTGTAAATTATGGCATTATCTCAGGAGAGAGAGAGAGAGAAGGGGGCGCAGTTGGGGGAGATATTAGAATTAGAAAGAACTCAGGATGTATTCCACATGCATACATTACTGACACAGTGTGTGTCTAACTAGAAGAAATAAACCCTTAGTCACCGCTCCTTGAAAGAGCTGTTTCAGTTTTCACGTTTCCTTCTGCCTCTATTATTTTAATCATATAGTACAGCCACAATAGGTAGATGGATAGATAGACAGATAGATAGATACATAAATACATAAATAAAAAGTGTTCTGTGTGTTATAATGAATTATGACACTCATGCTCCATGAGAACTATAAATTTAACAGGCTGGTTATTCCACATACTGATGCATTTTAAGCCATAACAATATTTTGTTTTCCTAACCAATCCTTTGCTGCAATGCATAGGCTCATAACAATTGGACAATGCAGTCATTTAAATCCAGTATTGTGTCAGAAATTTTTACTGGTACATAAAATAGAGATAAAATGACAAAAAAAGATTAATAGGCAGTTGCTTTAACTTTCTGACCACAAGACTTTATTTGCAATTAGATGTGAAACGTATGTACACAGTGAGTATAGCCATTTCAACACGGTATCAAAATTGTACAACTTAATGTTCTTCACAATGTTTCAAATCAGGGCATTTGGAGTAAATTGTGTGGGGAGGAGGGTTTATGCTATACACACCCTTCTGCTTCAATGACTCGGCTTATTTTTTAAACTTTTTCTTTCTGGAGATTACGACTTATTAGCTGAAGGGTTTAGTGGGTATTCAGATGGTTCTCTGTTAAAAGTTATTTATTTACTTATTTAAACAGTCTACAACTAGAGTGGGCCCATGTTTAGCCATATAGGTTTATTTATTCATGCATAAACATATTTAATTTCATTCTGTGCAATATATTACTATGTCCAATACACTTACCTTGCGAATATCACTATTTATTTCAGCATCACTTATATACTACTGATCTCTACTATGTGCAATAACTTACTTCTAACCACCATCTGTGCCATAAGTGATTCGCTGAACTGTTACTGTCTATAATTTTAATATCTCTGCATGTGTGTATATCACAGTGATTTCCCATAGAGGTCTTTCTTATTTTGGATTTATTTAGACATTTGTATTGTGCGTGTTTCTGTGTGCCTGTGACTGTGTGTCTGTGTGTCCATATGTCTATGTGTCCATATATCTGTGTATCTGTTTGTCTGTGTGTCTGTGTATCTGTTTGTCTGTGTATCTGTGTCTGTGTGTGTCTGTTATTGTGTGTCTGTGGATCTGTGGATCTGTGTATCTGTGTGTCTGTGTATCTGTGTGTCTATGTATCTGTGTGTCTGTTTATCTGTGATTTTGTGTGTCTGTGTATCTGTGTGTCTGT
>JBBKCR010000038.1:7372532-7394051 GCA_037577295.1 Ladigesia roloffi
TAAACTCTAGTTCTCTGGAATTTCCCTCCAGTAGCCTAAACTATGTAGTTAAACGCAGGATTGTGGCGTTTCAATCATTTCCACCCTTTAACTGAGCCTGAGGAGGCAGGAATCAAGACGTTAGAGTAGAACACTTGGCTTTCAGTAGTGCGGCTTCAGCTGCTTGTTGCTTCTTCTAATGATCCACCTCCAGGAGAAAGCTGAGAGAGAGAGAGACTGAGAGAGAGCGGCCTATACTAATGAGGACTTGCTTAGAGCAAGGGCCGGTGAGGACTGACAAGGCTGGGGCGGGACATGGCACAGCGTATTCAGAACACTAGCCCTGCACTTGACTAATAACTCTGCTTAGCATAGACTCCAATGATTTTTTGTTCACAATGCTAACATAAACATGGGATACTAATTTGCCCTGCTACAAAACAAAAGTATAGGAAGCTTTTGTTTATTTTGAACCTGAACTCTGATCTGCGATAGGTACGTCATATGTGTTAACAAATGATTTACACATAGTTTAGTAGTTACAAATATGCTCTACACATATAGCTGTTACGCCACAATAAAACAGCACACAGATGATGTAATTTAATCACAATCTATGCAGCTAATTTAAAATGGCAACATAGATACAACTATGAGATAGCTCATGTTCAAATTGGTGTAATTATTGTTAGATTTCAGTTTTTGTAACATTCAAGCATCATTTTTCATTGTAGGTTGATGTCCTTCAAACATATTTGTTCTAACTTGACTTCATTTGAAAATGTATCTGTCATTAGCTAACAAATAAAAGCTCTCTTTATTTTTAGCTCTAGATTTAGATCTGAAAATTGCTGGCCAATAGCAAAATGTCCACAATCTGCCTAAAAATTTTCACCAAAACCAATAGCTATTCAAAATGACTATTAGGGTAGAAAGGGTTGCTATTAAAGATTAAACACCAATAAGGCTAATCTGGTTAGCTGCTGCTGTCACACTGATTTATATTTGTAATCCCTTTACTTTTCAGGGAATACTTCAGAAATGCAATGTGAACAGAGGTGGCAAAGAAGGTGTCTTTTTCACATTCTGCGGAGTGTTACCATAGAATTACCCATTTAGAAACTTTAAAATGATGGTTCTTCAAAAAAAAAAGAAAATATACTAGTGTAGAGAACACTATTTAAAATATATACTTTAAGGTGCAATGTAAAGGTTCTGTATCATCACTCCAACTTTCCTTTAGGAGGTGTACTTTAAACTTTACAAAGGCTCTACACACACACACACGTGCACACACACACACACACACACAAACACACACACACACACATTTATCTCATTCCCTAAAACAGTTCTTTAAATAACCCCTCTCACTGAATAGTTCTTTAGAGAGTTTTCTTCTGTGGTGTCATCCGCTCACACAACCCTTTTTGTTTCCATTTGGCACCTTTATTTTTAAACAGGGTTAAGCGAAAAATGCAGAAAATAGACCATCATAGGAGTGTGTGACAGTTAACGATGCATGGGACACGTGGATAAAGCAGGACGTATCAAGGCCAGTTCCACGCTGGACGTCAAATCTGAAGTCTCAGGCAACCCACTGCTTCAGTTTTTCTTGCGTCGAGTTGCTGAACTTTAGAGAACACTCTATGGATTCCATATATTATTAAAGTAGGAGGTTGCAGTCCTCATCCTGACTGCAGTAAGACGTTAAATGAAACGACTTGCAGCCCTCAGCAGGCACTGAAGTGAAGAAGGGGAGTTCAAACAGGAGGAGCGTGTTGGGACCAGGCAAATCAAAGGCACAGAGGATGGAGTATTGAGAAACACACACACACACACACACACTCGCCTCGCAGCGCTCCGCAGGGGCTAAAGCACTCCGGCCAGCCTCGGGCGGTGTGTGAGAGCGCAAGAGGTGTGTGCAGGATTAGCTCCACCATAGAGATGCCTGTGTGGCCGCTTCCACGCAGCCGCTCGTGCGTGATTGACTCCGACAGAGTCTCAGTAGAGGAGCTACAAAGATGCCTCTCATGTGGAAGTGTGTGGACACTGACAGAAGTGTGCAAAGATTTCGAAAGCAAGCAGACTAATCAGTCATATATGGTTACGCTGTTCTATTTAAACACGGATGCCAACAAAGGTTCCTCACTTGTTCTTGACTTTAATTGGTAAAGAATCATTAATCTTGAAAGATTCTGTTGCAAATGTTATAAAAATGCTCCAAAGAATCATTTGTAATGAAATGAGGCCCTTTAACAATATGGGGAACATTTAATTCCAATTTTAGGCCATTTAAGATGCCATAAATTCCAGAAATTTTCCTCCAAGTCTCTTTTTTCCCAAGAATATCGATACCAATCAATGTTTCCAGTCATAAGGCGTGAAGTATTAATAAGTGTTATATATTGTGATCAGATTGAGTCAAACAAATTCTGTATTTTTATAATTAATAATAATTAAATGAGTCTAATTGACACTTGTTGAGACGATGCTAAATAAGTTAGGATGAAATGAAATTGCAGCCCTTTTTATATAGATATTCTTTTTTTCTTAAACATTCTGCAGTAGATTCAGCAGTTAAATGTTTATCAGGTAATATAGGACAGTGTACTGGCTTTTATGGGTCTCTGTTATTAGTTTTACTCTTTTCCCTCTAATGGTTTATTTAGTGTAATAATTTGATAGTTCAGTAATTTAATGATTAATCTGGCTAATTGTTCATATGTATGGATTGGGCTTAGTTATTGTATTGAAATATATAAGACAGGCTGACTGCAGGAGGTTGGAGAATCTGACAACTTGGGCTGGAGTTCTGGTCAGCTGCCTCGGAGGGCTGGACTTCTCTTTGATGAACTCAGACAGACCTTTGACAACAGATGAGCAAAGGGGATTGAGAGGAGGGGAAGCTTCAGGCCTGCTCCTCCTGTCAGATTTGAGTTATTTCAGAACTCTGTTCTTAGATTTTTGGGGGGGACACAGCTATCATGGACACCACCAATATGAGATGGTTTATTGGAACGGGAAGTGATTTGGACAACGTTTAGGTAACATGGGACAGTGTTACATCAGGATGGTCTGTTACTAGGTATTATAAGATGATGTTGGGTTATAAATAATGGTGTGTTAGGCCATAGTAGATGGCATGTTAGGTATTAAGGGACAGTGTTAGATGATGAAGAACAACGTATTAGGTTATATTGTAATATGTCCTGTCAAAAGCAACATAGTGTTACACACTGATTATGAACGATTATGTGTTCAGATTTAAAAGATGATGTGTTAAGTTATGAAGGACAATAGATTCGATTATAAAGGAGGGTGAAACAGTATTCTTGGTCATAAAGACAGATAATGTGGGGCAGTGTGAAATTGATAAGACAACTAAGAGTGTGTTTAAAGCAGATTATAGTTAGATTATAACTTAGATTATAAAGAACAGCATGTTAGGTAATGTGGGACAGTGTGTTCAGTCATAGTGGAAAATATATTAGGTCATAAAGGAGAGATAATATGGGTCAAAATGTGATAAAAGTGATAAAACACATTGTGTTCAATAATAAATAATTGTGTTATGCCATTAAGGACAATATGTTAGGTCAAGGATTAGTAAAAATAAGTTAGGAAATATGATAAAGTATGTTATATCATTAAGGACAGATACAGGGCATTATGTTATTTGGCACATTTCGGCAGTGTTGGGCAGGTACCTTTAAAAAAGTAATTAGTTATAGTTACTAGTTACTTCTCACAAATAGCAACTGCGATAGTAACTGAGTTACATCACTATAAAAGTAACTAATTACCAGGCAAAGTAATTATTGTGTTACTTAAAAAAAAAACTAATTTAATATAACTATAAAATAAATATAAAACATTGTACACTAATCACCGATGCAGAGAGACGTCACATAAACATTTTTGCCTTTAACCTCAGCGAGGGAAAAGTAGCTCTTAAACTTCCAGTTTGCAAAAAGCTAACTTTGAACTTGGACTTGCCGTCGTTGTGACACCTGGATGTTGGTGTGTGTGCGATTGACTGCACCTGGGCTTGTGTGTGAACACCCGCGCTACTCTGCCCCTGATTGGCTAACAATGGAAATGTACTCCATCTAAACCAATCATCGCATTTTCAGTTACACAACATGTACAGACACACCAATCATCATCACTGGTTAGGTGTCCCGCCCCGGCCCCGAACACACACACACAAACACACACCCCAGAGGTATTATGGCTGAGAGAGGCGCTGCTCGCATGAAAACCGCTTCAGTGTGCTCAGTTATAGTAACGCGCATTTTATTGTCATAGTAACGGTAACGGCGCAGTAACGAGGGAAACAGTAATTGGTTTGATTACTCGTTACTGAAAAAAGTATCGCCGTTAGTAACGCCGTTTATTTATAGCGCCGTTAGTCCCATCACTGCAGTGCGGTAACTCTTACAAAAGAGTGTGTTCAGTTATTTCATTACAGTGCATTAATTTATAACAAGTGGTGTGTTAGGTAATTTGGTAGTTCTGTATGCCATTAAGAACGGTGCGTTAAATTAGGATGACCATATTTTGGTTTTGGAAAACCAGGACACCTGTGCACAGGGGGGTGCTTGTTAATGTTAGTTAGTATTGGATAATTATGCCAGAACACCATTAACAATTGCCTCCGTCTTAGTACAGGCACAACGGAACTTTTTGGCTGTGCCAGAATCGGAAAGGGTCTTTTTTAACAATTAACTAGTGCAGTCCATAGATCTATAACTGTTGTGATGTTTCACTTTGTGAAATGACCAGGCACCCTCCACTGCATTCACAGCATCCTCGTTCCCTGCTTTCACAAAGTACTCAGTTATCGACTTTGAGGTACGCTGGCCTCGTACCGCTTTTTTGTGTTTCACGGTGTCCAGGTGGAATTTTAGATCCCTAGCACCTCCATTGGACACCGAGACAAATGTGCCTGCTTTGCACACTGTGCACAAGGCTTCCCACTCGTCTCGACCCGGTCTGAACGCAGGGAATTTCTTCTGTAAATCCTCAGAAATGTGCACTTATGCTTCGGCATGTTGCTAGTGTGCTGACAGACACGTGGTCTTTAGATTTTAAACAGAGCTGCCCGCACTGACGCGGCTCAGGGATTACGTCACACGCAGCGCCGTTAATGGTCAAATGAAAGGTAATAAAAAACCAGGACATTTCCCCACTTTTCTAGAAAGAAACTCGGATGCCCCGGACAGGACTTGAAAAATGGACATGTCTGGGGAAAACTGGATGTTTGTTCACCCTAGTTAAACCATAAAGGACAGCACCATAGGTAATAATTACAGTACATTAGATCTATAAAAAATGGTGTGCTGGATAATAATACTTCAAGCCAACTTACAGTATTAGATAATTTTGTAAAGCACTATGGATAATAAAGAATACTGAGTTAAGTAGTAAGTCACAGTGTGTTAGGCCTATAAGTGGTTTAAAAAAAATGTGGTAGGTCAGAAAGAATATCAGTTAATAAAGTACAATGCATTAGGTAATAAAGAACAGCATGGAAAGTAGTAAAGCACAGTATGTTAAGTAATATAGTACGGCGGGTTACGTTACAAAGAACAGCAAATTGGGTTGTATAGTACAGTGCTAATGGACATAAAGAACAGTATGTTGGCTAATAATACCGTAAGACAGCTTACAGCATTATTAGGTAATATGGTACAGTGTGTTAAGTAATCTGATACAGTGTGTTACGTAGTAAAGCACATTGTGTTACATAATATGGTACAGTGTTTTAATTCATAAAGAACAGCATTAGATCACTGAAAAGCTGTGTAGTGGCTAACAATAATTTAATAATACTGTAAACCTCCAAGTGCTTAAAAAGAAGTGTGTTGGGTAATATGATACAGTGTGTTAAGTCATAAAGAACCACACATTAGACAATAATGTCCAATGCGTTAGATCACTAAAGATCAGTGTGATGTCTACTAATATTGTAAACCTCACAATATTCGCTTTGAAATAAAACACTAATAGGCGTCAACTAAAATTAGAATACGCAAGACTTTTTTAAGAGGCTTGTTACTAGTTGATAGCTGGGTAATACCTACACCCAGTGTATTCTTAGAGGCAGGATGGCTTTTTGTAGTCTGACACACCTTTGATTTGCAGATAGCACTCTTTTATTGCACAATTTCAAAGCAACAAGCTAAGGAACACAAATTCATTAAAAATGCAGGCTGCGACCAAAGCCAAGTACAGAAGTACAGCCTGAAATATCCTGGTTCTTTTTTGCAACCCTTATTAATTAAAAAATATACACTCCACTACACTTCCCCCACTTTCTTTCATAAATACACACACACACACACACTCACACATGCACACTAATGTGCGCACACACACGGTCACAAACACACAAATACACATAAATACTGTGGCCCCCCACCGAGTGCCTAAGGAGATGAAAGCCAGTGCAGCTGCAGCCACCCCGGTGCTGTGCAGTGCTCTCAGGAGGAGCTCTCAGCATGACACAAAGCAATGGCGCAATGCACACACACATACACACACACACACACACACACATCCACCACACACCATAAAAATACCATATACCTTTGGTTAAATAGAGATGTAGCTCAGATACAGTGATCAGTGCAAAAATATGTTTACATTAGACTCTAAACAATATTTCCTTTGGAGGTCAACGTCATTATACCACAGTTTGGGGTGTTTATTATTAGACCTTGAAAGAATAATGACATAATCACTGAATAAAAAAGATGTCTACACTGGGAACACCAAGTCTAAGTGTCCAGTCAAAACATTCTAGCCATATCAGCTAATAGTGAGAACTAATTTTAAAACCAGACATTTTGGATTTATGTAAAATGTTTAAATGTAGCCTTAGTAGATTATATCAGGTGAAGGATATTTATTGAAACTGAAACAATATTGTCCTTATGAAGTATATATCCTGCTTCGAGTGGCCGAGTCACCACTCACGGCTGGGGTAGTTTGATTACAGTGCTGATATTGATCAGAATCTATATTGCCCAGTTTGTTACGTATTATACGTTTTTCTTGGGACTGCTGCATCTTTAAGAGGCTGTTATTTTTCCTAGATTACTGGTGAGAAAGATGGAATAATACTAAATGAGACTGAGTCGATGTGCTGTGATTGGTTGATATTGAAACTCACGGAATGCCTCTCAGCCAATCATGTGTCATGATGGTGTTACAATGTTACATGAGAAAATCAAACACAAACAATTGGAGCGACATCCAAACATACTATTAGAGATCAAATTATTTTTTTTTTGTTATCTAATTATGTAATATTTTAATAATTTAGAACTAAATGACTTGTGCTTGTATTTGAGTTTATTTTGAGAACAGAGAAAGGACAGTAACATTTAACAATTTACAACCATATCAGTCAGTAAAGCGCTGTATAGCTAAAACAATAGGGCTCTGTCTTGTATTCGATCATATAAAATTATATCAGCCAATATTATAAATTATCAGAATTTGTTGTACCTTAAAATCGATACTAGCCACAACATTTTTATATTGGCCCTGTCCAAAGTTTCCTAATTCCCCTTCCAATTAGTTTTAGGGAACAAGGTTCATATTCCCATGCAGTATTTACACCCATGGGTGATTTTATCTTCTCAAAGAACATACTTGTTTAAACTATAATCAGGATACAAAGAGCTCAGTCCTCACTATAATACTGACCATGATGTGACCTAGTCCAATCTACATATATCAACACTACCTTTCTTTTCGTTTTGCCAAGGTTTAGACCACAATTTCTTCCAAAATGTCGATAAATACAGCCCGACTTCATCTACAAAATCATCCAAATCTGGATAAGCCTTAGACCCTTCTTATTTCATCCGTCATCTTATTGGCCAGAATGAGCCCTGGACCAATCACAGAGGAAGCTTTGTTTGAAGAACACTGGGATGCCCTTCAGTGCTTTGGCCCCATTCATCTCACCAAATAATCCCTTTAAGAATTTAACCGGCGAGGAGAACGGGGACGAAACCGTGCCAGTAATAGTGCAGAGAACCTTGGACGGCTGTATGAATATTTACCCTGTCATCATTGCTAGAGGACGCAGATAAATCTCTCTGCTTTGGCTGCTCCGGCTTCAGGGTGAAGACTAGTGGGTTGGGGTGGGGGAGAGGGAGATGAGGGAAAGAGAAAATGAGAAGATGGCTGACAGTGAAGGAATCAGCTGCTGGACAAAGACAGGTGCTGAATTCTTTATACTGTACAAGCATTCGGATCACAGAGGATAATACAAGCAATATACTACTGTGGCTTATAGGTGATCGCCTGACAACGAGCAAACACACCGCGAGCTTGAAACTCCAACAGACAGCTGATTAATTAAGTCCAGAATCTAATTCCCCATATTACACTTTTTTCAAATTAAGTGCCGTTCATTAAGAAGCGCAGTGAATTGATATTGCGGTGTGATGCCGTTTGATGACACGGACGAATACCATATCGTCTGTAAGCATCGCTCGTATTAGAATATTGCTACAGCTTGTTTGTCCACAATGTGTGTAACTTGAATGGCCCTCTTGGGTACACTTCATCTTTTTGTGGGGGTATTACAAACCTGTCAGACTTTAATGGGCAAAGTATTGTTCCTCTTATGCAACGTGCTTATGCGCTCCAACCTATGGCTTTTCATCTAGTAGCATTAAAACATACAATTTTTCATGCTTTGTCGAACAGATATGTTTTCACATTTATCTAAGTGTTCGGGTAAGCTTAGCCGTGCCTCTACTTTCAGCATGATATGAAAGTTAGTGACCGATCGCTATTGGATCCTCACTAGACAGATAGACCAATGGCGAGCAATGGTGCCATGCTATGATGACATCACCACTGCAGTGACCTCATCTCACTTTCAGCGCATCTTAGCAGTTATTCTTTTCTTCTCCATGTTGTGATTCTCCCTCTCTCTCTCCATCTCTCTCTCACTGACTCTCACTGTCTCTCTCTGTCTCTCTCTCTCTCTCTCTCTCTCTCTCACACACACACATACACACACAAAAGCCCCCCACATGCATGGAGTGCTCAGCCCCTGTACTCCAGAGGCCTTTAGGAGGGCAGCAAGCCGGAAAATGACCACATGCCGTTCTGGTCAACTCTGCCACTCCCAGTTCAGCCTGGTTCTCAGGGAGCTATTGAGGGGCTTCGTCATCTCCAAGCCAAAGTCTACCATAGCTGGGGTCAAGCCTGAATGGGAGACCCCCGGCATGGGACAATAGGGTCCAGGAACGTGGGAAAAACACATCAGACGGCTGCCTGTCACGAAGACGAGGCAGGTCAGTGGCCTTTGAAAGCTGTCCCGTGGGAGCACTTTATGTCAATAGAGGATGACCAAACAAAGAATAAATCCTTAGCTAAACATATTCATATCCCGTAATGGGACAGAGTCATTAGTCCTAAATCCACACTGGACAGGGGTCTGTGCAAATTCTACCTGGCCTGATAAATTTCATTTCATTTCATTGCCTGGTTTGTTAGAAAAAGTTGTGATACATTGGTTATATCTTCTACAAAGTAAGTAAGAAAAGGGTAAAAATTAAAGTCCACAGTTAATGTATTCTAACATAGATTTCAGCTTCCCTTTCTTTATATAGTTTCTGGACATTAGCCAGTAAAAATCACTCTAGTACTGCTTTTTTAAAACTGATCATTATATGTCCTTTGACAGCCCCGGTCATTTAACCTCTGACCTATGGGATGTCTAACAGTCACCCCTGTTTGCTTGTCTCCATATGGAGGGGATCAATAGGCTGGTGAAATGACCTATTTTAAAAAGGACAGGAAACTCCTCATTGCCTTGGCCAGCTTGACCAGTCTATTACTGACAATTTTAATGGTCACTATCAACTTGACCTTTAACCCTTTTCACACAATCAGTTTGGCTTGCTAGGCCTTATAGATTAGAAAAAGAATATTTATAGTAAAAACATGATGTGTTTTTATAATGTGTACGGTTGTAATGACAATATGTCGTTTACATAAAAAATGTTTAAAATTAACTATCACTATCTTTGAACAACAATGACTAAAATCTGATTGGCTGAGTATCACACCAATGCAGGTTTTTTTACAATAACTATCATTCCAAGGAACAATGCTTGCTAATTACCGGTTTGCTTTAACCTGCAGTTAAAAGTTAATACATTTAATCACTTTCAATTCATAGAAAATATTTAAGCTGCAGCTGGTTCGTTTAGATTTTGAAGAAGACAGCAAGCCTAGATCAAAGTCCAAACCTGTCCTGTCATGGTAGAGAGCTGTGATCTTGAAACAACTAAACAAATCAGAATTGGACAGAAAGAATAAAATACAATTCTGCAAACCAGATGGCCTGTGAAGTGAGACATTCAGTTAAATCAGGCAAGTGCTGGATAAGCTAAACTTGGTAATGTGTTTGTTACATTGCTCTGTTCATAATAAAACTGACAAAAAGAACAAATCTGGCAAATTTGAAGCAATGTTCAGGGCTGGTCTGACTTTAGTTCTAATAAATGCATGATTGTATTCATGATACAGCATGTATGTTTGATTTTGAAACTTTTAACAATATGTGATGCATACACATCACACAAGGCTTGGTAAAAGAGGAAGTGTTGAGCAATGGACAACTCATTCGTCAGGGGATTTCAGGCACGTGTGGGTCTGGCCATGCTAGAGGTCAAGCCTCTAGTAGCTTTGGCCATTCTAGTGGCCGTCCTCTAAAATGGACAAAAGCTCTTGTTAGTTCAAATCATTTGGCAACGCCCTGTCGTGTCCTCATTAGGTCCTAAATGTGTCTGGTCATGGTGGAGAAGCATTGGGGTCTTAACCCTTATGACCCTGAACCCACCAACTTTTCCCAAAGGAGATGACCTCTGGTGGACTACAGGCCTGAAGACCAGTGGTCTTTATGAAGAGGAAACATTTCATTTGGAAAAATCATTGCAACATGATTTTTAAACATGTGGATGGTTAAGAACAAGCTAACAAAAATATGCTTCATATCAATTTCATTTCACTTCAGGTCATGTCGTCTGACCTGATAAACGGAATCTTCCTTACTGGTTCCAGACACAGCCATAAAGTTCTAGGAAATAAACTGGTGTAGAACTTTTACATTATGATTCATTACTTGTACTCAAATTTTGTATTTACATAAGTGGTTCTATTTAAAAAAAAAAAAAACATCGACTGAAAGCTGATTCACTTGATTTGAAGAACCCATTCTGACACCTTAGAGCTTCAAGAGTCATGACTTTGGTTAGAAAGTGTTGAAAGACTGGGGATACTTGAGCCTTAAAGTAATAAAAAGAAACCCTTTGTCTGGAATATTGAACACTTGATGGGCCCTTACATGCCCCAGTCAACGATTGCAACCAGTATTAGTAAATACTCCAGACTTTTGGCCTGACCCGAGCTTCTGGGCCTCTTGTTTGAATGGTCCAAGCTGCAGGAGAAGCCAGAGTTGGCGCCTAGGCCCCAGAGTCTTCCCCCCCAAACAACTCTCTTTGACTCTTTATCCCTCTTTCCCCCTCTCCAGCCTCCTGCCCTCCTTGCTCTCCCAGTGCTGGCTGTGCGTGGGCAGGTAAGAACTCCGGCCAGCCTGCCGCTCGCCCTCCAGGATGGCAGATTAGAACACGTCCACCCGCCAGCCCCTTTCATCCTTGGCCAGAGCGCCAACGGGTGGGCCAGTCCAGAGAAAGATCTGCTTTCTCTCTCTCTCTCGCTCTCTCTCTCTCTCTTTCGCCCCCGCCTATTTCTCTCCAGTATGAAGGGAGGTGGCTTGGGCTGGGGGAGACGAACCAAGTGGCATGAAAAGAGGGGGAATAGGGGTGGGCTTTGGAGGGAAGGGGGAAAAAAGCCGAAGAAAAAAGGAGAACGAACGTTGTCCTTTTCAAATGGATGGGAAATGATTCGAGGGGGGGATTTGCTGACAATTATACGGTGCGGGCTAATCAATTCAGCCCATTCACGGTGTGGAGTGGACTGATCCGCCTGAACAAAGGGCTGGTCGGCAGGGGAGGTACCTGAGAAATGGGCCGTCTCGGTGTAAGTAGCATGGGGAGACGCCTCCCCCCCTCCGAAACAGCACCAGAGCATATGGCCTGGCTATGAACTTATTAGCCAGAGGATTAAGACCAAAGCCAGGAGCCAGAGGGCCACACTACGGCCCCCTCAAGACCTGTATGCTGAGGTGTGGTTCTCCTCAGCCATAAAGACATGATACTTTAATTTAAACTGATTCTCTTGAAGAGGAATCGGCTTTGGGTGTCTTCCTACAGTACATCTGACCATATGTCATCGATGTCAAAACAAACGGGGGAAGGAAATAATGTTAGCGCGTGTTCATGTAGCCTAAGAAGGTATGATTTCCAAAATGTGGTCCATGCATCAAGAAGACGCAAAGTGTGGGCAGCTGGCATTTTCAATATGTGGAAATAACACACGATTAAATGGCAAAAATAGTGTTAAAGTGTTATCTTGTGACAGTGACATTATTAATGCACACTTCACAGGAACTGATAATGCCAGCAGGGCTGCCTGCATGCCAGTAAGGAATCTAGAGTTTTGAATTTGATCGTCGGTGACCAAGCATTACTTTGCCTCACAAACACTGAATTTTTTTGAGGCAATTTGAAGTTTCTCATTAGCTGCACTGATGGCTGCTGAGGTGGTATTATGCTCGGCGCTGCTGAAAGGGGACTGGAGAGGAGCCGGATTGCGCAGTGGGTATATTCATGAGCAGATCTTGCTCAGGAGGGAGGCTCTTCTCTGGACTTTGATGTGATGGAGAGAATGACAGGTGATCGTGCCGCCCTTTCATGCCTGTCAGCAAGACTCCACGACCTCCTTAACCTCTCCTCTCACCTAGTGGCAGTCAACAAGCCCCTCCTTATGTGTGTCTAGGAGCTGAGGACGCCCACGCCGGTGCCAGACCGAGGTGGGTCTCCACCTGGTTCCTCTTGGTTCTAAGAGAAGGTCAGCGAGGTCATCCTTTCAGCACAAAAGGTGGGGGATTGCGTGATATAATAAATCCCTACTCTTCGTAAAGAGGACCCAAAGGTAAGACCAGGGTGCCCTCCTAGGGCTTAAGTCCAGATTAGTGAGCAAGAGGAGGGTCCTAGCAGGTCCAGAACCACACAGAGGACAACGAAGAATGGATGAACAACCTGCCACCTACTTTCGATGCTTTTTCCTTTTCTTCGAGATCTTCTCCTGCACCTATTTTTAGCATTTATCTTCACATCACTTCTATGTTTCTTGTCTTCATGGTATCAGCCTCATTCATTTGCCTGTTTTGATAACACCAGAGTACTTGATCCCTTTGTATTGGAAAGTCGCAAGCGTTTGTTTAGTTTTGTCTTTCGTCCATGGCCCTACCCCTTCTGTCTGTTACAGCAGAAGTGAACCAGCTTGAGGATTCATTAAGACAGAGCTGAGAGGTTAGCCGGTAATGAGAGAGGTTTCAACAGGGCCTGGCAGCTCCAGCAAGCCGAATGCTCCCTCACTCCCGTCTGTCACATGACGGCGAGGTTAACCTACTTCAGAGGGCTACGTCTTTACCGATGTCTCTCAGAACTTCAAGGGGAATTCGTGAGTGCGCCTCCCTCTCTCGCTACAGTAAAGACAATGCTATTCCTCCTATCTCACCCCCCCAACACACACACACACACAAGCGAGACAAAAATAGATGAGGCTCGGTGCCTCAAACTGAAGAAGAAGTCCTTCTCGTGGTCAGGCTTGTCACTCTCTATCAATACTCATTCACATGTTCTTATGGTGGCATTATTTTGCACACAAATATCTACAGGCTCACTTGGCACCTTCTTACCTCGGCTGTCGCTCGGTGAGGAGCCTTCAAAGAGGGTGCTGACAGAACAACAATCGGCAACATCCGATTCTGCACTGTGTTCAGGCATAATTGAGAGCCTCCATTTGTTTTGTTTAGTCAATTCAAGAATGAACTGTAATTTCAGATGCGTTCACTTGACACTTACTTGGTATTTGTCATCTCTAACATAGCGCAAGCGCCGAAATACTTCTACAGTATACAAATGCACAGTAAAGTGCTCAGTTCAGAACAGCTTTACGACTGACCAACATGCCTAATTCAACCCATCATTAATTTCCAGGTTCTGACCGTGTATTGCAGGAAAATCGCCTGTGATGGACTGCAGTCTTCCAGGAACAGATTTGAATACCACTGTTAAAAACCCACACATAACAATTATTTCGGCAATCAACCAATCTATTTCATATTTTTCAATTAACCGACTAATCAAATCATTAAGCCTTCTGTGGTTTCCTCTCATTTTGTCAGACACTTTAAGGCCCCAAACCCTTTCTTCCTTCCTAACAATGGAAGCCTCTTTGCACCCAACCCTTCCTCTAGTGCACTGCAATCTGCTGGAATGCCGACATCCATCATATGAATATAAATCACGTTTGATTTTGAGCAAAAAACGTGTCAGCTTTTTACATACATGACATCCCTGATGACTTACTGAATTTTCTTGGCACATAATTGCATTTCTACCCAGTTTAGATATGTCTATACACTTAAAAGAAGAAAAAACATACTAAACTGTCAGTGGGGCAGTGCTCCTCGCACCCCTGGGGTGGTTCCCTCAAGTGTGTGCCCTCAGTACCTTTATTTAATGGAACATAAGTATTATAAACTGTTACACTTAGTTGTATTGACTCCATATATCTCGTCTAGACATCTATTTATTTTTCTATTTTAAAAAGGTTAGGTCTAGTCCTGCCTATCACATCTGGACACCTGTACCTGTGCCTCACCTTTTGTACTGACAGTGTGAGTTATATGTAGGAGTAAGTAAATCTGTTGTACACCTTTGGCGCAAGGCCTGAATGCTTACAATGCTTAATGACCATGGGGAATGCTTTGGCCAGGAGCCATTTTCTTACGTTTTGCTTTGGCTGCTGCATCCCTGCCAAGCCAGACGTAGGCAAATTAGGTTATCCCTATTTACTGTCAACTGCTCTTTTAACTCCACTCAGCGTAACATTTTCGGATGCCATCCGGAACACTCAATCCAGCTGCGACAGTACAGCCAGAGTACAGTGACCCGTGTCCGGAGGGTCAGGCAGGTTCGGGTGCAAGCACGTTTGGAAACCGAGGTATGAAAGAAAAGAGGAGGAGGAGAGGAGTCAATGACACACACTCACGCTCTCGTCATGACGAACACACAGAGAGAGCGATAGATGAGGTCAATCTGCTGTCAGTAAGGCTGTGTTAGTAGGAAAAACCACAATGTCACGTCCACCTGTCAGGGAGTGTTAGCTGGCCTTGAGGTGACCAAAGGGTGTGTGTGTGTGTGTGGATGTGTGTGCGACTATGTGAGTGGGTGTTTGTGTGCTTCAAAACCCTTGACCTCACTGACACAGCCCATCCATACATCACAGGTGTGTCAATGTCACAGGAATCAGGTGATTTTTCAGATTTTGTTTATTAAAGGTTTTGTTTCAAGCAAACATACATGAATAGAGCGTGTTCCAGGTACCTCGCACGTTCACAAAAAACACATCAAACGACTGCAATGCACGGAATTCAGTACGATGGAATTTTCTGAATATATCTTAATGATATTTAAGTTAGCATGAATAATTGCTATTACTTCCTAGAGATCAGTACGCTAAAATAATGCCTCAGAGTTTGTTTTGCTTTGTTTTGTTCCTTCATTGATGTATTACAAATTATTACAAATTAGGCCGAATCTAGATGTACTAAAAAGAAAATCATTGTTTGTACAATTTTGAATTATATTTCCAAACAGTGGTGCCCAGAGCGTTTTGGGCTAAAATGCTTATGGTTTTCTGGAGGCTGAATATAAACTTATCTACAAATAAGGTTTAAAAATGTGCATTATGTTCCATTATGTTATTAAAATATTTTTTTAAGTACATAGGACATTGTTGAATGCAATATTTAAAAAAAAAAGACATTTCTTCAGGTGAATATAATGTGAATATAATGTATATAATGTAACTTTCTGGAGGCCCAAATCAACTTTGAGAAGTTCTGTGTAAAACAAAAAAACAATACTGTGTTTCAACACCAATACCAGCATTGAGGGTTTAAAACTTGAGGCCTGCTTTTGGTCAGTAGACTGAATTTTATAAATAGCAACATTTGCAAGCACATATTCCAAGTTAGAAATAAGACGACTGTTCCTTCAAAATCTTTTCACCAGCTGTACACATAACCTGCTTCTATAACTCTCACCTATTATATGTATTAACTAATACAGAAGATGTTTTTTTTTCCTGAAAGCACTAGTCCATTTTGGGGGGATGTATTATGTGCTATAGCTTGAACAAAAGCTGCTGGAATAGCAGCGTGACCCCTCCCGATTAACAAATGATGGAACTGTGGCTGCAAACAATTTAGCTTTCATCTGTAAATTACCACAAATACTACAATTGCTGTTATTATTTTCTCAAATATGTCCCTAATCCATTTAACAGAGAAAGCCTGCAGACGTGTCTATTTGACAGTGCTCTAGACATTTGTGGCTGTTGGAAAGAGGGAAAGGTCATCTTGCAGAATAATGAGAAATAAATTGAATAAACGTTAAATCAATATTGGTCTGTGTTTTACTTTGTATTAAATAGAAAAATTATTCTATGTTGGCATTTCTCTTGGTATTATTTTTTTTTGCCATTTTGTTAAATGCTAAATAAATCCAAAATGGTCAGTGAGCACTAGTTTTTTTTGTCAAGAGGACACACAGATTTACTGACGTTGATCAAATAGGACAAAAATTTGTAATAAAATATGAACATTTGAATTACAGGAGCCTCCAGATTTTATCCAGGCATGGTGAAGACATGACTTTGAGCCTCAAGAAATGGTGAATGGTGAATGATTTGTCACTGTTTGTAGTCAAAAATCATGCATTGTGTGAAACAATGTAAAATCTGAACCAAAAACTATCATAACACCTAGTGTGAAAGCCAGGGATACGACAGGCACAGAAGAAATCAACAGACAGGGAATGAATCGCGGCCCTGATCAAAGAATCAGTCAGAACAATTGTCAGGAACAATATCGCTGAGGAGAGGAGGAGAAAAATGACATCTACATGTGACAGATATATAACGAAGCAACGTCAAATGACAGAACAATAGTATACAGTGTGCATGTATACTGTATCTGACACACACACATACACACACACCCAAACACAGGTTCCCATGTCACTCAACAAGCACTGGATGAAGACTGAAATATTCAAAATACCTCATTTGAATGATAAAAGCAAAAAAAAAATGCCAATGAATACTAAAATAAGCCTCTTTTATTCTACACAGATTACAAATTCCACTCCAAATCAGATTATCAGCATTACTCCAGCTCTGTTAAAAGCTATTTATACTTTGTATTTGAGACAACTCCCTTTAGAGAACGCTTGCCAAAATAACGACTTAGAAGACAATACAAAAGAGCTTGTGTGTATTCTTAGATTTTTTCTCTCCCTCTCTTTCTTTTTCGTCAGCGGTTGTCACAGATCTGCTCCGTTTCTCAAAGACATGACTGAAGAACATGCACAAATATGCATGATCAAAAAAAAGAAGAAAGGTAAAAAAAATGTGTTTCCAGTTTTCATTGGACGGTGTGAAAAAAAAGGATTAAAAAGTACTTTTTGCACTGATTAATTTCTAACATCCCCCAAACAGCCCGGACTGTGGAAAGAGACAGGCTGTGTGAGGGTGGGATTGTGGGTTTTCCCTTAAAAAACCCACTGAATTAATTATTACCAGTCATCTCTTACATTAACAGGTATAAAATTATGTCTTTTTTATCCTCCTCCTTTCCTCATTAACACACACACACACACACACACACACACATACATACATACACACACACAAAACAAAAGCTCTTCCCCTACCCCTCCTCAACTGAAGTCTGCCTCTAAAAGGGGTCTGTAATTTTAAGGGGGTTTCATACAGCTTTTGTTGATTTTGCTTTTGCACCCTCTATCAAAGGGCTCAGAGGAAGAGTGTTAATCAGGTAGGAGCTGTGGGGCTCAAAGAGGAGGGCCGGGGCCTTTGTGCCGGTATGAAAGGCTCGTCGAAGGGGCGTCTCTTCACGTTTCTTTACTTTCACCTGCTGCGACCCATTTGGTCTCTTTCAGAAAGAAAACGGGGAGCAAGAAAATGAATAAAGAAAGAGACAGATGAGCAGCTCGTTCAGGCCAATGGCTTCATCAACAGCCACTTGGACCCTGCACACACCGCCACAGTGTCAGTGCTTTAACTACACAGCTCCCATTACCGCCAAAACAATGTAAACTTCCACGACTCCGGGGAAACTCTGACTCAAAGATTTGTGTGAAGACATTTTAACTCGATCCATGAAGCGGTGTGGAGAAAAGTCAGGAATGTGGCTCAAACCGGATTTCTGCAGTGGTGCTGCTTCTCCAAGAGTTATATTATGATGCCATCTTGTGGACAGGGTGGTCCAGGCTCACACGCGCTGTTGATATCAGTCAATGCTAATTATTTTGCTCCTTGTGGAGAATATCTGCTCGTATTCTCTGTTAGACAACAAAGACACAATTAAATAACTGCTACACGTTTCATTACTATAGAAAACTGCAAGGCTTCAGCTTGATCAGCACTAGAGGAAAGAGATTTTAAATCAATTCTTTCTTGGACAGAATCACTGCGTTTTCGAACATAAAACAGGAATAATGACAGCATAATCACAAAATGATTACCACAAGGGGGCGGCGACCAGAAAAGTGCTAATATTGCAATTAGAACACAAAGCACACATGGGGCGGGACTTACAGGAATATATGAGGTATTCCCATTCCATTCAGTGATATGGATATTAATAATAATAATAATAATAATAATAATAATAATAATAATAATAATAATAATAATAATAATAATAATAATAATAATATTGTGAAACTTTGTTATTTTTAATAGAATAAACTTTTGTGAGAGCCAACTAAAATGTCCCAATATCTTTGTCTGGCTAAATGTCAAAATTACAAAAATATTAATCTCCAGCAATTTTCTTGACCTTCTATACATGGTTACACACAATAAAATTATGGTGTATTAAATTGATATGTCCACAATATATTCAGAAGCTAAAAAGCACCCAGACATTTCGTCTAACACTCAAAAATGACAAAAAATGACGGAGAGATTTGAAATTGTTCAAAACCACCATAACTAGAGACACATCGTTCAAATGATCTGCCTTGTAAGAACCAGTGGTGTTTGACCACATAATATTTCATTTTATAGTTATGATTGTGAGACCAGTCTATTGTGATACATCCAAGTTTTGAGATCTTGCCCAGTCGAAGAGTTTGTAGTCAAAATTGAACTTCTATTGATTAATCAATGCACTGTCAAAATCTAAATATCTACTAATATAATCACAATTTGTATATATTTTGATACTGTTAAGGTGTCAACTGTTCTACCATCTAACTTTGATCTTTGTGCCCCTCACAACACACACACACAAACCCAGAAACCCAGAAAAGTGTGCTGGCAGGTCATACATTACTCAAGCAGGGCCAGACATGCATCTCAAGTCTAGGCTGGCTATCCACAACGCTAGCGGACATGCTACATTTATATAAAGGGGTCAGTCTGGAGGCTTTGCGGGGGCTGTGTACTGTGGAGGATTGGATTCTCACATGAATGCTTGCACTTTCCCGTTTCTTCCCATCCTCCCCCTCTTCTACGGCGAGATAGCTTTTGAATGGCAGAACTCAATCTCTGATTGCTGTTCGACTGCCCACGAAATAAATACACAGCACCAGATATAGCAGAAGTACACGCTGGTATTGGAAAGCGCACACAGAAGGAGAAGTGTCGCAAGATAGATCTGGCAAACACAGTCGTCGTATAGTGGGGACAATCACAGATCATTATTTTGACAGGCATCAAAAACAGTTTACAGTGTACATTTGACAACATGGAGGCCATCAACTAGTGCTGGGCAGTATCGATCAAATTCAACATCACACTATTTTGCACCAAACATGCGACTGTATCACAAAATGAGATGATGTTTGAGTCTGAGCTCCTCTTTTCTAAAAGAATCACACAGTTTATTTGGACTATTTCATCCTATTGCACATCAGAGAGGACCATGCCACTGTTTCAATTGTTAATCAAATGTAAATAACTGAATTTTTGGTCAACTATATAATTTTAATCTGTCACCAAACTAACAAAACAAAAATACTGTTTGATTAACACTGGTATACCAGTGTGGGCAGTATATCATCCTGTTCTAAAACCAGCATTTTAGCCCTTTGGCTCTTTAAAAGGCAATTCTGCTGATTTTCCACATCAATAAATTGTTAAGATGCAAACAAAAGTCATTAGGTGTGTTTTGATGGTTTGATGAGTCACATTTGTTCACAGAAATGCTGAGACAAACAAGACATGTAAAGCAATTAATGCCTGCAAAAAACGCATGACTAAATGTTAAACGATCATAAATGGCACTTAATGCTTCAGACAATGTTTTTTAAAAAGTTTTGAGTGCAAAATATGTTTTAAGAGAGGCACATGGATGTTGTAGCATCACATTTGTTGCTATTGTACCAGCATTACATGTAAAATATCAAAAGACATGAGTCTCAATTTGGATGGTCAATAAAAGGGCTACATTTGCATTGAAGGCATTGAGACTTAATTAAAAAGCTTCTCAACAAAACCCCAAGTTTACATCTGAACACTCTGCATGACTGTTTAAATCGCAGAGACAGAACCGACAAAATGTATTCTTTGTGAAAGGAGGAGACAATTTGATCTACAGTAGATGTAATGTTATAGTAATGACAAAAAATGACTGAAGATGTCATTCTTCTTCAGTGATCAAATGAATGTTTCATTAAAGAGAGGTTAATTACAGGCTGGCGGGAGGCATGGCCGCCTGTGTTTTCAGGAGATTGTGAGTCAAATCCCTGCGATTGATCCTCCTATGCGTTAAATGCTTTAAACTAAATCATTGTCCACCTCACTTTTAAAAGCATTTTTTCAAATGTGACACCGAAAATATATGAAGTCTGCTTGAAAATTAGCAAACCACAGTAAAGCAAAATAACGTTCTACTTATGCATTATGAAAATGTCTTCAAGAATCATGTTTTTTTGTTTTGGCCGTGTTACCCACCTGTAATCTACAGTACAGTCAGCTGTTTAATGCACTTTAACACTGTGCAAAGAGAAACAGTGCGTAAGCAGCGCGTTTAGAATGCAACTCACATAAAATGGGTCTGTGTTCCTCATTTTGCACCGCTGCGTGCAGCTGGAAGCATGCCAAACACTGCCATGCAAATGAGAGTGTGGAAATGAACGAGAGGCAGACACAAAGGTCAATTAGAAAGAGGGGTGGGGGGCTGTAGAACCGTCAAACGTTAGCAGGCTGTGTGTGTGTGTGTGTGTGTGTGTGTGTGTGTGTGTGTGTGTGTGTGTGTGTGTGTGTGTGTGTGTGTGT
>JBBKCR010000038.1:7394325-7410010 GCA_037577295.1 Ladigesia roloffi
GTGTGTGTGTGTGTGTGTGTGTGTGTGTGTGTGTGTGTGTGTGTGTGTGTGTGTGTGTGTGTGTGTGTTTTGGGGGTTGGCTGTCTAATGCCAACCTGAGACATTTCACTTTCCACACCTGAATTCACAGACAGACATATTCCCCTATTGGGAGACAAAGCAGAAAAAAAACAAACACACACACCCTTATGCCCTCCACACACACACACACACACATTACACACACACACTTTGTCATCGTAGTCAACATGATCTGGGTGGCAACATGGTCATTGCTGGGCAGGGGAGTGTGACGCCATCTCCGTCTGCTGCAATCGCCTTTTGTTGCGACGTTAAGCGCAAGCCAATGGCGTTCCAGGGCGAAAAGCTCCCAACCTATTGCTGTTCCTTGTCATTTAAAAATTACATATTTATAGAAACTTTTTTAAAAATCTGACAGCTGTCTTTTTCAACCACACTGCACACACACATTTGAATGGCACTTGGGATCAGAATTAGTATCAGGGATTACTTTATATTCACACCAAACACACTCACATATATAAACATATGCACTGACCAGTCATAACATTAATATGATCTGCCAAATACTATTTAGGTCCCTAAAAGCTCTGTGTTGTATCCAGAATCTTCCAAGCTAAAGCTGTAAGCCCACATAAATCGCTGCAGTTCGTACAGCACGTGCCAAGGGTGCTCGATTCGATTGAGATTTGAGAATTGGGAGGGTAAATCAAAAACTTTATGGTCCTCAAACTGTTCCTGAAGCTTTTTTTGCAGAGCAGCAGGGCATATTATCCTGCTGAACGAGGCCAAGAAAAAACATGGCCATGAAGGGGTGTAGTTGGTCTGCACCATTGTTCAAGTATTTGTTACATGTCAAAACAACATAGACATTCATGCCAGGACCACAGGTTTCCCAACAGAACAATGCCCAGAGCATCACCCTGCCTTTTCTTGCTGGAAGTCGTCTCATCGTTCACTCTGGTTTCTTTACGACACACACACATACACATAAACTCAACTGTCCATGTCATGTAAAAGTGATTGATCATATCAGGCCCCCTTCTTGTATACGTCCATTTTGGTAGTGGACAGGGATCAGCATGGGCACTCCTACCATTCTGCAGCGAGCCAGCACAATTTGGTCCTTGTCACTCTGTGTTGCTTATGCCTGTCCTTACGTCTGTTCGTTTTTCCTGCTTCAGAAACCTCAGCTCTAAGAACCGACTGCTCGACTGCTGCCCAATATATCCCACCAATTAAGGGATTGCAATTGCAATGATTTAATCTATGTTTTTCACTTCACCTGTGGTTTATGTTATGACTGATCTGTGTATATTAAAAGGTTTTCCTATTTAAAATTGTGTTATTGTATAAGAACAAAAGAGATCATATATTTACAGCATGTACTTTCAGGAGCATGCGTGCGGCTGCTCTTTCTATAGGAAGATTATGAGCAGGCATGTACATGAGAAGAATGAGTGCATCTCATTACAAAATTCGTGCAAATGAATCACCGGCCATCCCCGGGCTGAGGCTATGACTTTAATATATGATGCATTGTCCGCACCTCATTCCTTTTCAGCCGTGGCACGGTGCCAGCTAGTCTGCATGCAGACTTGATGAGGTTGGTGTAATTCAGTGGATGCGCGGGGGGAGCCGCACCGTCCCGCTGTAGCTGTTAATGTCGCGGAGGCCCTCCACCGGTCACCATGGCGACGGGCAACAGAAACACGAATAGGGGAGAAATTAAATCACGGCATCGTGGGGCGGATGCATTAATTTTGCATAAAGAGCGGGTGAAGTGCGGATGCGCCGCCACTCCTTTTGTTCCTGACCAGTGCCGAATGTGCACAGCATCCACTGAGCCACTTCCGCTGAAAGATGAATGACACATAATATCGTACTGCATCAAAAAAAAAATCCCCCAAATCCCTCGAAACAAGGGCTCATACATCATGTCCTGAAAGCTCTTATTGTTACTCTCATATATTCATGCTTATGGAAATAAGTGATAAAAGGTGGGACTAATTCTCCATTCGGAAATGATGTGAGAGTGTCTGTAATGTCCTTGAGTGCGTTTCATCTCTTCACAATCCACTCATCATGAACTACAGGGTTAAAAGAACATGGGGGGCGCAATTTTACACAATTTTCTCTTAAAACCAAATGCAGTCAATCAGTCAAGACATGTCAGGGGTGGATGTTCATCCCTTTAGCCTTTCTAAAGAGATGAGGTTAATGGAGCTAACAAGTAATGGAAGCTTAAACCCCACCAGTTAGCATCATGCTAACCACTGAAACAAACTTTTGTTTTTTGACAAACTGCTATATATAAAGACGGATGGGATTAAAGATGCTGCATATATTTTCACCACAATTACAAAAGGCTGTTAAAAACCTTACATTTAATTCTATTTTAGGTTCCTTAAATAAGACAAGACGGCGATTAGCATTATGCTAATTGAAGCAGTATTAACTTTAACTACTTGTTTCTTAAATTACATATGTAGTTCTTGTGTTAAACTAAAACAAATACTTACATCACAAAATATTACTGTTGATTGACTACATTTACAAGAAACATGTGGACAATAACAATATGAAATATCTAAACAAATCCAATAAAAATGTGTAGAAAAACCTTGATATGCATTACATAAGGCTACATTGTAAGATAAGATAAGAAAAAAGAAACTTTTATTATTCCCACAAGATTGAAATGTGTTAATTTGTTGTCCACAAACATTGGGTATATATACTATAGATAAGTAAATAACAGTTAAGTGAATAATAATACCCCTTGTAGTTAGGAGTCTATTATTGCACAATGTAGAACATAGTACATATGTAATACTGACATAAGTGATGATATTCCACATGATAAGACTATTACACATAAAGAAATGATCCAGCACCCATTTAGAAAACTTCACGATACTGCATATAGCAAGACTATTGCATACATTTTTTGCCATACTGTTCATGCAATGTAAAAATCTGTGTG
This sequence comes from Ladigesia roloffi, assembly GCA_037577295.1. Lineage (NCBI taxonomy): Eukaryota > Metazoa > Chordata > Actinopteri > Characiformes > Alestidae > Ladigesia > Ladigesia roloffi. The sequence continues at coordinate 7,397,333 of JBBKCR010000038.1, forward strand.
TGGTAATTAGCTACTGACCACAACAAGAAGAACCATCATGAACAAGCCTTGCTATGACGCAAGGAGACAAAACAGCACTCGTGAGTCACCGTCCGCACTGGCTCACCAGATCATCAGAAGATGTCAGATATGCGTGATAAAAGGCATGTTCTGTCCACCTCTGCACAGCACACATCTTTATGCTGATGACTCTAAAAAAACAACCCTACACTCTACCCAGACTATACAAGTTTATCACAGCGGTGCTGATTTGATTAGAGTTCATGGCGAGATTCAGTACTGTCACAACATGGGTGTCTTTGATTTCCTGGCGAAGGCGGTGTGTCGGCGCACATACAGGCAGCTGTTCATCATGGTGACAGGAATGCATGGAGCGCTCCTGCAACGCTTGCTGTGTTTTCTTCCAACAGTAGAGGTTTTTCATCCAGGAGCATCCTATCGCTGTGCATGTTACTGTTTACACATCTCTTAAACATCCCATTATCAATCAACTGATTAAGAAGCATGTCTGTAGTTAAAAGGGTGTTAGAGGAGGGAAAGCACTAAACAGTGCAGGTTAGGAACAAGACTAATATCTCCACTTTACACTATTATAAATGAAGGTGCCAACGTGTTCATTGGCATGGACTTTTTCACTCTTCTCCAAAATACAACCCAATGGACTAGTCCCTACGGTTACTGTAAATATCCTATTTGTAAGACTAATTATATTAGTCTATAATGATCCATTTTTGTGAGATGTGAAAATGTTTCTTAACTGTAATGAAATACATCACAATATACAGCGCCTTGATAAGCTTTCTCAATGTACTGTGATAATGATTTGCAGAAGACAGACTGTATATATAATAAAAACAGCAAAATGTATCTCATTTAATTGTATTTACTGTAAAATACACTGAATATCTCACAATGCAATGCTGTACTTTTTTTTGGGTTGTGGCTCCAATGGTTCTTTTGTCAAAAACACATAATTGAGTCCCATCAGTATTGTGATATTGTGTTTTTGCGTATTGCCCACCGTTCCTCCTACAAAGTTTGATTCCAAACTTGACCTTACAAACCATTTCCCCTTACCAAACATTTACACAGGTGATTCAGCATATCAGATTCTTCTGAAGACGTTGATTATCTGGAACAGGTGTGGCTGACTGTAGCTGGAACAAGACTCAACCGGACCATTATAGCTGTCCCTGCTTTATATCAATTTAACTGTGATTTTATTCATTCATTCAAGTCAGTCAACAAACATTTAGATAATGGTGTAACTTGATTCAGCATAATTAACTAAACCTCAGGCAAAAAAAGAGTTTGGTACGTGGTAATAGTAACAGAACGTTTTTAAAACGATTCTTTATACAATATGGTTTCCATCATGAACAACCACTTGTGCATTGAAATTCAAAGTCACTGTTCCACATACAACCACTGCCTTTACTAAATCCTTCCGGAACCATTTCTAAGGTTGATGAGACACTATGCTGCACCAATATTGGATGCTTCAAATAACAAGGATGGGTGCCTTGACTCACGAATCCAAATGAAATGAGGTTTAAACATCAACAAAGGGAAAGGACGCAATCAGGACACCAGGCATGATCTGTCCAATCAGTTGACCAGCTTGATACCATCAACCATCAACCGCCTAGCAGAACTATCAACATCATTTCAGTGCAAAACCATCTCCTGATCGAACGAGCGTTTCCACTTCTCAATAACACAAAGCAACCAAGACCCCACTGGACCCAATCTGCATCCGGAGGCAGCCGGGGAAATAGCTATTACATCAAATCTACAAATCCTGCGGATGCACAGCGCCGGACTAAAGGCTTTGCTGACACCGGAGAACCTGCTGCCGCATGACAAATAGATCATGCAAATGACCTCGCACCGATTCAGAAGGGAGCGACCACATAAGGTGGAAGGAGGTAAACGCCATCCATCAACAATTGCTATGTCCAAACACACGGAGAAGTCACTCATCAGGGTTCTGCGTGTACCGCCTTAACACACTCAGCTGCAGACAGCTAGTTCAAACGCTCGCATGCAGGACAAAAAGACACACACATGCCAAAATCTGCAAAGACTTATTAAGACATAAGAATAAACTAAAAGGCATCACTTGGTCTGTCTGTCTGGGCACCTTGTTGGCTGGCTATCTATATAGGCAAGCCAGTCTCTCATCAATAATGCAGCAGAAGTTCATGTTTATGCAATGGAGAGCACATATGCATGCAAGGTATTGTACATCCTGACAAGCCCCTTAACATGCACACGCGCACACACACACACCATAGTCTTGTCGGACTCGTATCTGTTCCACAATTAAGTCACAAAATGTGCAAATGGCACATCAGTGACTGAGAGCAGCACAGGTGAAAAAACAGATGCAACAGAGAATAAAAGGGTATTAAATACTTACCTTTTTCCAGCACTTCTTTTGTTATTGTTTTAATGCAGCTTCTTAGCGCTTCATGATAGCACAGTACACAGAAAAAAAATAACTGTAGTGGCATGGTGATATGCAAATTAATGGATCACGCTGAATACAGGGGCATTTATTATTCATAAATTACTCATGTTTATGCAAATCAGGCTACACACAGCTACTGAAATGGGGGGTTGGTAATTCTGGCTTGTCGCAGATACAGACAACATGAGCTGCCTAAGCAAGCTGAGGCTTTTTTGTTCTCTGACAATTTGTTTTCTAACCAAATGTTCAGTCAAAAAAATTAATCTCCAGTTATTTTTTATACTTCGATTTAATCATTGAAACGACAAAAGGTTTTGGGCCCAAATTATACAGCACATTTTTCACGTATTCACTTCCATTCATTTCATCTTACTGTAATGCCACTGAGGCTAAAGCCAGTTCAGAAAATAGCAGTGGTCACTCTAAGGCCGTAACACGATCCGTGATAATACAAGACAGCTTTTGAATAAGCCATCACAACCTGATCCAGATTAATCTTCGTCACAACGTGGGCTCCTGCAATTACAAGTGCACAAAAGCCCACAAAATGACATGAGAGAAAGCCAGTTCCTCCAGAATCATTTCTTGTCATATTCCTTGTGAGGGACAGGAATTAATTTCCACTTGGTGCTGGGAGTATGCTGACTCTCAAATCACACTGAAACATACCAAGCAAATCACAGACATCAAGGAAGTATAAAAAACAAACATTTATGTTTTATGCAGAAATTGGTGGAAACATGAAAAGACCAACTGTGGCCCCCTTGGTCCCATCATGGCACTGTGTGAGGCACAATAAGCACAATCAATTCTTTCTAAACCAACTATCAAATTTCATTGAAAATGTAACACAAGAAAATATATAAAAACATTAATATAATGTGAAAAATAATGACAGACCAAAATGATATAGTAAAACTAATCAAATGTGTTCACATTTCAGTCCCTAAAGGTGAGGGAGCTTAAAAATACACATTTGAAACTGTGGCCAATAGCGACCTCGTGTGGCCATACTATAAACTTGGAATGTTTTCATTTGGTCCTTTTTGCCCTCGAGAATATGCCAAAACAGAAGCCCCCAACAGTCAGGGACGACTTTAAACTCTTCCATAAACAACTTATTAATAACAACTGAGTGCAACAATGTGAATCCCAAGGAGGCTTCTGTAGATTACAGTCAAAGGCACCAGTGACTAAATACTTAAGTGGAAATATTCTCTTTGAGAAAAGTGCGAGGGAACAGAGAGGGACTGATGCCCTTTATGGTAAAAGAATAGCGGAACACATTCAGATCGGTTATAAAGTTAAGTGAGAACAAAAGCTGCAAGACTGATTGAGCACTTTACCTACACAAGACCTAGTCTAACCCACTGGAACCCACTTTCCTTCAGGGTTTGTGTGTAAACAAAAGCCAGAGAAGACGATCATGTCTCGATTCCTGATAACAAAATGAAAGATTCCGGCAACACTTTTGTTTGACCTATGCTGAGTTTTCAGTATTGCAGACATCAAGACAAATGTGCATTTGGTAATTCGTTCTAGTGTCATCCTACACAATAAACAACTACCTTGTGTGTATTGAAGCAGCATGGGTGTCACGAACTGTACAACAGGACTTTCTTATTTAAAGCTAAAGTTGCCAGTTAAAGTTACTGTTCAAGGGCTGCAGGTTTAAATTTAAAAAAAAAAAGAAAACCAAAATATTAACAGATGATAATGCCAAAATTTGAGTGTGAACATCTGGCTTCATCCAAAATCCACTGTAAATTCTGCTGATTTAAAGCTTACTTTGATCAAGCATTAGTGCAGTAGGCACAGATTTTTTTATTAGAGCTTTGGAGGGCTCCATTGTGTTGATATCTAAAACTGAATGAAATTTTGACACCAAAATTGAATATACATATTCACATATGTGGTTCGGATGTCTTCAATTATTCACATAAGCAGCCAGTGTTTCCCCGTCCTTTAATCGGGCCAGTTTAGATATATTTAGAGAGTATATTAGTGTGCAACTTAAAAGTATTGTTAACTTAAAGGTAATTTTGTATGTGCAATTATATTGGACCTGGAATGTGTTCTTCATAGAAAAATATGCAGTTTAGACACCAAGTCCAGTGACTGACATTAGTTCATTTAGTCCCTTTCACTCAGGCCAGGAAACTGTCTTGACTGCCCAGAGACATGGATCTTTTGACTACACTAGCCACCTCCGTCTCGAACTGATGGAGAAGATTGAAGTCGCAGAATCCTCGGTATAACAGGCCTGTGGCTAAAGTTTTCATGGCCTCCCTCATCTGGTGAAGCGAGGGCACTGTGATGGTCTGCATGTCTCCATTGATGGTGGCTGTGATCACTGTGGGATCTGGTTTAAGTGCAAGAGGCTCACTCTGCTCCAGAAGGGATCCCAGTGGCTCCACCACCCTGGTTCCATTCTTCACTCTGGCCTCCTGGTCCTGGAGGGTTTCAGCAAGGGGTAGAGCCCCAGTGTCCGTCTTTGATCCCTCTGTGTCCGGGTAAACGTTGAACCTCTCCCTCACAGCCTTCTCCCTCCTTTTGAATCCGCTGTACCATCTCGGCCTCGCCCTGAAATGCGCTATCTCCATGTACGCTGCCAGCTCCATGGCCTTCTTGTGGATCAGGAGGTCTGATGGTGGGGCACCCTTACTCCTGCAGCCGTCGATCCAGCGCCAAAGCGCGGCCTCCAGCCTCGACACCTTGCCGGTGCGGGCGTGCGGGTCTCCCTGCGCTATGCAGCTCCTGTTTCTCAGGAGGGTGCACAGCACGGACTGGGTCACGTTCAGCCGAATCGCAGCCATCTTCTGGCTCATTCGGGGCAGCTGATCGTACAGTTCCAGCAGTCTGCGCTTCTCCTCCAGCGTGAAGCTTTTCCTCCGGCCGGCCATGCTTGTTTACACTGGTTCACCAGAGACGCCACCGCGCATGCGCCCCTTTTCGTATAATTGTAAATATATAAATATATTTATTTAATTATATATTAAGTTAAGGCAAACAACCCATTCATACTATGGGACTGTCGATCCAAGTTTTTGCAAGTTTTTCTGGTATGATTTATGAAGAAATACAAGTAATATAAAAAATGGTACATTGAGCATCTGGTACCAGGCAGCACAGAAAGAGTACAAATCTTTAATACTTATTTAGGTTTTTATACTACTCGAACAGTGCATTAACATTATTAAAAAAAACGTGTGTATTATGTAACTTTGTCCACAAATCGCGTTTACATTGTGTTTGAAATAATCAAATGATTATTTATTATTCATTTCATTGTGTTTTTTTATGAACCATGACCTGGGCCGTGGTGCAAAAACCGTTTAAGGACAAACTTTAATATTGTAATGTAAATGAATAATTATTAATTAATTATATATCAATTAAAAGTATTTTTAAACTCTAAGCTCCTATTTAGAATCACAAAACTTTATTCTTTATTAATTCCGGAGGTCACACAGAGATAAAAAAAACAAGAACAGCATAAAATAAAATATAATCTCTAACTATATCCAGCAAAAAAATTAGAAAAAACTATAATATACACACAAACACTGGCCATAAATACCACAGATAAGAACCTTAGATTTAAGTGAATTACTAATGACACAAATTGTAGTTTAACACGTGGAGATCAGTAGAATATTAGTAATATGGACAAAAGTTGTGATATTCACATGGTAAGACTTCACATAAGAAAATAGTTCAGCATCCATTAAAAATCCTCACAAACCTTATATTGTTTTGTTATATGAACTAAAAAGGAATTGAACTAGAAAGCCTGAAAACGTCCTATAGCCAATTTCCCTGTTTTATCAAATTAAAATATACGTTGAGGAGCTGCATGTGTAGACATTTCCTTTTTACTTTATTTCATTTTTTAGCCTATAGAAGAGGCAAATTGCTTACCTGTTTTAAAACGTGTCGTTAAATTTAAAGGTTTCGATTTTAGATTAGTTCTTTTACTGGAGACCCCGGACAGCCAGGTGGCAGTGGAGCTTCTTTCTGGTTCCACAGTCAACTGCAGAAGAAGTTGGTGGTTTTGTTTGGAGCTGCAGTACTAGATCTGTTGCGATTCCACACTTTCTCAGGAAAGAAACCCAGTGAACACTAAGGTAAGATTCGTGTTGCTTTTTTGTTCCACCAAGTCTAGTAAGTTGTATATAAACGAAAAAAGTTTGACATAAAGGAAGTAGTTTAATGGTGAGCGGTCAATTAGGACGCTCAGATCTGAGTGATGAGGTGCATGTGGGGTTTCTGAGAAGAGACTCTAAAACTTGTATATTGTATTTCCCCTGATATGTTTGTATTAATATGTCAAAGGAAAATAATTAGCATTTTGGTCTAGCTAAATCATTAATAATTAATAGGAAATTGAATAAACAATATTCAGTACAAACCACAGAGTAACGAAATATAAAACAAAACTGTAAATATGAACGTAACAAGAATTAAAATGTGACGTTGGTGAAAGGAGACGTTAAATTGATTGTTTTTTTTAGCTGAATGTTCATCATAAAAGAAGTAATATGTAGAGGTGTCAGGTGGGAGTGGTGGGACAGGCATTGTGTTGATGCGGACCTGAGAGTGTGAAGTCATCCTTACTGTGAATGATGGAACACACACACACACACACACACACACACACACACACACACACACACACACACACATAATAATACAAAATATGTCAACAATGATTTTGTAGTGAGTAAAAAGGTGTATGTGTATAGAAACCGAAGGCTGTTTCCTCGGTTGAACAAGGACTATTGTTGCTATTTAAAAAAAAAAAACGTAGGCCTTTGCTGCCAAGAAAGGGCCAATATCTTAAATAATATTTTACAAATGTATCATTTGTATTTGTTCATGTATCACAACACTAAAATTTTAATGGTGATTGCCCATTCTTTGTCTCTTAGAATTTAACCAACTCTTTTGTTAAGGCCTGTTCACAGCAAGTATTATATTTTTAGACAGTTTGGACATATGTAATCACATCTCACTGTGTTGTATACCTTATTTTAAAACAATTAGCATACCTTAAGTGTTCATGCACAAATGAAATATGTATCTGTCCATTGTACATACCAGGCCAGTGGTCACACCAAAATACACTATATAAAATGTAAAGCTGCAAAGGTAACATTTATTTGTTGTGGATTAGTAGAGCAGAGACAGTATTTGTTTGAATCATTGGTCAAATCTAGACAGTGGTCCAGAGGAATACGTTTTTAAACCACCCTATATGGATGACAGTATTGGGTCATCTGACCGTTGGATCCCTATTGCAGCTATAACAGCTTCCACTCTTCTTGGATGAATTTCCACAAGCTTTAAGAGTTTCTGTGGGAATTTGTGCCCACTCACTCTGTAGAGAATTTGTAAGGTTAGACACTGATGTTGGACAAGAAGACCTGGCTTCTCCAGTTCGTCTCAAAGGTGGATGGGGTTGAGGTCAGAACTTTGTGCGGGCCGGTCAAGTTCTACAACACAACACAATTCATCCAGCCATGTCTTTATGGAGGCACAGTCATACTGGAACAGAAAAGGTTCTTCCCCAAACGGTGTCCAGAAAGTTAGAAGCATGGCATAGTTCAAAATGTCTTGCTGAAACATTAAGACTGCCCTTCACTGGGAGTAAGGGGCCTAGCCCAAATCCTGAAAAACAGATACTTTCGTCCGAATAATGTAGTGTCTGCCACTGCGTTAGCAGTGGAAAGCCTGTAAAAGCTATTAAATCCAACAGTATGTGAACTACTTGCTAACATATTTTAATGTCTACAGCGTTTTGAGCCATGTATCACAACAGCTCCCAAAAGAAATACTGGACTTTTGCAAGCGAGGCAGAATTGGATAAATTAAGATATGAGGCTAATCAGAAGTTCCGCTCAAAAGCCCTCGATCTCCGAAAGGTAAGAAATATTTTCAGGGTTGGCATGTGGTCACAAAGCTTTAATATTAATCCTATAGTAAGGAACATAGTAAGGAAGGTCTTATGTAATACAGTTTATAGGTAAAATGTAAAAGAATAAAAACAAGGCACCTAAATTTAACATATATCCACAAAGGTTTTTTGGATCTTATGGACACAGTGTAAGCTTGCCTGTGTCATAGTGTAAGCTTGCCTGCATAGGTATGTATTTAAATACATCTTGCACAGAATTGATATACAAGAATACCAAACTAACTAGAGAGAAAAGTCCTGAGGAATATTGTTCCTAATCATCTTTGTGGATGTATGGTGCAAAATTAATGAACAGAATTCCAATCATTTAAAAGTGGCCAAAACTTAATGTAAGGGTGTTTAGCAGAAAGGGATGCATGAAAACAAAGCAAAAGACAAGTGCAGGGCTTGGATGTGGGGATGGATATGTGTGTGGGGGGGAGTGTGGCCTGAGGTTTCATGTGAGGTTTCATTTGGTCACTGTATGGGGATTGAAATGTACTTTTTCTGAAATTGCTTTCATTAGAATTGGGTGAAAAATGAATAGAAGTGTATTGGGGGGTGGATGGGCAATCGGCAAGGAGAGGACTGCTGATTGAAATGACGGGGTTTGTGTGTTCTGAGTTTGCCTGAGGTATCACATTAAGTTTTTGGATGAAACATTTCCAAGCAGGACGCTCCAATTCATTTAACTGGCAAGCCCGTGATACCAGTAAAGAATTTATAGATTTCAAGATGCTGTAACCTTGCTGAGGCATTTTAATTTTGTTTTTTTTTTTATTTTTAATTATTGCTTTTTTTCTCTTCTTAACAGCCCGGAATAAGCGACTCCTCATTCCTTGATCCCCATGAAGAGAAAGTGATTTTCAAACACTATGAGAAGAGACTTCTGGACTTCTGTGCGATATTTAAACCTGCGATGCCAAAAACTGTAGTGGTAATAATTCAAATTCAGTCAAAAACATTTAACAGCGCTGTAACTAATTATTCATTTATTGTGAGGCTCTCACTAATACACATGAGATACACATAATCAAGTGTAATAGAATATTTTATAAAGCAGTGGCAATCAGATCACATTATTTCACATTCACATTTTTTCTTTGTATTCAATTAATGGAAACAATGAAAATATAGACACATTCCTTAGTGAGGGCCTGTTAATGTATATCTGTCATTATTGATGCATTTTAAAATGTTTATTGTTTCGTTTTAGGGTACAGCTTGTATGTATTTCAGGAGATTTTATGTAAACAACTCTTTAATGGAGTACCACCCGAGGACCATAATGTAAGTAATCAGTTAAATTAACATTGAACTTTTTATAAACATTATATAAAGGACGAGCTGATCAATCCAAGTCTTAGTTGTAGAATTGTTCCCACACCAACACACCCACTTCAGCTCAGAAATGGTGTTAATTAATACAGTAGCTGCATCAGGTGTGATGGGTTGAGAGGAACCCCAGCACCGCAGTTGAGCAGCAGTGATTTGAGCTACACTTTACGGACAAAAGTATTGGGACATGAACAGGGACTTTAATTAACATTGCATTCAAATACATAGATTTTAATATGAAGTATTTCCCCCTTTGCAGCCATGACATATTCCACTTTTTTTAAAGACTTTTTTTAAAAGACATTTGTTTAAAGACATTGTGTCTGTGGTAATTTGTGCCGATTCATTCTGTCGAGCATTTTTGAAGTCAGACACTGATGTTAGATGAGAAGGTCTGGCTCACATCTCTGTTCCGGTTCATCCCGAAGCTGCTGGATGGAGTTGAGGTCAGGGCTCTGTGTCAGTCAAGTTCTTCCACACCGAACTCATCCAGCCATGTCCACAAAGTTGGAAGTATGGCGTCATCCAAAATGTCTTACTATGCTGAAGCATTAAGATTGTCCTTCACTGGAAGTAAGGGACCTAGACTAAACCCTAAAAAAAACAGCTCGTCGCAAAGTTCTTGTCCATATAGTGTATCCTCAAAACATTCCCCTTGCCCTTGTTGTCTTCTCCTGCTTCTCCTCTCACCACTCCTCATGCTCCTCTTTCTTATTTAAGCTGTAGGAACAGAAACACTAAACATCTGCATGTTACCAGCACCAATATCTATGATTGGTCTGTCTCAATCCAGTCCGTGGGTTGTATTATAATCAATAAAATTACACTCCATTGTGGACCTTCTACTCGCTTTTGTTTAATACACAACAGAAATGAACACAAAAAAATTTGCAACATGCACACAGGAAATACCTTTTCAATATCTTTCACTACTAACAGAACGAAAGTTTCTCTAACATGCTGCTCCACGGAGCACGCTACAGGATTTAAGGGAATATGTGTGTCAAAATGGCAGTAACAAATAAAAATGATTTGCTTAAATTGCGTGTTTTCTGAAGGGAGGTCTCTGTTCTTTCTTTAGGCTGACTTGTACATACCTGGCCTGCAAGGTGGATGAGTTTAATGTCTCCTGCACGCAGTTTGTAGGGAATCTTCAAGAGAATCCAGCAAGTCAGGAGAAGGCACTTGAGCAGATCTTGGAGTACGAGCTGCTCCTCATTCAGCAGCTCAACTTTCACCTGGTGATACACAACCCATACCGGCCCATGGAGGGTTTTCTGATAGACATGAAGGTAGGACAATTCATCCAGTGTGGAGCTAGGGATAATGGCAATATGCCAAAAATAGAATGTCATGATACAGTGATCACATTGATTTTTCTTTTTGGGCTTAATATATTTTAAACAGCCAGAGAGTTCAGTATTGTCATTTAAGCAGGTCCAGTTGTGCTGCATAGGGCCCAGATTTGTAATCTCCCATTAACAGAATGAAAACAGTTCTGAGAGCTGAACTCCATTTGACTCTATTTCCAGTGATCATGCAGGTGGAAAATGTTCTCCAAGTACTGCTGATATCTCGTGTTAATTAATATATGGTCACTGTGCGCCTCTACATAGAGCTTGTCATGAGCTATTTGGGTCAGTTGCTGATGAGATTTCTCACAAAGTGTCCCTCAAGGAGATTATTATCCAAAAACTGATGATGGTGATGTGGTCTTTTTCTAGACGAGATACCCGCTCTTGGAGAACCCAGAAATGCTGAGGAAGAATTCAGATGATTTCCTCAACAGAGCTTCAATGACAGACACCGGCCTCCTGTTCTCGCCCTCGCAGATCGCCCTGAGCGCCGTGCTGAACAGTGCAGCTCGTGCCGGTCTCAGCATGGAATCGTGAGTTCACTGAACACTGTCCTATATGGAGACCAGATGTTTTTTTTTTTCTTTTGAATAAGATGTTCAAAAATAAGATCACGGTTTAACTTCTATGCACCTGATTAGGCTAATCACTGAAAAAGGTCAAGTCTTGCCAATAACAGAAGTGAGAATGTATGTCCCCATTAGACAGTCCTCACTTTGGGCTTGAGTTACATGCCTTACTACAGAAAACCTGACTTTATGAATTCCCCAGGAGGAAAGCTCCTCATGGACCACTTCAGCATGCATAATTTTCCCTCTAATACATGGTTGTGCCTTCCCTTCACTTGAATGAATTGCCAGTTCTGTCCAGTAAGGACTACACAGAAATAGGTCTTATAATGTGTTTGTGTGACTGGTTCGACAGGCATGGAGGGACACTTTAACTGACCAGACCTCAATCCCAATTCTCAATATGGAACAACAGGTGAAATGCTAAAACACAGGGAAGTCAAACTGAATGTTTGTGAGCTAAAATGGACACAAGAGGCTGGTAACCAAGTAATGGAACCAAACTGAAGCATATTTTATTTAGTTCAGTGTGCTCAAAACGCCTGGAGATGGTTTGTGAAGATAAAAGGTTCCAAGATGAGACTTTCCCTGATTTGAATTATAGGCTGGTCCCTAGTTATGATTGTTGAAATGTAGTGCATATCAGCATGTCTTTGTGGGGACTTCAGTGGTAACATAACTGTTGACCTGTTTGTACACAGATACCTCACTGAATGCATGGGGCTGAAGGATGATAAAGAGACTCTCTCAAAGTTGTATGATACAATGAGGCGTAAGTATTAATCTTGTGTTACGTACATAATAATTAGATGCTTTTCCATGAGATGTTGGACCACTGTAGGGGTGTGAACTCGTTGGGTCAAACCCTTTATGGTTAAGTACGGCTGGACAGTGTTGTGCAAGTTCACACTTTCATGAACTAGTTCAAAGTTCAGTTCACACATGCTCAAAGTGAACTGTTCACGTTCATAGCTCACAATTTAAATT
>JBBKCR010000038.1:7413056-7426071 GCA_037577295.1 Ladigesia roloffi
AAATTCACCTTCGACTTGGATGCCCTGGGGGTAAGCAAATAAACATCAGATTTTCATTTTTGGGTGAACTGTTGCTTTAATGTGGCACTTGAGGATGTCAGTAATTTGCTTTATAAAATATGGACAGTGTCTAATATATGTGGAACTTATTTAAGGTTTAAAACTGTAAGGAGAGAATCTGTGTTTGAGAAGGAAGTAGGCAACAGAATTATAATACAAACAGTTTTATTCAGCCGGGTCGGTTGCTTGGTGTCCTGGTATCTAAGATGCAAAAAGTTGTGACTCGTTCAATTGAGTAGAAAAATAAAAATACATGAGCTTTCAGAAATTCACAGGAGTCGTATCACATCGGTGTCATGCTGTTGGTCAGGTCAGTTAGACCCTCGAACACAGCTAAGCTACAGTAGGGTTTAACAAAGGCCATTGCCTTGCAGCTACAAAACAGGAATATTTTGGTATATAGTGAAGAAGGAAAAAAAATCAAGTTTGTGGAGGTAAGTACATGCCTAATTTCAGCAAAAATAATTACCTTTGAAGACTACCTGGACAAGTTATCACATATAAAACTGGTTCATTGGCAAAGCTGTGTGTAAACAGGAAATGAATATTTTACCGTCACAAAATTGACCAACATGATAATGGGGGGAAGTATACAGGTGTTTTACACAATGTAAAATCAAGGTAAATGGATATCATTTCTTGCATAAATCACACTATAAACACTGTCCTACTGAGTATGACCTGGCTGTTGAACTTAGGAGCTTCGTCAGCATTGCATTTCTTCACAATAGTTGCCTAACTCGAAGTGATGCCGTCCAGATGAACTTTCTCCATGTCACAGATTAGGTGTGAAACCTTGGGTGCAGCTTATCAAATGTAAACACATGCACAGAGCTGGGAGGGGGGGCTACTAGAAACGTATGTCCTTCAAACGTTAACGCGCCTCGTCCATCACGCAGATGCTGGTTTATAGATCGAAAAGCCGAAGTGCAGCATTTCATCAAGCAAAGCAGCTCAGGAAGAGTTAGGATAGGATCTTTATAGGCTGACGTCCCCAGTCGAACACAGGAAGAGGTTGCAGCACTGTGAGATTTGAGTGTAGTAGGTTGCTTAAGGCTTGTACTTGGGAGTGCGTCTCGCTTCCCTGATGGTCCTCGTCCATTCTAAACAAGTCTTCGGTGCACATGGCCTTGTTGCCAGATCTCTCCATCTTTCACAAGCGCTCTTGGTTGCATTTCAATGCAGTACAATCTCCAGTGATCTGATATTTATGTAGATAAATCCCAGTTGACTTCCAAGTTAGTCCCTTAAAGCCAGAAGGATTTAACCGCTTGTTTACAGACTTCCCAAAACATTACTGCCAGAACATCAGTTTTCAGGGGAACAAGCTTGCAGTGAAGGGCAGGTCCTTTATTTTTTTGCCCTGAAGATGATTCAAGAGGCTTAAGAGCAAATTTGCCTGCACCGGAGAGTAATTTAACAAAAATACTCTGCCACGTGGAAAACCACCTTCAATAACGTGTCACTTAAACAAGGGTGTGGGGAAAAAAATTGAGTATGGTTTGAAGAATGGTCCCCACAAAGTCACTGGTCCACAGCTGTAGTGTAGTTCTGACCTGTGTTTAGGCAAGTCTTTCCCCATACAGTGATTGTTCTCCTCATAGGACCTGGATAGTGGCAGCCATAATGGTACATTCAGGTCTGCAAAATAGAGAAAAGGTTAAGGCAACAAAGAACTGGCTTAACATGGCAAAAACTGTTCATAGACTTAACACTAATAGCCTGTTTTAGACATGGTATGAATATATAAATCCTTGTTTTAAATGAATACAGTCTTTAATAACAAAGCAAGGCTCCAAAAGAAATAATCATTTGAAAGTTAATTAGAAACCGAAGTGCTGGAGTATTACTGCTCGAATGTACACATAGTTTTGTCTCATTTACCAAATGAGGTCTAGTAGTTTAAAGAGAAATGGAATACTTACCTTGTTTTGTTGTGATGGTGACTTTCAGTGTACTATTTCTAGTATGAAACTACAAAAGACATGGACATGAGACTAAAACTACACATGGAGGATACAGAGGAACAATCAGGGATGTGTAGGGGTGACACTAAACTAAGAAGTACACGCTCCATATAATCACATCCCCAAAACGGCATGCTAAAGTTATCTGGTTTCCCAAAACGAATTCTATTCCTCTGTGTCCTTCAGGAAAAGAAAGCATGGCTATGAAGATGATGACCATGTCGTGAAAAGGGCTCTTGTAACTGAGGAGGTAAGTGAGGACTTCATTTCCTCTGAAATAATCTTCATGTCACAGTCTTCATTATACGGTTATGTAACAGTAGGTTTATCATCTGCAGGTGTGGACTGATGATGACCTGGATCTTTTGTAAAATGCAGCTTTTCCTTGAGAAATATTCTTGTCAGAAAGACACAATCCTGAATTTGTCAGGTTTACAAAGCTACTTAATCCACTTGTGTGAAGCCAATATTTTCTGATTTTGCCACTTAGTCCTACTGACAATGTGTGAGGATTTTTTTGTGCTATATTGTAAATACCTAGACAATATTTACCCTCTCGTCATGCAGATTTATTTACTTCACTGAAAATAAAATTTTTGTACTTAACATTTCAAGTGTTGTTTTTTTTTTTTACAAAAATATAAAGGAAAAAATAGCTACAGAAACTCCTGGACATTAGAAGAAGGAAAAATTGATTTCAGGCATCACTCCAAAATGAAACTTCTTTCGTGCTTTACACCACACCAACCGATCGGAGGACAAAAGTCAGTCAGTACTTTATAAACTGTTTAATAAGTGCATGCATTCCTGATACAGTTTCTACTATCATAGATTTTGTTTTACTGCTGTAAACATTTTGTTTACTCTTCCACTGAGAACAAGTCTGGCTTCTGAATTACTCAGTGAAGACTGAACCAAGCCAAAAAAAATAAAAATATCACGCAGGGAAGATTACTCAAATTATATACTCATGATTCCAGCAAGAGAATTTATTGTTCTGATATAAAATAATCTTACTCTCTTAAAAAATCCAGTCTACACCACATTCATAACTAGAGGAAACAAAGAAAACACTAGTTTGAGCACATTTTTGCAAATTCATGACATTGTAACTCGGTAACAAATTACAGTATCAAAAGCATCATAGCTCATACTCCAGTTACAGGAGATCGCTGCAGCTTCATGTCAGTTGAGTTTATGTAAAGAAGACCAAAAAAAAAAAAAAAAAAAAACACTTTGGCAACTGTTGTTCAATGGTATTCTGAGTATTGTGGGTCACTATTTGGACCGCTTTTGGAAGAAAACAAAAAGGAAAGCAAAAAATATGGATCCAGGATGAGGGGCACAGTCAGACTGAAGTTGCTGTGTATATAGCTTAAAGTCATTGGTGCAGGATTTGGGCCCCAGGCTTTTTTTCCCTGTTTGTTTCACTGCTGTAGTTGTCTAGTTCTTGTGGCGTGGCAGAGGCAGGGGAGGGGGAGTTGGGGGCAGGGATGAGGAGAGGTTGCCATGGTGATGAGGGTGAAGCATGCTGGGTTCCCACTGGCTACTCCATGGAGACGGAGACAGACAGAGACAGACAGACAGTAGGAGATGGAACTACCTGTTGCTGTTGGACAAGGCGTAGTGCACCTGTTTCTGCTGGAGGAGCTCTGTGATGGCCAGCAGCTTTTTCAGCACATGCTGCAGGGATTGGAAAACAAAAACTGTGAACAAGCAGTATTTTAATGAAGCACAGCTGAAAACAGTAACCCTTAGTTAAAACTAGTCAGTGTAAAAAGTATTCGGCTGGTTGACGACAATTCTCCCCCTATACATTTTTTATAGAATAAGTTTTGTATGGTTTTTCACAGATACATTTTTGGTCCTGACTATACTTAGACATAAGAACAATTACACTAAGTTTTATTCTTAGAGTAATCCACCACCCAGTAAATACTCATGAGTTGTTTTGGTCAATGATGAAAAGGATAAAAGTTGCTAAGTAATGATGCCGAAAAACGGACTACACTTTCAAATTACATAAATTAATTACATTTAATTATCAAGTGCACCTTTATGGTCTATGTGCTGCTATAATGTCTCGAACTGATTAAATAGACAGTTAATGTAGAGACAAGGTAGTTGTACCTAACAAAGTAGCCCATCTGTGTATATTAGCCTTATTAAAATAATGGTATATCAATTTCTGTTGCCCTTATTCGATTAAAAAAACTATCAGGAGCAAAGTTCCTCACATATTTGTCTGAATGCTTGTTTCAAATGGACGCCTGGTTATTCCAACAGACTCATACCTGCTGTGCTCCTCTCTCATTGCTGAGGGTGCGTAGTTCATCCGAATGAGTAGCACATATCTCATGCAGGGCAGCAAGGTCTCGGGACAGGTCAGTCCTAAAGTGCTCTACAGCATCAGGCAGGTCGGGGACATTCTGAAGACCCATAACGAAACAGCCTTTACCATTTCTCCCATTACTATAGCTGTGCAATAGCACTATTTATACATTAACAAGTGAAACCCTTTACTCCAAATATACATACACTTAACACAGTGTAAATCAAATTTTTGGCTGAACTATCACGTTAAGCCTACTTGTAGATTATCAATAGTCAATTTTTCAACTTTTTAAACCCATCCTACAGATTCCTGAATACAGCGTATTTCTATTTAAAAAATTCCAGTTAACTTACCCCCAATTCATCCAGAAACATGATCATCCTTTGTTTGTTGTTCTTAATAAATGGATTTACTCCTTCCATATACGGCTCCTAGATCAAAAATAGGAAATAGCATTACATTTTCCTTTTCCTTGTAAAAAAGCCAGTGAAGATTACACACTCAACTAAATGCTTTTAAAGCAAACCTTGGCACCAAATTCCACCAGATTAGCCAGGTTCTGGACCGATTTGGCCACCAGGGTGAGCGTTCGGGCTGCGGTGGGCGATGGGGGGTCTGCAAAGTGCACAAAACTCAAGTTACATTGACTCCCTGTCTTTTGTATTTTGACACCAAATTAATGCACACCACTATCCAAGAAAGCACTTGACTTCAATGATCTACATCCACAAATCAGTTCTCACGTTACATATTTTAATTTGTCTCTAACTTGTATAGAGCCGTGCCCTCACCAGCAATGATGTTGAACATTCTGGGGTTGAGAATGGCAGGGCAGATCAACCGAAGGAAGACAAAACCACTGCAGACAGACCAGAATAGAATCATCTTACTCAACTGAAACAAAAGACTATACCTTTGGGCGAGTGAGTGACTTTAAAAATAGGTAGAAAACAGTATGGTGGCTAACCTCACAACTCTGGTCCGCATTGTAGTGTTTGTGGGCCATTTCTGCTGGACAGATTTCTGCAGACACCCGTAGATAAACCTCAAAGATCTGAAACAATGAAAGCAGAGGAAGGTTATAACAGCCAGTCTGGATACCAGATCTAGTCAAAAACTAGTATAAATCAGCTGTGTGTGTGTGTGTTATTGTGCTTACGGAGGCAAAATCTCTGCAGCCATAAAGATTTTCTCCACCAGCTCAGATAGGATGGTGAGCAAATTGATCAGGTTTATATTTACATCCTCGTTCTTCTCCAGTTTGGACGGGTTAAGCTTCAGAAAATAGAGGAATATATGTGGATTAATTTACTGACTAAAGTCATCTTATTTTGAACAGAGGCAAACAACAAACTGCACGCTTCAGCTATGACAGGGTAATAACATGAAAACAGGAAGTTGTTTAGCACCAAAGCATTGTGTGCTATAATATGTTAATGTTAGCATAATCACAGACACAAGCATTGCTACTTATGTTGTTAGTTATGTGCAGTATAATAATCAAATATCAGCCACCAGTGGGTAATATATAGATGTTAGAATATATATTTGTTAAAACTCTTGATTCCCAACAGTGTTAAAATAAGGGATTTGGATCAAAGTTAAGATTTGGTTAGGGCATCTAGGTACCACTCATTTGAAGGTGCTTAACTTATAAAATGAAACACCAGCAGACATAGAAGATTGAAATTGCTGGGCTGCATGAGCTATGAGGAGCTAAATATTTACGAAGGTAAAAAGAAACATGCTAAAATCATGCATGGACAAACCTCACAAGACTGCTTGCTTTCCATGATCTTGAGAATGGTGTCTTTGAGGGCATGGTGGACGAAAGGTGTAGCAGTGGCCTTCATGTACTGCTCCATCAGGGTGCTGGCCAATGTTGTGGCACGGAAGAGAGTGGTAGCTTCATCTAGACAAACAAAGTGCACATTACGATCATCACTGGCTTTATTTACATTCACAAAGATTCAAAACAGGTATTTAAATCCTGTGTAAACAGTGTTATGATTTATGCTGAACCAGTCTGTTCTGTACCTTCCATTTTAATCTCTCGGTCATTAAGAGTCCTCAGCAGGGGAGCCTCCGCTCTCTCGTGCCTGAAGATCCTGAGCAGGATGCTGGCCAGCAGGGTGCGGTCCTGCCCACATACATGGGCCAGCGCGTAGATCATGTGGAAATCTTTTTGTAGGATGAGCTGCAGAGAATACAGGAAGTTTAGGTGGAAATAATGGCTCCAAAGTTTTGTCCCATGTTTTTGCTCCAGTCTAACTCATAGTGCATGCAGATGGCGAAAAAATTTGGACCATTTTGGGGGGTGGGTGGATGTGGTAAATCAAGAAATTGTTAGAAAGGAAATTCTTTAAGCAATCTTTATTTAATCTGGCTGCTTACAGCCATAATGTGGCACAAATGTTGCCCAGTCTTTAAAAAATTAATTAATTAATTAATTAATAAAAAAAGAGCCCAACTTAGCCCTAGACTAAGCAAATATCTCTACTTTGTCATACATGGCCTAGTTCCTTTCAAACCCAGGAACACTTAACTACTATTGTTTTCCCTGCTAATGGAACACTGCGCCTGCTGCAGCTCTTACCTCTTTAAATTCACTGTACTCCTCCTCTGGCATGATTTTCTCCATGGAATAACGCGCCCGCACTCGCAGGGAGCCTGGTTCGATTCCCTTCAGAGGCACATGAGAGCTCAGCGGGAACCACTCGTCAATCATCTGGCCCCTCTGCAGCCGGTTTAGCTGGCAGCGCATGAACACTGGACGGACAAACACATGGAGCTTCATATATAACCGAACGTTTCATTTCCAATCATCTGGCCAGCAGAGGGGGCTCTAATGCAAGGCAAGGCTGATAAATGCAACAGAACTGACATGAACTGCATGTTGTTATGGGCTTATCTTTTAGTCCCGCATGTTTCCTTCTATGTATTTAACTGATTATACAGAAGATATGAATTGGTATCTGTGAACTGTAATACAGAGGTGTACTTACAAATGTCATTCTCTTTGCTCTTCTTTGTTTTGTTGCTTAGGCTGATTTCAAATCTGTTAATTTCACTGGATAAGTCACTAAAAAAATCGAATAGCATATCATTAGGAGTTGGAAACATTATCCTCTGAACAGCTTCAAACCACCTGAACACAGACATGCCTTCAACTTGGAATCTACTACACATCTACTTACTCAAAAATGAATTCCTCTGTGAACACGGGGTTCTGGCCCTCTCTTGGGTGAGTCTTTGCTACCTGCACACTATTCAGGTAGATGTTGCAGTAGGGGTTGGTGAAATGCTTTATGGGAAGCTTGTGGGCCTCTTCCACATAAAGCACTAGGCGGCTCACCTGAGAAACGAATGAGAATAGCTGTGTGATTTGATGCACAACTGAGGAGTTATTACGTCAACAGACCATATAAATTACTTATGAACCACAAAGCCTCTTACCTGACGGAGACGCTTGTTGGAAGGAGCCTGTGCAGGCTTTCTTAGGTTACTGCAGAACGTCTGCAGGCATTTCATCCAATCCTATGAATATTGGAGAGCAGGGTCAGACTGAGCATTCGTTTCAGTGACAGGATGAACGACTATTGAGCTCCTACATACCTGGGCCTGCTCAGGTATGTCCCCTGCAAAGTAGAAAATGTACTGCTCCTCGCTAAAGTGCTGAACCACAATCTGGAAACAGTTTGGCCTGCATGACAACACATAATACTGAAATACCATTTGGGCCAACAGATGAGAACACAACACGCTTAAGTACATTTAAAACTGCCTTTTGAGACCGGAAGGTGTTAGTTACCTGCCAAACAGACTGTCATGCACTCCATACACAGAGCACACGCTCAGGTCAATCAGCCCTTTGGGTTTGGTAGCACGTTTTTCGCTCTCAAAGTAAATGAGCTGAGCATCATTGCCTTCCAGGATGAAGTACAGGTTCTTCCAACGTTTTCCTTTGCCTAAAATAGCAAAAACATTTGCATGCAATGACCAAACAACAAAGTTTAGTACCTTTATGCATTGAAGTGCATGGCCTTATTTTTCAGGGCTTTATCAGGGCAGCACAAGAGCTCATTTATATTATATTTAGGAAGACTTTGACAGATATTTATTTGAATGACATTCAATGCAATATAGAATTAAATACAGCGCACATTATCATTTTGGACCACGTCTGTTATGACCGTTCATCATGAAGGCTTTATGCAATGCAAAGGGCAGCTGATGTGCTCACGTGATCATGTCCTCAGGTGCCTAAACCACAGAGAGCTACTTTCTTTATTATATAGAATCAGCCTAGTTCTGACTTTTTTTGCTCTTCCGCCCCTTTACAGCTCAGAGCCCTGCTGTGTCTGTGTGGGAAGATCAAACAGAGCCATAAGGCCATGAAGGTTTCACTAAGTAACATTAGCACACAGATTACGCCCGTTATAAAGTGCTTGATCTCCCTTTTCATCAGTTTTGTCCTGCTGAGCAAGAGCCCAAATGGAATACAAATGCATTTCAGGGTTTCAAACCAATTTGACCCATGTAAGTAGTGCTGTAAGTGCATATAAAGGCATTCAGCCTGTGCAGTTGGCTGCCATTCAGTACCTTTGTTGAACAGGAGGTATCCTTTCTTGACAATGTTTTTGTAGAAAGCATCCTTCGTTTTCCGCCGTATAGTGTTATAAATCTCTCTTCCATCAACAGAGTCCGATAGTACTTCTTGCTGCTTAAACATTTATATATTAATTTACATCATCAAAAACACTATTATGAAACTATGTAGTTCTGATTGCACCTACCTGGACCGAAACAGCATCTTTCAGGTTATAGCCCTCTACAATCTGCTCTTTTCTGTAATGCTCGATGATATCATCAACACTGCCAAGAAAAGCATTGTGGAAACACCATTAAAAGATCACCCCTGACTGACTTCCATTACTGATGACAAAAAGCATCCTCCTCTCAATATGACCATTCATCACCTGAACTGATCAGTACAATGCTTCTAATGGTTCTAACAGACTTACATCTTTAACTACCTAAAAGAATATCATATTATAAAGCTTTACAATTGCAGAATAAACATAGGGATCACATTTAATAGACAGTATATAAGCCTTTAAAAGAAGGCATCAAAATCTTAGGGTCTAAATTTGGTCCCATGATTAAGAAACTCAAGTAAATTGAACAGTATAGCAATGTTTTCATGCAGTTTGGTTGTAATTACATATGTAGATGATTCTATAAGATAAAACCTCTTTTTATGGGTAGGTGTATGTAAAGGGGACACTTATCTTAAACTAATGCTACAATGTTGTTGCAATACAGGAGCAGTATATCTCCTTATCTGTGTACCCTGTACAGCTATGGTGAGAGATTAAATGTAAATGAGCAGGAATTCCTGGGAAAGTTCTCTATAATGACAGAGCTATGGGGGTGGCCCTCTGCCTGTGCCTCAGGGGGAGCCCTCAGGCCTTGCCACTGCACTTCAAAGCCGTGGCCTCGGGACATACCTGTTGTAGTACCTCCCCCCCATCATGTACTGGTTTTTCGGGGTGGGGCAGATTTTGAACCTTTGGATGTTCTCACTGGTGCGGAAGAACAGTGAGTAGTCCCCTGGCGTGTTGTCTGACGGCCGCACCAGAAAGCTGCACACCTGGCCCACTGGAGAGTGGGAGGGAAGGAGCGAGAGAGGGAGGGAGGGAGGGAGAGAGAGAGAGAAAAAGGAAAGAGTGATTCACATGCTGCCCTCATAATGCTATAAAACAGTTATGAGGCATGGAATACTGTGATAAAAGCAGTGATAAATGCTGATGTCATGCTCTAATGTAATGAGATTATGCGCTACAACCAGGTCGTCATTCACAAGTTCGACAACAAAGGGAAGTCATTTTATCTGCTCTAAAAGTCTTCTTCAGGTTTCATTACAGTTTGTCAGTTTGAGCAAAGCATGCTAACAGTGTCCAGCACCATGGTCAAAACATCCAAACTGCAAATGAAATTAACACAGCCTTGATATGGACAGTTGTGTCAGTTACATGCAAAAATTTGCCCTCGATTAAACTCTTACACGAACACATCCTCCACAAGGAATAAGCCTAAATAAGGCAAATCTTAGTGCAGAGCCATATATATACTGGCATAAAAACAAACCAGTTATTTCAATATATGCCATAACTTTCCCATAGGTTATTTTACCATCACCTACTATATACAAAAAATACAAATGAAAAACTTGGTTATTTGTAATTGTGCTTTACAATGTGTAGCAGTGTGTGTAGCAGGGTGTGAAGCAGTGTGTGTAGCAGTGTGTGTAGCAGTGTGTGTAGCAGTGTGCTTTCTGTATTAGACATGTACTTTTTTCCATCAACAAACATGTAATTTGCCCAGGGGGCTTTAGACAGTTCTACATACAACTGTGGTACTGAAATATACACACCTGTCATCAGCAGATTGTACGCCTCTTGTTTGCTGATTTTTCCATGGTACCAGCTACAAAAGCAAAATATGAAAATCAGCAAATCAATTTGGAAGGGCAGCATTTCTGCCCGAGACTCAGTTCTGTATCAAAACATTTTACGACACATCGAATCTGAAGGAAGCGACTGCATGCTCCTGTCAACTTGTCCAAACCTTTCACATTCTCTGGTAAGATTCATGGCCTGTGTCTACTTGGCAAATGCAGCTTCTCACAATGTGCACTTATCACTGAACTCAAGGGGTCAGTAGTAGTGTGGTAAAATGCAATCTATGTTGTTCTAGGACATCTAATTCCAGTAGGGTGTATTTAGTAATTCCATGTAATGCCCTAGGTCCTGTGCAAACTGCAATTTCTTATAAAAACCATAAAAGTCATATGAGAAACTAGTTTTTGCCACAAATGACCTTCCTACACATTGTGAAACAGGGTTGCCTCAAACAGCTAGACAGGAAATTAATAAAATTTATAGTTAAATAAATAGAAAAATAAGCTGCAAGCGGTAAATTGTCTTGTTCTTTTATGCAGCCGTTAATCACATAATATCAGCTGTGGTACTATTTCAAAGAAAATATAAGGAAATATTTCATTAGGCCAAAGTCACACATGGTAGTACTTCCTTAGGCATTATATGAGGTGTGTGTTAGCGCTGTTATTTTGTTATCGATGAACATCTATATTCATTTTTCAGTTGCCAATCTTTTTGCAACAGCCATGTAAAGGGATTTGATATATTCATTTGATATCAGGAGCCCCAGAATTCTACACAGATGTGTCAGCAAAATGTTAGCAAAATGCACAGCGTAATCTGCTCTCAGTGTACAAACCTGATGATGACTGAACGTCAAGCACTACAATGTTATTCCTCTGGTGAGTGTAAAGCAGGCTTCCAGTAAAAGGCTGAGCTAAGAGTGAAGTCACTGGCCTTGAGAGAGCAGTAATACCTCTCAATTAAAACAAAGTGGCCTCTTCACGAGTGCTAGACTGCACATCTCTTTAAGTAGGCCATGGGTGTTAATCATTTTCCCTTAAATAAATGATCAGACAGTGGTTCCATAAAGCGACACCGTCCCTGCCTGAAGAATTTCAATAAACATGAAACATTGATCACGTTAATTCTGCAGCCTCCATGCAATATTGAATATAAAACATCGCAGTGGCTTACATTTTGCCCTCGTGGGGATCCTCCTCTCGTCCCTGCAAACAAAGTCAGTCATTAATCACACCGAGAGCCACTTCACAGCACTGTTGCCTGCAACCCAGTCGCCGTAAGAGCTCTTAGTCAGTCAAAAGAGGACAATGCAGAAACTCTTCAGAGAGAATTAGAAAGGTCACGACACCACTTTTCTTTTCCAATACAGATACTAAAACCTTCTGTGTCAATTGGTACTGACACCAATCTAAGGTTTTGCATCTTTGAAAATTTGTCCTTAAAAGGGAACATGGAAAACCATGAAATTCAAAAAGACCCCTACATACTCCCTAGTACTATTGTATTTGTAAATTGAACTGTTTGAAATTAACATATATCTACTTCTACAAGCCTGCAATTTAGGTTCGCCCAATAAAATTACATGAAGTGCTTCAGAAAGACTGTTTTTGAATGCAAAGCTATGCAATATAGAGCAGCCAATCTGAACAGAGTTCATTTACTGGTCTTAAGGGAACAGCCTTTACTTCCAAGAGGTCATGGATGAGGAACAAATAGCAAGAAACATGTATGATACAGGATCTTTAAGACTGCCATAAAAAAGACTATAGGAAGAATACACGTTCTTATGTTAAAGGGATAGTTCAACCCAAATTGAAAATCTGATGTTTATTTGCTTACCCCCAGGACATCCAAGTTGAAGGTGACTTTGTTTCCTCAGTAGAACACAAACGCAGATTATTAGCTTTAGCCTTAGCAGTCAGGTAGTCAATTAATGGAAGTGGATGGGTGTCAGACATTTCAAAATAAAAAAAACATGCACAGACGCGTCCAAATTACACCCCATGGCTCGTGGCGACACATTGATGTCTTAAGACACGAAACGATCGTTTTTGTGAGAAACTGAACAGTATTTATATAATTTTTTACCTCTGAAAGACGACCGTCTCGAGATAGGATACGCAAACGCCGGAATCTCTGTGCTCTGTGTAAACGAGTGACGTATTCACGCAACAGATCACTTACGG
>JBBKCR010000038.1:7426171-7438430 GCA_037577295.1 Ladigesia roloffi
CCCATCCACTTCCATTAAATGACTACCAGACTGCTACGGCTAAAGCTAATAATCTGCGTTTGTGTTCTGCTGAGGAACAAAGTCACCTTCAACTTGGATGCCCTGGGGGTAAGCAAATAAACCTAAGATTTTCATTTTGGGGTGAACTATCCCTTTAACAAGAAACTACTGTTGTCATGTTTTGTACTTCGGTTCATAATGTGTTTAGTAGAAGCAATTGTGGTTTTTCTGTCTAAATCAATTACATCATGTTAGAATTGTCATTTTTGCCTTCTACTCTCCAGTTCAGCATGTTCCTTTGATACAGGATATCTTTATCAGTGCTGTCTGTAGACGGACACTTACCACCTCCTCCACTAGATCCTCCACTATTAGGCCCTGCTCCTCTGTCCTTACGTTGGTCACCCACATCCAGCCGTCTTCAAGTTCATTGTGAACAATAAACATGTCTCCTTTGAGGAAACTGGTGCACACACAAGCAAGAACTTTAAGTAAAGGCAACATTTCTTCAATAAAGACATCAAAGAGACAAAGAGATGTGGACATTTAAGGATTTTTTAACCTCTGTCTTAGCCAAAAAATAATATAAAAATTCAGCAAATATGTGAAGTGAGCAGCTACGTTTTCATACCTGATTTCATCTGTATCTGGCACTTTGGTGTATGGAAGGATTGCTCTCACTCTTCTCCTGTCCTCCACAGGCTAAGAGAAACAGACCCACACACCAAGTCAGCATAAATCTACTGAAACACTTCACGCATCACTGCCCCTCCAAGTCTCAAGAATTTGAGAAGATAAGTGAGGGGAAGAAAAAAAGTAACTACAGCCAAAAATCTTTTTTGGTCAAGTCCTTGAGGAGACTGTCACTTCTTCATACATTATTTGTCACTTGCAGCTGATTAAAGATGAATGAACAAGATCTTCTGATAGCAAAAACAATTATTTTTAGGTTTTATGTAGGTCTCTGAAAATCTGGGCTTGCAGAGTTGTGTGAACTTGATTTAGGTGTATTACCTCAGGTGGAGCCACTGGTGATTGCAGCTTTTCACCTTTCAGTAGGCAAGACACATAGCTGTAATAACCAATGAGGTCTGAAAGGGAAGAGAAACGCCTCCCACCAATGTAGTAATCTCCACACATGGCAATGATCCTGGAACAAAAACAAATATCAAGCTTAAAATTTGTAATTGCGCTTTTGAATTTCAAATGTCCTAGATCATTCAAATGAACTTTGAAATTAAATCTAGGTTTTTGTTTTCAACAGATTATCATTAATTTTGGCAGTCTCGATTGATTAGCAACAGAGTAATTTACCAACCATATTGATGGCTTCGTAAACTCCTGCTGGTGTGGGTTAACTCTCTTTCAGTCAGGCTCACAAAAGTGATATTTTTCCCCTTGTTGAAAACGTTTAGATTGCTTCAAATGGCAAAGTATATCATTTTTCTCACTGAGGAATTCTGACAGTCCTATTATGATTAGTATTGTCATTTGTACTGCAACTTCTTGTGACTTATAACCGTTGGCAAACATTACATGCAGTTACCTATATTATATTGTGTTTTGTTAAAATGTTAACACTTTTGGCTTTGACTTTGCTTAACAGATAAATTAGACAAAGGAAGCTTAATGAAAAGCAGTGTTCATGAAGTTACAATCTAATCTTCAACAACAGAAACCTAGCAACACTTGTTTACCACTCTTAAATGTCAGTCTGGGTGAGAACAGCATTTCACATTTAGACTGTGGAGGTGTGTGTCTGTTCATGTCGAGAGCAGAGTTCTGTTTTTCAGGTCCACCCACGCCGTCCGTCCTCAGCCACTTCTCGAACAAAAATACATACCAAGTGCCTCTAAAATAAAACTTTAATGAGCTCTGACTTGAAAACCACAGCTTGGCGTTGACCAACATTCTCAGAGATATTCCTTTCAGTAACAGTAGCCCTTGCCACCTGGACAGAAATGTTGTAGTCCTTCAAAAGCAATTCAGCTCATTCTCCTAGTGATGCGTCAGTGTGAGAGGCTCTTAAACTGCAGTGATTGGGCCCTTAGAAACTGTTCTAACCAAATGAAAATTTTCAGTTAATAAAAGTTAGATACTGAATAATTATATTCAGTAAAACACATCCTTAGTTTTTACTGTTTATATTCCACTACTGTGCATTTCTAGTTGCATTTGTGCGTTCATTAATAAATAAAATATTAACTGCACTATGATAATCAAATTAAATCATCGTAAATCATTTATCGGAATGAAATGTGATCACTGTGAGGTCAGAGAGTGTGGTGTGGTGTGGTGCTAAATGTCTCAAGGATTTTTAAGACCGGATGTTGACTGTTCGGTGTTTACCTGAAGTGGTTGACCACATTTGTCATGCTGAGAAATGACAGCACAAAGGATCCAGGGCGCCGGTCACTCTCCCTGATCAGGTAGCTGCCCGGGGTCCTGGCCTGACGCAGCCGTTCCTCGGCAATGGTCCTGTCGAGCTTACCATGGTACCATCTGGGGCGGAAAAAAAAATGAGTCTACTATTTAAAGGTTCATTTACTTATTCTGATAGCATAATTAAGTCCATGTTTTTGCATCTTGAACTAAATTAGCCATAAGTATGGTGCCAGCTGGTCCACGGAGACTGGAATAATGAACTTCCTATTGTACACTGTCCAAGCCAGACAAATGCTCCAGCAGGCAAGGCGGAACATAACTGCAATTCTGAAGTGCTTTCGGAAACTTCTAAAACCATTTCAGGCTACATGGCCCATATGGCTCTATGTCAGGAACAATGTCATGGAATGGGACTGTCCAAATAAATCTGAAGTGAAAATTTTGCTCCGAGAAGGCAGCACTTGCATAGCGTGAAGGCTAAAAAGCTTTTAAGGCATAGCCCGGGCTATTAACAACTTGCCACTTTATAAATTAAACACCTGCTTTTCCTCACACTGTCGGCTAAAATTTTCTGGGGAGACAGAAAAAGTAACACTTTTGCCTTGTTTAGCACCCTGCAACACAGAACCGAGGGAGAGGCTGTCAGGAAATGGCACAGTGGGAACGAGAGACCATGAGGAGACACAGAAAGAATGAAAAGAAGAGTTAGAGCGAGAAATGAACAGGTAAACAAGCCCTGTGCTGAGGTAATTTTCTTGGCTAAAACTGTGACGGAAATTGTTTAATTTGTTTAATTTGACCGTCACAAAAACTGAATAAAAATGCCCCTTTAAAATAAACAAAAATGATGAAACAAGATATAATTACAATTTTCCCATAACAAATAATATGCCAATATATCAGAGAGATAATGGACTTTTTTTTATACTCTTACTTGGCAACTCAAATCATATTATATAAATGCATTTGTGAACACACTTTCTCTCTGTTATAACTAACCACAAACAGAGATAAAATAACACAAAAAGCCATTTGGAGGTGCACCATCTAGAAATATGATGGAATAAATTCTATAAAAATCAGCTTAAAGGATAGAAGCAGATTCTTTTCTTATCTTGCTCACTTGACTTGTTACCAACGTGCTGATTGGCTACATTTACTGTATTTAGCTAATGCCCTTATCCAGAGCGACGTACATAATTTGTTAAGACATCTGGGTGCAGGATGCATACAAACATTACACAAAAAAACCTAGGTAGGACGACATCCCCTTAATTTGAGCTGCTCTTTACTTCCTTATTCAGAAAGAGCGTAGTTAAATATGAGCAGGGGTCTCTCTCACACATGCCACTCAGTGTAAACCATTTAAAATGTTTGTAACCAAGATGTACAGTAACATAGAAAGAAAATAATAGCTATCTATCTATCCATCTATCCATCCATCCATCCATCTATCCATCTATCCATCTCTAGTTTACTAACTTCCCAATACTCATTCAAAAAAAAGATGTGAGTGCTATTTGTATATGCCAGCTGACTGAATAATGGCTGGGTGTTTCGGTGAGTTCAGTTTCCAAGTACAAGCCATGGTTATCTCTCGTCTCAATCACTGCAATGCCCTCCTAGTAGGTCTTCCAGCTTGCTTGGTAAGATCCATACAGATGGTTCAGAAAGCCACAGCTTGACTGGTATTCAGCCAACCCTGAAGGTCATGTACCACACCACTTATTGTGACATTAAGTCACTAACTCTCGCCTACAGTGTGACATCTAGGTCAGCAACCAGTTACCTTACTTCCATCATTCAGCTGTATGTTCCTACATGCTCCCTTCACTCTTCTGAGGAACATTGTATGTCTCTGCTGTCCACAAATCTACAAGGTAAACCCAGTCCAGACTGGCCTCATTTGTGGTTCCTGCTGGTGGAATGAGCTTCCAAAGGCAACCAGAGAAGCAGAATCCATCTCTAGCTTAAAAAACTTCCTGTTCCTGATTCATCTGTTCAGAGAGAAACTCCTCTACCAACACACTCCTCGCCTAAAGCATCTCGTTACACTAGTCTTACATCAAGATTTTAGTATTAAGCACTTTTCTTTGGTTCGCAGGCTGTACTGTGTTTCTTCATATTGTAAGTCGATCGGGATAAAAGCATTTGCCAAGTGAATGCAATATTGTGAACAGAGGTGGCCTGGTAATGTGGACATTTTATTTTTGAGGCCTGACAACATTGTGGGAATTAATTTAATCTAACATATTTAATAAATAAGTAAATTAAAATAAAATACAATCCACTGCTGGTCAACAATTGGCCCATACAGCAGCGAACAGCATCCTGTCGGATCACTTTCTAAACAGTAGACTGGTCCAATCATATAATATTTTAACAACTTAACAGTTACCATGTAAAATATATGTCCAGTAGTGAGCTGCTTTAAAGTGCTCTTACTGCTGACACAGGCATTTAAAAGTGCACACACAGCTTGTACAGCTTCCATAGAAAGGCACTGTCATTAAAATAGGAAGCAATGGAGCAGTTACACATGAGCATAAGCTCACAGTGTCCAAGGGCCAGACTCAGCCGAGTTGGAGTATAAAGCTCCCGGTACTGAACTGTGTTTCCTGGAGGGATGGAGATGGAATTGGAATTGGAGTGATGTCTGTAATCCAAAACTAACCATTCAACATCAGCACCTGACTTTGCTAACACACTAGTAGCTGAAAGCAATTAAATCCTGTGAGCAATTTCAAACACCTCGTGTTAAACCTCCCCAAAGGAGCAGAGGCGTTAGTGACAGTAATAAGACAGAAACAATCCTGAATTATCAATTAAGCCAAATTTCTGCATTCATTCCTGTTGTCAATATCTTTACATTTTTAAAGCCATTACATCAAGACAATGATTCAATCCAACAATCCAACATACAGGGTCCAACTGTGGGTTTGTAGTGAAATAAAATGAATGAAGTAAACACAAAATATGGACAGAAGGCCCATCAGTATCTGTATGTGTATTTAAGGCACAAACAATTCTTTGATATGGGAGAAAGACATCAAAACATCAGTTAGTAGACTGAATGCTCAAATTAGTTTAGCCGCAAAAAAACAAAATTGGCCTTCATCATTGCCTCAAATACTGCAACAAGATTTGTAGGAGGAGTCTTGAAAGCCTGTGTGTATGTGTGTGTGTGTGTGTGTGTGTGGTGTGAGAGGAGGAAGTGGGGAGCATGTGGTGATGGTGGGTGAATAAATGACACAGAAGCGCATTCAGAGAGGAAGACCATGTGTTATTTTCAGTATCTGCCTTGCACTAACAAACAGTCTATCAAGACATAGATCTGCAGGTCTCCTGCACAGTAGCATCCTCTGCAACATGACGAATCACATCCAGCGCATTTGTTCAATAAACTTTATCAAGCAAGAATATAACTGACAATACAGACACTATTCTTTAAGTCCAAGTTGAGATCATCGCACATGATTAAAAACAAATAGGAATAACAGGAAGAAAGTTAGAGTTAGTTTATACTTTATGATTTCATACGGGACAGAAGGTAAAACAAAACAAAAAGCTTTAGAATTTAAAAGACCCTGGTAGATCTCCCTAGCCATCTCCTATGCATGTTCTCGACAGGACAAACTGAAGAATGGATGACGTAGCATTAACAGCTTCGAGCGAGCAGACCGCATGAAGGTTTTTATAGAGTAAAACTGCGCAGGCAGCAGCAGAAGGGTCCCTAAGAATTCATTCAGGACCGGCTGCCTCGCAGTAGCTTACATAATAAAAATGACATCCGCGAGGCAGAGTTATAAGCAGATCAGCTAATGCGTTCTGAGAAAACATCACAAACCCTGCGCTTGTAATCCGGCGTAACGTTAGGCCTAATGGAGCTACAGACATGCACAAATACTGTAGTTTTTGGAGTGATTTATTTAAACTGTGTAATGTTAAATTGAATGATAGGGAAAATAATATCATGACTACTGTGTGCAGTCTGCAATTTTTGTGGTGCTGTATTTACTGTGTACTGCTATCAAGCAACTTAAACTTCAATGTTTACATTACTTACATACACACAGACACAGAGTAACAACAATCGCAGGTAATATTCCAAGAGCACCCGCATGAAAAAAAGCAAATTTTGTAAAAAATACAAAACAAAAAAAGCCCATTTTAACAGTTTATGCCCAAAATATGCTGCCAAAACACTAATTAATTTTTTTGTACACGTATTTTCTTTTGCATGCACTGTCATTTTCTTTGGTATGAGCAGGTAAATACAGTAATGAATTAATTTAATTTATAAATACAGAGTGAAAACACTCGTGACGCTCCATGGGGAAATTCTGGTCTACAGCTGCAAACAATCCATCTCTGAGTACAATGTTCTCTGGACCAAAATATGTATAGTAAAATGTAGAGTCATGCAGAAATGTAGCTGAACTTGCACTGATTTTTTAATAATATTTTTCTTAATTTAAAACTAAAATGCATATATAAATTATTTACAACCAAGGCTTGTTAACTGCTGCACCTAATCAACCCAGCACAAGGATGAGGGGATGTGTATATAAATGCTATTCGTACATATACACCTACATATATCCAATATGTAGATACACATTCTTATAAGTAGATCCAATATATACATACATATACTTTTATATTTTATTGTTGTGTTCTATAGCTTTTATCTATTGGTTATTCTGTTTATACTTGTTTTTTTCTTGATCTGTCCACTTTGCTGCTATAACAAATTTCCCACTTGTGGGACTAATCTTATTACATGGGTACATACTGCAATAGCAAATAGCCTTTAATAACGAGCAGATACTGTGAATTGAACTAGCAACAACATGGACCAATGAAAATGAAACAATTTTAACCAATTTTTATTTACTTCCTGTGGATTCATCACAACATCCTTAGAAACTTTAATCTGGAAGTAAGATCGGTTAGGATACTCGTAGTACACCATAAACACATTTAGGTGTTCGATTAATCAAGTGAAAATGAATTGTTTTCTTAATCCCCAAGTGTACAGAACATGCTAAACCTCCAGAGGTAAACAGTAAAATCGAAGGGGCGAACAGACCCTTCTCCAGCTTAGAAGAGCATACACTAGTAGGGATTTCCTCAAATTGAGGAATGTCTGATCATGTCAGAGCATGAAATGTGGAGCAACTATGAAGACAATGCTGCAAATGTCAATTTCGTTTCATAGAAGTAGAAGGTAAAACCAAACTTTATGCGTATAAATGCTCCACTTTCTGATAAACAGCCCAGTGCAAGCAAAGAACATCCGATCTGCTGTCCTAGTCATATGGTTTGACCTACATTACAGGAGAAGCTCGGTATTGGGACTGGAATGACTGAGCTTTAGAGCATTATGTGCAGCTGTTGCAGTACCCCAAGTGTGTCCAATACGTGCCAGAGGAACCAAATGGACGCTAAATATTTCCTGTTGAGAGTGGCTGACTGAGTTTTGGAATCAAAATAAAACTAGGACAGCATCAAAAATGGGACAGCATCATTAAATCCCAATATTTTGAAGGAATACCACCAATACCACCAGACACCCTCACAATCTCTAAGCAAAAGTATCTCAACTCCAGTCCTGTATTCACCATCATCAGCTTTGAACATAATGTGTGCAGTAATAAATTGAAGCAGGTGAGTAAAATACAAGAGTTCACAAAGAGAAAAGGCAATAAGGACAAAATTAGAACACTGGTTATTAGTCTCCTGATCATATGAGCTTTTTAATTAAATGACAGTATTAGTAAATATGATTAATACCAACTGTTCGGTCTACACCAGTCACCGTATCAATCTTCAACCAAACGTATATCTGCACTCACTATGGTCAGTTTTGAATATACATTTAAAAAAGCATGCAGTAATAAAGTGCATAGCAAGTTCAGTTAAATACAAGAGCTCATAAAAAAGGAAAAGCAATAAATATGTTCAAACTAATTGAGACCACAAGTTACTAGTCTCTTGACAAGATTAGCGTCCACAGGAAGTTTCAGAAGCCAACACCATGAGAAACATGCTGAGGCTTTGGGGGGGGATTAGCTAGTCACTTTTGTTGTCACACGTGTCGAACTGAGCCTGCATCTGACAGCAGCGCTGCAAGAGCTTACCTACTGAATTAAAGCGACTCACACTTGAATAGAGGAACAGGAAACATGTTGGGTCGGACAGCCTGCGCTCCTGCAGAGTGTGTGTGTGTGTGTTTAAAGACAAAACTTGACTTTCACCCCAGCCAGATACAAGCACACTTCTTCACACCTGAGACCATTTTCAAACCTCCAAGTAGCAGGAGCTGAAGGTTATGCTGGGCAATAAGAAGTAATGAACTTGCAGAACAATGAGCCTCTATGTAAACTGATTTATTTTGGCCCCTTTTCAGTTTTAAGACTGTAAGAAGGACTGCATGGAGGCAATTGAAGAAACAATTTAAAAAATATATCTTGAAATTGTTCATCTGAAGGCCAAATTTTTGAATGTGTCCTAAATTGCTGAGTTACTAACAGGATACCCTGTTTCTTGGCTTTTAAACATGAGCTTAAACAGCTATGTTTCATTCTAAAAATGCAGACTTTCATAACCTTCATTATGTTTCTGTTGCTTCAGCCATAGTCTACAGGAAAAAAAGTCTTAAAATGTCAAAGGCCAGTTCATTTAGCCTGTAATTTTGGTTCTAGGAAGGAAGGAAAAAAACTTTACATGGAATAATCTCCTAACATGTTTAAAAACAAAAAAAAAGAAAGAAAAAAAACAGTCAATGTTGTGTCTCGTAGAGGCTTTTAGAAAAACAAAAAGAAAAAGCTAGCATGCAAAGTCAGGCCTTGTACCAGTATTGACAAGATACCAGCAAATCGGTTCAAAATTCTCCTCCAGCTTATCGAAAACAGGACATGACCTTTTGTGATTAGTCCACGGCAGCCATCCTGGGAAGAAGAAAAAAAGAAAAAAGGGAAAAAAAAGAGAAGACCTCTCAATTTACGAGGCTTCGTCTCGGAGGAAGCAAGGGCAGCCTGGGCTTGTTGAAACTTGATTGAGGGGTCGTTTTTTTTGCTCTTCCTCTCTCTCTTTTCCCTTCTCCCTCTTTTTCATACCCCATGAAAGCACTTTCAGATAAGTCTACTTTCCCAGATGGATCACCTCAAAAAAAAAAAAAAAGGAAAAAAAAAGGAAATGACATGTCTCCAAAGACATCCATTCACGGTCAACCTCATCAACAAATAATGAAATGGCACCACTTTACATTAGAAATGCTCCTCTGCCCTGCTGCCAGCCGTCATTGGGGAATCTCGGCTTATCTATTCAGAGTGAGGCTGTGAACGATTTCTTTAAAACTCGGGCAGCCTACCCGAATAAGCCAGGGCAAGTGGTTTCCGCAGTCGCTTGTGTTATTGGTATCGCAAGGACTACTAAAAGAGGGGAAACCACTAAACCTGATATACTATGGCATACATTTTTATTTTTAGTGATACTGTTAAATAACAAAAACCTAGTTGACCAAGATATATCATCATCTGTGTTCATCAGATTCACTTTATACTGGAAATTCTTAAGAGGTAAAGGAGGGCTCCTGCATGGTTAACAGTTACATTACTGTGTAAGGTTCCCTTTGGTGCCATTTAAAAAGAAGCAGAACAGCCCAATTTCCCCAAAAAACTGCCAAGCTAGCAAGAAAGGTGTATTTACATAAACCTAAACACCAACTAATACTGCAGAAAAAGTAGGTTGATACTTACATCCACCATTACTATGATATTGTAGTTTGCAAACAGATCGATCAGTAGTTGCAGGACATATATAATTCAATTTTAGCAACTGAGAATGGGTTTTAATGACCTTAACAAATTGTGTCCAATGACACAAACAGTCTCCCATGTGCTAAACCTTCATACTTCCAATTTTAAACTTAAAAATGCAGGATACAATACAAATGCTACACCAAAAGGCAAATATTTGGCCAATGTGGATACAAAAATGTATAGAAATACTGCTAAAAATTATCCACTAAAGTTACACTATGTTTTAAAATGAGAGCTGAGCAAAATGGAATTAATTGTGATGAAACAATTAAAAACAATAAAAAAGCCTTCTATGTCGCGCGAGCAATGCAAATGATGCAACTTTGTGCCCCACTTACGCTGAATTCATCCTTTGCTGCATCTTTTATGGTTCCGCGCTCCCCCGCTCAGCAGGTAAGCCCATGCCTCTGCTTAATCACCGGCGTCTGCCTTGTCCGTCTCACCAGACATGACTCAGGGAACTCCAACGTGGTCTGTGCCATGATCCCTTTGAACGGCTTGAGCTCTCAGCTTATCCCTCCATCCTCCAGGTCATCATAGCTACATAGTCAGATCCATCCGAGCGCCACAAGGACAGATAAGCCTCACCTATGTTAAGTA
This sequence comes from Ladigesia roloffi, assembly GCA_037577295.1. Lineage (NCBI taxonomy): Eukaryota > Metazoa > Chordata > Actinopteri > Characiformes > Alestidae > Ladigesia > Ladigesia roloffi. The sequence goes on from JBBKCR010000038.1 coordinate 7,436,983, forward strand.
CTGAGAAAGCTGATGTAAAAGATCCAAATGTGCGCTCATTAGTTCATGGCGACTGAAACAATTTTCATGAGAACACTCGATGGGCTTCTAGCTATATGCTTCGTCTTCATCTCCTCCTTGAAGTCCTTGCTCTGAGTTAAATAAGCCAAGAATGAGCAAGAGCAGGACTGGGGTGGAGAGTGGCCACGGAAGAGAGAGCGAGTAAGGAAGATGCAAAGTGGTGGTGGGGGAGGGGGGGTGCATAACTGTGGACGGTCCACTTGTTCTCTATCGCGGCTATTTATGAATGAATCTCCCCAAGCCAACAGTGCATTATTTATCTCCATCAAACAAAAACAAATGTTGGTTTTTCACAGCACAACTCCAAGCACTCCTGAAGGGAGCGCTATAACCTGACAACATGGATAAAAATGCTTTATACTGTGATGACAATGCTATATAATGTTCATGGCCTGCAATTCAGAAACATATTAATGAAACAATGAGAAATAGCCAAAGACTGTCCTGTGTTCTTTTGACCAACCGTGACCTTGATTCGTCGAAACAGCCAAAGAAATTCTCATCTAAGGCTGTTATAGGCCAAAAGGCCCACATCTAGAGATGCCACCAGTATGCTACTAGGCAATGGTGGTGTATCGATTTGAGCAGAAAATTGGATAATGCAGGAAACGGGGGAAAATAACGGACCCAATTCCATAGCAAATCTAGCCTGAAATAGCACACCCACACGATGTCATGTTATGTCTTCCTGTGATATCGTACAGGGTTTTTGAGCCTACTATTACATTCTCCTTGGTAGAATTTGAAGATATATCTGACCTGTGTTGACCAATACCTTTGTTGCACCATTATCAATCCCATATCAGAATCGGCTTCAACATCAGTGCACAAACAGTTCTCTATCAGCAATGCAGTGCAGAAACATTTCTGATGAACATGAGTAATGTTCAGCGTCAGATCACATTTAACTGAAGCAACTAATGTGTCAGCAGAGTGAGAATTTCATACATTAGGAGAGCAGCTGTAAAGTAAAGTAATCTAGTTTGTTATGGAAAAACAAGTTATACTCAGTATAATACTCAGTTCAGAGCATAGGGGGCTACAACATCAAAGCAGCTGCTAAGTCTATGTATCTGAATGGAGTCTCACTGAAGTCTCTATTGGTTTAATGAACAGCTGAGACACAGAGCTGCATGCTCCACACACTCACGTGCACAAAACCCAACAAACTTTCAAAATAAACAATTTTTCAAAAACCTGCTAATGCACGATAAAATCATGGTCAGGGTAAAATTACGTCATTTACAGTTAAAAGGACAGTTCACCCTAAAATGAAAATTTGATGTTTATTTGCTTACCCCCAGGGCATCTAATTCGAAGGTGACATTTTTTCCTCAGCAGAACACAAACGCAGATTATTAGCTTTAGCCGTAGCAGTCTGGTAGTCA
>JBBKCR010000038.1:7451363-7468938 GCA_037577295.1 Ladigesia roloffi
AGAGAGAGAGAGAGAGAGAGAGAGAGAGAGAGAGAAAGAGAGAGAGAGAGAGAGCCCATGAACAGAACTGAAAACGGTTGTGTTGCCTCAATTCATGTTAAATTACATGTACATGTATACTGTTTGTCAAAAGTTTGAGGGAATAGTTTTAATACCTGCTTTATCTTCAGCTGGCGATAGCACTCAAAACTAATATGTTTTATTCTAAGGAAAACAAATATTTGTAACTTTACAAAAAACCTTAAGAACTTTGCCATAGCCTAGAATATGTATCTCCCCTTAAATAAAACCAACAAACGGAAGCTATAGACTTTAGGATGTTTCAGGACACCTAACAATGTAAATGTGTTTTTTTTTGTGACAACACAAACTGGGCCATATTTGTAGCATAGGTGTGGTGTGTGAACTGGATTAACTGGGAAGTAAACGGTGCATTTAGAAACTTTTAACAATGTTTACATGTTTTCATCAAGCTTGTAACAAAATGTGTAAGACTTTGTGATATCTGCTATTTAAACCACTTTTGGGCCCAATAAGTTGTTGAGACATATTATTTTTTAGGCACAATTTGCTCTTCATAGCAAGGAAGAGACTTTGTTGGGAATAAGTTGCATGTGTTGCATTTTTACTTTTTATAATTTTTTTTTTATTCAAAATGTTTTTATAACTGTAAAATATGAGTGTACTTTTGTATAAAGATGGAAAAATAAATATGTCAGAGAAACACATGAGGCAGGAATCAGGAACCATCAGAGAATTAAATTTTGACTTTATATTTAAGCACAAGATGACTCCCAAAAAAAATATCTTTATATTTTTCTTCATTTTCATGTAGTTCCGTTCATGGCTTCTCCTGCCTGGGCTCTCTCTCTCTCTCTCTCTCTCTCTCTCTCTCTCTCTTTCTCTATTTCTTTCTCTCTCACTCTCTCTCTGAGGAGGAGACGCCAGTAGCAGCCACACAGGTGTAATTAATCAATATTTAGACTTTTTCTCTCTATTGCAGGCTTCTCCATAGCAATATATACCCAAACTTGAGAGAAACACACTTAAAAAGTTTTAAAAAGTAAAAGTTGAAGTGTTATGATTTGGGTGCACATGCTGGTCCTTTGTGGTGGTCAGAGACTGCGGAGTAGGAGCTGTGTGTGGAGCTGGTGAAGTGAGGGCTGAGCATGAGTTTGGCTAAGACTGTCCATCTGTGACTGGATCCCTCCGAGAGGACTGCTGTCACAGCCTTCTGCTCCCTACACACACAACACACACACACACACACACACTCACACTAACACACTCACCCACACACACACTCATACACACACACACACAAGCATAGGTACACACACACATACACACACAAACATAGGCACACACGCACAAACACGTGTACACACACGGTTTGTATTCCTGTCTGTGTGGTATTCCTGTTGATGTCTATATCACTGAACGTGCCATACCGCACCCAACCAACTGTTACAATTTTTAATGGAAAAAATCAAGAATAATTTTTCCATTAAATGGTCCAAACTTAAGCACATACACAGAGACCTCTCTCTTATTATATTGTGTCAAGGTCAGTGATGGGTTGTTCTTGAACGATTCGTTCATTTTTAATGAATCTTTAATGTGACTCGGGAACAATGAGTCGTCTTGTACGAGTGATTCGTTCAGTCGCACATGCGCATTTGCGGTACAACCTATAGTTTCTGCGTTGGAATTAGTCTCAAACCCAAAAACTCGAGAGATTAACTATTCAATTCTCTTTCCGGCTCAGGCTGCATAGGTTAACATTATGGGGCTGTCTCGTGATGAATGTACGACTCAAACCCGAAGATTCGAGAGATGAACTAATCAATGACTCAATCCCGAAGACTCGAGATAAGAACTAATCAATTCTCTTTCCTTCTCAGCCTGCAATGGGCTGTCAGGTGATGAACAAATGACTGAAACCCAAAAACTTGTCAGATAAGAGGTGAGGTGGATGCATCATAGACTAAAGACACAGGTAAACAATGAATGAAACTTTTCTGTTCCTTATAGCATTAGAGTTTTGTCTTGTTTTTAGTATGATCAACGTTTGTGTAAGCAGTAGATATGTTAGGGAAGTTATATTTTGCTAAAATTTACAAAATGACTCGAATGACTCGAAAAAAGATTCATTCATTTTGCTGAATGAGACTCAAAGATCCGAGTCGGTAAAATGATCCGAACTTTCCACCACAAGTCAGATATGGTTAATAGATTTGTTTTTACACATAAAGGAAAAAATAAAATCCAAACTCCTGTCTTTTTTTGACAATATAAAGGACAATTATTAAAAAAGAACAAAAAATGAACCTAAACTAACCAAAAAGAACAAAAACATTTGCCCCTTAGACTTGATGCCATTTTCTGGTTTTGATACAAAATTAGGAAATTTTGTTCTGCAAATGCAAAAGCACACAAACACACACACACACACACACACACACACACACACACATTGTCTCTCTAGATCTCTCTCTCTCCATCTCATGCATTCGCACATTTGGACGGACCGATGGACACATGCATGGCCACACTCCCACACACTAGCAGACAGATGGACAGACGTAGGCACACTTGCACCCCTCCCAACCCCATAAATCTCCACACACACACCCTCACACCCACACAAATGCACGCAGGCGGCAGAACTCGGAGACATATGCAGCAGTTGTTTTCAGCACATTTCTAGGATTATTTTTCAAGTCCAGTTGCTTTAGTGGTACTGAGAGCCTCACGCTGCACTGCACACACCATGTGGCCTCTGTCATTCCGTCTCTCAGCTCAGGCTGTAATACATGTTCCCTGGACTGAATCACTGTCATTTAGCTTTCTGGCCGACTATCATTCATTAGCTTTCTCTTCAGCCAGCCTCAGGCTGGCCTTGTCCAAGAGGTCCTTTATAAAGAACGGAAGATAAAAATGGAAGACAAACAAAAAAAAGGAAAAAGAAAATACACACCCACATTTACCCAGAGGCCTTTAGTGAACTGTGGCATCTGTGGCAAGTCCTGGCCTATTCAAAGAAGGGGACAGCAACAAACTAGGCAAAAAAAATCAATTGTCGAATTTTTATAGATTATTCAAATGAAATACAAAATCAAACAAAGCCAAAACCTGGGAAATATCCTATAAATTCATATGAAGGACTGTAAGTAAAAATTGTGTTCTTCGTTTTGATTGAAGGCAATCAACAGGAGATATTTCTTTGCAGGGTTGACTAGGCAATCACATACCTGCGGCTGAACAGTCCACTGACTACTGACCACTCCATTCCATCAAGGACAATCACACTGATGAGAGCGCAATTGCAGCAAAGAACTATGTTTGTGTTGCCCCCATCTGGCCAAGCATGGTATTCCAAGGGTTTAAATCAAGACATAAGAACAGAACTAAATTGCTCTATAGAGGTATATGCGTCCCTTTTAAAAGGGGGATTCTACAGAATCATAATTCAATCATGATCAGGGTGGTTTGATGTGAAATGAACTATGAAGGGATGTAATGGGTATTTTAACTGGGGTTTACATTGCAAGTATGACATATTATTTTCTGTCCTGAACAACAGGTGAACCTACACATGTTCTACAGGTCTTTTTGATAGTGGTATAATAAAGGTAAATGTGTGAAAGAAAACGACATTTTCTTCAGGTACCGTGCATGGACCTTATTGTTTTTGTCCAAAATGTGATCTAAAAATTATTATACAGTGGTTTAGACTTCAGGCACCATATCTGTTACTATTTCATAATTGTCTCTTTGTCTCTCATGTCATAATTTTCTCTTTTAGCAACATTCAGATGTCTGGTTCCTATCACCACTGCTGTGTACGAGTCTGACTCTACCCATTTCTAACCATTCTTATTCTAACCATTAATTTATGCAGGAAATGTAAAGTATCTGTGAAATTTCCCTGCTGAGGTTTACAATCCAATGCTGTTTGGATAAGTACATCATACAGTCAGGATAATGAACTTATATTTCTTTTACATTTTTATATCAAAAGATGCTAAGACTGGAATATTTCTACTGACATATTACTGACAGTTTATATACGGGTTTTTATTACTGTCATTAAAAGCTTTCTTCTACATCGAATCAGTCCCTCATGAACCAAAAACTATGTTTTGCACTTTAACTCTTAAATGAAAGCTAAAAAACATGTTTTGCTCTTTACATGTAAGCTAAGCATTTGGGAACATGATGTCAGACAGTTCCCAAATGCTTAGCAAAACAGATGGATCAGATGTGGCCAAAAAGCATTTAATGGCAGTAATGTAAACCAGTCTTGGTGTATTTTTTGACATAAAATCTTAGATAAAATCGTAGTTTTAATCTAATCCATTACACATCAACCAAAATAATATTTTGCTCATTAACTATCAAATAAAAGCAAAGCATTTGGGGGAAATGGGTTGAGTCATTCTAGATGAGGAACAATTAGTAGATGTTCATCATCTTGAGGAAGTTTGTACATTAAAGAAGATACAAGCACACTAACGATCTCTATCATAAGGAATCTATGCAGTTCTCCAACAGGGGTCACTCTAAGCACATGAAGGAGGTTGCTGCAGCCTCTCTGCTATATTTATAATCACCATCTGTCTCACTGTAAAGGGAGCAGCTATTCATTTATGTGAGGAGAGCCATATTCCCACTGCAACCATAGATATTCAGCATTATGATGAGACTCCTCAGTATGATGGCACAATTATTTTATGACTAGTTTATGATGAAGGACAATAAGGTTGTCTGTTCTAATCCTTGGTGAGGAGCCCATTGAATGCTGTTCAAAGTTGGCCAAAATAGCTTAGCCGCTAATAAACGAGCAAACAAACCCTGAGCAGCACCCGCGGAATAGCCTGTCTGGCTCCTAATTCGTCAGAGGGGCTTCAAAATTGGGTTGGAAAACAAGCGGGAATGTTCAGGGCCGACATCTATGCTGCAGTTAGACGTGATGGTTCTGTACCTCATGGCTTCTGTCATTACATTCTCCCAACATTAGACCATCCAGGTTCATTAGTTACAAGGATAATGAGTAAAGGAGGCTTTTAACATTGGCCCAGTGGTTACAGTTAAAAACAGTTAAGTCCTTGGATAGACTTAACGGTGGAAAGTGGCTCATTATAGTCACATGTGAACACACCACAGCCCAGTACACAGTCTGAAATTCTTTCTCTGCGTTTAACTCACTCACAGATTGAAGCAGAGGCAACCTTCTGATTGCAGGGGCAACTTCCTGACCTCTAGACCACCAGCTGTGGTTTCTAACAATTGATAGAAAAATATTACCTATAAAACTGGTGGTGGGATGGTTGTTGCTACTGTTAGCTATGCAATGAAGCCTACCATGTCAATAAAAAAAATGTAGATGTAAACATTGGACACTGTGTCCTGAATGATTAGCTGTGTTGGACCTTGTTTAACCATGAATGTGCACATGCCGCCTTCAAGTCACGTCAGAAATATCATATTTACAGCGAAACCACCATATTTGGGCCTCTATTTTTATATTTTAATTTGGGGATCATGATTTTTGATGATTCATCATAGTCTATGTTAGTGTTGTCAACAAAAAAGCAGTGCTAGCCCTTTATTCTTCTGTAATCTTGGTGTATTGTATGTATTCAGCCATTTATGAGATTTTTTTATTATGTTCATGAAAATAAGCTAATGTAAAGCCATACTTATGACATTACATCTCTAATGCACTTCTGCTTTATTCAGTTCATTTTTTCAGCAGTACTGCAAAAGTGAACTTATTCTGGTTCACACCACTAGAACGCAGATCATCTTGTCCTTATGACCTCTGACGAACAGTGGTCTAGTGGAGACGTCTGCCACTTTAGAGGGTAGGATGCTGTTGATTTATGCTAATGTTCGCTCTCTCTCTCTCTCTCTCTCTCTCTCTTTCTCTCCCATTTTCTCTCTCTCTCTTTCTCTCTCTCTCCCATTCTCTCTCTCTCTCTCTCTCTCTCTCTCTCTCCATCTTTCTCTTTCTCTCTTTAATTACTTGATCCATAGCATTGATTACAACAGAAAATCGGCAAAGCAGATCAATGGCGTTCCAGATGAAAATGCAAAGGGCCCAGCCAAGCATGGCATGTACGCTCATAAGGACTATGTTCTCGGACAATGAAAGCAATATGAGGAGAATTACGAGTCCCTAGATGCTGAAGCCAGGCCGCCTGCCGCAGTCATAAATAACCCTAATTCTACAAATGCTTAATTAAATTACATAAATCCTGTTTACAATCGTAGGGCACCAGAAGCCTTTTTTTCTTTAGCAGACAGCGAAGAAAAGAAGGGTATTATACAAACCCCACAGATCCCCGCCCTGGTTCACTTCTCCTTCTCTCTCTCTCTCTCTCTCTCTCTCTCTCCCTCGCATGCCAGGGAGCACATTGCATTGTGCTGAGCTTTGTATCTGGGGACATGAGCAATGCTACATTGATCTCACTTTTCTGATACGCCTAAGGTGACCACCGTGCCCTGGCCTTCAGCACCCCTCATCTCTGAGACCAATTGGATGTTGGGAGATTTGCTGTTGGCCTTGTTAGGATTAAAGTGACAGTTTGGTTTAAAAAAAAAACCCTCCCAGTTTCCGATTTTATGATCAGCCAAGACTACCCTTTCGAGCTGCAATATATATCTGACAGTTGATAAAAATAGTACATGTCAATTACATTAAGTCAGGGGCATAGATAACACATGGGGGGTTGGGGGATTACAACACCCCCGCTTTTGCTAAAATGTAATTCTATCCCCTCCACTTTTGTCAGATTAAATTAAATGGATTAAATTGTAGGTAGAATTTGGCTTCCCCATCCCAGAACACACCCACTTTTGAAAAGTTTGATCCACCCCTGGAATAATTAACAACAATAGTCTTATAGCTCCAGTGCAAATGTAAAGAAGAAAACCTCAGACACCAAACATGCAAATTAAAAAAAAAGGATGAACTTGGATGAAAATATATATAATCATTGAAAATGATAGATGTTCTCTATCCGGTTGTCTCTAGCTCAACCAACACCTCTCCTACAGACACTACGACCAGGTTCACCACTTCCACACACTTTCCTGGTGGGCAAAGTGAAATAAACGTGTTAATGCTTTGTGTTCACTTTCGCCTCGCACGGATGCACACCAAAGTTAAACCGTGGGACTATTCCCCTTCAGAGTCAGAATCTGCAAAAAACATTCACAAGACAATATTTATTGGCCATTCTGGCGTTTTTTACCTCCAAATCTCACTAAACTGAACTGCGCTTTCTGGATGCTCACGCAGCAGTGATCTGGGACTCGGTTCTCCTGCTGTGTACTCGAAACTTTGAATGAGAAGATGACGTAAAGGGTTGATTGCGTTAAAGATATTTTTTTTGGTTCAATTCCCAGCCCTAATATATATATACGTACAGCTGGGAAAATGTTTGCTCATGTTTTGTTTTGCTCTCTTTAATGCTCAGTGATCTAAGGTCCTCACCAAAGAACTGCAGCAGATTTCGGCTGTGCGGAACTTTTTTAAAAGTGTCCCCTCAAGTTGAAAAGAGTTCTTTGTGTTCTTTGTGCACAACTCTTTAGGAAAAGCCCATTTTTCAGCTTGTTAAACATCACATCCTCTTTTCCCCTCCATAACAATCACCTCACGTGGGAAGACCTGACAGTATCTGAGAATAAAAAAAAGATTTTAGATCACATATCGGAGCCAAGAATGCACATGCTGGCACATAACAATTAATTGTTCTTGTCACTTTAATGACCAGTACTTCTTATTCTCCATTAACTGATAAGTACTCCTGTTTGGGGCTTGTGTAAAATATTTTCTGCATTTTTGTGTTAGGGACTGATTACAGGTAACTGTTCTAAGAACGGAAATGAAGGTGCCACTTCCAAATGCCTCACTGACCTCAAATAGTCAGAGAAAAACTCTGAACAATTTTATTCCAGCTGCGGCCTCAGAGAGGGTCAGCTCATATTTTGTTTGGAGTTATTTCTGCGTCATTAAGCATCCCTAATGTGATTAATAATGTACATCACGGGCGCCAAAACAGAGATTGATGAGCCATTATGTTCAAATCATAAAATAAATATAAAAATCTGCAGAGCCCACAGCATTCCCTCGCCCTATTCTCTCCCTCATTCTCTCTCTCTTTCTCTCTCTATATCTCCCTTACTCTCTCTTGCTCCCTTCCTTTCTTCTGATGTTTTGGCAGTGATGGAAATGGTCAGACATTCGTTCTTTAGCTCCCTCTCTTCTCTTCTAACTCTTCCTCTTTTTACAACAGTGCAGTCACTAAACAGCCGTTTGACTGAATGATAATAAATTGCGTTGGCTGTGGTTAGCAAACCCACCCTGGCCCTTCTGCGAGATTACATCTGTGATTGTGTTTCAAATTTTTTGAACAGAAGCCACCAAAACAAGAAAGGGACTCCGCCGGGTTGGCGTGCCGTGCTTCGTGCCATTAGTGGCATTCAGAAAGACAAATTGAGTGCATTACCGACAACCTAATGTTCATCTATTATCCTTATAACGAAATGGTTTTGTGCTTTTGCGAGCCACCGCAATTGATTAGGATGTAAGGATGGATGTTTTTCTCTGAGCCTCCTAAGTCATTTTTCATCACACTTTTATGAAGTGTGGCTAAAACAAATGTGACTGTCATCTTCCCTCACCGCTGCATGCTGGTGATGTGCTCAGCCCTTTAAGACGTCTCTGTCGCCTCAGTTGGGGGCATCCCCTCGCTCTTTACTCCAGAGAGTTTTAACTCAAGACTCCTGGCTGTTAGCTGTGCCGTTCCATTTAGTGAGAAAAACACATTTGCAGAAATGTCCTCCTACTTCAAATGTAGTCAATCACCTCTGAAAACTGCTTGACTGGAGTGATGAGACTAGCTACCAAGTTCCAGAGGCCATTGTTGGGGCAGTTTAATTAAATCATCACATACTTGCTTCAAACTGAGTCGAGTCATTCATCAGTCCTGTCTTGCTTATGTGATTTCAAGAACCTAATGATACTCTGTTATACATTACAGTGGCTAAAAACACATCGTTCAACTAAAACCAATCGTAGTAGCCACCCTGAAATCTGAATATTGTCCTTACGTCTTCAGAGATATCAATTAAGCTTCAGAAACCTCAGCAAGTTTTCTTTTAGATCATTCACTAGACAGAAGCCATGGAGCTTGCATGTTTCCGGCTGATTTATGTGAGCTTCCAAAGGCATTAACTCAATTCAATTATATATTCATATAGCGCTTTGTCACAAATCATTTTTACAGAGATCAGGTTTGAGACACTATTGAGCCCATCACAACAGGAGTGAGGAAAAACTCCCTCAGATGGAGGGAAGAAACAGAGAGAAAAAACGAGAACCCCTCCTCTTCTGGTTGACTCTTAGAGAAAGAAAAGGCCTTCATGAACAAATGTATTGACAGATGTGCCATCTATGTCTAACAGTGTATGAACAGTGAGGAGTGTATAGAGGTGGATTTTGAGTAGTTGAGAGTCTCTGGTCCATAACAACAGGAAGAAGAACAGCAGTCTCCCCTGGAACTACTTGCAGAGCGAAAGAATCACACTTTTAACACTTTGGCAGTAGTATCATATCAGTTTCAGAAATTTTACTATAACCTTGTGTGATCTACGGAACGGGAGGCTTTTTTCACCGTGAGTTCAAAGCGTGTCACGCTTGGAATCTTGGGAGTGAAGCGCCGCGCCATACGCGCAAAAGCATTTGCCACGCGCCAATGATGACTCAACATGGCCCTCCACCATTCAAAATGTGAGGAATGTGCCATGGCACACACTCATCTGGCACACAGGAACGCTTTAGCATCAATGAGCCTCCCAGCTTATCTGCAAACTTACACAAGTCCGGGAGCAAGTTCGCGCAGGGCCACGTGCGAAGTTGGGCGAGACGGAAAGCTTTGGCCTGCTTTTTTAACTCCAGGGGTGTTAATTATTCAGAGCAGGAAACCGCAGGCTTGAAAAAAAATGTATATGACGAGCAGCTCACTTCCAGAGCGGTTAGAGCCTGTGATTGCTCAGAGCGCAGCGGTGTAGCGCGAGCCAGGAATAGAGCCTGTCAGCAGCTGGTGAGCACTGGGGGTGACAGGACAAGAACTGGGCCCGTCACGCCATCCCAAAAGCTTTTAAAGACATACTCACAGCTCATCTTCTCATCCAGCCAGAGAAAGTCCATATGCTGCAGAAAGCCCATATGGTGCCGTGGGTGCTGTGGTTTGCTAATGCAAAACAAAGGGCCACTTACAGTAACCTACATAGAGGCAGATTACTAAATGAGGTTTTGAAAGGACAGCTCTTTAATTTGGAGGAAGTTTTTGACCATAGTCGCTGTAAACTTTATTAGAAACATATTGCTTCAATTCTGTACCAGATTATCTAAGCCTTTCTTAGACCAGGGGTCTTAAACTACCAGCCTGCAAGACATATATTAATCACCATGCATGAATACTTGTGCTATTACAACTAATTCTACTACAATATGGGAGTATTGGGATGCCTAACCATTACACCAACAATGACCTTTACATTCAAAAGCGGTAAAAAGACATTAATATTGAATCATTGCATTCAAATACACAGTCATTCATGTGCAGTCAGTCCCATTTATAGCAGCTTCCACAGGCTTTCTGTTGAAATTTGTGCACATGTATTCTGTGGAGCATTTATGTGGTCTGTTCCAGTTCATCCCAAAGGTGTTGGATGGGGTTGTGCATGCAAGTCAAGTTCCTCCACACATAACTCATCCAACCATGTCTTTATGGACCTTGCTTTGTGCACTGGGGCACAGTCATGCTGGAATAGCAAATGTCTCGGCATGCTGGAGCATTAAGATTGACCTTTACTGGAAGTAAAGACCAAACCCTGAAAAAAGGTGTGTCCCAATACTTTTGTCTACATTGTCTATTACTACTAAAAATATTACAAATAATAATAATTACTAGTGGCAGCAGTAGCCACTGTTGTTTTTGGTGTTTGAAGAACTAAACAATGACTTATGCTTAAAGAAGTGTGTGCTGTAGTTCAAATTCACACTCAATACACAAATGCACACAATAGGGATCTATTATTTTAATGAGCTTTTAAGTTGTCCTGGCTAGTGGTCCTCAGGCAATTGAGCTTGTGACGCTGCTCTAGCACTTCATTAAAGCGATAGTTCACCCAAAAATGAAAATTTGATGTTTATTTGCTTACCCCCAAGGCATCCAAGCCAAAGAGCATACACAGGGTGCTCGAGACGGTCGTCCTTCAGAGGTAAAAAATGATATAAATACTGTTAAGTTTCTCACAAAAACCGATCGTTTCATGTCTTAAGACATAAATGTGTCGTCACGAGCCACGGGGTGTAATCTGGACTTGTTTGTGGTTTGATGTCCATCCACTTCCATTAAATGACTACCACACTGCTACGGATAAAGATAAAAATCTGCATTTGTGTTCTACTGAGAAAACAAAGTCACCTTTGACTTGGATGCCCTGGGGCTAAGCAAATAAACATCAAATTTTCATTTTTGGGTGAACTATCGCTTTAATGGTCAGTTTGTGACCAGAGAAGTGCCCATGGCTGGATATCTTTGGTTAGTGAAGTACTCGTAGCACTGGTGTTTAAAGTCTCAGCTGAACAGCTGTGTCTGCTACACCCGTTCCAGTAGCATACACACTGTCATGCTGCTGCCATGTCAATGTCACTGCAATGCTGAGATGCAGGTCCACCACACAAATAATCTCTGGTGAGCAGCAGGCCTGTAGACAGAAATCAACCAGTGATAAATGCTGTACAGGGCAGCTGACAAGCTGTGCAAGGTGGGCGTTTCTAATGAAGTTCCCTGGAAGTGAAACTGCCATGTAGGAGTTTCTAAAAGAGTGGCCAGTACAAGGAGCATGTGGAAGTCAAAGGTGGGTATCCATAAGGGGGCCAGTGAGTGAGAATATGGTCTGGTTTTGTTGCTTAAAACACTAAAGTTTCTAGATGGACGTAGATACACTGCACTTTCTGGAATACAAGAACAGAAGGTAGGCTCTTCTCAGAAAACAGATAACAAACAAAAAAAAAACCTGACTTTCAGCAAGAACAGAGCTGACACCAAGCAAAACCGAGTATCAGTGAAAGCTGGTAAAAGGCACTGTGCATTGACAGAGAGTGGGGAAAACACTGGTACATTTTCTGAGATCCCATCTCTCCTTTTTGTGGGGCTGTGATAAATAGACTTTGATGTTTTTGCTGAACAGCAGAGCATAGTCCCAGAGCAGAAATCCAGGTATGAGCAGTCAGCAGTTCAGGAGCTGCAGAATCCTGCTGCTTACTGCGACACCACAGACGCACACACACACTCACACACCGCTCACTTGGCCTATTACAAAAGTATAAAATGAAGTGCTGATCTGAACAGCACACTGCCTGATCACTGTGTGTGTCTTAGAGTTGGCGGAGACCTAATTTAATGTACTGATGGTGGTGAGGGTCTGAATAGAATATAACTATGGTTACATTAACCTCTGAAACTCCAAAGACCCATTTGGGGGAACACACTTCAAAATTGTCTCTCTTAGAATTACACAACGCACAAATGATCAGAGATCATTTACAATTTCTTCCATATTGTCACGGACTAGAAGAAACCTCATTACTCCGCTTTTGGTCTTGGTTGTTTCTTTTTTCATAAATCGATACTATTGGTCAGTCTCCAGGTGGGTGTGTAAAATTGAGAAATTATTAACCAATGAAAAGTGTAGAAAATCTTTATATCAAATTCAATGGCACAGTATTCATTTATTTAGTATACAGATAGTTTAGGAGTTTCCTGAAAAATAGCCATTTTTGCCCGCAATAGATGATAAGGAGGATTATGTTTGGGTGGCCTGGTGATTACAGAGTTGCCCTTGCAATTGTAAGGTGATGGGTTTGAATACCAGGACTGCGAGTGGCACCACTTAGTTGCCCTTCAGCAATGTACCGTGCCCACCCACACTGCTTCACGGCCGACAACTGCTTCACTTGATGGGTTAAAGGCAGAGAAGAATATCATATTGTTCACACTGTGTACATGCTTACATGCTACTTTACTTTAGTTTTTTTTTATATTTATTCATTCCTTTTCTGAGCTGCAAAAGGCGGGGAAGTATCCTGCACCATGACAGTGAAGGCCCACCAATAAGTGCATTCACACCAAAGGGCAATTTAGCATATCCAGTTCAACTGATGTGCTTGTCTTTATCCTATGGGTGGAAAGTGAGAGCCCTGTTTGATCCTTTCTAGTTCAGCAAATATGCATGTTAAAGTATTTGCATAGGGATACAAAGAAAGAGGTCAATAGCGGCTTGTGGAGGTGAGCGGTGGATCTGGTGTGCAGAACTCTGAACTGTCAGCAAAAACTCTAGAGTGATACACACCAGGCAAACTTTGATGGTGTTTTGAGCAGGAAAGTGTTTGGAGTGGGGAATAAATCAAACAAACCAGCAAACAAAAATTGAATTAAAAACTGAAACCGTTTAATGCAAAATATGGAACTAAGGGAGCTTATTAATGGTCTTTATAAGGCCCTTTCAAAAACATCAAAAAACAGCAAGGTCACTATAAATTATTACTGGGTGATTACTGCATTGGGTATTGTTACTGAATTTTACAGTCCACTTTTCTTTCAGGTTGAAAATGTTTTGCCATTTTTCTGTTCCTTCATTTTGCCAATGACTGCCTCCTAGTCCACAAACTGATATTGCATTTAGTTAAGTTGGTAAACAACATGTGTGAATGAATGGACTTAATTATATTAGCATCAATTATCTTCATGTTGCTAGACAAGCACAACAAAATTGCATTGCTAACAACATCTGCTGATACTGCATCAGCAGCAGTGGCTGCAAATTCATGATTTGTTTTGTTGCACACCATGTACATTATCCAACATGTTCCTTGTGTTACATTTATGATAATAGTGATTACCACATGTTCATAGACTCAAATATAGAAGTTATACAAAACTACATACTGTAAAATAAAGTGATTTAGGTTCTAAATAGAATCAAACGCAGATGCTCTACATACATAAACCACCTGATAAATACTGACCACCAAGTTTGCAAAAACTACTGTTAGTAATTTTATCATTCTGATGGGAAACAAACATGCTAAATGCTGACTAGCACTACTAGCAAGCAGTTGCCTTTTCTTCAGCATGACATGTATTAAAATGCACCTTCAAAATCAATCGATATTGAAAAAGTTTAATTTGATGCTTTAATAAAATATTGCTGGGAATTACCTAATACCTGTTGTAATACCTAAGTCTGTTTTTGTTGTAGCACCTTTGTGAAAATATTCTATACACCAAGTATAAATATGGTTTGTCTCTCAGAATGACATTAATACATATACCTTTTTCATATATTTATATTAATATTAACTGATATTCATATATTTATATTTTAGTTTGTAAAGTGTCCTTTTTATTTTATATTGTTGTGTTTTTATGGCTTTCAATCTATTGTTTTCCTGCCCTTACCTTTGTACTGTCCACTTTTTTGCAGTAGCCATTTAAATTTCTCATTTTTGGGGCTAATAAAATGTAGCATGTCTTATCAAGCAGTGAAATGCAGCACACTATCTACCCATAGTCAGAATTCTAGAGAGACTAGTTTCAGACTATTTACCAAGTAACTGTGATACTGAATAGTAGATAGAGAATAATAACACGGCAGCCTAAAGGGTAAAAATGATAGAATATAGGAGTGAAAATGAACAGGCGAGTCACAGCAAAATCTCAGCTAGCTAGGTGCCCAAAATCCCCTGGAGAAGGAATATGAATTCACCGCCTGCAAAAATAGCTCTTAACACAGAAGTAGAGACTGAATGTAGCCCTCCACAGCTGCCTGAAAATGTATTCATCCCTCAGAAGTGCCTGCAATAGATCTAAACTCAATTCCTAATAAGTGCAGCTGAATCGAGTGCCCAACAACCACTGGTCACCATCAGCTATTTTCTTCTGAATATGAGATCATTCCAGATAGCAATTTGAATTTTTTCAGAGCATTTGGAAACACTTGGTCTTATTATCTTGCTTTTTTCTGCCTTGTGTAATACCAGTCCCACAAGTCAAGTGCCCTCTCTCTTCTAGTGCTCCTCGCTGTTTATCTGCGTCCCACTGGTGTACTCTCTCTCTCGATCTTAGTTCTTCTATGTCTTTCTCCCCCCTCGCTCTTTTCACAGGCAGTCTAGGGCTGCAAGAAGCACAGATAGAAACTCCAGTGGGACCTTGCGATTCATCCGAGGCCTTTATCAAGACGAACACACTCCCGCGCGCTCACATACACGGCCCATCATACACACGCTTGATTCCATGTATCTCTTTTTTGCAACAGGGAGCAGTGATTTGATTCAGTGCTTCAGAGAGATTGGGCTTCCCCGCTGTTCAGGCCGAGCGAGCCCTATCCCCTGAGCTCTCTCTCCTAGAGAGCCCCCGGGGACTTTAAATTGTGTACAGTACATTTTCTTCTTCAGCTCATGTATCTTTTGATGTCGCTTTGCTCACAGCCAGACACTGTGACACTCACAACACGGCCGATAAAGCCTCCCCTCCACACGCAGCCAAAAGAAAAGCCGCAGTGCGTTAGGCGGGTAATAAGGAAACATGTTGCGTCATCGTCAACATGGCAGTGCACAGAAGCAGTCACGGGTTAATAGAAGCCATGTCTTATCCTTTCAAGTCTACAAAGCAAGCAGTGTCTTCTCTTATGTTGCTTGACCATGTGTTTGAGTGCGATAAAGCACAGGCGCTAGTTATGCTAAGCGACTCCTTAGCAATATCTAATACATTTTTCCATGCACATGCTTGTAATTCCAACCTGGCTATACTCGGAGGTCAGAGGTTGTTCACGTAGTGTTGGGGTAATGTAGCACTTGAACTCGGGTCTAATTGCATCGCCTCCATGTCAAATAGCTTGGGGTGTGGGTAGTTGCGTGGTGGGGTGGCAGAGGAGAAGTAGCCGAAAATTTAATTAGCAAGCTGTTAATGCAAATGATTGGGGCTGTTGGAGCGCTGTCCTAAAGCTTCCTGTCTGGAATGATGAAAGAGCAGAGGAACTTTTTTTTATTGGACCAATATCTCAAAACTTCACACAGTAAGAGAAGTTACTATACACTCTTTCAGTCTGCTTCAAAACTCCTAAAACGTGCCTTGAGAACCTAGATGTATCTGTTTAATAGAATGGGTTTTTTTTTGCCACACATGCCAAGATCGAACTGTTCGGTCTGGCAAAATTTGATGGCCTCACATTGAAAAACAACTTTAATCTTCCATAAGAAGCAATTAACGTATTATTTCTTTCTCATATTCTCAACCGAAATGGGGCATAAAGCAGAGGCTCATTACGATAGCCGATGCAAGATATCTCAATTGAGGAGCACTTAAAGAATATATTTCACTAAAGATATTCCATTTTCAAAACCATCCAAAGCCTTATTGACCTTTCAAGGAATCAATTTGCCTTAGGAGAAAAAAAGGCGTTCACTTTGAGACACTAAAGCGAAGTTTCTGAATAAAATTGATAATAGGATTTAATGAACTTGGTATGCAATCATAAGTGGCATTCAATGAAAAGGGCCAGTCATGGGGAAGAACCCAAGATGACAGTGTTTTGAAATATAAAAGTAACACTCAGAACTGTCTTCCATTTACCTGACAAAGACTATCCACAAGGACTTTCTGTGAAAAGCACACCTCTTACCACTCATTTCAGTGAGAACAATTGGTTGATGGACAACAGACACAATGCATCGCAAAAGCTACAGTCTATTGTTAAATGAAAAAGTTTAAAGATTCAAATCACCAGAGTTGAACTTTTGACAAAACATATTCTGATGTTAGCCGATTTGAAAGCATCTCATTTGCGGGCTATGAATGGCCATGAACAAGATGGATATGGAATTAAGTACTGCTGTTGTCAAAAATGATCATTAACTGCACTCATTTTTTGAATGCCGTCAACATATTTTCCATGTTTGGTCTTCAAACTATTCTTGCTTCCCATCTGAAGTCTAGCTGCACTGCTGTGCTTGTTCAAATGAAGCATTTAAGTAGCAAGTTCCATGGCTGGCTCATTTAATATAACCAAAGTTATTTCCAGATTCTGTTATGAATAAGCTGTATGTATACTGTATGAAATACAGATTAATGTCCTGTTAACCTACTACTGGAGTTCAATCCTAATTTTTAAGTGAATGTTCTAAACAATGTGTCTAGAGCAGTGGTTCTCAACCTTTTGCCCCCCCCTTGACCTTATCATGAGCCTTGTAACGCCCAGTCAATGCGTAACTTGATTGGATGTGAGATTTTAACCCCCGAAGGGAAACGTCAGAGCACCAGGTGCTGGTATTCCTATTTATTCTTAATCAGTCAATGAGTAATTTATTACATCTTATTTCGTGTTTAAATGATCAAAGTCTGTTTATTATATATGCTTAAAAAATTGAACGAATAGAATTGACGCCTCCTATTTGCATCTGAAAGCCCCCCTGTCAGCTGTCTAATTCTCAATA
>JBBKCR010000038.1:7480403-7492917 GCA_037577295.1 Ladigesia roloffi
AAGCTCTGTGTGGGCGCATTGTCAACACTTCCACGTCCCAGGCGTCCATATTATAGACTTTGAACAATGCACGAATGACTACAGACCAGGTTTTTTCTGGTCAGTGGTGCAATGACTTTCACTTCTCAAAAAATAGAAAATTCGCGCTATGCACCTCGCCACACCCCTTCTTTTCAGGGACACGCCCTATCCAGCGCAATGCCATCTGCTATAATGACAACGTACAAAAAATGAACGATGCGCTCGCACAAAATAGCAATTATGGGTTGTGCCGGTGACAAAAGCACATTGCGCCGTATGCATTATCGGCCCATAGAGTGCCTGTGCTTGACTGTCCTGCAGTCCAGATCTGCCTTCTATTGATTATGTTTGATGCACCATAAAGGCAAGCATCAGACAAACATGGACTGTTGAGCAGCTCAGGCCTTCTAGATAGCAAGGATGACACCTGCAAAAATCCATCAAATAGGTTCTTCACTTCCCAAACAGTCAAGAATTGTAATCAAAAGAAAAGGGGCTATGACCCAGTGGAAAACTTGCCTCTGGCCTAATTTCTAAATGTTTTTCTGTTTAAAACAATAGAAACTTGTCTTTAAAAACATGTAACATGTCCTTTTCTTTGTCCTTTGGTCTGTTACATATAGGTTAAAGTGAATTCAATTACATTGCACTTGTTTTCTGATTTTGTTTTTTTTTTTTTTGCGAATGGGTTTTGTACATTTTTGTCTCATCTGTATAAGGAGTGTGGAGAGCCATTCTCACATGTGGCATCAGACTGATCTGGGCTGTAATCATTGAATTGGATATCTATCATGGAAATGGTTAACTCAGGTGTGTTCAACCCTGGCCCTGGAAGGGCATGTTCTAGAAACACTTGGTACTCCTCATTAGGTAATTGTCAGGTGTAGTGAATGTGTTTGAGGAGGAGAACCATCAAACTGAGGAGGAGACTCAGACCCAGAGTTAGACCCCCTGAGTTAAATAAACTTTGAGTGACATGCCCAAAAAAGATATACACAGATGAGGAGAAAGGCTGTGTTTCATGTGGCTCCCTGTTTCCTACATAGTGTGACACTATGACGTATTTAAAACACTAGATTCCTGCAACCAGTGTATAAAACAGTATGTCCACAGACGATTCTGTATAGTTATCAGGCGTAAAAAAGTGGTCTCGTCCCTGCTCTAATCACACAATTCTGTTTGTGATTCTAATGAATCTTTGACTCTTAGCATCTGCTCATGCAGGTGGGAGCTGACAATAGAATTTTGACTAAACTATGTTGAAACTGCAGTCTTTGGATTTCTCTGTGCCTCTCTTAGCAATGTAGATGCATTCCCCTGGCAAATGTTTTAAATGTTCCATGCTTTTCAAGCAGTTTTATTATTACCTTACTGGTAATTTCGACTGACTTCTAAGTTTATTACCATTTCCTCATCTGTGCAGGTCTACAACGTTCTGTCTCATTTGAGCTGACAGCTCTTTTTTTACCCATGTTGATGGCTGACAGACATTTTCGGCTACACATTCATTTTCAAACCCCAGGGAGACAAAACATGATTTTAGACAACAATGGGAGTTCCACGGGACTAGAAACATAAATGTATTTTTTTGGTTCCATTTTAAATGGATGTCAATCATTTTGCCTTCTATGTTTTTGAAAAAGAAAAAGTATTATAACATTTTTACATTGTATTATATTTCATAATACGTGTTAGTATTGCCGTTGACTTGAGTTGTATTGACTGCATGTAAATGACCTTTGTTCTGCTTGGCAGCCCTGTATTACACTTCAAAAAGCAGTCAAAGCTGAGACACACCTTGTAACAATGCAAATGAGTGGGCTGGCTTGCTGAAGGCTGAAAAGGTGGTTATATGTAAATGCAATGGTTTTCTTGACATCATAAAACAATGCATCCAAAAATGGATTGGACTGTTTTTGCTGCTATATATGAACTGAAGTGTGGATGGCATGTTTAAAGACTCAATTATGCATTCTCTTTTACTCAAATAACATATAAAAACCAGTTTTCCATGATATGACCCTTTAAAAATAGGCATCAACGAAGCCTCATTCCTCTAAGTATTAGGTTTTGTCTGAAAATGAGAGTATAAACACCAAATGGCCAAAGCAGTTTATTGTTACATTTGCTGCTATTGCTTTGGGGGAATTTAATGGTACATTAACTTTATTGAGCTGCATCATAGTTCAGAATCATTAAATGCTTGAATGTAATTATGATATCGATTTTTAATGGCTGTGCTTTATTTTTAACTAGCGCCTACATCCATGTGTGGAATTACAGAAAAGAGCCTGCAAACTTTAGACTTGTTCAGTGTAGTTGTTTTTAATTGGGCTCATTTGTGACCTTAATGTACTGGCCATGAGCCTAGATCACGACTTTCCACTGGGACAACAACGAAAATGCCCATTTTTCCAAGTAATGTCTGTGAATACAATTTAAAGTGTCTACATGGAAAACTACTTTAAGGGCAAAACATAAAGAATCAGAATCAGACTCAGAAAAACGGCATCTGGTCCTGGAGGAAATTTACTGTGTGGCAGAAGCGTTTGCAGTGTGCATCTCATTTACTCTTCAATTGCAGTCCTGTCCTGCTGCACCTGCAGGTTAGAACACACCCAGTAATGTGATGACAGCAAGGCTAGGAGAACGAGGCTAAATCACAGACACATTAGACATCCAATACTGTTACACACAATTATGCTCTCTAAGACTCTAAACCATGGATGGCAGTGGCATCTGTCTATTGAAACTGCAGTTTAAACCAGCCAATTTACAGTGATAAAAGTTTCAGGCAGGACTACTTTGAGCCCGGTCTCACAAGTTTTCGTGCAGCCGTCATGATGTAAAGTGTAATCAAAATATGTGCTGGGCTTATTTTTTATGCTGGGACAATGTTTTACCTTTTTGTGCATGGACAGTGTTTCACTACCTGGTAATTTTTATTGTGCAGTGCATCAATTTCAGAATCTGAAATAACTGGTGTGTGAGAAAGAGTAAGATAGAAATTATGAGTTGATTACTTATTGCTTTTGTTTGCAAATATGTTGAAACAGTTTGAAATGGCATGAGAAGGGGAAGGTCCCTAACTCTAACCCTAACTGTAACCCTAACTCTAATGCTAACTCTAAACCTAACTCTAACCCTAATGCTTACTCTAACCCTAATGCTAAATCTAACGCTAATTCTAATCCTAACTCTAATGCTAACTCTAACCCTAACTCTAATGCTAACTCCAACCCTAATTCTAATGCTAACTCTAACCCTAACTCTAATGCTAACTCTAATGCTAACTCTAACCCTGACTCTAATGTTAACAATAACCCTAACTCTAACCCTAACAATAACCCTAACTCTAACCCTAACTCTAACGCTAACTCTAATGCTAACTCTAACCCTAAGTCTAACCCTAACTTTAACCCTAACTGTAATGCTAACTCTAACCCTAACTCTTACCCTAACTCTAACCCTAACTTTAACCCTAACCCTAATGCTAACTCTAACCCTAACTCTAACACTAACAGTCACCAGTTATGTACCAGGTACTAGAGGTGTTGTGCACTACACGTTAAAATACATTTTAAGTAGTAGTGAAGTGTTGTTCTACCATGAAAAAAGCCCTAAAACGTGATCGCAGCACGTATGTTGATTATATTGTATATCATGTAACCGGCACGAAAAGCCATGTGTTCGATTTGCTAATTTACACAACACACATGAGAGGTGAGCTGATCAGACCATCATTTATGTATATCAGTCCTAAAAAGGAACAGTAGCAAAACAGCCTGTTTAAGTCTAAGGAATGTAGACAGTCTGGGACAATCTCAAACAAATGATGGCCATTTTTGCCAAGTAAATGCACAAAAGCATAATAAGTGGACCTCAGGGAAAAAAAATACACAACGCATGTAGAATAGGGCCCCTTTAATGTTCTTCTTTTCTTTCCTGCTAGGACGCCTCCAGGGCTACATAAGACTAGTGTGTCAGCCACAACTCTGACATGATGTGTTTTGGTAATCCATTCAAAAAGCGTGCATAGCAGACAGCCCCGGAATGAGGCAAGGCTCATGCACTTTTCATAAGTTGTCGCTGAGGCATTCTACCTTGGTCGCATTCCAAAAGGAGCGCCATTGTGCCTAATTGGTCCTCACGTAACAGGAGAGAAGTTGAAATCTGGGATGTTTGTGTCCCTTTAGAATAGTCCTGGATGGAGACTACATAATTGGGGCAATTTTGTCTCAATAACTGGTTTGGTATTCTCTTCCTCGCCCACTAGTCTTTGATGTGACTTGTGTGATCGTGGCTTGTGAGCAGGAAATTATGCTCCAGTAATTTTCTTGCCACGAGTCTTCTGGCGCATAGAGGAGAATGATGTTATTTCCAAATGAAATGTTCTTCAGAAAATATGAGCCCAATTTCCTATGCTACAGTAATGAAAGGCAGATCCAGGCAGGCTTAATGAAAGACAGCAACTCAATCAAATGCAATCCAGGTGGAACTGAAATTCTTGAGAGAGCACTGTTCTTCTCCAGCAAACCTACACCCTGACTAAGTGTGGTGCAAAGCTACATGTTGTACGTACTCCATTTAAATGTGATTATTGTATTCGCTGCAATGAGGGACAGAAGGAGAGGAAGAGAACAAATCTCAGGAGCTACATTACAGCTTTAGACACAAAGGTATCAAGCGATACAGTTACATTAAATTACACAGCTTGGAAAATACATCAATTACACAGCCTGGATAAGAGAGTTCCAAAGCTGTTTTTGTAAATAACAACCACTTGTACTGTATCTGAATAGGTGTGTCCTAGCTGGTTTCCTGGAGGCCTACTGGGTTGCACATCTTAGCAATTACCTAGCCTGGCTCACACAAACGGATAAACTCTTAAACAACCCCTTTCTGGTTTAAATTGGGTGCGTTAAAGCAGGAAACCTCCTACATTATGCCTGGACCAGGTTTGGTTGAAATAAGCATATTTTTAATGAATATTTATATTTTACAGTAACAGGTCATGCAAACACAAATGCATGACATATTCCTCTGGGAATGTCTAAATGTGTATACTGTCGAAGTAAATATAATAAACATTATTTTCTTAAATCTGATTGGCTGAGTTGTGTTCAGAAATGAGCCGTGTTCAAAGATGAGGAGGAAGGTGAACATATATGACCTCTTCTAAACAACTTAGGGGGTCAGAGGGAATGAACGGAATTAATGGAATAGTCTTTGACTATTATATTGGCAAGCTAGAATTTTACACATGGGGTGGCCAGGATGTGAGCAAGTCAACCTATCTCTCTCTCTCACACACACAGACACACACACACACATATCGCTCACATATTGACAACATATGGGTCAGTAGATGCTCTGACCCAGGGGTATTGGTAAAAATCAAACACACACACTGTGGGGTGGTCGACTCATTTCTGGTGAAGCCTGACCACACTGGCTCAGACTGGCCTCCATTAAGGAGCTGCTCTGGAGTCCTGTGGCGATGCAAAGCTGCGGTCTGTTTGTCTGATCTGCCGGTTTGTTCCTTTTTATAATGAAGCTGAATATCTCTCCTTTTCTATTCATGATTGTTTGAATTGACCTGATGTAATATGAAGTGGTTGCATCTAAGGATCTAATAACCAATTTTCAAATCTCTTAATCTTAATTACAAATTAACATAACTGTCATAATTGTATGTTAGAACCAATTAGCTGCCTAGCTCTTTATTGCCATATGTAGCAAGCAATGATTTCTTATATATATATATATGATAGCAGACTGTCTACAAAAATGCTGGTAATATTTTGAGAATTGTTAACAGATGGACAATAATAGGTGGTTTTGAATTCAAGTGCAAAGATGAGTTTTCAAGTGCAAAGATCGGAATTTGCTGACCACTGACAGAAGAAGGTACCTGTAACATCCCTGGTCAGCAGTCACCAGAGGCCGATACTGTTTAAATTGTTGGAAAAGACTTTTAAGTTGACGTTCCTGAGCTTTATTTATGTTCATTACAGCTGTCTAATGTTTTAAATTATTCTGTATAGAGAGTGTTATAGCATTTAAGTTCCACTGTTTCAGTTTGTTTTCCAGTTTGCTCATTTAGTTCTATAATTGTATGAAGCTCAGCCCTCATGCCTCTTTCTGTTGTAGATTGGATTATAATAAATCAATTATGCCAGAGAATGGAAGTCTGCTACTGCGCCTCCTTCCAGAAGGTGCACTGCCCAAATGTGACGTTACCTCACATTAGCTAAACTCTTACATGGTGTAAATGACCACACTGTGTTTGTGTGATATGTATTACAGGTAAATACTAAGTAAGTGTCAATTTGGTGAGACCAACTCAATATTGGTGAAAAAACTCCATATTGAAGCTTACGTATCCAAATACAATGACATTGAATTCATGGTTGGTGTAATGGGTTGGTGTCTGAATACTGTTGTCCATATTGTGTAAATTCACCTTACATTATTGACCTTGAAAACCTTGATCATGATATAATCACTGTTAGACACAGCCTGGCTTTATTGTGTTATTAAATAGTTTTGGTTATTAATCCAAAAATGAATTTTAATGAGGGTACAGCAATGAATTATTGATCAGATTCCACAGGCATGATAAGCACCCGACCAAAACGCCTGC
Organism: Ladigesia roloffi; assembly: GCA_037577295.1. NCBI lineage: Eukaryota > Metazoa > Chordata > Actinopteri > Characiformes > Alestidae > Ladigesia > Ladigesia roloffi. The sequence continues at coordinate 7,487,071 of JBBKCR010000038.1, forward strand.
ATACATGTTTGTGTAGACCATCTGCTCAGGGCTGCTCTTTCATTGAGCTTTTTCCAGATGCTGTTTCACAGCAGAGCAACCTGTCATACCACAGCTGCCAAAGCAATGACTGACTGAGGGCTGAGCTGCACAATTTTAAGCCTGGTGTCAGCCCATCAGGGCCACATTCATCAGTAACTGTGCAGATACAACAATCGAAATCCCACTCCAAGTCCAACAGCAAATACACCCAGTGACATTTCAATTAAGTAACGGATCACTGTAGCATACCAGCCTGTGGGAAATTGTGCCTTTGTGCCTTGAAGGGAATACTGACAGCTCCTCTTTGTATCCATCATATGTGTTTTCTTCAAGTTCCCAGATGCAGCAGTGCTGTACATTCTCGAAACTACAAGGTGCCACAGATGCACGACTTATAGTAATGGGTTTTCAAATCCAGCCTTAGAGACCCACATCTCTGCCTTCTCTCAGTGAATTCCTTCTCCAAAACACACGATTTAGCCCTTTAAGCAATTATCAAGGCTTCCCTAAGCTGGATCTGATCTGGATTGAATGTGTTTAGGAAAGAGATCCTTAGGGCCCACCACACATTTATGGTCAAATCCAGCTTCCTGTCCACCTACAACCAGATATCTAGTGTCCTCTGTGGTTTGGTTCAGGGGCACTGTGAGCTGGAGCTGATAAAAATGCTTTACTGTCTGGTAGGCCTAATGAAAATCGCTCCCCTAAAGAACTCTTCAGGTGTTCATTAAAGCGATGATTCTCAAATCAGTGCTTAGGGCCAATCATATGGTCCATAGATTTACTCCAGCCCTATGTGTTGTGAGCATCGAGGAATCTCTAAAGACCAGAAGCATGTGTGGACACTTATAAGGTTTGAAAAACGCAAAGATGCTAGACAGAATCTTCGTATTGAACTGCACATTCAAGCTGTCCTGTGTTGCCTGCAAAGAGATGGTGTGGTTATAGGTTTTCATTCGAAACCAACAGGAGAACGAGTGATTGTTTTATCGCTTGTCTTAATTTTAATGTTATGTTTGTGGCCCTGCCTTAGAAAACCTGACCTCCCTCCTTGAAGGTATACCCATAAAATTCATTTTTGTTCAGTTTCTGAAAAGTGATAACACACTGCCAGGAGAAGCAAAGCATAATTACATAAGAATATGTTTAGTAAGCTCACCTGTTAAGACAAGCTTTTTTTAATTTACAGGTCTATGCATTTCCCAGAGTGGGACACAAATACATCCCACTGTTTAGACTAACAACTAAATAATTGTTATCCACTCCACCAGTCATTGTTTTGGATGCTCAGTGTATATATCAAGGGTAGTCATGAAGAACCCAATGTTTTTACACAGATTTTACTACTACCTGAATGCCCTTAATCAAATGTAATCCTGACTTTAAAGTCTGCAGTTTATACAAGATCTTCAGAATAAGCCAAAACTGGAACACCATGGGACGGCTGCCTTCTTCCAGCTGACACTAGTAACCACAGTGGTTTAACTTACTGACTTCAACAAGCATCAGTCCATAACAACCTAGGGCATTGTCATAATTCTCGAGTTCGATTCAAGTCCGTTTTACAAGGTCCCACAGGCCTAGATAATTACCTTCTTGCCACCTAATTTCTTACTTTTATGACCTGCGTGCTCTTGTCCTTTAACAAGCAGGAAAAAAGAAATCCTTGTTACCTCAGGTATAGCTGGTCTGAACAAACAGGCAGGAAGCTATACACAACATGGCAGGCCTTTACTTTCCAAACATTAGCCTGCCACTTCCATCGGCTCCCTCCTTGCTGTTTTGTTCTTGGATATTTATAGCTTCTGGCAGCAGAAGGTTAATTGAACTGAAATGGGTCGTTCACAGAAAATTCGACAGAGGAGCCCGAGCTCGTGCAGAGGGGAAACAATACCCATGTGAAAGGCTTTCAGCCTCACAACAACTGGATTTCTCTCGATGCATGTGCCGAATTCAAATTGACAGACCCATTTAAACACCCTGTGAAATAATAGCATCTTTTTAAGGAACGTCATGTTTCATTTCCATTACACACAAGCTCAGCAAGAGGTGTCAGATACATGTGTATCAAACATGTCATAATCTAGCATGAAAATCATCACTCTAAAACACAGGGTTTATTATCCATTTAATAAAAGCTGCCAATAGCATAACATGTGAAAGCTTATTATGATCACCAACCTCAGCAAATCATTTAAACTGCAATTATTCTGTCTGTCAAAATGGTAAAAGGTAAGACGTTAATGAGGTAAATACATGAATTCATCTGTAAGCCTTTACAATTAGTTTTCAACCATCCAATTAAAAAACATGTTGTGGTGGGAGAAAACGAGAGCACACAAAATATGTAATGTGTCATTTTATTTACAAATAACAATAAGGGAACCACATCTGAAGAGCGAAGAGAGCTGTTCTGGGCAAGATTTCACAATGACCTGCAAAACAAAGCACAAAAATAAGATGGCTATAAAAGTTACAGGCTACACAAACCCTGGTCTTAGAGGTCAGATCTCTACCCACAATCTTACTGACCTGCTGTACATACTTCACTAGCATGAGTGTTGAAGATATGCGAAACGTAATTTAAAGGGGACACATTATACATTTTAATAAGTTATAACAGCTCTATGGCCCATACAAAACATGTTCATGAAGTTATTTGCACAAATTCACTTACATGAAGAAATCTCACCAGCTATACAGCTGGCCACACTCCACCCAGTCCACGGTAACACTGTGTTTAACACACGTCAAAAAGTCTGACTTGCCTTTGCCTGTAGCCATAGTGCTCAGCGTCTTATAAAAAGCTGTAAAACCAGGAGACAAAAATGGTGGATCTGCAACTAATCTAGTGAATGGGGGCTCGACAGGTGAGGGTTGTTTCTATGCAAATTTCCTCATCATGACATAGGAGCTGTCCAAATGGCTCATAAAAGCATATTATTCCAAAAAAATATTTCAATTGGCTGACAGAAAACAGATGGATATTTTCTCCGCACTTGGAATGTTTATAAGAGCAGTAGAAACCCAAATGGAATTAAAAAAGACGCAAAAATTTGTTTCGCGTAATATGTCCCCTTTAAGCCACTTAAATGCACATTTAGGCCAAGGATTCAAACAGGACAGGGCTAATGTTTTTGTCTGCAACAGTCCACTAAACACTGTCATGTTCTATGTCTTAATTTGTGTGTTCGAGAAAGACACAATATAAATAAACACTATAGTGGGAATGCATGCATGAGTCAACGATCCTGTTTTTTAAAAGTTAAATAAGAATTTTGTAGTTTAATGGAAGAAAAACATAATGGTAATGTATTTTGTGCAAGATTATGAACAGATGCATTCATTAACCCTACACGAATGCATGGCTACTTTAGTGCAAATAGAACATAGCATGGCATGTTTTTACTGTTTTAATTTCTCACAAAAAAACAAAATGTAGCGGATGTCATGCTTTGTTAATTATTTTACTCAAATATGCATGGTACTGTAAAATATTGTTGAAGGATCCATGCATGAAAAGGGGGCTAAGGGGCTTTCCATATAGTCAAATACTACACTCTGCAAGAAGCGATATATCCAGTAGGGCTGGAGAAGACTAGACTAAACAATGGCATAATTTACACTTGAAACACTAAAGAGTATTGTTATAGTAAAATGTTTTGCTAGCCAACAGGTAAATATTCATTTTTGTATTCAGAAAGAAACTTTTATATTGAGTGAGTTGCACATTTATCTGATAACTGAAGTGTATATAAGGATCCATACATAAAAATATTGTATTGTATCATGAACCACACTCAAAACATCAGAATCAGAATATCTCTGGTTTTGTAAGGTATCTCAAAGTATTAGAAATAACTGCAATTACGAACATTTGGAAGAGTTTTACTGTTTACAAGGCAACTTTATGGCATAACTGAAATGTATGGCAATGGTAATAATCATATACAAACTAATTTACCGTGCAGGACAGGTGAAGTCTTCACTTCTTCAGGATCTGGTGCCTAACAACAATGAAGGGGAAGGCAAAGCCACTGCCAAAGAACAGCACCATCATGCCCAAAAGTCTCCACTTGTTGTCAACTGAGAATGGCAGATTCTGTAAGAAAAAACAGCTGTGACTTCAGCGGAAAATGGGGCAACAGAGGACAAAACCTGGCCCTTAAATAGGAATATCTGAACAACGTATAAATACAATATCACTTCATAATATGCGGAATGTTACTGAAATCAAAAGGGGGAAAAAAAAGATCACACTATATGGACAATGTATTGGGACACATGGCCATTAAAACAAGGGGGACTCTAATGAAAATGCATTCAAATGCATAGATATGGGATTGGTATTTCTGTGGTAATAATTCCGACGAGATGGCCAGGCCCACAATCTCCATTCCAGTTTATCCCAGAAGTGTTGGATGGGGTTGAGGTAAGGGCTCTGTGTGCAACAGTCAAGTTCTTCCACATTGAAGTCACTCAAACATGTCTTTAGGACTTTGATCACTGCAGCACAGTCAAGCTGGAATAAAAAGGTTTTCCCCCAAACTGTGCCCACAAGGTTGGAAGCATGATGTATTTTCCAGAATGTCTTGGTATGCTAAAGAATTTTAATTCTCCTTTATAGAAGCAAGGCTGTCCCAATACTTTTGTCCATACAGAGCATACCTGAAATGACAACCTAGTAACCTTGACACCCATATCTAAATATCAGTTCAGCACTCAATTATAAAATCTTCCACTGGCAACGTAGTTTATACATTTTGAAGCTATGTGACTGAAATTTTATTAAACTAAAGCAAGGCATTTCAGGTTTAATTTAAATAGGGGGTTTGCAAGGCCAGTAGCAGATCCATTTTAACGAAGGTTTACACCTTTCAACTAAAAAAACAAACAAATATCGATTATGTGGTCACTTTTTAATAAGTAGTAAGCACAAAAAGCCCCAACAGTTAGCATGTTAGCCAGGTATTTCCTTTATAATATTCCAAATAGATAACATGTCTTCTCCCACACGGTCACAATAAACTTAGGATACTATTAAGCTATGTAATGGTTTGTTAATCATTTCCGCACTTCTTGTTAAGGTTATTTCAAATATTAAACCCAAAGTCACCTCCACAGAGCTAGGAGAGAGGCCTAGCAGCCAGAAGCTAACAAGCTAATGCTAACCAGCTGGCTAAACGGGTGAAAACATTTTTTAGAAACGTTTGAAGTAAGTCAGTTACCTTTCCTGGTCCTTCTGCGTAGTGAGAAGACCGCACAGCAGAGGTGGCGAAGCGGCGAACGGCCTGTCCGAGCATGGTTTCTGTCCAAGGGAAACGGAGAACCGTCCAGGTAGCGACCTTGCTGGTTTAACGTCCAAGAGGATGCAGAGTAGTCACATGGGCAATGTAGTGTTGCCGCGAGGGGTTGTGGGAAATGAAGTATAGTAATAATGTCAGGTTTCAAGCCGTTAAGAAATGAAAGGGTTGATTAAGGAATATGAACAGCCCAGTATGTGTAGTTTACAGCTAATACCTGGTTTAACTAAACGTGTTTTGATATTGAAATCCAGGAGTGGTACATATTTGTTCCTCATAATACGTCAGCTATTTATTTTAAACAAGAAAATCTTGTTTTGTTTAACAGCATTTTTTTCATGTATTGATTCTAATTTTACCTTTACAGCATTTAGTGTACGCTTTTATCCAAAGCGACGTCCATTCATAGGGTTGCCACACTTTCTGGTTTTCCCGGGATTGTTCTCTTTTTTAATGTCTGTTCCGGAAAATTGATAATCTTTCCCGGGACACCAAATGTCCCGTTTTTTTGGTGCAAAGGCAC
>JBBKCR010000038.1:7532841-7543778 GCA_037577295.1 Ladigesia roloffi
CTGAATGGAGCCCTGTTCGTCCCGTCCCCTCTTTCGAGGAAGCTCACGAGTGGAAGCAATTGCGACCACTCGTGACATTGACTCCCTCTGGAAAACTGACTAATTAGCAGCTTCTAGATAGGGGTTGGCAGGACAACCAATGCTCCCAACTTTAGAGCAGCCTGAATTTCAATGAGATGAATCCAGCTTTGGAACTGTCAGTTGGACATTCATGCACAGTTCACGATTATATTTGATCATCAACTTTTGGTTTGGAATTCCAACACTGGAATATGACCAAAGTAGAAAAGTGGTGGAATTCTAGACTACTGTTGCACCACTACTTGCACAGTGAGAATCCTCCAGTGTTATATGATTTATATATCATATATAGTCCAGGTCCTGGCCTTGCGTGTGTCTCTTTGTTATGGTGTGGGTTTCCTTCCAAATCGCCGGTTCCTCCAACAGTCCAAAGACATGCAGGTCAGATAAACTGGGATTCTAAATTGACTATAAGTGTGAGTGAATGGTGTGTTTGTGGGTGTGTATGACTTGATGTGTGCTGGTACCCCACCCAGAGTGAGTCCCGGGGTACATTCCAGGATAGGCTCTCTATGCCTGTGAACCTAGAAAGGATTAAACGATTGCAGAGTCAGTCTCAGCATGCTGCACCCAGCCTGCACACAGCAATTCAAGTGAATGTCATATACAATATAATCATATAAAAGGAAATTACTACTCAAGTGTTTAGATTTTTTTCTATGTTCATTCATTCTTGTACATATTTTTAGTCTCCAAGCGCTGACACACAGATTCTCAACATAGTTTCTCCGCTTTTCTCCCTACATGCCGTCCTCAGGTAGTACATATTAGTGTTGCTTCACTGAATGTGTCTGTATTGCTCAACTGTGCATTTTAAACGCCACAGTCTGAAGGTTAGCACAGTCCATTTACTCATCCTGTGCAGGTTGTTGTTGTTTGATCTATCTTATTTGCATTTTGTAATTTTGTAATCATTTATTTGTGTTTTCTTCTTACAAACCACCTCTGGAAGCCTAACAAAGAAATTCACTTAATTTATGTTAATTCGTTTCCTTCAGATCTTAGGCAAATGAAGACTAATTTTAATCTCGTTAGACTGTTGCAGTCAAGTTTCTTTCTTGTTTGGCCCAGCTTTGTAAATTGGATTCATGCTCTGCTCTTCAGAATTATAATTACTGAGACTAATAATCTGTAATGTCTACAATTATGAAAATAACATCAGCACTACATTTCCTGGAACTTTAGGATTATACAGGCAAAATGCTAGATGTTGTCGCTCTTTAAATATACTTGATGAAAACTAAAGGGAAAACGTTGCTACACACACTTAATTTTACATGTTGTGACTTTGAAAATGGAAAGTGGGTCATGGAAGTTTTTAATACGTTTTATATATGCAGTAATCCTACATGCAGAGTCCATATTACATATCTGTTGATGCAACATAAGGACAAAATATTGGGTTGCTTGACCATTACACAAACACGCAATTTAATGGACTTGCATTCAAATACATAGTTTTTAATGTGGAGCTGATCCCCCTTTGAAGCTTTAACAGCTTCCACTCTTCTTTATTTACATTATTTATCTGATGCTTTTATCCTAAGTGACTTCTATTCCCTAACTACAGGGGGGGTTAAGGGTTTTGCACAGGAGCACAATGGTGGGATGCCAGAGGTAGGAGTCGAACCTCTTGTTCCAGAGTTAAGTATCCTACCCACTAGGACATCACCAGCCTTTCTTGATAAAAGGCTTTCCTCAATGTTTTGTTGTTTCTGTGGGAACTTTTGCCCATTCATTCTGTAGAGCAGTTATGAGTTCAGGCACTGGTGTTGACATTCTGGCTCACAATCTCTGTTCAAGTTCAACACACAACTCTCAAAATGCATCCAGCCATGACTTAATGGATCTTGCTTTGTGCACTGCAGCACAGTCATTCTGGAATAGAAAAAAGTGCTACTAGCACTCTTAGGATTTGAACCCATGGCTGGCTTTTGGGATCAAAACCCAGGAGTTTCTGATTGCAGGGGCAACGCACTAACCACTATACCGCCACCTGTTTTATAGTGTATATATTGTATATCTATCAGCCACCATGTTAAATCCCCCTGACTAACATTGTATAGATCTATTTGAGCTGCCATAACAGCTGTTAACAAGGTAGGGATGGACCCCACAAGTCTTCTGAAGGTGTGTCCTGGGGTCTGGCACCAGAATGTTAGCAGCAGATCCTCTTTAACTAGTGTTAGTTGATGGGTGGTGGTGGCCTAGTGGGCAAGACACATGCCTCCAGGGAGACTGTCCTCTGTAGTTAAGCAATAGAAGTTGTTTTGGATAAAAGCTACATGATGGAAAGTTTGAATATTAGATTTAAAAAAATGGTGGCATTTCACTACATGAATGTTTGTCCTGTATTTCCTGCTTCCAACACATGAATTTGAAGAACTAACTGTTAACGTGCAGCCTCATATATTCCACCTCTTAACAGATGCCACTGTAATGAGACAATCAGGCTCATTCACTTCACCTGTTCAGTGGGTTTAATGTGGTGACTTACTGGGGTGCAGAAGATGTTACAGAAGAAGAAATAAACATTTCCAACTGAAAGAGGAAGTTCCCCAAGTTAAAAAAAATGCATAATTTAGTCAGTGAGATGAAAAGAAACTCTGATGTGAACATGACGCCACTGATTTGAATATTCTCTTAAACACTGGTGACAGGAACCAGGAGTTACATTATCAAACCACTATTTGCTTTAGAGTGTTCTACATTTCTCATATTTTGGATTTTGATACAAACCTTAAAAGTAAATTCAGAGAACCCAATTAATGTTAATTTTAACCTTGGTCATTCATTTGGACACAATTGGATAAAGACAAATAAATAAGTGTTTTGGAATAGCCTAGTAAAATAAATTTGTCTACTACTAGTGCCTAGATGATGATTTGATCACATTTTTGGTCCGAATTACATACAAATGAAGAGAATTTGAAATACAGTGGTGTTTGAAAGTTTGTCAACCCTTTTGAATTCTGTTTTACCTAAAATTTTTATCACAGTCACCCCTGATGACACACAGAATATTTTAATAATATATTTTAATAATATATAATTAAATGTCTTATTTTGCACAAGTATATTAAGTAAAGTGTACTTGAAAAAGTGTGATCTAGTGTGATCCCCATGTTTGGCTTCAACAGCTGTCCATCACATTCTTGCACACTTCATTTCCTTCAGGTTCTTTGCAATCTCCCAGAATATACAACGTTGACCTATTTGTGTTTTTGTTTGATAACAGCTCCTTGGGAAACTGGCAATGATGTTGAAATCCCTCTGTTTGTACACTGTCTGTCTAACAGCTGAACAGTCCAAACAATTTAGAAAATGTAGAATCTCAAGTCTAATCAACATTGACAGCATTTTGTTGGGTTCCTGAGAAATCTCCTTTGAGTGAATTATGGCGTGTACTCACAAACCTATTTGGTGAGAAGCTGGTTGATGCTTTTTAATTGGGCACATTCGCACACATCCACAATTTTTTGTCATTAAATTGATGGACTGACCTCCCTGCCCTGATTGTTCCCTATCCAGAATTGAACATTCCTGAGATTCACATTCACTATTTGGACCAAAGAATTGGGACTCTCCTGTTTATCTGGGTTTGGTCTAGGCAACACATTTTGAATGCCGCCATGCCATTCATTTTATGGACACAATATTGTGAAGGCACTTTTCTATTCCAGCATGACTGTGTATAAATCAAGCTCCATAAAGACATAGTTGAATGAGTTCAGTGTGGAAGAACTTGACTGGCCCTAACAGAGTTCTGGCTTCAACCCCATCCAACACTTTGAGATTAACTAGAACAGAGATTCCGAGCCAGGCTTTCTCATCCAACATCAGTGCCTGAACTCATAAACACTCTAAGGAATGAACAGGGACAAATTCCCACAGAAACACTCCAAGAAGAGTGGGAGCTGTTATAGCTGCAAGGGGGGGGGGGGGGGGGGGTTGGGGGGGGGCGTGCAACTCCATATAAAAAGTCTATGTATTTGAATGCAATGTCCTTAAAGTCCCTGTTGGTCAATTGTCCCCATTCTTTTGGCCATATAGAGTACTTTTGCCAACGAAGGCATTTAATGCTGGAACACTTAGCTCAATAAATAAATTAAACACTATAGATTTGCTTTAATGGACTCTCTTTGTCTACTGCTACTGCCTAGATGATGATTTGATCACATTTTTGGTCCGATTTACATAAAAATGAAGAGAATTTGAAAGGGTTCACAAACGTTCAAGCAATGCAATAAATGAAAATACAGTATGGGCCACTTTGCTGGGGGTTTTATATCACCCTAGGCAGCGCTTGGCACTGGGTATGGTGACATCATGCTCATCTGCTGCTGATCCAGAGCATCCAATTTTATTTACGAAGATTTTCTACGGAGATTACACAAGCTGCAGGAGTGCAGTCGAACACCTGCGTTAACAAATGGGCATCCCTTAAAATTCCTGATAGCTGAATATCTCTGAAATTTCAAAATGAGGAATTTCTCATTTGTGGTGAATTAGGAGCAATATGGACCCCAAACTAACAATATAGACAAGTTTAAAACTGCAGTCAGGAAAGACAAGGTGGCACAGGCGTTTTCTTTTGACTACTCTAACTCTCGAACGCCTTGGAGAGTTGTGCAATTACTGTAAACAAGATTGAAAATTACTTTCTAAGCGTCCTCCGACAGCTGAGCTTTTGCTGCTCATCACCAAGGCTTCATGCGTCTCCGGTTCTCCTCACCTGTTAATCAGCTTTACTTTCTCTCTGGAGGAGAGACAGACTGATGAGGAGAACAAGCTTGGCATCATCACGCCGCAATTTCTCAGGTCTGTGTGCTTTGGACATTCATTATGCTCCGAAGAGTCGATAAATGACAGAGTCAATATGAGCTACAGACAAGGCCGACAGTTTAAGGCACGGTTGTTTGATGGAGCTTCAAAGCAGACAGACGGCATTTAGGAGTTTTTTCTTCATGTGTGCAGCCACAAACACCTCCTGCTGTTCTCATGCTGCAAAACAATACCACCTTGGCTAATGCAAGGACTTCCAATTAGTGAATTCAGCTACTTTATGGGGCACTCATTGCTTACACAGGTATTTAATCACACAAACACACACACCCACACACACACACATACACACACACACAGCCTATATAATCTCCACACAAAAAGAAAGCCCAAAAGAATAGGATGCAGCAACACAACGGGTCAATATTCTCAACCTTTGTTGTCAGAAAGCAGCTTTACAGAATCCAGGTCTGAGACCCTACTGAGCAAGACAAGGGTGACAGAGGTGAAGAAAAACACTCTGAACCTGGAGGATGAAACCCCAGGAGGAACTGAGACTCTAAAGATGAGATAAAATAAGATAAGAAACTCCTTTATTGTCATTGTATTGAAGCAGGATGCTACAGATACAACCACATTGAAGGGGCTACTTAATGGTGCAACAAATACGCTGCCAGAGGGCAGGAGGTTGAACAGGCCATGAGCAGCATGGGTGACATCTCTGAGGATTACCTCAGCAGGATGAGGCATCGGGATGTGTAGACATCTTTCAATGAGGGGAGGGGGCAGCAAGTGATTTTCTGTGCATTCCTGACTACTCTCTGCAGTCTATTCTGGTCGGTCTCAGTACAGTGGGAGAACCATACTGGGATGCAGTATGCCAGTATGCTTTCAATGGTGGAGCGGTAGAAGGTCAACAGCAGCTTCTCGCTTATGTTGTTCTTCCTGAGCACTCTCAGAAAGTGTAGATGCTGCTGTGCCTTATTGATGACCACCATGGTGTTAGCAGTCCAGGAGAGGTCTGCGGAGATTGTGGTGCCAAGGAAGGTGAGGGTGTGCACCCTCTCCACACAGTCACTCTTGATCTGCCCGGTCCATCCTGAAGTCCAGGATGATCTCTTTCATCTTTTTTGTGTTCAGAGCCAGGTTGTTTACCATGCACCACTCAGACAGCCTCAGGACCTCGTCCCTATAGGCTGACTCATACCCACTACAAGTGTTGTGTCGTCAGCAAATTTAACTATTGTGTTGCTGATGTGGGCAGGTTTGCAGTCCGAGGTGTACAGGGTGAGCAGCAGTAGGCTCAGCACACACCCTTGCAGGAAGCCTGTACTCAGTGACAGTGTGGAAGAAATGTGGGGACCCAGTTTTACTGTCTGGGGCTTGTTTGTGAGAAAGTGTTTGACCCAGGAGTAGGTGAGTTGTGGGATTCCCAGACCAGACAGTTTGCTGACCAAGATTTGCTTTGCCCAATTCTCCAGGTGGCTCAGTGCAGTGTGGAGTGTGCTGCATGCCCGCAAAGTCTCCATTTACGGGGTGGGGGTGTTAGGAAACCCCTGTTGAATCTTAAATCTCGAATCTTTCATGAAATAATCCACTCGACTCAATTGATAGAAGAACACACACCACTGGAAATCCACTCCAGGTTTTACTCCAACTCACCATATGCAAATTAATTTAATCATCAGTGCATGAACAGGCTGTTCGAATTTCCAGTGGTGTGTGTGTTTAGGGGAGTGGATTCTTTCACGAAAGATTCAAGATTCAACAGCGCCGGTGAACTAATTATTTATGTTAAATGTGTGTGTTTGTGTGTGTGTGGTTGGGGGGGGTCCAAACGAATAATTGTGATATGTAATTGAATGGTGACGATGCCCATGATCTGGGGTAATGTTACTCCATCTAAGTGGTCATCAACTCACATAACTACCAGAAATCACTAATGCCTTTGTCATTAATGCAATCATATCCTTATAGCAATGTTCCATCTAAAGCCATCTTAGAAGAATTGAGAATGTTACTGTAACAAAGAAGAAGATATATCTGATGTATCAAATATGTCTCATTAAGAATTTGCTGTAAGAAAGTGATAAGATTTATATGAACCTATTTCATGACATTTGCCTTCATATGCTGTGACCTTATCAAGTGAAATGATCTTGTTGGATAATGGCGGATTTTACCTTGTTCGAACAATAACTGTAAGCTAAATCTGCCATCCAGTAAGATGATTACACTCTTTAAGACTTATTTAATGCTATTTAAATAGGACATTAATTTGCTTTCATTTAAATTAAACTAGTGCAATTTCAAGAGACATGCAAACATGGGTTGAAGAAAGTCAAAACCCTGCCATCTCATTGAGAAAGATTAGATTTGTTGTCAACATTTAAGATGATTTCATTTTTAAAAAAAGCTCTATTTGGATAGTGGGATGAAAAATTTGGGTTATTGGACTTTCTGAATATTGAAAAAATGTATGTTATAAATCCTCAGGCCATTCTTTTTTAGAAGTTGAAAAATGTATTGTACCTTTACTTTACTGTTTAGTTTTAATACTAACTGACCAGCTTAATTATTCATTGCCTTTTTCCTGATAAAAATGAGCAGTGTCAATCGACAGCCCAATTTTATACCACTCACACTCTATAGTTTTCTTAGTTTTGCAGATATTTTAGTGTAAGTGACAGCTTGGGCATGTTATACACATTTATTCAACCACTGCTCAGTCTGGTAGTTGGGATGACTGGTGGCCTAGTGGTTAGGGAACAGACCATGTTAGCAGTCAAGGGAAGAATTTCACACTGTGTATTGTGTTCATGTATGACAAATGATCACTTACAGGTTGGTTGGTTTATGTCATCTTTATCATCTTCCAGTAAAATACATGTAATATATGATATATTATAAAACCTCTGACTGTGTTTTCCTTGACATGTCGTCTTCAATAGCCAAGTTTTACTGCAGGTATTCATTTGGGACACTAAGAATTACATGGTAAATGATATATCCAATTATGTTTTACATTCAGAAACTAAGCCTTTTTGTTCCAGACACAGTTAAACTTAGGGAGAGTCTTCGATTCATGTGTAGTGACATTCTGGTGTGGCTTGTATGACACATGACACCCAAACCTCAGGAGAAGCCGGTATCTGTCAGTTTGAATGACATTGAGGCTGTCCATTTCATAAACAGCACAGAGAGTCTTCAGTCGTACATTTGCACCCACCAGCTGTTGGAACCTGCGAGACGGATATGTAGTAATATCCATAGTCTTCCTAGTGCTAGACACTTGGTTCTGACTTTGGAAACTCACTCACTTTTTTAGGAACAATGTGCCAGGTGAAGAATATCACTTTTTCCATCTGCTGGTCTGATACTGACAGTTGGCCATGCTGGTCTCATAAGTTTTTGTGAAGCCATCACAATATACAATTGATTCCAAATGTTCTGTGATCACGATTTAGGGCTTTTTTTGTGCTAGAACAACGCTTCACGACCCTATGTGTTTTAATGCACAGTGTGTATCACCACCAGTATCAGTGCTAACTGGTGACTGAGGGACAGTAGAAGAAAAAATGCACGCATTGGCTTAAAAGGGCTTTTCGTCACCTTTGCCTCCAGTTCATGTCTTCTGCTTTAGCCTATGAATGAACGCTTTTCTGCAATATTTTGAAAATATAATACACATTTCCCACTAAAAGTGTAAAATAATGTGTTGATTCCTTATCGTTTTTGTTTGCAAACGGTTGAAACAGGTTGATGGGCCGTGAAAAGTCCCTAGCCCTAACTCTAAACCTAACCTTAACCTTAACCCTAAACCTAACACTAACCTTAAACCTAATCCTAAACTTAATCTAACACTCACCCTAACACTAACCTAACAGTAACCCTAACACTAACCTTCACCCTCACCCCTCACCCTCACCCTCACTCTACCTTAACCCTAACCCTAACAGGCACCAGTTAGCGCTGATACTGATAGTGTTATGTACTATACATTAAAATACAGGGTAGTAAAGCATTTACATTGCATGAAAAAAGGCCAAAAGTGTGATTGCAGCACATTTTTGAATAGATTTTATGTTGTGAAGGCTTCATGAAAATTAATTGAATCTGGTTGACCATTGTCCTAATCAGCCCAAAAACCTAATTTTGGGTTGCTGAAGGGAAACTCGGGCTTATTATGTGTCCTTTTCCTCAGAATCTATTCTCCCTGTGCATCCTTATAATACCTTCCACAGGTCAGAACCCATTTGAGATTAAATGCTTTCACTTAAAACCACTGGTGTGAATACAGCTGCTAAAGGGACACATGCTGGGTTTGTGATTTCCAACAACTGCTTGTTTTCTCCACCTCAGAAACAGACATCTGCCACATCCCAGATACAATTGTAAACACTCTCAGGTGTGAAATTTGCATTCATTTTCAATTTTCTCTTTTATTGACTTCAGAAAAAGGGTCTCTGTTGTCAGCTATCACCAAGCGTGTCAAGGTAGGTTGACTTAACCTTGATTTCTGAGCTTGGCAAAAGGAATCAAAATGGTATAGCTGTTATATTGGAAAGTCTTGTCTTGAAAACTCACTCTAGGAGCTTGGCATGATGAACTTGTCTGAAATATGTAGAATGTCCGCTCATTTCCTTAATTATCATTGTTTTTGGGAGTTCACTGTGAGCTGCCAGAAGAGGGATTCTGTTGTATGGGACCAGATGTGATGTATTTGATGAGCAATCTGTGGGTAGTATATTTGTCTCTGGACCAAGAGGTCATGGGAGTGAATCCTAATTTCAGTATAGCACCACTGGGTTCCTCTGCACAGACCCTTAACCCCAAGTTGCTTCAGGAAGACTGTCCCCTCTTGTTAGGGAATGGAATTCACCTTGGATGAAAGCAACTGCCAAATTATAGAAAGTTTGTGTATTGGAATGAAAATTGTGGTGTTTCATTATATATATGTTGTGTGAATCTACAGATTGGGCTAGAAGTAAATCAGCCAGTCAGATCTTTTTTTACTTATTATTTACTTTTGGTGCTCTTTTAATTAGAAGCCAAACTAATTGGACATTGACACAGAAATTACAGATGTCAACTATTTATTTGAAAGAGAGATGCCTTCACTGCTACAGACCAGTTGACCAGTTGAACTCTGAGGTAGCCTTGTTTCTGCTTGCTTATATTTTCAGGACTTTTCATGATGCAAGTTAGATTCCGAAACGTTATCACCCATGACTCTCAAACTGACCTGATAGTCTAGACTGTTTTATAACAGCAGCAGGTTGCTGAAAAAGAACAAAATGCTCTCTCTTCACTGCTAGGCTGAGGATTTTCTGGAATATTTTACTGCATGCTCATTTTTCTGTTTATGTTTTAATCAAACTAGAAATGAACAACTTGCTCACAAAAATGCCTTCAAATTGCTTAATCAAATATTAAGATGCCTTATTAAGCTCTGTAAGATATTGTGCAGGGGAGCAGTGGTTGTTCACAGTTAAAAGAACATGAATTAATGTCATGAACTTATTCTATAACATGAATGATCAAAATAATACAAAGTAGACTTTAATGTTTGTTCTTTAGAAATTGGTTAGTAAGGCTATGATTAAATATTTTGTTTGATTAAAGATGTAAAGCGTAATTGAATAATTAATTGAATAATATGTTACTGTAATAAAATATTAAACATTACTAATAATAAACATTATTATTTTACATTAGATAATATACATAGTCATAAAACATTTAAACAGAGGACCAGGCAACATAAATATTGGAGCAAAATGTGCAACAATGGCTTTGAATATTTGAACATGGATCTCAGACGATGCGATTTTTTAACTGTTGCTCCTAATTGACTAACATATTTTAGCATTACTGAGGAGCATCTGTCATTTAAAATACACATATAAATAGAGAGAGAGGGAGGGAGAGAGAGAGAGAGAGAGAGAGAGAGAGTCAAGTAATTTATTTCTTATACATTTGATTATATTCCATACACAAACACACAAACACACACACACACACACACACACACACACACACACACACACACACACACACACACACACACA
>JBBKCR010000038.1:7543878-7555299 GCA_037577295.1 Ladigesia roloffi
CCTTCTAGCCTTTTTTCCGCTTCTAACACATCAGCTTCAAGAACTGATTCTCTCTTTCTTTCTCTTTCTCTGTCTCTCTGTCATTTTTATCACTGACTGAACTAAACCTATGAATTAGGTTACAATATATGACAGTTGTAAGATTTGATAAACTGCGTACATATATATATATATATATATATATATATATATATATATATATGTTAGGAATGAGTGAGTACAGCATTTGTATCTGTATCTGTTAACCAGATAAATGATCTGTATCTGTACTTTAACTGGGCCTGGCATATCCCGAAGTAGGCTTTAATGCAGAAGTGGGTCGGGTTGCCTTGAAATGGGCGGGGCTTTAACTGGTATGTTGTTTTAAGAATGCAATTGATATGTATTGATCAGAAATTGTTATATATATTGCGGATTATATTGCAGGATCAGCATTAGATCAGTGGTTTTGATCCCGATAACAAACGAACTATATACAGAAGAAGTTTTGCAACAATGAATACAACACATGCGGTTGCAATTATGAAGTAAAATGTAATGAACAAGAGCTTTCTTTTCAACATAACTCTTTTTATAACTTAAATTTTTTTTATGATCACTGTGATTTTTTTTAATTTCCAAACCAGGTATGTGTGAATGTGTGTGTGTGTGTACACAACTACCTTTATTTTTTTTATAAAATACATCAAGAAAGTGTCACTCAAAAAACTGGTTTGAGCCAACAGACGGTTAAAAAAAAAACTCAGTTGACTGGCAGAGAGAGGGAGAGAGAGGGGGAGAGAGAGAGAAAGAGAGGGGGAGAGTGAGAGAGCTCCCCTATAATTGCTCCTGTCCCCTCTTATGTCCCCCCCTGCTTTGAACAGCCAAATATTTATATATAATTTTTTTATCTCGGCATATAACGAAACTTAAAGTGCTACACATGCGCTCTGACAGACACCCCCCACCCCCCACCACCACCACGGGCTGTAGACCGTAGTGTGCACCCTAAAAAATACTGGCCCCCCTGGTCATTTTAGTCTATAATCACCACTGCACAGAATGCAGACACAGCCAGCTACCCAGTGAGAATTTTTATTCAATGTTATTCAATCCGAGATATTGACTCGTATTACTCGTGTGTATATATATTTATTTATAATGTACAATGTTTTGAAGTGAGTGGGTAATACAAGTAACTCATAACACCAGCTTCATGGTCCAGTTCACAATGTGTTCATCGTTGATGGTGGACAAGGGGTCACGGCTACACAAACACATGAGCACCAACCTGTGTTGCACTGTGTGTTGTAACACCTTTTTATTAGAGCCAGCATTAGCTTTTCCAGCAATTTGTGCTACAGTAGCTCTTTTCTGAGATCAAACCAGATGGACTAACCTTTACTTCCCTCACACATAATTGAGCGTTGGATGCGCATGACCCTACACTAGCTGTCCTTTCTTTGGAACATTTTGTTTGGTCTGACCCGCTATAAGCAATCTAAGCCTCCCACAAGACTGTTTTAAAGATGTTGTGACCCAGTCATCTAGATCCTTCTAGCCTTTTTTCCGCTTCTAACACATCAGCTTCAAGAACTGATTCTCTCTTTCTTTCTCTTTCTCTGTCTCTTTCTATCTATACAAGAAGAGTTCAAATACAAAGCCTATAAACACTATCTTCATCAAAAATGACATAACTATGTTGAGTAGGGTGACCAGATGTCCTCTTTTTCACGAACATGTCCTCCTTTTGGGACCTGGGTCTGGGCAGAATTGTAGAATCGTCTGGAATTTTGAGCTGCCTACACATGCGCATAAAACATATCAACCCCCCCGGACCACGGCTGTCAAAGCAAGATGCAGATACCCCCTTGGTACTTCTCACTGCAATGAGAAACTTGGTACTTCTCAGACTGCAATATATATATTTATATATATATATATATATATATATATATATACTTCTCCGAAAAAGGTACTTTGTAACCTAAAGCCCATATTTTGTGTGATATCTGGAAGGTATTAACATTTAAATTTGCGCTAACAACACAGGTGCAGGTTGCTTGAGGCACATTGAAAATTCAGCATTATTATGGTGCTGATCTTTGATCCATCCTCTGAGCCATGGCAGTGTGACAGATTTGATATACGCTGGCTCAAACCAGCAGCTACATGCCCCCCCTTCTGTCACACACCTGCTGTCAAACACAGTAGAGCAACACTGGAGGTCGAGAGCATAAGAAAGTTACACGAAAGACTGCCTCCAGTACACAGCACAGAAACTGATTTGATAAACAGGAGATCACAGTTAAATGAAAAAAAAAACTGTTGTAGCATATTGAAATGCATAAACAAATTGACCAAAATATTAATAAAAATCTGTATAAATATTGCATTGACAAAAAAGAACTGATATCTCCAAATTGTTAGACAGAGCTGTATATGTATAATAATTGAGAACACTAGTGAGCAAAGGGCTCTGACCCATGTCTTCACGGACCAATAAGAGTGGGCCTGGAAGAGGAGAGGATCTTCCCCAATCTGTTGTCGCAAATCCGGAAGAATGAAATTGCCTAAAATATCTTTGTATGCTATAGAATTCACATTACCCTTTACTGGATGTCATTAGCCTAATCTAGACCATTATTCCACCTCCACCAAACTTTACTCTTTGCATTAATTATAACGGCAGATGTTTTCCTGGTGTCCATTGAACACAGGTTGTCTATCAGACAGATAGTGAAGCATGATTTATCACTCCAGAGAATATATTCCACAGCCCCTGTGTTTTACACCACTCCAGCCAGTCCTTGGCATTCTGGATAGTGATCTCTGTACAGATACTCAGTAGTAGAAACTGATTTTAAGCACCTTAGCACAAGGCAGCCTTTAATCACTGGTTTTCATGGTCTTGTGTTTTGTGACTGAGCAGTTCTTGCTCTCAGATGCTTTCATTTGACAATATTAGTACTTGAAGTTGATCAGGACAATTGTAGCAGGGCAGAAATTTTACAAACAAAATTGTTTCATGTCTGCTATCACTTCACTGGGTTTATTTATGATTCATCTTAATCCCAATGTTTGTCTATAGAGATTAGTTTTCCATGGTACTTGATTTCATACCTGTTAGTAATGAGTGTGACTCAAACTTAAAAATGTGTAACCATTTGTCAACACACCCCAACAAACTGTGTGAACACCATAAAATGCTTCTGTGTATTTTACCCATTCACCAAGCAGCCGGGAAACAAGGCTCCCTCGGAGGTGCCACAAGTATTCCTGGGATTCAAACCCAAAACCTTGTGCTTACAGGGCCAATTCCCTAGCCACAAGACCACCAGTGGAACCTCCATACTTCTGGTCATATAGCATAGACTGTTTTTAATTGGTATCTACTTCACAGTTAAGCAATGATGGAAAAAAAGAGAATCTGCAGAAATGGCAGCTTCTATGATGGAAGTAAATTAGTGAATTGAGAAGACCAGAAAATACCAGAAACACATGACTTTTGAATTTAATGAAAAGGACTAAAAAGGTGCTTAGTTTTTTTTATATAACATACTCTAATGCACTTATGTAACTTAGGCTAATGGATAGGTGATACAGTGAAACTGCTCATTAGAAAACCACAAATGTTCTCCAATGTAGATGCATGATACAGTCAGTTTCAACCGGCACTAGAAGCTTATGGCTTGGTAATTACTATGAAGCTTTTTAAAGTGCCCAGTGGATCTGTCAGGTCTCAAGTGATGTGAATTTAAAAGACTTTTTTTCTCCTCCACTCCATATCTCTGAAATAACAGTAAAATCACCGCAAAAGCAATTTTCACTGCTGTCTCTGTAGATGCTGCTATCATTTATTTCAAGTTCAGAGAATGTCAAAGTTTCATCAGTCAGAAGATTACCTCTGTAAGCATTTAGGGCTTGGCTACTTTTCTAAATCTTCTGGGTTTTTTTTTTTTTTTGCATTAAAGCGCGTCTAGCCAGGAGAGAATGTCACAGACAGATGCACCCTCTGTAGATGTGTGTACGGTTAAGCTCAGTTATTGAATATTTCAATGGTATATTCCTTAAAGAGAAGCATAATCAATTATCTATGCATATGCATACTATGACTTTACATACATATGGCTTAATTGTTATACATACAAACCATGACTTTATTTACTGAAAATATAATCAAATGAAGAACAGTAAACTTAACGGTTAACATGAGGATCAAATATGCAAATATGAAACAAATCAACAGAGGACATTGAGTTGAGTTTTAAGGTTGACTGACAAGAATATACAGTATATATACATTACTGTGCAAAGCCTTAGGTACAAGTCATTTATTTTAGCTGTAGGTTTCTTTCTGTTAGCAATACCAGCTAATATTAGAATCAATGAAAACAATCAAGAAAGCAGTTAAAAATATCAATATTTTTTTAAAGGTTGTCAGTGTTTTGTGAGCTGGTTAGAAGAACACAGGTTTGGTTCAAGGTTTCAGTTCAGTGCCTCCATTCATTGGTGAATAAATACAATTCCATGCGCACCACACAGTTTTAATCTACTGAAGTTAAATGAGCCAAACCAGGTATTTGATGGAGTTTGGCAAAGTTTTACAATTAATTGGAACTGAAACAGGAAAATGAAATGATTCAAATTTGGTTAAAGTAAATGAACAAGACATTAATATCAACAGGAACACAAAATTACTATTTTTTTCATTCTGTTGGTTCATTTCTTGTCAGCAGTATCAAAAAAGCACCAAGCAAAGGAACACTCTCTGGTCCGCAATTAGGCTGTCTAGACATACATTGCATAATCCAAAATTACTTGCAACATTTGTTACATTACCACTGATGTTAAGAATGATTCATGTCATTTATACATGTTCAGAAATACACGGTTTTGCACCATCAGCTGCATCTAAAGGAACAGACCAAGCTTATGCAGCTCTAGTGCTTTCAAATGACCTGTGAAATATCTTTGAAACTTGAACTCACAAACATGTATCAACAAAACAGCAAACAGTCATTATGACAATTTTCCAGGCTATTTCATTTGAAGGTATTACACAGTGGCTACAGTGGCAGCCGCCTGAGCCATTATTATCAAAGCATTAGCCTGTGGCGGGGGTACTCCTGCAGCTTTGGTCCTCTCTTAACCATGAATAAAGCTGATGCTAATGTACAGGCTACGAGTCCGGAGCGTGACTGATCCTGCTCTGCGTGTCCCCGGCTGGGGCTTGGGGAAACACTTGAAAAGCCCCGGTTTCCTCCCTCCCCTCACTGGTGGCTTCACCTTGAGATGACCTGCTCCTGTGAGCAGAGGGATATTTTCTTTTTTCATGCACACAAAAAAGTGCTGCCAAAGCGAATGTGTAAGTAAGTTAGAACCTGGGGGCTTACCCAGTGATCAAATGAGGAATACCACTGCTCCACAAATTTCGCATTCAGGCAGACTGGCCACAAACCAGTAAACAGAGCCTGTCATCACCTCTTCATTTAGCCTACGGCAAGAGTGCCGACCTGAGTGAGCCAAATATGTTTTGTGGCATGCAGTGGTGACCTTCAGTATGCTAATGCCTCACGGCTTAGAAAGACCTGAATCCGCTCTGTGATTAGGTCCACATGTTAAACAGAAAAGCGTCACAATAGCACTACACTCATCATCTCTTTAGCTGCAGTAAAACCTGCAATACTTGCTATTTTTATACCCTCTGACTAATCGAATTTACACACCAGGACTTTGATGTTATCCCAAAGACAGCACACTACCACTAAACACTTGGTCAAGCTAAATTAACCTATAGGAAATTTTCACATTACTGTTGGTTAAACTTGCCTGATAACGTCTATTGACTATTCATGGTACATTTGACATGTGAACACCAGTGGCAGAGCTAGAATTTTTTTACATGGGGTGGCCAGGGGTTGGCCATTGCTATTTCAGGGGATCCACACACACACACACACAATGTACTCAAAGTTGAAATAATAAATTAAGGAATTCAAATGTTTTATTTAGAAAAACAATGCTCATCAACAAAAACTACAAAAACATTAGCATAAAAAAAAACAACCACTCAAAAATACTCCAATTAGGCACAGCAGACATCAAACAGACCCGGATTTGAAAAGAAAAATAAGAACACAGTTTAGTGTCATCAGTTACTAACTGATCCCAGGTCTGTTTAGAACAACAGTCTGTGGTTCTGGTGAGAATTGGCAAAATGTTTCACGAATTATTCCATGTTGAGGGATCATGCCCACACACACACACACACACGCACACACACACTCCGCAGTGAGAAGGTCGACACTGTTCATGCTCTTTCACACACGCATGGCCACACACACACACACACACCGTGCAGGTTAAAGGCAGACACTGCTCGAGCCGTGGGGGCAAGTGGCTCTCGATCGTCTGAGAGGAAAAAAGGAACATAAGTAAAGGATCACCATTATCCATTCTGATATTTACTGATAATTATTAGTTTGTCAGTATTCCAAATGAACGTTTTTTTCCTAAGGAGGGTATATCTGGTCCACTTGTGCTAAGGCTAATTTGCACCTCATCATTTACTAGTCATGTGTTTAACCACAACAATTCTGGTAAAGTAACATCATCATTCTGCATGCAGCACTTGCAGAGAAATCAACACCTGAAACACTCAAGCAAAGGATCAATACCGGGCAGCACACATGGAAAGAGCCCAAAGAAAGATTGGAAAGCAAAAGTAATTTGACACCTCAACAGAATTCTAGAACACATTTGCACCTGACAGTTTTAAGGGTCAGAGGCTTATGGATCACTATTGGAAAACAGCATCAGATCCTCAGAAAAGTGTCAGTTACAGCTCATTTAATCTGTGCGCTGCTGAATTCTTTGTGTTAAAGCATACAAGTTGAATTAATGGCATTTAACAGGGGCTGAGGGGAGTATCCTTCCCACAATAGGGGCTGAGAATTAGCTGGGAAGTTCCAAACCTAGAGATATGTTTCTGCCTTACAATCACAAAAAGGGATATATAAATTAATAAAAGTATCTGATTCAAATTAAATCTACAATTCAAAAAACTGCATTTTCCATTAAGAAAATTATTGAAATGCAGAGCATCGTTATAAGTGAAGGAGATTACAGAGTGCACTTCTAAAACTGAGACTGCCCTTGTTCCCATGCTGTATCCTGTCTGTGAGGATATTATTGAGCAAAGTCTTCTGGCACACCCTAAGGGTCCACTTCACACTTGAAGGAATGAACAGATCGCTGAGTCTTACTCTCAGTTAATTACAGTGCGCTGTGAGAAAACAGGGTACGTTGGAGAAAAAACAAGATGATAGTTGACAACACATCTCAGCATTCAGGCTAAATGCCTTGTAAATCCAGTTTAAAATTATGAGTTATTATTAAGGGGGTTTACTGATCCGTACATCATATACTGTGGTTATTAAATCTTGGTTTATTGTCTCTGCTTTAAGGTAAAGGTCATATTTTGGGTAGTTTATGTTTTATAAAGGCTTTTGGTCACCTTTCCATTTTAAAGTAGAAATCGTTTCTTGAAAGAAAAAGTGGAAACATTGATGCAATAAAGTGAAACACCGTTTAATTCCATTTTCAATACAGCGACAGCTCAAAGTGCATAATTCAGTCTGTTGAGAAATAGATTTAATTTCCTCCAGTATCCATTAATGGTTATTGTGCCCCCCCCTCCCCCCATAGCTGTTGAAAAAAAGACAAGTAAAAAAGAAGCATGTTTCATTTCACTGACCCACTAGCCCCAGGACTGCAATGGAGAGACTTTGCCTCTTAAGAATCCTTGCGTCAGAAGTAGTTGCGTTTTATGAGTTTGTCAGGGAAGAAATCGATTTCTCTTCAAACAATGTTGAAGACAAGCTTAGATGGCCTCTTCTGGACGAGGTTACATGATGGCAGGTCTAGTAGCATGAAGCAATGTGCGGAGAAAAACAGGTAATCATAAACATTAAGCTGTCAGGTCCGGCTCACAATAGACCCAATAAACAAGACATGGATGGAAGACTGTACCAGGATCATGGGTAACCTTAGATATCATCACCCAGTCCTGTTATGTTTTATCGACTTAGCTTTAGTTAATTGTCCCCCATTCAGACTGCATCAGATGCACTGTCCAAAAGCATCCAAACACACTCGAATTCAGCTAATTTAAGGTGTAGTCTTCAGGTACAGCTTCAAAAAAAAGGTTTCTTTTTATAAAATGGGAGTAGCCATGGGCCCATTTTATAAATAATGTCTTAAACTAGATTACTAGACTACTATCAAAAGACATTATACAGTATACTATGGACTTTGTTGATATGAATTTGGTTTTTATTTTGTCTAGTGCTCCTCAGAGAAACCATGAATCGGTTCCACATGGCCAATGTTATAAATAAGACTTAAACTTAGTCCCAGTTCTGATAACCCATCAAATCCAATTGGCCTTTAAGGTTAGCGAGCCATTCTCACCAGCACTGTAGTTAAAATAGAGTTGACATTATGGGTTTCTGAGCCCAAAGACAGGCTGCCATTTAACCCTGCTTTTCCAACTCTAATTGTAGGGCCGGACAGTGGGACAGGGATGTGCATGTAATGAACGGTTCTGCTCTCTAAGGGGTGGCCATTACTCTAGCTTGGGGACGTGTGTTGCAGTAGCCTGACACCTAGCTTATTGGCAATCTGTTAGGACTGCCTCTGGAGAAAAACGTGAATTAAAGAGGATGAAAACAGTGATGTGATGTGGACAGAGAGACAGAGGACATGTCCCACCTGCCTCAGGATGAGGAGAAAAGCAGGCTGTGCTTTTGCTGATGCTGAGAGTAATGGAATAATAGAATGAGCGAAAGTCTTCTAGTTTAAAGAACACGTGAGAGCCGAAAACAAAACTGGAAAAATCCATACGTTCTCCACTGAGCTCCAGCAATGGGAGGAAAGCGTAATCATCTGAATGTATAATTATGCTGGTTATTCAAGCTAGACTTGGCAAAGAAGGTGGCCACACATCTGTGTTTTGTGAAATATAATTGGCTTAATTAACTACGCAGGGAAGCTGCGTGATTAGAGATGCGCACCAACCACGAAAGCACAGAAATTACATGCCTCCTTGTGAGAGGTGGAGAGTGCATGCTCAGAAAACTGTAATTGTAACTGGACAAGAGACAATTATCATTTTTATCTATAATGAGATAACTCTAGGATGAGGTTGGCCATAGTCCATTACAAATCCATACAGCGTTCTGTTCAGCTCCGTTGTTACAGAACAGTTTCCGGGGGGGACAAAAAATAAGTAGTGCATCGCAGGTCAATTCAATTTACCTGTTGGATAATCAAATTAAGCGATCACTGGGACTGGAATTTATGAAATCTCAAGCAACGTGTCCTGACAACTGCTGTGAAATAATTTCCCCCTGACGAATTCCAATTAATTTAAACTCTGCTGAGAAATGCACATTAGTCAGAAATCATGTGCAACTGGGAGGATATTACAGCGATTGTGGCAGTAAATGGAAAATGAAAGGATGCGTACGCCAGTTCTATTGGTAAAAACATTGTATGAGGAATATTAATTGCAACGTTTTTTGTTCGGCAACCGAGCAACCTGAGAGACGCTATGCACTCGAACCAACTTATTTTATTTATTTTGCGCAATGTAACAGCACCAGATGTCAACCGTCTCCTGAGGTCTTTGCCAGAGATGATCAGGTGAAGCTGATTTCCCCTGTCGGCTACTATCCTCTCTGGGATCTTGTCGTAGGATTTGCATGAGCAGCGTAAGATATCGCCCTGGCTCCGGTTTTCAATTCAGTTCACATTTGTTTTGACATTTCCTGATGGAAGGAAACTGATCATCTGTGACGGCTAGCATGCCACCTATCTTTTGATACAGATGGATTCCGAATGCGGCAGTCAATTACACAGTGCTGGCGGAATACCGAAGTGTGTTTTGTTTTGCTGCTAAGCTCATTTTCTGCCGCATACAAAACTTGCTTCGGAAGAACAGCTTAGCCTCGCTGTTCGCAAACCTGAAAGAAATCTGGAGAGAAGTGACCTTTAAAAAACCCCAGCAAGTGTGAGCAACAACACAAGGACGTTGAAATGTAATTGTATTTACTGTTCTCATAAAGCTGTGAAACTAAAATATTTAAGGAAAACTCAATCTAGCTTAGTATTGTAAAACTGCTGCAAAAAAATATGCTGCAGAGTCAACATTGTCTCTTGTAGAGAAAATGATTCATATTAAAAGGTAATAATAATAGATGATCAATGGGAATATTTCCAGACGAGAGAAGTTCACAGTTTTTAAGGTTATAGGACCAGTGATCTCTTTGAAACAAGCATGCAGATTATTTTGGAAATACAGATTGTAGTCTTATAACCCATTACACGTTTATGTTGTAGAAGTGAAAGAGGAGATACTTCATAATGATTATTAGATTGATGATAAGTTTTTGGTTTATTTAGCAGAAAAGGAACAAAATCCTTAAAATCATAAACTAACTAAGGTTACCAATCAGTAATCAGTACAGAATATTGGTAATTAGTGTTCTATATGTTATAAAGCTCTCATTCACTGATATTAAAACATATCCAGAAAAACATGATTGCAGTGCTAAGTCCAGTTATGAATGTGATCTAGTATGTCTTAGATGATCAGAGCAAATAACTACATCAAATTTGCAGCGTGATTACTAAACCATCCTGTCCCAGACAGCAATGTTTACCTTAATCAACTTAGAGAATCAAGAGAGAAAAGCAGCTGCATAGCTGCCCCCAACCCATCTCTATTTATTTATAAGATGGAAATAAGATTTGCTTGTTTATTTGTTTTGTCTGAAACAAATGCAGCCAGAGAATAATGCAGTAAATGCATGTGGCACCCTTACTCCAGTCATGTTGTGTTGAAGAACTTGCCTGGCCCCATTGAACACATTTTAACATTAACATGATATTTTGAACCTTTTTTCATACTTCTTAAATTCTGGTCCTGAGAACGAGCCTTCCCCTGTTTCAGACTGTGCCCAATATAAGATATTAAAATGCTTTTTCTTTTCTCTCACTTCACTGATTCTCACATTCAGGCATGGCCAAGTAAGTGCAGGAGATAAGTGTTAGATTTTATTTCAGGAACCCTGGCAGGAAATGCAAACAAAGTAGATGCTGATCACAACATAGCTTCTGATAAACAGCAAAAACAGAAACAGTCCCAGAAGAAAGCGCTGGATAAAGCCCTGCTTCAGACTAACTGATACAGATCCGGGAGACTCATTGAAGGAGCAAAATAAAAAAATCCAGCCAATCTTATGTTTTGTAAAATAACTTTTTGAAACGTTACTGCTTAACAACTGTATCATATTATCACAATTGATATAATTGTATATATATATTTAAAAATTAGTTTTGTTTTGTTAAGCAGTATAGTAAAAATAAATAAATAAA
>JBBKCR010000038.1:7575092-7591822 GCA_037577295.1 Ladigesia roloffi
TAACAAGAGGGGCGTACACTGTAAGCCCCGCTTGGCAAAGTAAAGGTGTCTGACACATCAAGGCACCCAGACTCACACTCTGCTTTCTCAATACTTTGTATTTGGCTCCACCCCTAATATATACATAATTTACAAATTAAATAGTAATTTAAATGACCTGAGTCGCTGAAAGAATAAGAGTTATTTAGTTGTGGAAATTCACAAGCTTTAAAACATATTGAACTGAAGTTAACACTCCAGTAGAACATACAGGTGTCTGATATTTCATGTGTTTTTTTGTCTCTTAAAAATATCAGCATTCTTATTCAGCACCACTGACTCTTCACAAAATGGATTTTTTTTTATTCACACATTTTTTACTCGAGTGGACCTTGGCTACAGATTGTATCTAATTCAAAAGAAAAAACAGCTTAACCTTCCTAAGGCTGACGAGACATACGTACCTTGAAATTTCTCTTTATGCATTGCTGAATTGATGCGGTGGATAGCACTGTCACCTCACAGCAAGAAGGTCCTGGGGTCGATTCCTGGTCAGATGTAGGAGGTTTATATGTTCTCCCCATGTCTGCATGTGTTTTTGCCCCTCTCAGACCAAATTAAGGCATGTTAGGTGAACTGGAGATGCTAATTTGCCCCTAAGTGTGAATGTGTTTGTCTGTGTGTCTCCCCTGTGATGGACTGGCAGCCTGACCATGGTGTTTATCTTCTTTTCACCCTGCTGAAAGCCCTGGTTACCTAACAAATTAATAGTGTGAATCCCCAATTTCCAATTAATTGTTCATAAAAGGTCGATGATTATCTCAGCATGCATGATATGAAATTGTACATAATACTTTATGGAAATTATTTTGTCTTAATTTGCATCTCCAATAGAATGTGAGCCAGATATAACAGCATGTAAATTATTATCTAAAATCAGATCTATAAAGTAACTTAAGACTTTTAAAGATGAAAAATTTCTTTTTCAAGCATATGATGTACAGGTGCAAGTCATTTTCCCTCTCAAAATCATTGCTCAATCTCCTAAAATAGCATGCAGTAATAACAGGGTTGCTGAAATATATAATTGTACCATGCAGTGAACTCTCTCCTCCTCTCTCTCATTATTAATAGTGAAACCCTTACACAGATACATGAGTATAGTCAAACATCTATTGACTTTAGCTTTTCCCAGCCGCACTAGGTTAATCCTTCCTTCCCCTTGCTCATAATCTTCCCTTCTAGCATTTTATATCAATTTTCTCATGGGGCTCAGTCAATACCTCACCTGCGATTTGTTGCTCAGTGCTGGAGGAAGGCAAATGAAATGGTTTGTGCATTAAGGGGCCAAAGCTGAGGTACAGTTTGTAAACTTTTGTATTTGGACAGTTACATGATGGTCTCTGTATTTTGGTAACAAGTTTACACATTACACAGTTTAGTCTTTTCTAAAGTAAAACTATGTCTGGGGAGAAGTTCACATTTTGAGCTCATTTTCTTTTGATGGTTCACTTTCATTTCCTTATAGATATTGGAGAAGGTCAAGAATGATCAATGGCATCACAATTAGGTTACAGGTAAAAGTAAGAAATGTTCCAATATGTTAAGTCCCGGCTTGCAGCACTCCAGGATTTCTCTCGCTCCTCACTCCAACTAGTCTACACTAGGGGCAGACTTTGCTATCAAGGCTGTGGTATTCCACCAAAGAGTCTCTGAAGATTTCATAGAAGAACTGGCCACACAGGATCAGATACAATACCCTGAGACCCTTCAGTTTCTGAATGTACACACAGTTGAGAACGTGTGTTTTAACGGCCCACGCATTTAAATCAGGCTCTTGACGAAAATTACAGTTAATGTGTCGGGCCGGGCTGGGCTCGGACACAAGGTGAACGGGCTCGGGAAGGGTCGGTTTTCATTTTCTGGGCCCCATCTAAACTCTATCCTACAGACACTAGCTACACACAGTGGGCTAACGGACCATGGAGCCGCTAGCAAGCAGAAGTTCATGTGAAAACAGGGGACCAAACCTGGATATGTGGCATGGGAGCAAGTTAAGCGGAACTGACCCACACTCCCATCCCTTCAGTAGGTAAATATGTGCTCTCTGGACAACAAAATTGACTACCTACAGATCCAACACACTTCACAAAGGGACACGAAGGACTGTTGCGCTATAATTTTCCACTGAAACTTAATAGCATGATGGATTTCTGGTGGTGCAGCTGGCTGGCCGATTTTTGTATCACATGTGAGTCCACAAGGAAATTCCAAGTGACCACAGCCACAGCGAGACAGACACAAACTAAAGGTTTCCGGGCCTGACACATTTCTGAAATAAATATACAGTCAGGATCTCTATGATTATGAAAACCATTCCATAGTCTGATAAATTCCTACACAAGCACCTCATTCTGATCACCTGGATCACATCTTATTTAATAAGGAAAAGTATAAATTCACTGCTGTAATCAACACTCTCCTCTACTAGAAATATGTCAATTTTGTTAAAGAAAAATTTGTTTTCTTTCAAATATTCAAGTTCTGTAGACACTGTATGATTTCTCTTATTTTGATGTATTGTCCGTTTCTTTCAAATTTATATTTGTATTTGCAAATTAGGATAAATATTATCAGCAGTATTAAAAACTAAGGCAAAAAACTCTTCTGTAAGGATGCTGTACATGGCGAGATGGATTCTAATGTAGACTTAGGGTCTAGTACCTTGTGGACTGGGAATATACCAACCAGGACATGTTGGTGCCAGCCCAGGATATATTGAACAAGTCCTTGACTCATGACTGCCGATGGGATCAAGCTAGACTTTAGACTGTGAGGCTCTCCTAGGTTGAAGTATACCAGGCCCGGGGAGGTCTTTCTCCTCTCTGTCCATTCTCTCCCCTGTCAGCAAAGATTACTCTCATCAGTCACATCATATGGGCTCCACTCACACCTAGAACAAACATGAGTTCAGCTCACTCCCAAGAACTTCACTTACCACTTGAGTTTTCATTTGACCTCACCTGGAACCTCTTTCTTTGTATCCTTTGCATTAGTTTTCCACTTAAATACCTCCATTCACTTCACCCTTTATCGCTTTTAGCCTGTGCACTCACCTTAGTTCAAACACTGTTCCTCCCATCATTTTTTTCTTGTCTTGTCCTGCTCTTTTCAATTCATTTGCCCTTCTGTAATTTCACTCTCCCAATCAGTTAAATTTCCTTTCACACCTCCCACTCCCTTCCTTTCTCACTCCCTCACCAGCATTTGCTCGCACCCTTCTTCCCTTGCTCCCTTTCTTTTAATTATATTTTTCCCATTTCCTCCATTGTTATTTTTGTTTCATTGCTCCCCAACTCTCAGTCCCTTATTCACTCTCCTTCATTTCCCTTCTATGGCTCCTTTCTTTTCAGAGTTTTCATGTTTATGTATCAACTTCTTATTTCCCCCATAGCATTGTGTGTTTTTTTTCTTTGTTCTCTTATCTGTCTCATATTTTCTTTATTGTTTCCTGGTACTTTCCTTCTCCAACTTTTATTTATTTTTAAAAATGTATCTAGTTGAAATATTCCCTTGGAGCAGCTCAACCATTCAGCTGCCACTGACAACAGACCTCACCACCAGTTATGTTGGTTCAAATCCTGGGTCTGATGCTACGTGCATGCTAGTTAAAAATACCAAGTATGCGTCATAAACCAAAGTAAAAAAAATCAGATCATTTGCATAGACATTTTAGTGGTGCCTGACCAAGTAAAAACATAACCACACACAATTATTCAGCATATCACAACCAATCTTATCAAGGGGAAGCATCTTTTTCTCGGAGGCACCTACTTTTAGAACTATTGTTTCTCTTGCAATAAGAAGCTTTACGCACTCCTTAATGTTGTGGTTATTTGGCTATTGTTTCAAATAACTACATCACGGACTACGTCTTGTTTTAGAAGACATTATCAGTCCAGAGTTTCTGAGGGGAAATCTCAATATGTGGCTGACAGCACACCAGAAGAGGCGCCAAAAAGCTGGCCCAAGCTGATCCATTAGCTCTGCTGCTAGGGTTCAGTGTAAAAGATACAATTAAAAAGACAGCATTACAGTTTGAGGGCAAAGGAACGGAGGTGGTATGTCTATTGCCAGGTCTTTACAGTGCATATAGAAAAGAAACTCTCTCTTCAGTATATTCATATTTTGTTCATATAAGTTCTGCATCACACACACACACACACACACATTTGTTTATATATTTACATAAACATCCAGGTAAAAAATATACAACATTTCAGAAAATTCAATATGAGAATAAATTCATAATAAAGGATAATGGATCACCTACCTGTTTCAGTACATTGTGGAACCACCTTTGGCTTTAATAACTGCCTTGTATCTTTTGGGATGATTCTAATGACTCTACCACATGTAAATAGTGCAATATTTGCCTGCTCTTCTTGAAGAACTGTTCAAGCTCTGTCAGTTTGGTTGACCATGGGTTGACTGCACTTTTTAAATCATTCTACAGTTTTTCAGCACCATTTGAGACTAGGTTCTGTCTAGGCCACACAAAGACATACACCTTTTGTCCTTCAGCCAGCATGTAGAGGTGAAACTTCTTCCCATTGATAACATTGTAACAAAAGGAAATGGTATTCAGTGCCATTTTGCCCTGTCTATTTGTCCTTCAATCCTAACAAGTGACCCAGAAAAACAGAAAAACACCCCCAGAAATGGATACTACCTCCATGCTTTACTCCTCCAGAGTTTGGTGTTGAGGCCAAGTAGGTCGATTTTGGCTAGCTCTACTTCTGCTGAGCAAAAGTGTGCTCATTCTGATCTGAGAATTCATCCAACTCAGCAACAGCAACCTCTGAAGTCTCAGTTACACTTAAACCTGATTTGACAGCATGGAAAAAATATAGACTGAGTTTTTTGGTTTGGAAACTTGACGCTACAGAGTGCTAATATCTTCCTTTATTAAAATCATGTACAGTGTGAAATATCCTCCCCTAGCATTTCATGATATTGAAATCGCTTCAATTTGAAGAGCCCTTCTCGGGTTTGGATTTTGGGCAGAGGTTTTGTTCGCCGCAGAACTCCTGTCGAAGGGAAGTGACACTCCTATTACTTGCTAACTCTGCTTAGGACACATGGCTGCAAAGCCCTGTCTTTGGGTCATGACATTTTTTCCCTTTCAGCTCCCTGCAGATTTACTGGTGCTGCTGGCTGCTGAGCAGGCCACTTTATAAATACATCTCCTCTCAATTACGGCAGCCTTGCCCGCCTGCCTGCACCGCTGGTGCTGTGTCTTCATCCCACGGGC
The DNA here is from genome assembly GCA_037577295.1 of Ladigesia roloffi. NCBI lineage: Eukaryota > Metazoa > Chordata > Actinopteri > Characiformes > Alestidae > Ladigesia > Ladigesia roloffi. The sequence goes on from JBBKCR010000038.1 coordinate 7,580,386, forward strand.
ATCTGTGTCGTAGATCAGGGGCTTCGGACCCACAATGGAAAACTGGTTATCAATCTCTGTTATCGCCCACCTACGGCTGACATTTTCCCCACAGCTTATTTGTCAAGGGTAACAAAACATGCGTTTCCGGGTTGGATTTGAATATGAATGGGTTATTCAAACGCCAGATTACCTCGAGGTAACATGATAATTAGCAACAGCTGATTAATGAAGATGTCCACATCTTCATTAATGTTTACTAAGAAGATCATTTAACCCTTTTTTGCCATTATATTCAAAATTATACAGTAAAATACATTGCTTTCTGGGTTTGGATGGTAACAGACTAGTACATCTAATTATTTAATGGGAAGATACAACATACATGTGTCAGGAATCTAAAGATCGGGTTGAATATTTTCTTAAAAGAGAAATTGTAGCACATTTGTGATGTTCTCCTTGTTGTTTCCTTGTTTCTTGACTTTCTGCACTGAGAACATTGTTTAGACTTCAGTCCATCATGGCCAACCCTCTGCATAGGGTCGGAACTTTAGCTGCAGGCTAGTTTAAAGTGTTGCACTAAACATTACAGAAAATCATTCCATCCCAACACCTTTAGACTGTACAGCTCCTCTCTCTGTTACACATACACTCAGTAATCTGTGCAGTAGCCTTTTCCTTCTATTTGTGTAAGATGGTGAACAGTCTACCATATGATGCAATGCCCTCATCAGTTGATAAAACATTATTATTGCATCTATTACATTTCACCTAATATCTTATGTGCAGTTGTCTTACCATGTGTAGTATCAATTAAAGTCTTCAAAATGTGTGCTGAATCACTAGATAACTACAATCAATGCAATAACTTACTCCTATCTACAACCTGTATTGTTACAAATCAACACTATTTATCTATACTATTTATACCCAACATTTGTGCATATACTAGCGTAATTGCAGATCTAGTTTTAATTTCTATCTCTTCAATTTATCCATTTAGAATTCATTTGATATTGCACCTGTCTCTGTGTCTCCATGTGTCTTTGAGGTCATCACATAAGCAATCTCCTCTGGGATCAGTGAAGTTCTCTGACTCTGATTTACATTCTGGCTGTTCCATGTACCTTTGTTTTGTTTACAACTCTGCCCTAGTCTCGCTGCCCTGTATTAGTGTTTATTTGTAACCCCGTCTTTCCCAGCTGCTCCTGGTTTATCCTGTATATCCCTGTCTTTCAGTCTGTTTGTCGGTTCACTGTGTTTTGCCCCTGCGCTCGTTTTTTTTTGGCGTGTTTGTTTTGTCTTTTGGTATTTACCTTTCTGGGTTTCATGTGTCTTTGCGATTAGACTGTATTTTGCACTTATATTCTGCCCAACATTACTCAGATTTGACCTACATTTAAGACAACATACCAGCATATCATGAATTAATTAATTTATTCATTAGTTCTTTAATGTAGCCACATAATCCTCACTAGGTTTGCAGCTACCTGAGGCCTATGGGCACAAGCCAGTTCAACACAGGTCACATACAATAATCACTCACAAACGCCCACCTACGTTCTATTAAGAAATCCCAATTGACCTGAGACTCATGTCTTTTGTCTGTGTGAGAAACCGGAGGTTCTGGAGGAAACCCATGGCACCATGAGGAGAACATGCAAACTCTGGATTAAACGAATAGCCCAGTGACATTGACAGAGTGACACAAAGAGGCAGAAGTGTATAGACAACATTACATTTACATTTACATTTACGGCATTTAGCAGACGCTTTTTATCCAAAGCGACATCCATTCCTAACTACAGGGGACAGTCTCCCTGGAGCAACTTGGGGTTAAGGGTCTTTCTCAGGGTCTTTCTCAGGGTCTCCCTGGAGCAACTTGTGGTTAAGGGTCTTTCTCAGGGACCCAGTGGTTGTGCTAGGGGTAGGATTCGAACCCACGACCTCATGGTCCAGAGGCAAGTGTCCTACCCTAACATTGAAAGCTCATCAAACATACTATAATACAGGTCACACATGCACCCACACTCAGACACCCTCTTCACACATAATCTCCTACATATTTTAAACAGTGTTTACACAGCATTCATAACATGTCTTTGGACTGTGGGAGAAACCAGAGGTCCCGGAGGAAACCCATGGTGCCATGAGAAGGACATGTAAACTCCACACTCACACAAGACCAGGACCTCCAACCCTGGAGGTGTGAGTCAACAGTGCTTTCCTCTGTGCAAATGTGGGGACACCATTTGTATTTTTGCCCTGCAGGTGATGTTTAAAAAGCTGATTTTGACTGGATGTAGTGGAACGTTCTTCTTTCATCATGTTCTTCGAGTGTGGAGGCAGTGGTTTTATCAGGCTAAGCTAACATGACAGCCCTCTCCACTAACTGTTGTATCCTTACTCTAAATTTGCAGACAGCACTTTGCATGTTATATGTACCGTGTCATGTTGACATTAAATTGTGAGTTTTTGCTTTCACCTACATAAATAAAAGAGTGGCACCCAGTGACGGTGCCTGAGGGACACAAAGAGGCAGAAATGTATATTAAACGCTCATTAGCCATGCAGAATCTCTACGTATGAAGTCAAGAGTTGGTTCACCGATCCTAACAGCGTGAGCTTCACATGTTTTTCACGATTTCTTTATTTTAGCAAAACAATGTTACTAGGCGACAATGGTTCCTCATTAGGTTTAGCTGTATTTTTGCCACGTGTTTCTACCAAAGGATGAATCAATTGGCCAAGAATAAATAGGTCAAATGTGGTCTCGAATGACAAGGTTCTCACAGATTTTCTCCATTTCTGTCAACGAGGTACATGTGAAACATAACTCATATTAAACAGCACCATGTTCTAGTTATCACCAGAAATAAGAATTACTTCTAGGGATTCATTTTCCAAACCGCATATAGCAGTCACTAACTAAATGTTTACTTTATTCCTTTATGTCAGGCTATAAAAAAAATTGGCAAATGAAGAGCTGGCGGTGAGAGACATTATGCGCATGGGAGTTCTACCTTCTGCACCTTTAGCTAATCTCATTTTTCTCAATTTGCTCTCAGCAGGCCCTGCAATTAGCCTGGAGCTGAGCACATGCACAAATTCATAGGCATGCACATAAAATGTAAAGTTCCATTGAAGTTCCCATACCATGGGCTCAGTTTGATGGGTTATATGCCCCCCTCTTTCATCCACCCTTTCCATACCTTTTGTATTATATCATTTAATTATGATACAATTAGGGGATAAAACCCATGTAAATTACAGACAAGGTCCATCAATGTTTATTGATGTTTTTCAACCCCCAAACCACTTAATCTCAGCACAGATGTTTACTACTGTGCCAGCTGACCTCCGTTTGGTAGAGTTCCAAGGGTCTTGTGCAATAATTATCACTAGTCTTTCATAGTCATTCTGCATTTCTGAAGTGTAACTCAGCTGAGATGGTGCTGGTGCAGCGATAAAAGGCTCCACACTGGCAGTCAGGAGACTGGCGATTTGCATTCCAAGGACAACATTAATGAACTTAGGCCTTGTTTTGGAGACTTGCCAGTACAAATGTGCATGCAAATCTCTCCCTCCTTCCCTCCCCCCCATGTCTAGCCAGCAGCACTTAGAACTCAGATCTTATTGGAAATCAAAGGATTAGCTTAGAACTTAGGATTGAAATTTTAACAAACAAAACAGGTCACGCAGAGGCGGGAAATATGTTGCTTGCCTTTATAAACTTAAGGCCTAACCTCTACTTTTGCTGTCATATTTTGTAAATACTACAAAGGCTGTCCCAAACTAAATGCATAGTATTAGTAGTTTGCTCGTCGAAGCAGCTAATGCTCACTTTATAGCTCGTATGTGTGTGTATTAGGCCTTAAATGACTTTCCCTCACCTCAGCTACGGAGGTGAGCCACTGGACCGAGTGAAAGCACTGGCCCATTGCCCAGTACAAAGCAGGCTAGCAAAACAGAGCTAATTAAGGGATTTATTCGGCCTTTTTTCAATTGCATGCCACAACAAACAAGATTAACTGTTGCTCCATGAAATCGCCTGTCACTAGGGAGGAACATAATTGCTGCTGGTAGACAGCGAGAGGTCTTATTTAAATATTTCACCCCTAAACATACTCCTTCTGCCATAAATATTGGACACACTGTGGAACATGAATCATGGACTGATCATTACTCTGTAATCTAAATTAGGGCTCTAAATAAAGTTATAGGGCTGTAAAATTGTATATAATTGTAATTTAAACTTGTGGATCATAACTGATTATATAATTATATTTCTAAACAACATGCTACACACATCCGTGACTCTCACACAGTATTTACACATCATTTAAATTTTTGTACCATTGTACGTATTCATCATACATGCACAGATACAACATTCATCTACAGTTAAAATGCACACACACAGACACATCACACCTTCACACTCGTACACACACACAGAGTTTAAATATTATAATACACATCACATTTGCAGATACACACACACACACACACATATACATTTTAAATACACTCATACAGGTCACACATGCACCAACACACATTCACACTTAAACACACACACGCACATGCACAATTTAAATATACACAAACATATCACATTTGCACAAACACACACACACAGTTTAAATCCACTAAAATACAGCTCACACACACAGACACATTCTTTACACAATCTCCAACATCTTTCAAACAGTCCTTATGCATCATTCATAATAACCACAACACCAGAATACACTGAAAATATAATTAGCAGGGTTTATTAGTTTATTCTGTAGCTGATTACTGATTATTCTGTACCTGATTACAAAATTATTATTGCTAAACATCTTGGCATAGATGTGACACTGGTGTTGCCAATTCACATGTATAATTTCTCTAAAAGTAACACTACTTATAAATGAATTATTCACACATGTATACACACACAAATTGATAATTAAAGTTCATACTTGACAATAGCACCTTCACGCAGTCAGCCTATAATTCCTCAGGCCCAGCCTGCTGTTAAAGGAGCAAGTAGAATCATCAGCATCTTCTCTTCCTCCACACTGCAGCAGGTTTTATAATACTGTACCACTTCTACTAAAATAGGACAATATTATAATAATATTATAATTAAAAAAATGAAAATTTTATCCATTATTGTGCATCATGGTCATATCAAGAATAAATAAACAAAAATCATGCAAATAAATAAAATATATGGTAAAAAATAAAAATAAAAACATACGGCATTAAAAAAAAAAAATTAAAAGCTTTTAAGGTCCTGGTCAAATGAAGAATATTTCTTCATACCACATCTTCCAAATGTTTTGCCCACATCCAAAAAGAGTTTAATTTACATTGTTTTTTGCAAATAAACGATATATTTAAAAAAATAGTATAAATAGTCCACCATGTTTACCCATAACTACCTAACAATAAGTTAGTTCAGAGACTCCTCTCAATACTGTGTCTCGCTCGGAAATGTGTAACAATAGAGAAGTACAAAGAGGGGAAGTCTGAGTCACACTGACAAATAATAGATAGATGTCATGTTGAGCTAAATTTATGATAAATAAACATTATGCATATTTACTGTGAATCGACAGGAATGATGACGCTCCAGTCACAGCCGCAAAAAAGAAAAAAGGGTTTACATATCACATCTACTGTGTTTTCTTAAAATTACCATAGTATCTCAAATGTGTTTATTTATTTACGTATTTATGTCTTTACTTACTTGCCAATTAGCATTCTTGGGCTGTTAAAATAAGTACAAGCTTGACATGATTTTCTTTTTTTGGGGGAGCAAACCAAATGTACATACGTACATATATATGTAGGTATGTAGGTAGGTATGAGTGTATGTATGTATGTATGTATGTATGTATGTATGTATGTATGTATGTATGTATGTATGAGGGTATGTATGTACTATGTATGAGTGTATGAGTGTATGTATATATTCATGAGTGCATGTATGTATGTATAAGTGTGTGTATGTATGAATGTATGAGTGTATGAGGGTGCTGGACTGCTAGCTTTTTATTTGTTGATTTACATTTTGTTCATTTATTTAAAAGCAGTCATGAACTCTGAAAAAATAGTAGAGTGGATGAGTTGAATGCATTACCAGCAAACCCATAATTCCTCTTTTTCCGTCTCTCTCTCTCTTTCTCTCCATCTCTAATTCTCTCACTCTCCCTCTCCCTTATCTAATGCTCTCTCTCTTTCTCGCCCTCTCACTTCTTCCATATCTAATTCTGTTTCTCCATGTATCTCTGTCTCCCTCCTTCTCCTTCTCTCCATCACTAATTCTCTTTGTCTCCCTCTCACCATCTCCAGCTCTCTCCATTTCTAACTCCCTCTCCCTCTACATCATTCCATCTCTAACTATTTCTCTCTCTGTCTATCTCTCGCTCCCTCCATCTCTAACTTTCTTTCTCACTCCCTCGCACTCTCCCCATCTCTAACTTTCCCTCTCTTCATCGCTCAATCTCTATTTCTCTCAACTACTATCTCTGTGTCAACTACCAAGGCCATATTAGTTTATGTCAAGTGTCACTACCCAGAGCTACATTTTACCCTATAATGCATTTTTGTCTTACCTTTCAGCAGCAAGTCCGACTGCAGTGTTAATAGCATCTTCTAGCAGCCAGCCTGTAATTCCTCAAACACAGCCTGCTGTTAGAAGAGTAAATAGAATCATCAGCATCTTCTCCACATCCACCACAACCCAACTCACTTCCTCCCTGCTGCTGGGGGAGTTATAATGCTGCACCACTACATCCACTCCTTCTACTTCAACATTAACAATATTAATGTTATTGTTAATGAATACATTTTATTCATATCATGCAGTTTTCATGGTGGTCATATCATAAAAACACCAAATAACACAAAGAACTAAGAAATAATTAGTTAATTGGGCATATTAAGCATATTTAATTGTATCATATACTATATGAACAATGCAGACTAATACACATGCTTTAATATGTAGTCTGTCCCCACTTCGCAGCTCTAACATTTCACACTGTTCTAGGAAGACTTTCCTTAAGAATTTGGAGTTTCTGTGGAAATGTGTGCAGTTAATTCTATAGAGCATTTATGAGGTCAGACACTGATATCTGGCTCGCAATCTCTGTTCCAGTTCATCATAGTTCAGGTGCTGAATGGGGTTGAGGTCAGGGCTCTGTGTGGGCCGGTCGTGTTCTTCCACACCGACCTCATCCAGCCACGTCTTTATGGAGCTTGCTTTGTGCAGTGTCCCACAGTCATGCTGGAATAGAAAAGGTTCTTCCTCAAATTGGGTCCACAAAGTCAGACGCATTGCATTATCCAATGTCCTGGTATGCTGAAGTTTTGCACCTCACTGGAAGAAAGGTGTGTCCTAATACTTCGTCCATAAAATGCATCATTCATAAGACCCTTGCATGTTTGTAAATTAAAAATCAACTATTGTGCAAAGCTAAAAGTTATTATTACATCATTTTTGGAAAAGTAAAATAATATTTAAAGAATACTATTTTGTAGTCTCCTCCAAACAACTTCACTAGTAATTAAACGAATAAAATATGACCATCCTCATAACTGTGCTTCAATTGAGATGTGTAAGAATACAGAAGGACAACAAGGGGAGTTCTGATTCACCAACTGTAGATATAAAAGGCTTATATATCTTTCATATCTATAGATATAACAGAGCTAACAGCCTGATGCAACTCCTTTACAACTGGAATGCAATTCCTCTACAGTTAACGCCCTGCTAAAGTTCCCTCACCACATGAAAGCTCTTCTTTTCTTTCTTTTTTGCATTCTTTCCTTCTTTAAAGGAGAACATTTATTTCCACTTTGCACACACACCATAGAAAACAAAGGGAGAGAAGATATACTAAGGAGAAACCGGTAAATTCCAAAGATTAAATTACCTTATTATTGCCAAAAAATGTTTTTGTGCTGATTATTAAAATTCCACAATGACGGCACACACATTAAATCCTTTTGAAACTCAAGAAAATATAAAAGTCAACAACACATTTCCATCTGCCCCCACTCTTTAAGAGTTTTATAGGGTATCTATTACAGCATTTCTCTGGTGGTCTATACTAAGGGTCAGAAAAGAACACGCTTGAATTTCACCTTCATAAATTAATCCTTTGACAATTAGATTTATTTTAAGTGTGCCTTAAAAATACTGACTTTGACAGTATTAGTAATAAGAGTTTTATTCCTGATTCTCAGGTTCCCAAACTGGCTGATGAATGCAAATTTCTGAAGTAATTGAATAAATGTCTTGTAAAACAAAGTCAAGAGCTTTAAACACACCTGGAAGCTGTTAAGTCTCCTTAAGAAAACATTCCCTGACTACTCTTTTTGATGAATCCCTGTTGTGGTCTGATCAAAACTTATCATCAGTGACAGCACCATGAGACATTGTGTCCACGTTCTCAAAATCATTACCGAGCTGATGAGGAGGAACAAAGAAAATCTGTCTCTAACACATCACATAGACTACAAAACATTACTTTTAAAAAAGCATCTCTATGAGTATGACAACCATTCTATGCCAGTGTCTGTTTTATTCCTAAACAAGCACTCATTCTGCTTCATGTGTTACTGATTAGTGATAACCTGAATCTTATTTAATGAGGAAAAATATTAAAACACTGCTGTAATCAACAGTCTCCTCTCGCGATGTGACCAGTTGGATGGCAAAACACTAGAAGTCAAAAGTAACTATTGGCATAGTGAACGAGAGATTTATCTTTATCATCATTTGCAGTGATTTCTTATTCATACATACATACATACTAGAGGTCTGCAGAGTGGCCACTATTCGTATCTGTGTTTGTATTTGTTAAAATGGAAAATTATTCATATTTGTATTTGTATTCGAGTAAAATTTATATGCAGCGCCGCCTCCCCACCCATCTACCCTGAACTTGAGCGTGTGTGTGAGGGAGGAATAATACCTAAAAGTGAAAGTCGATCAATCAGTCACATCAGTGAACAGCACGAAATTCTTCTGCGTTAAGTTTGTGAATTAGCGGGCAGCCATGAATTCTTCGCCCGGAGAGTAGTGTGTGTGGACGGTACCTTATTCAGGGTACATCAGAGGATCCTAGCAGTCTGGGGGATTGACCTACGACTTTCTCATTGCAGAGTGAGTGCCCTAACCAGTATTTGTCTGAATAAAGTATTCATAAAAAAATTTGTGCCTTTCCGAATTTCGATTTGGCTCCACTCCTAATACTTCGCCTCCTGACTATGGTTCACCCCTGCAGACGTGGAAATATAACGCAAACAAGCTACTGGCTAATATCCTTTTAATGCAACTAAATAGGATCAGTTTTAGGAAAAACTAGATGCAAATACACTTTATGGAAAAAATATTCGGACGCATGATCATTACAGCAAGTGATTAGTGAAAAACTGGTGTGTCCCAATACTTTCATCCTTAAAGTCTTGCTAGGCTTTAGATGACGTTGGGGCATTTCATTGTGAAAATAATGCTTTTTAGGTCATTTGAATGCAAATTTTGCATAATTTCAGCTCAGCACAATTTATTTGAGGGAGACATTTGAGGAATGGTGTAAAAGGCCCAAAGGAAAAATGGATATTTGGATATTCTATTAAGATTTTTTGGTTGTCAGTGATGGCATGGCATGTAATGTGGCAAACCTTGAAACTTGAAAATTTGAAAATGCAAACATTTTGGTAATATAGTTTGATATGTGTGGACATGAACTGGTTGAACAAATTGAAATAAATATATTTCTGATGACCGTTGATGAACTTTTTAATTTTTAAACCATTTCATTTTGTTTTAGATAAGTTATCTAAAAATCGAATGAAAAATGGTTGGTGAGACCAAAACACTACTCTGCCTGTAGCGTCTTGTCTTACATAGTCAGAGGACATGAGCATGAAATATATGCATCAATCTATGCTGTTGTGTTCGGAAGTTCAGAGCTCTTGTTTGTCCGTTCATTATTAACAACATATTTACTTACTTAGGAAACTTATTTTCAAATATATTTAGTTTGATGATGAGGTTAGGCATGAATAGCAAAACTAGCTGAACTGCCCATCTCTCAGGAAGAGAAACATTGCTACATGTACTGGCATTTGAAAAATCAGACCTCTCACTGTGTGTCTGTTTGTGAGTGTGTTTTACTTGTGCTGTTCTATTATGGTTCTCTCATGCTGATTCAGAACTCTGTCTCGGCCAATCAACAGACCGAGCTCCAATGATTTCAATCATCCAAAACAATGCTGATGAGAGCAAGTCAACAGTGCAACCAACTACAGACAGCTTTAGATGGGTTAAAGGCATGCTTGATGTATCTATTACTTTAAATTCAATCACCATGTTTTAGATTTTATGAGTATTGTGGTTTAAACAAGAATCCACTCATGAACAATGAACATATGGACACATATAAATGGTCCAGAATATTATATAGCTTGCCATATAACATTGACATACATAAAAATATATATATAGGGAGCATAAAAGAATCATTGCTTGCTAAGCCAAATAGTGCATCTTCTGCTACCCATTACCACCCACGTAACATAATGCAAACCCAGCACACTCTCACAGTTCATAATATGCATGATTTAACACACCTCTAAACTCACTTGCCTGGTTCACTTTTGAAAACTGAAAGCCTGTACTCTAGTGGGTCTTGACCACAGATGCCAGGGAGAAGGTAACTGCAACTGAGCTTGTCCAGAGACTCTGGGGTCCTTTACTGTTCTGCTCCACATTACCAGGCACATATGTAAGACCTTTTATGACACATTCCATGTGGTGTGAATCGCATGTGGCTTATCAGCGTTGCAGAGTGGAGGATGCGTGGACAGCATACCCTGGATGAAAGGGACCAAGCTGGTATCAAACAAATAGACCATGATATTGGAAATTTGGAGTTTCCTAAAGCCCACTGCAGTGAAAATTACTCATAAAATGGTAGACTGAGTCTAGTTCTGAACTTTAACGATGGTACCCATGATGATCTTCTGGATGCTCTCCATTTGCACCATTTGGTCCTGATCTGATGGGTGGAGCCATATCCAGTTCATGCTCCATTCATGCATGCAGCCATCTCACATCCTGCTGGGTTTAGTAGGATGTTTTTGATTAAAAAGGTCGTAAATGGTACTGGCCTATTGGCAAGGCAGGATGTAAACTGCCCACACAGACCTGAGCTGTGAATGAACAGCATGCATATTTGGCTTATTATGGCTCTAGAATCAATGACCCATGAGGAGGGGGCACAGTAGACCTGGGTTTTCAGAATATATCCTTGGCTCGATGTGTGTCTCTGGCTGAGGAGGCACGACAAGCCAGCTCCCCCGCCCCAGAGAAATGATTCATTTCCCTTTGATTTTGGAAAGGCCACAGGAATATTCCTAAAAATCAATGAATATATACATTATACATATA
>JBBKCR010000038.1:7591922-7602079 GCA_037577295.1 Ladigesia roloffi
GCGCTGGCCCCTCCCCCAAAGACGACTGCGCTTCTGACTTCAGACAATGTGCGACTGACCGTGAAAATCAGGCCCTAAGTCTGGGTCTATAGAGACTATTACAAGATTACAGCATAAGTATCTCTTAGAACCATCTTTCTGACAATCTTAGAAATAAAACACATTAAGGTACCCGTGCCAGATGTTATTTCTTGGAACTATAGTGTAACAGACACAAATTAGCATGTTTTGTCAATCACCTTTTGGTTGCAGCTCCTATGAAGCTGCTTTATGTTTATCCACACCTTCTAAAATAAACTTTCATACTAATTGGGAAGGTGTCTGCAGAAACGCCGATGTGTGGTGGTAAAATTGTCAAAATATGGTTTTCAAACATTTTGTAGAAGGATTTTTTTGTACTTTCTGATACATGATCATTTGTATTATTATAATTTTCTTAAAATTATAATTAATTGAAGTAACTAGCAGTTTATTCAATGCTTTTCCTGACTGATGCTTGTTAAATGTTTGTGAATTCACTCATTCATTCAGTTTCTGTAAGTGCTTAATCCTTACTAGGGTTGTGGGTACCTGGAACTTAAAATAGGGCCAACAGGTGCAAGGCAGGGACACAATTGTAAGAATGTATTTAATAAAATATAGAATAAAACATACAATTCTAAAATGTGAATGGTGTCTGCAGTATGCCACACAATATACTGGGTATTAATAATTCTGAAAGCAAGAATATTCAGCATCAATGCTTATAAAGTAAAGTAAACTTCTGACTTGGATACTTGGTACATGGTACAATTCTTAAAATGTAAAAAAATATATATATGAAGGATCTTTAAGCTCTGAAAAGGTTCTTCATTCCATGTAAACCATTAGTTTAAAGTGTTTTCAGTGACATCTCTAAAGAAGTCTGAAGAGTTATGGTGGAAGATTATTTGTTATTTTTTGAAGACATACCTTCCCAACTGGTCGAGAACCAAACACCACAGTTCCATATTTGCAAACTTAATAAGATTGAGTTGTTAGTACAAAGTGCAATGCTACTGAAATATTTGGATTACGTTTGAAACAGCAATGACAAATATGTTATCACGCTAAAGCTTGGATACAAGCTTTAGTACAAACAAATTGCCATGTACTCTTTACTGATCTTAACAAAACCGAAAAACGACATTATTTCCAAATTTGCTTGGAGAACCCGCTGAAATATTTACACATTAGCTCTGTATAAAGACCATTAAGAGGATGATTGCTGGTTGTGTGCCTGGGGGCTTAAGGAAACTCTAGTTTGAGTCTCATGGTTTATTGTTGCCCAATTTAATTAAGATCTTATCTGGGATTAATCGGCTCTTAAAAGGTTTCCTTCACTGTCACCCTTTTGTCTGCGCTGACTGCTGAGTTTAGAGACGAGGGAAACGAAGAAACGGGGGAGGGGGTTTTCTGATGGCATCACCGACTAGCAATGAAAAAAAAAAAAGGCTTCAGTCAAAAAGTAATTAGTTTTATTTCATAGAAAATGAGGGTGACTGGATAGAGGCTTCAGTCTGTTTCTGCCTTTTAAGTTGGCCTCAGCCATAGCAAATGAATGTGTGTTTCAGATGTCTATACTTAGCCTTGTTTTTATTGAGACCTTTTTTGTTGTAGTCACAATAAAGTGGGAGATCTCTTGAGGTTTCACCATGACGGTTCAGCATTATTCCCTTTCATGCTGTTTTCTTGATGCCGAGCTCTTATTCAGCAGAAGAGCCCCCGTCATGAACTAAGTGTAATACGACATGAGAATGTAGTTGGAGGAGAAACCTATATTCACATTTGAAGGGCCCATTATTAAAATTGCAGCACAACCTACACTTCCATTAAGCAAGGTTATATGCAGCTTTTTTATAGAACACTTAAAGATGTGTAGCCTGTTTGTGTGGTAACTACAGAGCTACAGATTTAATACCACTTGACTCTGAGATAGGTTCAATAAACTGAATCTTTCAGTTAGTATTACATCCTTGTAAAATGAGTGAAACAGTAGATTTAATGTAATATGTACATAAAATCTGCATGTTAAAGTACTCTATTTAAGTATATGTTTTGTTGGAAGACTCCACTGTAGATGATTAACCAACATTCAACTGAGTGTCTGCTAAATGAACTCAACTAAAAGTTGAATATGATGGCCAGAATCTTAGTTTAAAACCTAAAAACTTCCGAATCCAAATCCTAAACTTAAACCGTTCTCTAACCTTAACCATGGCCTGATTAAAAAATACATATATTGAGTCTTACCATAATTTTAACTTCAAACAAAAGTCTAAACCTAATTCAAACTTTGGACCTAATCTTTATGATAAATTTCAGCATAATCTTAAATTAAAACAAAATTTAACCCTAAACCTGAGTGAGTTACTGACTGACTGTTTAATTTAATAATCAAAGACGATGTAGGTAATCTCAAGGGAAGCATCACATTAAAGAGATATCTATGAATTCAAATAGTACACTATCAATGCTTTTAAGATGCTTATATTTTCATAACCTAACATTAAGCTAACTGTTTTCTAATCTTTGCTTATGGACTTTATATTCACTCTAAAACTCAGCCTAGGTCTAAAACTAACTCTAAAATTGTATAAGTAAATAAATATCTAGGAGCAAAAATGTGTTCTTTGTGGTAATTCCATGCTTTGAGTCTTTTTAAGGATACTGTCTTATGTAAAGGTGCTATATCAAGAGTACTCCCAACAGTCTATTTCCAACATTTTGAAAGGAAAGCCATTTCAGCGTTTTTATGGTCTACTATACTTCAGCTTTTCCTACTTCCCCTGTCTGAGCCACGTTGAGGGGGGCGGGCTATTGGTTAAATATGTGGGTGCCTGTCACTTTTTAATAGGCCTTGGTTTTCCCAGATTCACGATTACACATAAAGTACTTTCAGCACGCCACCAAACCTCTTGACAGCACAGAACCAGGACAAGCTGATCAAAGCTGCAAAGTTTCAGCAAAGTGTGAAACTTTATAGTTGCTTGCATTCCTATTTTCTTGACAGGCAAACAACACCGTTACCACATTTCCAGAGAGCAAAAGTCTTACATGTGTGACATGATTATGATAATGAAGAGTATGCACTTTTCTATAGTTTATACAATAACATACTGTCTCTCATTTCGTCCTTCCTATACACACACACACACACACATATATATATACTGTATATATATATATATTTTTTTTTTTTCTTCAATTTTTCAAAGTACCATTGTTCAGTCACCAAAAAGTTATTTGTGGGTTCGTTCGATCTATCTATCTATCTATCTATCTATCTATCTATCTATCTATCTATCTATCTATCTATCTATCTATCTATCTATCTACACACACACACACAGAGAGAGAGAGAGAGAGAGAGAGAGAGAGAGAGAGAGAGAGAGAGAGAGAAAGAGAGAAAGAGAGAAAGAGATTTAATTTATATCATTTTTCCCCCATTTTGAACTGGAATGTACACCCACTATGATGTATTATTGTAAGGCAGCAGCTTTGAGAGAGGGTTATATATTGTGACACCTCTAACTGCTGATCGGGTTGGTCCAAGATAGGTGCTGAAAACACCTTTAAATTCAGGTCGCTTGCTGGTGGACCTGATAAATTGGCTGGTAAATTTAACCCTACACTCTACTGATGATGCGTTGGGGTGAGGACTCAGACACCTGTCAAATGATCTCACAGCTGTGCCCAGGACAGATGGGCTGCACTAATATAACATATCTCTGGGGTTAGTCGAGCGCCATGCAACTCATAGATTACAACAAGGTCACATAAATATACACTCTGGACTTCATTCTACAGTCCTAAAATATTGCAGTATTCTATACATGCGATGTTTATATGTTTTTGTGTACCAAGAACAAGTTTTCAGTTACTATGCCTTTAAAGACTTTTAAGACGTTAACAATACTCATTTATTAAATGTACCTCTTTCTTTTTGAGAAATTGTCCTACATTATCATTCCAAAATATGGAAGCAACATGACACATAATGTGTTAGATAATGTTTATATACTATTTTAAACTTATGGATGTTTCCAACAACATAGAAAATACACTGACATGTACATCTATGCGTGTATATGTACACACACACACACACACACACACACACACACACACACACACACACACACACACAAAACGCACACCCCATAAACATCTGTTAAATTCCCAGTATCTTTTGAATTCCTACACAAGCACCTCATTCTGCTTAATGAGGTATTGATTTTTGATTACCTGAATCAGATATTAATTAATGAGGAACGTTATAAAAACACGGCTTTAATCATACTCTCATCTAGCAATGTTAGCAGCTGGATGGTAAAATACTACTAGAAGCTCGTCAAATGTAATCATTGCCATTTTGTTTAAGAGTAATTCTTTGAATTATTAAAGATTTGTAAACACTGCAACATTTCTCTTATTTTGTCATTTTCTTTAAAAATATGCTTTAAAGAACAATGTTTTTATTTGGATATTAGGAGAAATATTGTCAGTAGTTCTTAAAAACGAAGGCAAAGCTGTTCAGATCAATACTTGCTATTTCTTCACAGTGCTATAGGATACTTATAAAATGAAGCTGTTGAGGAACACATGAAAATATTCTGTGCAATGCAAATATTTGCAGTCTGGTTATCAAACCTTTGCATGTGGGGATCTCTTACTTCGGACCTTGTCGCTTAATTTCAGCTGCAGTAACATGTTTGAGGTTTCACACATGCTGAAGCAATCCCATAAAGATGACTACATGCAGGAGAGATAACAAAATATTTTCCTGTCAGACCAACTTCCTTTAATCGTAAGCTTTTAGCGTTTTTGAAGGGAAGTTTGTAAACGGGAAAGTTTGAGAAGAAGAAGAAGAAGAAGAAGAAGAAGAAGAAAAAAAAAGATGATTCCTCAACGGTAAACGCAACCGTTAGTGCTGCAATCTCTTTTGATGGATTAGGAGCTTTGCCTTATCACTAGATTAAGACACCTGGAGGTGCAGAATTTTAATGAGGATGAGAGGGAGTGCTCTGCCTGTCAGGGTAAAACACTTGCAGCCACTAACGGTTTTAAACTACCTCTACAGCCACCACAACACAGGATTTGCCACACCATAAAAGAGAACACATTATCTTACCCCATATCTCTGGAGTTTCCTAACTAAGTTCCTAACTAATTTTTATTTTATTTTTTTGGGGAGGGGGACATTTGAGACAATTAAACTATAAAAAGCTATTAACACTGTTGTTAGTACCTTAAGTTATAATTGTAATGCAGTTTACCTGTTTATATTTGTCCTAATCCACTATTAGTAATGATGCCTATGATGATGATCTTTGGAGCAATGTCACAGAATTTTATTTTTAGATCTCCAAAGAGTCTTTTGATGGGCGGTGCTTCAAAAGAACACTCCAGAGTATTTCAACTTATTCTCTACCTAATGCATCTGTGATTTATTACCATTCATTTTAATGCCACCCTCTTAAAAATTCTGTTAACCCCTTGGAACGTTCTCACCACAGCAGTGACACAGACATGATAGAATTTTAGAATTACCCTCCATTCAAACTAACCTTCTCACTGGTGGTGCCAGAGGGGTCATGACCATTGCAAAGGGAGAGTGGCAGTTAGTGCTGGTGGCCTACAGTCTGTATTGTTAACTACTGTTTGCACCTACAGCTGTGGGAGTTAAAGATTATAAAACAGACAATAAGTATAGATGCCATGTTCATTTTCATCCTCTTTTTTATTTCTGCCAGCTTTGTTAGATCGCCATAATATCATGTCAAGTCAAGTAGGTTTTTTTTGTCTTTTCGACAACACACAGCACAGAGTAAATGAGGTAAGGTGCTTACTGTGGTGCAACACAAGAACAGAAAAGCACAGAACAAGACTAAGTGCAAACAGGACACAAAAGTGAGCAAGAAATTCATGTGCAGCACAGATTGTGGACAAAGCCAGCCCTTCTTGTCCAACAATAGTGACTGACTACAAAAAAAGGTCTGATAATTCCAACAGAAAGGTCAAAGTCTTGTGGAAAGAGTGGTATTGAGCAGTATATCCATGTATTGAATGCAATGTCACTAAAATTCCTTTTAGTGTAAAACCGCGCACACACACACACACACACACACACACAATCACACACACACACACACACACACACACACACACACATATATATACTACATATCTATAGCAGTTTCCATGCTATAGCAGTTTCCATGCTATAGCAGTTTCCAATATATATATATGTTTTATGTTTTGCTGTTTCTGAATTTGTTCTTGTATGAAATGTCCCAATATGGAGATATATGAATATGAATAAAGGAAAAAGTCTAGTGAGGTAGGTAACATGTTAATTGAAGAGGTTCCCGTATATAAATAAAGTGCCATTAAGTATTTTTTTACAATTATATACTGAGAATCTGCCATTCTTAGGACAAAATATTTCACGAGATGTACTGTTTCCCCATCTCCCCCATCTCCCCCCATTCCACATTCTCTAGAATGAAAATCTATTCACATTACAAATTAGTGTCAAATCATTACAAATTATTTGGCTGTCAGGCCGTTCAACCACAAGCCCAATTCTTGCTGCATGCATTATGTACTTACTGGTATATATACAGACATCTTGACCTTTATGATATAAGAGACATGTCCTGGTGAGTTATTGATTCAGTGCAGGCCCTGGAATCCCACAGCCCAGCAGGGTGTAAAGTTCCCCCTGTTCTAATTGTTCTAATTAGTCCCAAGTTTTATTTACTCTTAGCCATATTAGCCTTGCTAGCTGAACTGTTCCTGCAACAACCCTGACTTTATATTGATTCCCCAACGTGAAGAAATGTGAGATGTATCTTGATCTTTTTTTCTTTTCTGTGGGGATCATGCTTTGGTGAGTTATCGACTTTAAACATTTTCTTCCTCCTTTGCTCAACTCTTCCACAGAAGAGCAATCCTACAGCAAGAAAATGAAGGGCAGATCCTGCCCCCCCAGGATCAGGACCCCTTGTGTGGTTTGAGCTGTGACAAACGATGCTTCTCCACAGTGCAGAGCTTATGCTGGCTTCCCCAAGATCGATGAACTCTCGTGCTTGCAAAGCAAGCGTGCCACTTTTACAAACAGGGAGGGTGCGCGATGGATACTTCTTCAGTGTTCCCAGCTAGGATGATGAATTGAGCCCCAAAAGCACTTTTCTGTGCATTTTTATGTTCCACTTGTCTGGTACTCTATTCTCTGTTCTCTTCTCACACTTGTCATTTGCTTGGGATACACTGAGGTGGTAAATGGATCATCTATCGGTTCAGGGATGAATGGATGTGTGATGTTGGGAGAAAGGTGCAGGGTCCATATTTAAGAGCTGTCTCAGAATAAAGTATTTTATAGTGTTGCCTGGAGGCTGACTGTTGCGCTTTACATCCTGATAAATACAGTTGTTTTGTGTTGGAAGACCTATTCCTGATCAGTGTTCTATTAATTAGAACTTATTTTCAGTCCCAGCCAAAGGTGAGGGTTTAATCTGCCTGGTGCTGAAAATGTGTTTCTCCATAAATGTAAATTCGAAATTACTTTTGATATTTTAAACAATATTTCAGTTATGATTATTAATTCAGTTATATTATGTTGCAAACATTTTTCTTCTATTTGCTTTTGGGGGCAGTTAGAGGCCTATTTGCCCCTGTGATCAGAAGGTTATGGGTGTGAATCCCAGGACTGCTAGTGGCACAACTGGAGCAAGGTACATTCCCCACACACTGCTCCCACACCAGTTGCATCCCATGTGATGATTGGGTTAAATGCAGAGAAATAAATTCACATTGTTCACTTTGGCCACTTAATTTTAATCATGGAAAGAACTCTTAGTGCTTTTTGTCTGTAGTCTATCAACTGAGGAGCATCATGCCATTGTCATGAGAGATGGCACAACAACACTTTATTTTTTGAAATGTATGTTGACCCCTTGATTACTGCTCGATGCTCAATCTATTTTAACAGTGCACAAGTTTCAAAACAAGCTACGGTCTACACACAACAAACAACATGGTACCATACAGTCTGAGTGTGTGTCCTTTTCTCATTTCTGATCCAGCCTTTCCACTCATACAAATCTGCAGTTCTGTGTCATCATAAGGTGTCATTTAAGTTGCTGACATCAGTCAGTCAGCATTGTTAACATACATTTCTCAAATATGTGGAATTTCAGACTAAAATAATCGGGTGATTTTTGGTGCCAGAAGAATGTTCCCATGAAACAAAGGAAACTCACACAATGCCACTGATTAAATCAAACTGAAATACATAAATACTAGTGTTAATGACTTTTCCCCATTTTGTACTGTGTCTTGTTGAAAACAACTGTTTTGTTTTGGGGCTTAACCTCTTTTCCTTCATCCATAACACACATACATTGAAAAATACAAGAAAGTCTGACTCAAAATGTGAACAAATGGTGGGTGACTCAAGACTGTTGGACAGGACCTTACATATGGGCATAGAGAATCATTACAGAGCAATGAGATCAAGGCAGAAACACCCTTGTTGGCCATTACAGAAGACCAGAATGAATACATGTTTAAAATAATGCAATTTGCTGATGTACCATCCTGCAAAAGCAGGATTTTTTAAAAGGTTGTCTAATGAATGCAGCTAAAAAGGTTTTTCTATCATTTAAACTAATTCTAATATTACAGTATATGTCCAGAAATGAGCCCAATCTGGCCAGTACGTGATTAGTCTGATTATAAACATTTTATTGTTGCAATTGATGGTGGCCCTCTCCACTCAGGAATAAAATACTAATTTGCTTTCACCCATGCTTGGCCAAAAGTAGAAAAAATGTCTTTAAGCCTCAAGCGTGACTATTGGTTCTGCCAGCTAAGCTGGCCTTGGATAAAAATGGTATGTTCTGAATGCAAAGCTAACCTATTCATTGGTTGGGTATATCTTCAAAACAATATGCTGTTTCAACAAAGTGCTTCAAACAAGCGAAATGCAAAAGACGAAACCTTATGTTGCAAAAATTGATCTCTTTACTGTCAATAGTGCTGGATTAGATACAAGGGGAGCTTTGACCAAGTACAGACACAGTGTCTCCTAATCTATTTAATCTATATGTTATATGGGGATACTTCCTAACAAAAACTGTCAGACTGTGAGAAAGGCCGAAATGTAGACAGCACCTATTGATGTTAATCAGTGAAGAAAGCATTGAGGGTTGAGACAGATCGCTGTGGCTCCACAGAGAGTCAAGATTTCTGTGGGTGCGTCTGACTATACAAACAAATTTGTCTTGTGCACTCAGCACTGACCATCCTGAACAGCAATTCAAAGATAAGGTGTCTTTAGGAGTTTAATAAATTATGAAATCTGAAAATCATCCTGACCTGGATGAGATTACAGACAGCTAAACCACTTTTAGCTGATATATAGACAGCTAAAATAGTTTAAAAAAACTGATCACAGTATCTAGGAATTTTTAATTAGCAAATCCATCACTTTCTATTTCCATGGGGTATAAATTTGACAAGACAAAGAGACCATTTGTCTTATCCACTACTCAATATAGGAAAAACAAAGGAACACACCATTCAAGTAAGGCAGATGTGTGTCGACCTTCACAAGTCAGGCAATGAAACCAGCTACTCACCTGCACCCGCCCATATCTGCTGTCAGAGGAATCATTAACAATTTGTAAACAACTGGAATAGTGGGAAACAAGCCTGGACATGGACACACGTTTATTTTGCCTCCACGCACATTAAGGAGGATGGTAAGAGTAGTGTTCATTTTGTCACCTATTTCTAATTTTGTCTTAGTCTTAGTCTTGTGACAAAATGTGCTTTTTAGTCTTAGTCATTTTTAGTCATTGAAATATCATTTATGTCAGTCTAGATTTAGTCAACTAAAAGTCTCAATATTTTAGTCTTGTTTTAGTCAAAAGAAAACTCAAGGTATCTTAGTCAAGTTTTAGTCGAATACAGGTCACGTCATTTTAGTCTCGACATTATCTTTGCCATTTGTTTTTATCCACTTCACAATTTCATAGCCAACTAGCAAGTCTGGTAAAATGGCTATAAAATAAAACCTGCATAATGTATGTCCCACAACACCATAGCTAACTGGTTTATTTAACGTTACA
>JBBKCR010000038.1:7602179-7617256 GCA_037577295.1 Ladigesia roloffi
TAATAATAATAATAATAATAATAACAATAATAATAATAATAATAATAATAATAATAATAATAATAATAATAATAATATGCATTGTTTGAGATGTGTGGGCTTTCTCATGATCTTTTTTATTTAATTTATTTTTTAAAATTATAATAATATCCACTGTTTGACCATTATTCTTTTTTTGTATCATTTTTAAAGAGGCATTTTACTGTCCACTCAAGCTAATTAAGTTTTTATCATTATTAGCTTTGTGTTCTGTGTCATCATGATCATCATCTTCATCATCATGATCATCCTTTAAACAAATTTATTTGGGAACAATGGTCATGCCATGCATAACCTCCACAGTCAGGCCACGTCCACAGTCAGGCCACGTCCACAGTCAGGCCACGTCCTCCGTCCAGTCAGTAAAATCCGCTGGGTCCTTCAGGGCCAATTATTCACACGCTTAGATCATAACGACAGAGTTAATAACTGTGGGGCAGGGCCGGAGATAGACACGCTGTCTAGCCTGAATGAGTCTTCTGCCCATGCTCTTTGTGCTACAGCCATTAATCAGAGCATGCACCCATCTCTAGCACCCAAGCAGGAAGTCGATGGTGAATGAAAAGCACTGCTCGAAGTATATGCTCTGCACAAATAATTACAGGTTGTCAGCGAGCTGCACTGTTTGTCCGAGTGACTGGTTTAATTGGTTGGAGAGGATCCAGAAGAGTGGGGTGAGGGATGATATTCAGCCTTCACAGCGAAGAGCTTAAGATCCACTCCGCTCCTCGAGAAGAACAATGCCTGGCCCACCTTATTTTTGCCGGTCTTGCATTCTTGCAAACCTCCTTAACCTTTTTGAAATGTAGCCTTGCAAACAACAAGATCACCACATCATAAATAAACGGAAAGAATAACAAAATGACAATGTCATGCTTCATCCATACCAGCTTAAGAAAACAGTCTCAAAATCCTATTCAGCTTAACGAAAAAGTCTAGCAGGTTTTGTTTAAAGTTGCAACATTGAGATTTGTGTTTGTTGCATATGAGCACATTTGCATTTTCATATGCATTGCAATTCACACAGCACAATAGTTTTGAGGACTGGTGCCAGGTACAAGAAGAAACAAAAGGAAAATTATTTGTTTGTTTCCTGGTTTTGTGTTTATTTTTGGGAGCATCTTGTGAGGTTAGATGAGGTCAGTATCATAATATCAAAAATCTTAATTAGGGATGCATCAAAAGGATTTTTTTGGGCCGAAACCAAAAAGTATTATTAAATAAAAAAGAAAATGAATCTGTACGTTTTTTAACATATTTATTTAGCATTAAGACAATGCACAATATAAAATAACGTTTGAAATAAAATATTTCCCTTGGCCCCACTCATAACCAGCCTAAAAGCAAGATAGCTGAATTATTATACATTTAAATGTCTTCTCTCATAAAACTAGTGAATTCACTTTTAATACTTCTGAGTGAAGTGTTTGAACAAATTGCAATCAGAACAAGTGCTTTAAAAACTTGTGAAAGATA
Organism: Ladigesia roloffi; assembly: GCA_037577295.1. Lineage (NCBI taxonomy): Eukaryota > Metazoa > Chordata > Actinopteri > Characiformes > Alestidae > Ladigesia > Ladigesia roloffi. Next base: position 7,603,695 of record JBBKCR010000038.1, read on the forward strand.
AACAACATTCTCTTTAGGCTTGTAACAAAATAGTGTATCAAATCAAAGACAAAGGTATATTAAGTGTAATCACTGGAAAACCGACTTTTCAATCCCAAAACACAATTAGAATGTGACCATTTTGCCATAAATGAACACACCACTGCTCAAGGTGCTGTTTAAGTCTACTTCTGCATTTCAACCATTCAACAAGTGAGACTCAAACTCTTAACCATTAGACCAACAGCTCTTATGGACTAACTGGGCTCGAAGGGCTTTTCTATCCCTGCATGGAGATCAGGATACATTAATCCTCACGTAGAGAAAAGCACCTTTCCCTTTGTCTCTTTCTTAGAAATATAGAAACACGCCACGCGACAGACATGCTGACTCTAATCTAATCTGGCCGTGATTGCATCATCTGCGTTATGATTGCGTCATCGCAGTTTTGGTCCGATAAATAAAAACATTCGGCCGAAACTGAAAATGCATTCATTTCCATATTTGGCTCGACATTTTCTGTGGCCGGATTTTCGGTGCATCCCTACTCGTAACATGTTTCTTATGGCCCCACAGTAGCACTGTTGCTTCACACCTCCAGGGTCCTCGTCTTGTTTGCATGTTCTCCTCGTGGTGCCGTGGGTTTCCTCGGGTGTCTCCAGTTTCTTCCACAGTACAATGACATGCACATCAGGTGGATGGGGGATTCCAAAATGATTAGGTTCTAAACAGATCCAGCAATTTGTCCACTAGCTTGACAGGCAGGGGCATCATAGTTGGGTGAAAAATGGGACTAAATTACCAGGGCCCCAAGTAGGAGGAGGGCTCCTGAGGTTGTAGGTTGTTGTGAACCTCGAGCTTATGGGGGCTCATGGACATTGCTTGTGCATAGTAGGGACGAGAACATTTTCGATTGCTCATATATTCAGTATTCGTTTGAATATCGAATAGTTATTTCGAATACCATTATTCCACTTAAGGGAAGAAAGAAATGAGGACGTTTTCTTTCCAATACATCATGTAACACATTGATTCAGTCTGAGGGTTTTGCTAACAATAAAGCTTCCCCATATGTTTATTATTATTATTATTATTATTATTATTATTATTATTATTATTACTATTATAATATATAGTTTCCTCCATAGTTAGCTGTCTGTATTTGGCCCCCGACCCCAAATTCATTTCCTGGATTTGGAAAATGATATAGAGGAGGCAGTGCGTGTTGAGCCTACTCTGGAATGCTGCCATTCCAAAAACCTGGGAGTCTGGCTGCATTTCATTGTCCGTTCCAAACAAGATCCAAACAAGGTGATGTATAAAGTGTGCAAAAGGAATTTCAGCAGTGACAAAGATGTTGCACAATGCACATCACCTGAATTTTACTTGCAATCTCTTGCATTTCAAGCATTCCACTTTGGGATCCATCCACCCACTGCAAGCACCACATCAATAACACAGCCATGTCTGATCCTTGCGAGTCACTCTCCTACATCAACTCTCTTCGCTGCTTTTAAAGCAAAACAGGTTTAGCCACCCAGCCACTCCACAGCAAAGCAAATAACAGATAGAAGGGGAGAAACCTTTTCTCTTTGACCTGATGCCCTACTCAGCACCTGAGAATGAAGGTTTTTAAGAGAATATGTTTGTCTTTTAGGATGTACCACAATGTAAATAATATGTGAAAACAAAGAGTCCTTTAAAAAAATGAAGAGAAAGGCATGCACCACACATCAGAAAAATTTCAACCGATTTTCAACAGATTTTCAGCCTCCCCCTGACTACTGTGGCACACGATGTGTCCTTCAAGTGGAATTCCACACTCCATGTGCTTCAGCTAGCTGTTGGGACAGATATGGGAACTGGCAGAAATGGATCTTGGAAATGTACTGTCACACCAAAGGTGCAGGCTTTGGTGAAAATGCTTTAGTTCCTGAAGCTGCAATTGGATATCCAACCCCAGAGAAGACCAGTGAGCTATAGTACACTTTACTTGTTCAAATAAAGAAAAAAAGACCAAGTCTCCCTCCATCAATAAACATAGTTAAGAATTACTTAGCTGAGGTGAGTTCAGATTCACTGGCTCAGATCCTATCTTGTGGTCAGCTTAAATGAAGATACAGTTATTATTTTAAGGAAATGCTTAAACACTTTCATATAAAATTTTTGTTTATGTTGCATTTCGCCCGACAGTTACAAATTAAAAGTAGACACATGTCTATGAGAAAATACAAAGTATGATTGCATGATTGCTCTAAAACCAGTGTTGAACAGACAGTCTTCTGATTCAGCACAGAGTACTCAACCACTAAACCACAGGGGGTGGTTCTCTTGGCTCTTACCAAATCATTTATGGTTAGGACACATATCCGCATTCACGGGCTGATCATTTTTAATGGAACCACAACAGACAGCAGCACACATCTTTCTTATATAACTGAGCTTTAGTGTCTAGAATTCGGTGTATGAGTCTGAAGTGCGTTTGTTTCTCCATGTTTTGTCTCTTTCCAGCCTCCTTAGCTATGACGACTCGACTCATATTTTGAAAGTGACTCAGCTGTCCGCTCTCTCTCCCCATACAGGGTTGAACTGACAAAAAAAGAAATATTATAAACAATCAGTATTCATTAAATAAAACCTAGATTTCACCAGACCATTAAGTATGGGTTTGGTCTTGACATGCAACAAAAGTCATTTTTATTTATATTCTTCTTTTCAGTGTCCACTAATTAGAATGGGTGCCATCAAGGTTCACAACATTTACCCAGATTTTATTAGTTTAAAACATATGTTTTGGATTAAGTGTGGAGAAGTAGCTGAAGGCTAGTTTATTCAAATTAATTTCTTTTTAATGGTTATGTTTACCGTTGGGTTTATTAATTTCATAAACCAATATCACATTTAAGTGTTCTTGATTGCAATAACAGTTTATTGGAAAACACTTACACAAACACTTTTGTATCCTAAAATTAAAGATGCTATAAATTGAGGAATGCCTGTGTACACTTTTATTTGAATATGAAAACAAATGCACAAATAGAACAACTGAACTCTCTGCATGTCAGCACTGAGAATAATGTTAAAACAATAAGGTCACGTTGTTATAGCTACCGCTACAAACACGGTGTTGAAGTATAATTAATTTCTTATGCATTGTTCTCTCTGTGCAGAGTGTAAGCCATAAATCTAGTAATTAAAATTTAAGCAGATGCAGGGGTTTTGTTTCTGTAACAGCCATCAACAAAGTGGTTTGCCAGGCTACAGATGTACTTTACCTCAGGAGGTAAGCAAACATCTCACTACCAGTGATACTTAAACTGATCCGCCATGGTGGTTCGCCCGCTGTTATTAGTTGAGTACTGGCCTATACTCAGTGGTGGGCCTGTTTTGCAGTTTTTCCTGCAGTGATTTAGTGACAGCTACCTGGTGCTGGACTGCTGATTGCACACCCACACAAGAACAGAGATGAAATCTGGGTTCATAAGCTTTCTGATTTGCACTAATACCTGTCTCTACATCCCAGAGTGTGGTTGAAAGAGACTTCTAGTAGCAGTAGACATTATTTTTTTGCCACACATATGTAGCATGCTGCTGCATAATTTAGGCTTAAATGATGATACAACCTTAAGGAGGAGAACACCGCATCCCTAAGACTGCTAGATCAGATAGCAGAGAGTGAATCAAGACCAATATTTGGAAGCTTATTACAGACAGATGGTGCAGGTCTAAATCATTTAAAAGTCCTGAAAGATAATGGGACCCTACAGTATCAGAAGAAGTCATATTTAAGAGATTTTTGTTACTATAACAGGTGTTCTACGTGCAGGGAAACTACTGTCTGGGGCAATTAGAGTTTAGGGTGAAGTACTGTTTCCTTTCAAAATGATGTACTGTGTTGGGGAAATAGATGATAACTGACTTGCTGATAGTGGTTTGTCCTTGACATCTAATATCTAATACAGCAAGGCAGCATGAATTAATCTTCATTAATTGTTCACACATCTGAATGAATAATTTGGTAAAATGTCTATTGTATATGATTTTCAACTTAAATCGATCAACCAAAATATGTGTATATGTGCAAGATTAATTTTGCTAAACACTAGAACTTCATAGCAACATAACAATACAGCATTAAAAGTTCTCTCGTCTCATAGACTGCTTCATCTTCATCTTTTTTCAGACTTTTGAATAGCTCTTTTTGAATGGCATTTTCTAAATGATTGAGATGACTGTAACAGTTCAGTTATGTTCAGTTGTGTATGAAGCTTCTAATTAGTCATATATATTATATATAATGTTCATGTATGTACACACAAATGTCTGTATTTAATATTTTGTTGTATTAAGAATTTGTTCTATTGTTGTTGCTGCTCTTTCCTGCCCCCTAACAATGAAAATGGAACTTAATCTTACCTTATTTTTTGTCTTGCCATGTCCTAAACCATATCAACAAATCTGTGCCACCTTCAAGATGATGTGTGATTTGAGAAGTTTGAAAAAAACTTTTAAGTGATGCATTTTTACAGAAATAATTTGGGCTGTTTAAGTTCTAGTGTTTGTTAGCAGTCTTACACTGTCTACAGACTACATCCGGAAAAGAATGTCAATATAATTTTTTGCTGAACTTTTCTTTTAAGGATTCTATATGTGTGAAAAAATGCTTATGTTTCATTCTTCATTAGCATTACAAATAACATAAAATGGCAGATGTGATGGATTTTTTCCTTTTTCATGGGTTTAGATAGAGGACTGGAATTCGTTTTTGGCTCTACACATTTTCCGCCACCGTAATGGAATTGTCAGATTCGATCACATCACTTCTGTTTTTTGGGGGTTTTTTTGTGCAGAAAGGAAATAAGCCTTACCGGTTATTTCATTAAACTTTTAGAGAAAAGTTGATGCCAGTTAAAGCATACAGAGATCTGAATTAGTAATGAGATGGACGTTCTTTTCGCAGCTCAGGCAAAAAGAAAAGATTTTGTAAAAGCATTTTTATTTGAAAGGAGCGTACACAGGGTATGTTTAAAGAGCCTGCTACAGATGTTGGCCTTTATATTGCCTTTGACAGCCGGTGTCAATGAAGTGCAAGCGTGAGTCTAAAGATCAATGGAGCATGCAAATGAAAGAGATAGCATTGACTGCTTTTCTCGCAGATGCTGCCATTCATTCCCGAACGACCCCGAAAACTTTCTTATCGTGTTTGCTATCAGTTAATCATCTTACTTCAGTGCCATAATTTGCTCAGGAGACGGAAACCAGCCTCAAAAAAGAAAAGAAAGGGCCAAGGAAAGAAGCCGATATAATATGTAGATTTTATATGCAAATGAGAGAAGATCATTATTACTTTTCTCTTTCAGGGGCTTTATTAGATGTCTCTTCTGATAATAGATATTGCGGAAAACCTCGAGCCGAGCTCCCACTGCAGTCTTTTTCATTACGTTCAAACAGTGTGTCGCTTTTATTGCATCATTTATTCCCCTCAGATGATAAGCCACTTTCCTCCCAACTGTGTATTGCTGCGCTCCTGTAAAGAAGTGGTTGTTGGTTAAATGGAGTTAAGAAGCAATAGGGGTGTAATTTGATACTTGACAATAGTCACTTATTAGTCTGTCACTCTTCACACAATGGCTCAAGTAAAGCGACTTCAGAAAATGTCAGGAAGAATGTCATAAAGTTCCACAGGAGACTTTTAATCTTTTAATGCAGCCGTTAGTTTAGCTTCTTTCGAAACTCTAAAACCTCTGTGGAGGTCTTTTGAAACTTGGTATCTGGTTGTGCCTGATATGTGTCACATCCTGGCCTGGTTTTCCCTCTGTCTGATTGTGTTTTCTCCTCTACACATGGTTTGTAGTTCCTGCTGTCTCCCTCCCTCTGCTTCTTCCCCAGGTGTATCCACTTCCCTGCTGTATGAGTATGTATACACCCTTTGTTTTATTCTCCATCAATTACCATAACAATACCCTTCCTCTGTCAGTTTGTTTCAGTCCTCACATTTGCGTATATTTTGTTTGTGGTATCCGTTATCAGTTTAATTTCTTCCATCCGATAGCTACGTATGCATGAACCCTTGTCTTCAGTCTCGAGTTTGAGTCAAGACTTCAGTCCCTGAGGTCTAAGTCTAAATCGAGGTTCAAGTCTCTGAGGTCTAAGTCTAAATCGAGGTTCAAGTCCCTGAGGTCTAAGTCTAAATTGAGGTTCAAGTCCCTGAGGTCTAAGTCTTAATCAAGATTCAAGTCCCTGAGGTCTAAGTTTGAGTGAAGACTCCAGTCCATGATGTTGAAATCTGAGTCAAGTCTCAAGTCCCTGATTTCTAAGTCTGTGTCAAGACTCCAGGCCCTGAGGTCTAGGTTTGAGTCAAGACTCCAGTCTCTTAGGTATAAATTTGAGTCAAATCTCAAGTCCCTGATGTCTAATTCTGAGTTAAGATTCCACTCTCTGAGGTCTAGGTATAAGTCAAGGTTCAAGCTCCTGAGATCTAAGTCTAAATTAAGATTCAAGACCCAAGACTGTTGTAATCAGAGTCTTCAGTCCTGAGTCAGAGTCGAGTCTTGAGTCAAGTCAACATGTCACTACCCTCCTGGTCGTTTAGAATTAGAAATACCTGCCCACCTGAAACCTGTAGTTGGTTATGCACAATTTGTTTTAGGCACCATCTAGCTCTAGAAGTGGTCATTTTCTGACCCCAAGAGCCATGTTTGGCTGGATTATTTAAACAACAACAAAAAAACCTGTAGGACCACACTGCCTGATACATGCATAACAAAGACTTGATCTCTAACATATCAGTGTCACCACTGTGCTGAGAAATGTCCACCAGCTGTACAGTGGAATATAAAGATTTTCACAGTGGTGTGATTAAATAGTAAATACACTGTGATTACTTGTTTACTTATACATGTTGTACACTTTGTCTGTTTTATACCACTATCCTTGCTATAATTAGATAATAAGTACTGTATGTATGTACGTGAGAATTTTTCTCTATGCTTTTCTGCCCTTTTAACAGAGCACTCTCATTGTTAATTTGATCAGATTGAGCTGAAGTGCTTTAAACAAGTTCCTAGGCCTTATTTTGTCACACACCCAGTTGAGATAAATTGCAGAGAGCGCTTCTTGTGCAGCGAGCGAGTGAAGCTTACTTCGACCAGCATGTAATTTATTTGTCAAAGAAACTGAGGAGTAAATAACAGCCCTTCGCTCCGACTGCTCTGACAGCATCTCATTGGCCAAGGGAGCAATCGCTCGACAAGGGGACCAGTCAAAACATTTTAAACCCCATCAAAATGCTGTCTCTACAGTGTCACTTTGCGTACACATTCAGGTGACGCTTGGAGGAATGGCCTCACTAAGTAGAAACTAAAAGGGTATGAAATCATATCTGACTGTGTGAAGTGCGGCTCTGATTTTGAGTGAAGGAGCACTCAAATTGTGTTTGAATGATGCTTTGGAGCAATGCCACAGAAGAAAATATTCGGTGGATTGGATCATCCTTTTTAGGATTTTATTTAGTAAAAATTGGTGCTTTTTTTGGTAAAAACCAGATAAAAAATAGTTTTTTTCTCTTCTGTAAACTACATCAGTGACATTTAGGAACCCTGGAAGCCTTTTAAATGTGGGGAGTACTGAACCTGGGGGTTGGTAGGGGTTTTAAAACGGCATGTGCGTTTTCCTCATACAAGTCCTGCAATCTTTATTAGTCGACTAATCTGTAATCTAATCTCTCATGGTTTTGCAAAAATAAGGAACTAAGTGCTTTCTGTATCCGTTCGAAACAAAACACCTCTTTCATCTTCCAAATACGGAACAATTACGGATTTTATGCACTGCTCCCCGGGCGCTGCGTCACTGACTGCCCACTGCTTCACCCTGTGAGTGGGATAAATGAAGATTTTCAAATTATTCACACAGTGTGCTGTGCTGTGGTGTGGTGGGTTTGTGTGTGACTTACCGTGGCTAATCTATGTTCTGTTTTGGTTCTGCTTTGTCCTATTTTGTTTTACTTTATTCATAGTTATGTTAATAATCTGTGTTCACATCCGGCTCCATGCTTTTGTCTCATCATATCGTTAATGCGGATGTGACTTTGACAAAAACCACATACCTAAATATTGTTGCATACCAGGTACACCCATTTTGGCAACGGTATTCCTTAATTCCAGTGGCGTCTATCAGCAAGAGGGAAGAGCGTTGACTTAGCCGTCAAATTCCCCAGATCTCAGCTGGACAAACTAATCCACCCCATGGATGCCCCACTTCACAACTTACATGATTAAATGACCTGTTGCTCACATCTCAGGGCCAGAAACCACAACTCACCTTCAGAGGTATTGCGGAGGGCATACCTTGATGGTTCAGGGATGTTTTGGCAGCACAAGCGGGACCTGCATAATTTAGAGTAGGCAGTTTTTCTGACTTGGCTGATATACAGACTTTTGGTTATTGTTTTTATTTTTGCTAAGAACTCCTTAAGGAAGCCTGTGCTAGGAACCTATTTGAAAGTTTAAAACACTCCATCCAATGTAATGGTTATATACCAAAAGGACCAGCCCATGACAGGAACCTTCTCTTTTTGGGGTACAGACAATAAGTGTAAAATTTCATCATGCGCAGTCTCCAGCACAGAGAGATGGACAGGTGCTCGGGAATATAATCCCTGGATGGGACATGTAGTGATTTTCCCTGAGACATTTTCCAGCCATCTCTAATGATGGACTAAACCATCAAACCCCCTTAAGTTATCCATGTGTGGAAGATAAGGTGCCATTGCTGGGGGTGTCACCGAGCATATGTCACTTTAGGCCATTCAGGGATGCTGGAAGACTGAGGAGCTTTTGGCGCCATCCCTTAAGGGCCAGCAGAGGATGAAATCTGCAGACAGCAGCCATGTGCATGAACAGCGATAAGCCATGTCATAGACAGATGGTGCAGGTCTTAACCAGTGCAGGTCCGGTTTACCAGTCTCGCATATCGGAATGAGACCACGAGGTTATTTATAATGTGGAAATAGTGGCTAATCAGTATTAGCATAAGGCAAAATAACTCAGAAGTACCTGTTTAGCTGAACATTTAATTGTCATCCCCACAAACAAGGCACCGTCTTGCTATGATCTATGTGTGTATTGGCTATATTAATTTGAATGCCATGTCTACCGGGACCTATTGATTTTGAGGCAGACCTGCTTATCATTGGTATTCATGCCAAAACTATTGATGAGCTCTTCCTGCCCACCTTCAGCTGGCTGATTTGCATTTAAAATCTCATTTTTATGAAGGTCAGGAACATTTATTTCTGGCAGGGTAGACACGCTTTTATGTATATGCTTAATGGAATATGAATCATACCCCACCTGAGAAATGAGCGGATGCGCCGCTGACATTTCTGGGATGCTATTTTAGTGGTAATGGCATAATTCAGCGTTTGATGAATGGTGCCGGGTTTAAACAGACTCAAAATAAGGTCAGGAACAACGCGTGCATCATTACCTGTTCTTTCCTGCTTAATTGTCAGCAGTGATTCGGACGTGATGAATGGCTGATTCTGTCGCACCCCGGCTGTCCGCTAATCGGCCATCGTTGGAGAAACAGGTCGAATCAAACACCTTTTTTTCCCACCAGGGTGTTTATGGAAATATGGATTACGCTGAAGAAAATTGCTGGAGGCTGCATGAGCAATTATGTCACTTTATTCCAGGACAATTTGTGACATTTAAAGGAAAGAGTTATTTCAATCGAGCAGTAATTCAATGCTGCTTGGATTCTGCAGTTACTAAGTAGGTGTGAATGTGTCACCTCTGGTGACCACAATCCCAACCTTTTAAACAGGGACTTATCTACAGTACAGTCTCTGGGCGATACTCTTTGAACTGTTGCTCAATGAAATGTCACGTGTTACCACTTTAGCACTGCATTCAATTGTCTTGACATGTAAAGTACTTAAAATATAAAGAAAGCAGTGTGCACTGTTTGTAATGAACATGGTCTGGTCAAAAGCTTAAGGGATCTGTGTGTTTTAGAGACAATTAATATTATAAATGCTGGATTTTCAGGGAGCCAATGAATTTAAATGGGATTTGGGGGGATTACAGGGGAAATAAAGAACAAAATAAATGCATTATGGGTAGATTACTGTAATCCCTGTAATCTGTTTGTCTTTGTCTTTTGTCCGTCTGCCTCAAGTGAATTACATCCCCTTGGGCTAAATGTTTATCAGCCATGATTTGTTTACGTGAGATCTGTCAGATTCCTACGTATGCATTTGAAATATTAACTTGACGTGGCTATTCAAGTAGATTCATTCTGAAGAAATATTTTGGATTACTTGAAGGCCACACGTTGTATTACACCTTCACAGAGCATTCAAGGTGGTTGAAATTTGCCTAAGCAGAGTCAAATGATATAGGGCAGTGCCATAGAACCACTTAAGGTTGCACACATCTTTTAGTGAATAGGCTTTCGAAGAAGTGTGTCCCAATGAATAGGCTTTTGAAAATGCATGACAGATCTAAATGTATAACAGATCTATGCAAGTGAGAGGTCCCTTTTAGGTTTATGATTTCTGTGCAATGGAGAAAATGGAAAACAGGAGAGTCACTTTTACGCCAGGACTCTCTAATGAAAGAGTCACTTTAGAATATTGCTTGCAAGGTTGAATGACAACTTGTCTGTTGCAAGCTTAAAATAAAATGTGGAATTTCATTTACAAGATTTTAAAAACCCTGCTTCATCTAGAAAGGCCAAAAAAGTTCCGGTAAGCCATCAAGCTGGTTATCGGCAAGATGTGCTAGCAAAAATAATTTATATTTAAGGCCTGGTTACTTTTATTAGAACTCTACATCCTATCCATGAGCCATTTAGGAAGCTTTAGTTGTATGACTGAAAAAAGGATTGAAAAATAGCATCATATGCAGTGGGATGACTGCAATCTGTGTCACCTGCCACCTTTGACAGTATTTTGGTCCTGTATAAAAGAACATAACCAGGATCCTCGTGTAATCAACCTAATAATCCTTTAAGGGGGCTCTGGGTAAGCTCGCCTGTGAGAAGCGGTAATAACCAAGGGTCTCATTTATTGCCATTCTCTTCCCCTCTCATCCTCATTCATTAGGTTGAAAAAGGTTTCATTAGCTCTATTTAATTATGCATCGTAATTAAATCATATCCTGTTCTCCGGGGCAGTGGCGTTGTTTGGATTTCCGCATTTGAACTCCTGTTGAGAATACACCTCAGTGAGGTTGAAGAGAGGTCGCTGCTGGCTTCCTTCCCGTCCCCTCCTAATCTAACAGAATCCGACTGAAATCTTCGGCTTTATTAAGGCACAATAGGCCAAATTTCTTAAAATATGCCATATTGATTTTGTGGGAGCACAGGCAAAAACTAGATTACTCCATATTCCCAGTGTTTGCTCAATGAAGGTGATGCAAAAATGTCCAAATTGTTCATTAATTCTGTTATGTACGAGATGTAAAGAAACCAGTTGGAATGAAAAAGAAAAAAAATGGCTATAGACTTTTTAATATAAAGAACTTCTTGACTTAGAAGACTGAGACAAATACAGAGTGGATCAACCTAATATGACTGCTTTATCACACGGAAAGCCACGTCTGCTGACTCCTCCATGTTTCCTGCTTTTTTTCATTTTAATGCTCATTAACATTTTTCTTTTCCCACTTTGTGAATTTCCCACTCTGCTAAGCTTCAATGCCCCCAAATAAAAAATGTCAGTGATGGAGAAAGAAAACGTATTTCATGAAAAAGCCTTCATTAAATCTGTTTAAAGGCAGAAAGTCCAGCTTAGTGTAGCAAAAACACACTTTATTTATGTGTCACTTTGAATGGCCTAACTCTAATCAAATGAAATAATATAAAAACCTCTTTATTGCTTTCCCTGAGCTCTGTTTATTGGGAACATAAATTGTCAAGCGAGTGCAGATTTTTGAATATGAATACATAAAAGGAAAACGAGAATTTTCTTTGGCGAATAAATCACGTTTGGTCTGCCATCAAAAAGTCTATTAATTAAATATCGATTTCAGACCAGTGAGTGTGAGGAGTGTGTGCTGAACTGAGCTTTTTATTTCTTCTTGTGGTTTCCGAAGGACTCTGTGGTGGAGGATAATATTGATTATTGACCAAATCAGGAGGCAGGTGACAAATATGACTTAGGTTAAAAATCACTAAAACTCTTTCAAGCCTGGTTAAAGTCATCAATATCCATTTTGGTACACATAGGATTGTGTTGTCTATGAAGTTCATTGTAAGTTATATTAGTGTAGTGTTAAAGGGGTGGTTCAATTCTAGTTTAGCCCAAAGGTGTTGGATGGGGTTGAGTCAAGTTCTTCCACACTGAAATCACCAGCCATGTCCTTATGTAGCTTGCTTTGTGCACTGAGACACAGTCTTGCTGGAATACCCCTCAAGCTGGCCATTATTCATGCAAATGACCATGTTTGAAATAGATAACCATTCCATATGCTGCCATGTAGAAAAGGGAGAAAAAATGGGAGTTGCATAAGATGAGATGGAATTAGTCTGGACAAATTTTATAGGCCATTAAGCTATTTCAGATAAAGAGACACATTAGTAATATGTGCCTAAAACATCTCCATGTATTATATGTGAAACATGATAACCACCAAACTGTAAATTTGTACACTCAGTAAAGTTCAAAGGCATTGTTAATAAAGTTGAAATATATACTTGGTGACAGTTCAGAGAGGACTGATCACAATAATGTATGCTATGGATAAAAAATTACATCAGTAGCTCACACACTGCAGCACCACATCCGAAAGCCCCTTGAAACTATTACTCTGAAAACCAGCCATTCATAAAGTAAAAATATCATACCTGAATGTCCCTGATGAGAGAGGCAAGTGAGTAATTTCCCCTCCGAAAAATACCAAATCATAACTAGAAAACATAAGTTCCTGAAAAGGACTGCCACCAAGACACCATCTGCAACCATCTTGTTCATATCCCACATATTATCATTAACATGTAATTACAATAGGCGAGTTGTGTCCCAATATTTTGTACATATTGTTCAGCAAAATCCTGTGTGAGTGTGTGTGTGAAAGAGAGAGTGAGTGTGGGTGAGAGTGTGTGTGTTTCCAATACAATTCTATGAAAGCTGTGTCCCAAGACTTTTATCCGTATTGTTCGGTTTACACATGTATGTCATTGCGGGTGTGGCCAGAGGCATCATGTGAAGTTACATGATGTTTGGTCACTGTACAGAGCTTGTAAGTCTCATTGTTTGAAACTGCATTCATTTCAAGGGCGCGAGTTGTGTCCCAATACTTTTGTCCATATTGTTCAGCAAATCCTGTGTGAGTGAGAGAGTGAGTGTGGGTGAGTGAGTTTGTGTGTGTGTGTTTCCAATACATTTACATTTACATTTACGGCATTTAGCTGATGCCCTTATCCAAAGCAACGTACGACAGTGCTCAAGTAATCCACAACAGTGTCAAGGACCTGCAGAGCAAGATTTAAGTAAATATCCAGCAATCACCTAAGGTACTGTAGCTCAGTACACCTGATCAACACTTCTCACTGATACCTAACTACAACAACAACCTTGA
>JBBKCR010000038.1:7632961-7652456 GCA_037577295.1 Ladigesia roloffi
TGTGTGAAGCACTTTACAAACCAATACTTCCACTGACTTATAGATTATCCTGCACATACCTAGACTCATCCTACACATCAGTACCAATTTCAGTTGGGTTTAAGATCTCTATTAGTATTATTATATCGATGAAATCAACTTGACAAAGTAGGAATGCTGCATGATGAACAATGTGATGACATTTATGGAGAAATGAATCAATTGCTGTTATGTTGGCTGGAAAAGTTGATCGATCCTAATGTTACTGGTGAGTCTGTCTCATTAATTCTGAAAGTGTGGGTTATTCATGGAGGTGAACAGAATAAGGCCATACCTTGACTTATTGGAAACAAACACATTGTACATTGTCCCTGTTAATGTAATGGTCAAGCGTCCCAATACTTTTGTCCATATAGTGTAGCAATGGTGCGTTATAATATTCAATACTTAGTTTTGTCAAAGTTTTTGTATCTAATTCAGTGGTTCTCAACCTTTTTTGCACAAACGCCTCCTGACCTCATCATGAGCCTCGTAACGGGGCTACATCATATATGTGCCTGTGTGTAATATACTTTTTTCAGCATATTAGTTGAGCAACGAGGGGAAAAACTTTGAGGGATGGAAAGTAGCCACACATACTGACGGCTTATTTAATGAAACAAAAAGCTAAAGTTAGTGTGAGTCCTGTCCTTGGTGGCTCGCTGCAAGCTTTTTAACTTCAGGACACAGAGACCTCTATCTATCTACCAGAGATATCACATTTGAATTTGGTTGTTTTAATATTACATTATTTTTAAACCGGCAGTTGGTAGTGTCTGTGTGCACCGGAGCTTTGCTGCTCGGAAAGTCTGTGGTGGTAAAAAGTAATGGGACATGGCGATTTTTGTGGCTTTTGGCAAAAACTCCAGGGGTATTATGGTAAATGAGGGGTATTTGAAAAGGTCTCACTGAGCCCTATCTAACTGGGAAGTTTGATGTGGATTGGTGCTTTCTCTGCGGATCTATAGCTCTTGTAATATTCTTTGACTGCCACAGAACCAATGACACCAGGCTCATTTGCACTGCTATTTACTGAAACCTTGAACGGGAAGATGACGTAATTTGGGTCTTAAATCAAAGTACTACATGTCTGCCAACTAGGGAATACACATGCTATATAACATTTGTAACCACAGTCTATTTTATTCATGATGTCTTGTTGCCATTCTTTGGCGCTCAGAGTTTTAAGGACATACAGAATATTACACGCATGAAAAAATTTGTTAATAACAAGAACAGCCCACCGCACAGCACGAAATAACAATTTTAACCATGTCTGTGGATCCCTGTTATCTCTTTCAAACTACTAAACACTTTCTGTGTAATCGCACAACTCACTTCTGCCGTCCAGCAATCGACGTCCTTATAGTTGGGGGAAAAAGTGGCATCACATGCAGAATATCAATACGTAATTCTGCTTCTGTGCATTTTGATTGGCTGTGAGCTTTAAACCCGCGAAGGGAAATGGTCAGAGCACCAGGAGCTGGTATTCCAATTTATTTCTAATCATTCCATGAATAATTTCAAATGAACAAAGTCTGTTTATTGTATATGCTTGAAAATTCTAACTAATAGAAGTGACGCTCACCATTTGCGTCTAAACGACCCCTTTTAGCTGCCTCCTTCTCAACGCCCCGCGATGGGTTACAAATGCCCCAGGGTGGCGGTACCGCCCCCGTTGAGAAACGCTGATCTAACTGTAATGTGCTAGTTATCTCAGTAAACCAGCAACTACAGAAAATGTGCTTGCATGTAAATACCATACGATACACCTACACTGTCCAAAAACATCCAGAAAAACTGTAAATTCAGATATTTAAGATGTTTTCATTTCTTTGCACACATGACTTGCATGATCTTTATAGAGAGGTTGGTGTGGTGTTTATGATCTAAAACGGATCACTAAATGTTATTACATGGTTTAGCTAATGTACAACATGTCCCAACATCTAATACAGTTACTGCAGGGGGGGGGGGTCTTATTTATACCATTGGTTGAACAGGATGAGTCAACAAATACTGGATAAACGGTTCCCCCACACTTATATATTCTTTGACAGTTTACAGTAACACACTACAGGCCACATCTAGCTCTGAAGTAAAAAAAATGCATTGACTAATAATCCATAAGAATGGGGCAGGAAACCTCTGTCCTGTGGCAGAAGATTAGCTCTGATCGATATGTCTTTATTCAGCACTTCCCTGTGCTGAGCTCTGTGAGTCTCTGTGAGCATTCAGAGGGAATCTCTGAGAGAGTTCTCTGCTGAATGTCAGCAACACTCCCCAGAAATGGATATGAAGTAAAGGGAAGCACTCGCCAACATCCCTTCCCTCTGTTAGGCATCTTAAACTATTCATATCTCTCATGAAATGGACACCACTGGAAGTTTCTTTGCCCCACTATTTGAATAGTCCACATCCGGTAAAGCCTCGTCGTGAGGTGAGAAATAACAGACGAGGTTACCAGCTGTGTTCTGTCATTCGTCAACTGCGTTTTATTCCAGTCTGATAAGCTGTCTGATTCCTGACACTGGGATCCATGGTGACATTTATCAAAACGTCCGTGGAGTGATTGATCTGGTCTTGGTACTTTCTTTGTTCTTCTTCAAGGTTGGCGATAATAAGTGGTGGGGGGACTAGCATCAATGTCACAAAGTGCCACCATACGTTAGCCGAGATAACATGCTGGGTGACAAACCGTTACACAGATTCAGCTTTAATGTCCCACATGAGATATATGATGCAAAATGTCAGTATCGTCACTCTCTGGCACGGTGCTCCTTTTCAAGGTTGTAAATTAGTGTTGCCCTGGAGAATACATGCTGGGGGCTGAGTGTGAACAGAGGGGGCACAGATAAGGAAATACAGCTCCTTAATATTCCTCTGCTTGGATGTATGGTCCCTAAAAAAGTGTCAATTTTGTCATATTTGAACACCTCACAGTGCAGGAACAGCACAAAATTTCTCTCTGCATTTAATCCTTTCACCAAGTGACGCCTAAAATGGAGCAGTGTGTGGGGACAATACCTTGCTCAATCACACCTCAGTGGTGCCACTAGAAGTCCTGGGATTCAAACCCACAAGCTTCTGATTGCAGGGGCAGCTCCCTAACCACTAGGCTACCAGCTGCCTCTTTTCTCTACATTTAATCAATTTACTAAGTGAAGCAAGGGGCAGCCAGGAACAAAAAAAACATTTAGCAACATGTGTGGACAATAACTTACTCAAGGGCACTTCAGTGGTGCCACTTACAGTCCTGGGATTGAAACTCATGACATTCTGTTCGTAGGTGCAACCCCAAAAACACCGGGCCACCAGATACCCCATCTGTATCTCATTTAAAGAAAATGTTCATAAAAAATTGCATTTAAAGCATTCCAGCGAAGCAAATGTGGGTCATCTGTGACATTTAATGGTCTCATGACATGCTATTTTATGCTTTGATATAGGTCTTAGTGGTCCCCTTACACTGTATCACAAGTCTGTTTCCGAAATTTCACCTTGGTGCAGAATTAAAGTCACTTCGAGCCAGTCCCACAATGAGATTTCCCCCTTTTGCCTGGACGTGCCGTTTCTGTGTTTGTAGCTTTAAATAATAATGAGGAGGAGAGGCGGGACAAGATGGTGGGGGAGGGGCCAGCTCGTCTAATCACCTTTGTTTACGGATGCGTTTACTCATAGTGATTTCAATGAGGAGAAAGCACGATTATCCAAATAACAAAGAGCTACAGCACTCGAGTTAATGTGTGTATTCACACACCATTCACACACATACTTGATGCAATCTCTCTTTACATTTGTGACAGTAGCCTGCCAACCGGGCTGTTAGCCGCAAAGCTAATGTTACACCCACATACAAAGGGTAAAAAGCTTGGTAACCACATACAACAAAACAACAAAATTATATAGCGTTAAGTAGACTTACTTGCCCGAAGTGTGTAGCTGAGCCAAGGAGAGTTGGTACACTTCCAGACTTAATTTTCGGCCGTTCAGCAAGTCTAGTTCTGTACTGCTCAAAGTTGCGTACCGGATTGAGATTTGAGCTGTCATTCGGTGCAGGATGATCAAGGCACTCTTTACACCTATTACCATTTCTAGCCACTGCAGGAGCATAGGAAGGCCAGGGGAACCCGTATTAATGTTAAAAAATCTCATAAAGTATAAGAATGTATGAGAACTGGGCTTCACTTGGGAAAATGTAGATTTTTTTAAACTCCTGGCGAACAGAGAGGGGGGAGAAGGCACTTCACACCTCTCTACCATCTGTATAAACATCTGTATAAACATCTAATGAAAATGTCATAATTAAAAATAATTGAACTCTCAGGATACATGCTTGTGGTTTCAGACATCATGCTGAGCTTTTTTGTGTGTTCCTATGTCACATACAACCGTAGTTATTGTATTGTAAAACCATGTAACAATAATATATCACTACTGGGTTTTTAAAAATGACATCACATGCAAATGCAAATGCTCATATAGAACAAAAATAAACACAATTCTTTTATTTTAGGTTTTGGAAACGAATGGAAAAACACAAGATCTTTGAACTCAGGAGAACGTCCAGGATAATCTCTGCCCATAAGTAGGCTGATTTCTTTAATATCATCTTCGTATTTAGAAATTAAAGATTGTAATATTTGTGATTTGATTTTACAAATTAGAGTGATAAATGAATGAGGCTGATACATTGAAATTATAATACAACATCCCATAATAATACTACCACAACTACTACTACTAATAATACAATCATTATCAATAAGGCACATACAAACAAGAGGGCACAAACAAAAGGGGAACCCATACCAAAGGGACACATAATACATAAAATCCTAATGCAACACAAACAAAACACCTCTTACATAAAAAGAAAATTCACAAACATTCGATTCATATGTAAAGTGTTGTATGCAATGGTCTATGGATGTTAATGTAATGTCTGTGTGTTAGAAAGCTGTTTGAATACCTTTATAATTACTCGTATCCATCACAAAGAAACACCTCATATGGTATGTTGAAAATAATGAGATGCTGTTTACCTTGTGAATATGAAACATACGGAGGAATTACCGCATGCTTGTGCAATTAACTGTGGCAAGAACGCAGAACAAAACTCTCCGTCTGAATTTGTTTTTCATTTGTTGCATTTATGCCCCAGAGGGTCCCTGGTTTCTATGGATACGGCTGTAGGTAGGTGATAAAAAAGGAGGTAGAGGGAGAGCTTTCACCTGTTCAGGTTTGAGCTCTTAAAGGAGAACACATTCTTATTTGGACTGACTGTGTTTACAGGCTTCAAAAAAGTCTGTTTTGTCTTTTGAAAATGTTCTCACATTCAGACCCCTGCGGCTTCAGCCCAACCACAAGACCAGCGCAGCAGTTTCTGTCAGCACCGGATCATTCAAAATAAATGGTTTTGTGAGACCAGTCATACAAGAGATTGTTGTATGAGATCAGTAGAAATTATTTAATACTGGACCAGACATGTCAAGGCATCCCAGCAAAAGGCTAGGGTGGACTGGACTTTACATTACATCTCCACTTTTCCAGAAAACTCACACAGTAATTGATCATTCAGATAATTTACAGATTCTTATAAGTGATTTTTGCCAAAATGTTTGGTTGGAACAGAGACTGGCTATGAGCCTGATTGTGTTCGGAGGAAGAGTCGTTATTGATAATTCAGTAACTGATTTATACGTCAGTAGTTGAGTAATTATATTAGATTTCTAATAAATAAATAAAAGAAAAATCAATAGACAGATGGATAGATAGATAGATAGATGGATAGATAGATAGATAGATAGATAGATAGATAGATAGATGGATAGATAGATGGATAGATAGATAGATAGATATAGATATAGATATAGATGGATAAAAAAGACCCATAATTCTTTGAAGAAATGTTTGTCCCAAATGAGATATTAAATCGATAAAGAAGCACCTGTAAACTTTAAAGGGACTCACACTCAAAGGAATCATAAATGAATTATTCTCAGAGGAACCATACCTAGTAAATTTGCCTCTAAATACAGTTATATTAGAGCAACAAAAACAGTTAATGGAATTTTAGATTGGTGAGATCTGGCTGACAGTGCTCCTTATCAAAGCTGTGCCAATATAATGTCCCCAGTCAGAAATGTGGTCGTAGTTTCAAAACGTTCAACCATTTTCCTTGTTTTCTCCATTTGATAACATTAGGCAAACCATTATTACAACAAATGAATGCTTCATACTTGGGGGAGAAATAAGGTTTCATTCCTTTTTAATATTCCAGGGAACTGTGCCTGGTTAGTCCTTCAATTTGTCCATGTCACTTGTCATTTTTTTTAAAGGAAAGTGTGGCTGAAAGCGTAATTAGAAAGTGGAAAGCGTCGCGGTCGAAAAACTGGAGCGCGACACGGCGCATTTCAAAGCCTGTAGACGTTCCAATCTACTTATCGAAAGTACAGCAGTGGATTTTGTACGCCGGGCTCCTTTGTAATTCTCTTAGCAAATGTGTTAATTATCCTGCTGCTTCCATTGCCTGTTTTCCAAATCAATGAGAGAGAAACAGCAACAGACTTTGGGCGGCTTTACGCCTCTTCAAAGACGCAGCAGAGATTGAAACGGAAAAATGTCAAGTGTGCAGGTTTGCGAGAAGAACGAGGAAATTGAAAATCCCCTCTCTATTGTCTTGGAGACGGAGTTTGTTATTGCCTGAGACACCCACACTCGGCGCGGTTTCTTACCTTGATGGTTGAAGTGTTTGCATTTCTCACACGACAGCAAGAACACAGACAGGGTTTTTGTGGCCTAGTTTGAGAGAGCGGTCTCTAACATGGTGCATCATTTAACATTGTGTCTGAAGACAGGCCTGGGTGCAGAGAGAGGTGGACCTCAGTCAGAATGAGAATTTTAGACTTATTGACACCTGGAGCGTGTGAGAATTGTCCCGTTTAGCCACGATTCATTCTATTCTTCTTGTATTGATTTCCCTGGGTTTTCTGATGAGTGAGTCAGTGTCACTACTGAGACAAACCCTCAGCACGCGCCCTTGGCTCGGCCTGGCAGAGGAACACCTGTGACGGAGTCGACAAGTGCCCTGTGTCAAACTGATAATGACAAATGCGTTATGTTGGTGCCAATACCAATATTATGTCTGGAGCACAGAGGGCAACACTTCTGTTTATTTGGCTAAGGGGGATGATTATGACTGATGCCGGGGAAGAAAGCCCGGCTGCCACTTCCAGTCTTGGCAAATAGAGGGACATGTTGACCTTGTGGGGTTGGGCTAACTGCCAAAGATCTCTAAGAGGACTCACTTTGGTAAGTCAACAAGATGAACAAGGGGAAATCAAAAAGGCTATTTTGATCCAATTACTTCGAGAGGATGGGACAAAGGAATGATTGAACTAGAAACAAGAGTTATGAGACTTGAATAGCTGGATTATTCAAATAAGAAATATTTGAATTTGATTTAATTTTACTTAAGTAATAAGCTAGATGTTCATTTATGATAGAAGGGCTTATTCACTTTGAACTATTTCCATATATATACACACACACACACACACACACACACACATATACATATATTTATGTGTGGCAAAGTGTTCTCCTGACCATTTCCAGACCTCTTTCCTCATGGAAGTCCAATATTCATTTTAGCTTCAATCAAATGCCTGGTTTGCCTGGTTTGACTTCATTAGATTAAGTGAGGTGGAGCTGCTTTATGGAATTTGATAAATCCACACAATGACTGGAGGCAGTGGGCAGAAACCAAACCTGTGCTCTTCTAACCAGCTCTCACAATATCAGCTCCTGTTTAGAGAAAAGGAAACCATGATATTTTTTTACTGCTTCCTTTTTCATTCGGGTTTATTCTGATGTTCACTTGTGATTTTGCTGGCAGAAAAAAATCCACTGCTGATATAAACAGATTCAAACAATTTTCATAGGTACTTTAGACTTTTGCAGAGTACAGTCATCCCTGTTCCCACAGGATCGTTCTCAGCACAGCAGTGACACTGTGATAGTAGTGGACTGTTTGTTTCTGTGTGTGTGTGTGTGTGTTGCCAACTTTCTTGCAGGTGCGTGTGCAGAGTAGCTGACAGAGTAGCTGACAAACATTAATGGAAATCGCTAGCTTTCATACCACTCTTTTTTTGTAGCGTAGTGTATTTTATTAGCAGGTTCGCCACTCATTTTAAACTTTAATTTTGTCACTTCCCACCACTAGTGGCCAGTGCACACTCGCACACCAACAACCTTGTCTCACAGCAACATGTGCAGGAGTTTTGCCCCTTACATTAGTCTATTATTGGCTGACGAGGCATCGATTGGAATGCGGTACTGGAGCTGCCCCGAAGGGACAAATCAAAATCACCCATGTTTTGGGATGTTCTGGACAATTTGGCACGGTTGGCAACCCTCGTGTGTGCTGAGTGGTTTACTCAGTGCTACAGATATTTGTGTCACTGCTAGACTGTCCACTAATAAGACATTTCCAACCAACAGTGCCCTGTGGCCAGAACATCACTGATGGTGTGAAATTGATGATCACTAATGCAAATTATTTGGCAATGAATTCAGATGAAAATGAATTAAAATGAATTAAATGAATATTAATAATCAGTATATAATACCAACAGGTGAAATGTCTAAAAGTGTAACAGCATTGCCATGTGTGATCTGCACAAACACTCTCTCACACACACACAAAATTGCAATTACTACGAAATCAATGTTACAGCCTGTCAATTAAACAGAACCCAAATAATTCATGTTGATTTGTGGTCCTTTGGGGGTCCTGACCATTGATGAAGGGGGGAAGCTGGGGTACGAACGGTGCAGAGAAACATTTGCTTTGAAATATTATTCGTATGGATAGCTTCATGTATCACACCACTGTATTATTCATTATATTATTCATTTATGATTTCCTTAACAGAAAATACTCTGATTTTGATTTGATTTATTTATAACTTTCCTTTCACTTGCATCCAACTTTTATAGCTTGCTGTGAGTGCAAATGTGTCTCATCCTTTTATGGGTGTTGCATTTTTATTGCATTTTTTATAATAAATGACACAATAATAAACATCACATACACAATATCGAAAGAATATAAACCATATATAAGTCAAACTAGTCATTCTGAAACACAACAAAATATGAATACAGTTCCGAATGCCATTTATCAAATTAATTTTAGCTTGTCCACAACAGCATGGTACTCTTTCTTGATGCAATTTGAAATATTGGCAAATCAGACACTGTGTGGAACTTTAACCCTGACTTGTCTGATGTTGTACATGTCTGCTTTTCTTTTACTCTCACAACCATCTATAGATTAAAACAGGGCAGTTACACACTCTACATTTTAATTTTACTCTATATTTTTACCATATATATGGACAAAAGTAATGGGACGCCTGAATCTTCTTGGAAGGCTTTCCAATAGAAAAGTTTCTTCCACAAACTGTGTCCACAAAGTTTTAAGCATGGCGTTGTTCAAAATGTCTTGGTATCCTGAAGTATTAAGATTTCCCTTCACTGGAAGTATGGGGTCCAGCTCAAACCATGAGAAACAGGTGTGTCCCAATACTTTTATCCAAATAGTGTATAGGAATGCAGACTTGTAGCAGAATATATAGAAAAATTGTTTAACTGATAAAACAAGACACGGAGACTAGCGTAATGGACCAGTTTTGCAAGCACGCTCAGCATGTGGCTTGAATTGGCACGTCCTGGCTAGTCTCTGCTTTCCCCATCACACGCCATGACTCAAATATTTCCTCCAGCTTTGGTCATTCCTCCAGCTTTAGCCCTCTGGTATTACAAATGATCGATCAAGTTCACAGAACCAACCCTTTCCCTAGAAATGACCCACACCGCGGTTTTTGGTGTTGCAATAATGTCTAGACATGATCTGACTTTTCTATTTTCGTACATTAGGACGCTCGGGAAAGTATCTTGAAAAGGGTGGTTAGGGTAGGGAAGATTGAAACAGACGACGGTCCATTTTTGGTAATTCACATTTTTCTGGTAAATTTGTGCAATCAGTTCATTATCAGGGAGATGCAAAACTAAACAGCAATGGCTTTGACTCCCTGGGCCAAAGATAATGCCTGATGTTTTACAAAATCTTTCCAAGAAACGAAATACTTCGACAGTTTAACACAAAACGTTCCGGTGATATTAGGTTACCTCCTTCTTTTCTCCAACTGGATCAGACAACCTCTTGATCACCCCCTGAAATAGCTCCATCTGGATCTGAATGTGTATTAAATCTGAAATGGAAACATATGGATAGATGACCTTCTGCTTTAGCTTAAAGGAAGAAATAAAGTATGTGGGTCCTAAGTCATGTAATATGATCTCTTAAACGATTCTTACAGAGGTCCTAGTGTAAAATTCAAGCCTTTACCTGAAAAACTGATGGAGAGGTTCATTAAACTTAAAAATGTCCTTCATATTAAAAAAAAAATAATTACAGGCTCTTTGACAGGAAATTACAAGTTGTTCTTTCAAGTCATTGTTCCAAAGACCCAACCATCAGACCTACCATGTGGAATATTGTGCAATTTTGTCACTGGGAACTAAAACATTAACATTATTAATATTAGTGCACTAACTTACTGTAAAGCTATAATTTGTGTTGGTAGTTTTTCTATGATACTTAGATATAGTATTTATCTGGGGCGTCGGACGCATTTTTAATGTAAGGGGGACACGTGGGGGCGGGGTTTCAGACATAATATTAAGTAATAAAAATAATATTGACCTAAGTAGAAATATTGCACATGAAGACAATGGAGTTTGGGTGGCGGGGGATTTGCTGCGTGCGTGCAAATCTCGTCCTTTTAGGGGGTGGGCTTGTTTGGCCCTGTTAAATCTTGCATCTTTCCTAGCAGGTCCACTCCACTTTATCGATTAAAGAACATACATCACTGGAAATCAGCTCGGGTTTTTCTCCAACTCACCACATGCAAGTGAAGTGAATCATCGGTGCACAGACAGGCTGCTCAGATTTCCAGCAGTGTGTGTATTCTTCGGTTTAGTGGAGTGGATTCTATTGTGAAAAGATTCAAGATTCAAAAGCGCTGGTGAACTAATTATTTATGTTAAATGTATGGGGTCCAAATCTATAATTATGAAATGTGAAGGGGACATGTGGGGTTGAATGGCGACGACGCTCATGGTATTTATAACAGTCATCACGATATTTAGCCTAGGGTATTTATATTGAGCGTTTTTCTCTCCACAGATTTTTATTTAGGATTAATTTCGACTTTATATTATATCCTAACTTTTTTCTGGGTTGTGGCACAAAAGAATACTTCAGCTATTTTCTTCTGGGATCAATAAAGGTTGCTGATTCTGATTCATTCTGTGGAAAGAGTTGAAGAAAAGTAGTCTTCAATGCTTTCCAGAGAAAGGATAGTGCATAGAAATCTAACTTGTTTCTCTGCATTTGTATTTCTCATAAATGAATTCAGCACTCCAGTGACCATGAGAAGAGCGTAGCTGTCTTGTTGTCTTGTTCATTCCTACCATATACGAACCACAGTGCGAGAGATGGAGGGAGTCAAGAAAAGCCGGGTGATGTGTTCATAACTCACATCATCGTGAAGTAAATGTTGGCGGGTGTATGGCTTATTGATCTGTGAGCTGGGAAGACTCGAGCTCTCCTATCTGGTTTAGGCTCGGTTGATATACGGCCATGCAACATTTTAAATGAGTCTCAGCGGTGTCAAAGGTTGGGGAGGGGGAGGTACAGGTGAGATGTAAGATAGGAGGAAAATCATCCTACTGACGATCCAAACGCCAACTGAACATATAGTATCCTCCCACCATGGGGAGTCTGGACTCCCAAGCTAATCGTGTTAGGAACGAGCTCCCTAGACCCATACTCAGTGCTCTCAGAATTGAGAAACAGCCAAAGTCTTGACTTTTGACCAAGTAGAGCCGATGTGGCAGCGCCTCAGACTAGCACTGCATGCTTAAAACACCCACCAGTACATCTGCCTCAATGCTGTTTTGCGAGGAAAAAGTGAGATCAGATTCCTCCTCAAGAATGTAACAATATTAAAGATCATGCAACTCTCTGAATTTGCATGTTGGATAAGTTTGCTCCTTCAAAAAATGGAATAATAAAGTAAAAAAAAAAGCATTTGGTGCTTATTAAGACCCTCTCGAAATAAAAAAACTAAATAAAAGCATTTACTGCAACCAATATGTAACAATTACGAAAATTAATAACTCTTTTTAACAAAAGCAAGAATTTGAAAGGAATTGAACTATTTCTCACTTGAAGTGCATTAAATTAAACGGAGCGAGTCTTTCGTGAGTGCAGATTTAAAGAGTTCTGTTCATACCACATATATGTTAGTAGGTAGGAGTTTTATTGTGCTTTGAAGAGCTGTTAGCCTATTGTGTGTGGTCCAGTGTGGAAATAGAAAAGCAGAAACAGCTGTGGGGTTGGGTCAAAACGGTGATTATTAGGTTGGACACTGTTTACAGGCAGCTGAAATAAAATGAGAAAAAAAAGAAATGTCTTTAAATAAAAGAAATATAGACGAAACGAGAGAAACGAGCGAAAATAACATGTGATAACAATTCAGGCCTAACAGCTGAAGCACCTGTCTCCATGAAATGTTCCAAGCAAGAGGTGCACAAAGGATGTTGGGGAAACTAGGCCAAGGAAATAAAAGAAGAGAGCAGTGATGGGAGAGAGTGCTTTGTTGCTTTAACGCAAAGTAAACAAAGTCGATTGGGGAGACTGGAGGCAGAGGTGTGTGGGCGGCCGAATCCAGAGGGTCCAATAAACCAACACCCAGACTGGCAGCTCTCCAGAGACAAGTTGTTTCTTTGTGCACGGAGGACGATTACAGAGATTTCACATACGAGCCGACATTTCCTTCGTCTCTGGAAACGCGGGTCCAGCCTTGTTTTCTCGGTCGTTCTGTTTACCTTGTCTAACCTAAAACAGAAGCGGATGGATGCCTGCCATGGAATCAATTAATGACAAACATTACAGTGGCCTTATTGAAGGGTATAATCAAGGACAGCGATTATACGCTCCACTGGAAGCCTTAACTAGCTTACACATCATATGTAATAGTATACTAAATGTATAATTAGGATAATTGGATATCTAATTCAGTGGAGGGACAAAGTGATGGCCTTGTGTTTGGAATGACAACTTGCAGAATTTCTGGTTTACCACAGTTCATATTTTCCTGGAGCGTTTGCAAAATGATCCCATTTGTCAAATACGACTGGAATAAAGGGGCCAACAGCAGGGCCTTTTAAGGGGCGACAGGGTTCCCATGTAGATACATTGGTTTTCTATCACAGTCCAAATACATCAGGTGAGCTAGAGATGCTAAACTGTGCCTAGATGTGACTGTGTGTGTGTGTGTATGTGTGTGCTCCCAGTGATGGACAGGCAACCTGTCTAGGATGTTTTTCTGCCTTTCGCACTGTGAGTGCTGGGATGAGCACCAGCACCAACAGTTCAGATGATGAGTGGACTGGTGTGTGAAAAAAATCCATAGTTCTGTACCAGAGGTCACTGGTCTTATCTGCAAAGGGACAGGATTTTAGTTCCATCCTAGCTGGAGCAGATATACCTAATCAGTTGAAGATCGTTTAACCCTTTGTGCTGTTGCTCAGAGCGCTGCTGCTGCCCGGCCGCTCTCAGGACACCCCCCGTCAGGGGGGCAGGGAGGGGGCACTTGTGGGCAGAGACACTATGGGTTCAATGATCTTGTGTCAGTTCTGTTTTTCTAAAAGCTAAAATAATAAATAATTTTGCCAGTTTTACTCTTTATGGTCATTTGTGTGTGATGTCATTTTAAAGGCTGCAGTAGCTGTTATTATTTCATTTTGTTTTATTACAGATACATTGTAATTTAAAAGAATTTGGTTGTATGTGACATAGGAACAAAGCTCAGCATGACGTCTGACACCATGAACATCCATCTAAATAGTAGTAGCGATTTATTGTATCATGTGTTAAGCTTCTTTCACACATCCATGCAGATGATCTACCGATTTCATCACGACATACATTGCTAACATTGCTACGTCTTTATTGGACACTTTGTGAAACTTCCAGACGGGAGAACTGGTAAGCTCCGCTCTGCTGTTGTTTACCTGTGTGCCGTGCATGCACGGGTGAAAACGTTTCGCGAGTAATTTGCGTCAAGTGATCAGCTTTTTTTGATCTGCGCTTTTTAGCCAATATCGGCCGAGCATGATCGGTGGCCGATCAATCAGAGCATCACTACAGATCGTATTCTAAAAATTAAACAAATGGATTCACATGCCATTGCTGGATTGGAATGAAAATGTGTAGAACATGTGTATAAAATTATTTAACCCTGTTCAATACCATTAGAAGAAGTTGAGAAGCCTGTTATTTTTAAGAAGTCTTCTAAGAAGATATCTACCAGCAGGGGCGCCGCCAGAAACCTTGGGCCCCATGAAAGGTTAGAATTTTGCCCCCCACCCTTTATTAAGATAATATTACTAGCCCCTAACAGGGCCCCATGTCAGTGCTGGGCCCCTAGAATCGTTCTAACCTTTCCCCCTACTATCGGCGCCCCTGTCTACCAGTAACTAGCAACAAATGTTTCGAGGTAGACATGTATTCTGAGTGTTTTCTGAAGAGCATTTCAAATGACAAGCTGCCAACATATGGTGTATATTCCTTAAATCAGGTCTTTCCTGTCCTTGTCCACTTAAATTAACCTTCTTTATACTCTGAAAAATTGGATTCTGAGCATGACAACAGCTAAACTGAGCAGGATCCACCACCGGAAGCCCAAAGCTGATGCTTATTTCAAACACATTCAAAACTGAATATGCAGGTTTTTAGAAAGGCGCTATTCACGGCCGGGTGTCTCACGAGACTGCTGGCGAGTTCCTTTGGCTCGATGTGTCAGAGGAACAGATGGAAAGTGCAGCACAGAGGCATAGCGGAGCCTCTGTGGTTGCGACGCCATGGAAAAAAAAAATATCCCTGGCGCAACACGTTTAGAGCCACTGTCTTTTATTTCAAGCCTGAGCATTGCAGACGCGCTGTAAAGTCCCAGCCCTGCAAGCCCGTGCAAAACACTGATGCAAATGCATACTGCGGTGTCGTAATTTTACAGTGGCTTCGCGTAAAAAAGCGCCGATAAAGGCAGATAAACGCAACAGCGCTCAGAGGGCAGGCTTTGAAAGGGGGCTTAGAGCTCGTTGAGGAGCGGAGAGGATGAGTCCCAGCGCTACCGGGGAGGGGATGGAAAAAATATATATAATAATATTCTCTGGTGAATTAATGCGCTGTCTCTAATTCAGTCTTGCCTGCCCTTTTTCGGTGCTGTGGGCTCTGTTAGACTGACTCTCATAATGAACATGGCTGAGGGCTGCCTTTACCAGGAAAAAAATGAAGGCAAATGAAGGAGAGAAGAGACAGAAAGAGCCCAAAAAAGGAAAGATGAGCCAAAAAGGGTGGGTGAATTGGGGGGAGCTTCCCTCCTTGCCAAAAGTGTGAAAGAGATACTGCTCAAGACAAACAACCAAGATGTAATAAAACTTGGCATTTAAATGGCAAAAGCATGACACAGCACAAGAACTTTCTCACAGATCCAATGACTTTCTGGCTTAATGGGTGGCACATAGGACATAACACTGGAAATATTAAGAGAGTTGAACTGTGGCCTGCGCTCTCCCAGGAAATCATTCCTATGCTTATGGTCTTCGTGTGAAGACTTCTTGTAAGTGATTTGACCTTTCCTTAAAGTTGGCGTGAGATACAGACACATTCGCTCGCTGTATGATTGATTTGCTTGAGGAGCAGCAGGTCAGATCAAGAGATAGCCAGAGATTTGTTCTATTTGAATCAGTCTTAAAAAAGGCTTCTTGGGAGGCATCGTATCATCACATTGTTTAACACAGGAAGTTTCAAGATTGCCACAGCGATGCCATCTGTGGCTGAGAGCCCAGGGCAGCACAGTTAGCCTGGCTGTCTCTGGGTGGGCAGGATGGCTGCCCTTCTCGCCATCACAGGTGTTTGTTAGCTGATGTAACAGAACTGCCTGTGATCGTTTTCCACCAACTGTGTTAATGTTGCTAACAAGACAAAAAAATGCCCTAATTCTCGCAGCTAGGTGGCTTCAGGTCATAGGGTGAGACACATACTAAATGGACAAAAATATTGGGACAAACCTGTTTTTTAGGGCGTGGGCTTGGCCTCTTACTTCTAGTGAAGGGCAATTGTAATGCTTCAGTATTCCAAGACATTTTAGGAAAACACCATGGACACTTTGGGGGAAGAACATTATCTATTCCAGCATGACTGTGTCCCAGTACACAAAGCAAGCTCCATAAAGAAATGTTTTGATGAGTTCTGTGTGGAGGAACTTGGCTTTCCGCTTGACTGGCCGTTTCTGACCTCAACCCCATCCAAAAATTTTGTTATGAACTAGAATGGAGATTGTGAGCCAGGCCTCCTTTTATCCTGACCTTAAAATGCTCTAAAGAATGAACGAGCGCTAATTCTCACATAAACACTTTTAATTTTTTTCAAATTTTGTGGAAATCCTTCCAAGAAGAGTGGAAGCTTTTTATTGCTGCAAAAAGGAGACCGATTGCATATTAAAGTCTATGAATTTTAAATGCAATATCATTAGAGTCCCTGTCAGTGTAATTGTCAAGTGTCCCAATAATTTTGTGCATATAGTTGAGCTAGCAGCTGCTATTGGCTACATAGTGAAGAAAACTGGGCTAAAATCCGGTCTTCACACCTAAGAAATACAACCATCAAAGAAGTTTCCTTGGAGCAACTCCCTAGAACAATCAATTTTGGTTACTTAAAACCATTTCAGTGGTTGGCTCTTTAAAGAACTATCTGAAGAATCATTTAGGAGTCTACACGTAATGTTAAGGTGCTATACCTGTTATTTCTTTCCTAAAGAATATTCAAACCTTTTTTTCTGTTAAGAGTTTGAGGGTATCTTATATGAACCTATGAACCACATCATCTATATTTTGCCAAGTTCCAGTATCAAAAAAGTATTGAAACGTTGGATTTTATCCATGGGAAAGCAGATGATATAGCGGAGTTTCTCTTTCCTGACGCCTGAAAATAATATGCATACTCTGACAAACTGCGATGTAGGGGATAAAAACTCTGAGCTTCCTCTTTGCTTAAACAGCAGGAGACCACAGTTCTCCTGAACATAAACAAAAGACTAAACTGAATGTGTCTGAGGGGCCAGACAGTTTGCGAGCCAGCCAATCCCTGTAGAGATGGGATGCAAACAGGTTCTAATGGTGAGGTCAGTGGTACAGCAATTTAAAAGCAGACAACAACTGTGGTCAAAGGTTTTGTTGATTGCTTGATAAAGGGAAAAAAGCAAAAACACTATCATCGCTTTTATGGACAAAGACTCTCTACACTTTGAAAAATAAAGTGCACTTTGGAGTCCTTTTATAAAGTAGAATGATGTCTGATTTCCTAAAAAAACCTTTGTGTGGATGATTATTTAGAAGAAGCACATTATTTGTAAATGAGCAAGAAGAATACCTGCATAAATCAGTGGCTATTTAAGGCGCAATTCAGTAATCTTTGTTTGTGAGAGTGTATTTACACCTAATAGTTCTTCTAAAGCCCTATCCCATGAAACATGTCCACATTCAAGCTGTCAATCACACGTGAAAGACTAATACTAGGTCCATGATGTGCAATTTTGCCCTGAGAACATCAACATCAACTACTGTGCTAGAGGCACAAATAATATTTAGCTTGGTGCAACATCAAGAAGACGGAGCCAAGAAAATGACAAAGCGATTATTAATTACACTGGGCAGAAAAAGTCAGATTAGACAGTATCAACAGTTGGGTAATAGGGGGAACCTCAATACCTTTTTTTTTTCTTTTTTGGTAATATAAAACGCTGACAAAAATCTCCTCCAAACCATTTTGCAGCAATGTAAACATATTTAGGAGTTTAACTTACTAATTGATGTTCAGTGAAATTGAAAATGGCAGCCAGTTTACTTTCTTATATAAAGTAAGATTTCTTTGCATGTGTTAATAACCTCCACTCCATTTAAAAATAATGGAGGGGCATGAGTGTGGCTTTCCCCAAAGGGAGAGAGAGAGAGAGAGAGAGAGAGAGAGAGAGGGAGAGAGAGAGAGAGAAGAAAAGAGAGAGATTTTGACTGCTCCCAGAAGACTTTGCTCACATCCAGCAGCTCTTGACAGTGCGCCTTTGATGGCGTCTAACTGTAAAGGTATAGTTCAATGTTCAGAGATCAGTCATTTGTTTGACATTAATTAAACTCTGTATTTAACAGCCAGTGGATCCCTGTGGGTTACACTGTAGCATATTGGGTAATTATTCTTACCAGTCTCCATCAACATATGAGCTGGGCTACCCCATGACAGAGCACTTTTTTGAAATAAATGGCGAATGTAATGTCTGGAAATTGGACGCTTGCATTATTTTAGCGTTTGCATTCTGTTTGGATTTGACATATTAAAATGTGGCACAATAAGCAGTTCAAGGGGTTATAAAAGTAGTTTAGTTGCATTGCCATGTATATGAAAACTATATAGACAAAACTATTGGGGTGCCTGACCATTTCAGCAACATAAGGTCTATAAGGTCTATATTTGATAATAATGCATTCAAACATTTAATATGGATTTGGTCCCCTTTGCAGCTATAAGAGCTTCCACTCTTCTTGGGAGACTACAAAAAAGATTTTGGAGTTTCTGTAGGACTTTATGCTCATTCTGTAGAGCATTCCAAAAGTCAGACACTGCAATGTAAAAACTCTATTAAACCAAGACTTGCAATCTTATACTATAGCCTAAAACTCGTATTGAAGTTGTTTGAGAATAATATACTATATAAGAGGAGATCTATAAGATTGTTAAGATTCCTGCATCCCTCAAATCTTACCAACACCCATCATCCTTGGCGTCATTTTGACCCCAGCTAAACAAACCCTATAAAAAAATCATGTAACGTATATTGTCACCCAAGTTTTTTGTGACAGGTAGTTGAAATAGTTTTAATTACCCCCATCAAAACCCTACAAAGCAATCCCACCCACTTTACCCCTTTATGAACCCAGAATACTTATGTGCATATAGCGAAATATACAAATCATCATATAATCGTACTGATTGGCACACAATTTGAAGTGATGTTTTTAGTGAAGTTATGACTTTCTATTACTTCTTGATATATCTGTTACACTTGAAATTATTATTATTTTTCCTGTTGTTAGCAGTAATATGAAAAAATACACACATTCTCCTCAGGGTCAATTTGACACCAACCCCCCCAAACAACATTTCAGACAAAGAAATGTAGAATTTTCTGCATTTACTGCTTACATGATGTGCAGACAGGTGATTAGGACAGCATCTTTGTGCATAGTGCTCATTAGAAGAACAATTGTGTTCTTCTTGGGGCAAAAG
>JBBKCR010000038.1:7658865-7694883 GCA_037577295.1 Ladigesia roloffi
GAGATGTCCTGAACCCCCCCCCCCCCTCTCTCTCTCTCTCTCACTCTCTCTCTCCCTTTTCACGTGCGCGCGGGGCGGGGAGGAGCGAGGCGAGGCGCGCGCGCGGCTCTTTTTTATCAGGAGCACAGCGCCACTGCTCGAGCGCCCGTGCACCGACCGCCCGCTCCAGTCTCGCGCTCTCCGTGTGTGTCTCTCTCTCGCGCGCGCCTGCTTCGCCTCGAGGTCCCGCGTGGAGGACCCCTGGCACGAATTCCGTGCGCGTCGTTGCGGTACCCTTCAAACGGAGACGCGCGTAACGTTCCTTGGATTTTGTTCATTTCTATTTTTTTATTTATTTTTACAATATCGAAGGAAGCACCTGCACGCGAGGAGCTACTCGAACGGGCGCGAACTCCACGGAGGACTGAAATTGCCCCCCTCCTGACCCCCACACAATGTTTCAGGAGCTCGTGCTCAGGATGGGACCGCTCCTCGTCTCCGTCCTGCTCTGCGTGAGTGCATCCGTCCCGCACATCGCCAAAGGTGAGGCGCGCGGGGCTCCGTTTCTTTTTAACACACACACACAGACACACACTCACAAAATTTGACATGCATACACAAAGGAGGAGAACCCTCAGTTCATCCCAATTTGAAATAAAACGTAAATTCTTCCGGGCGCCCGAGGCGTGTGTGTCGCGCGCGGAGGAGTGTGTGTTCTGCACAGCAGCCGCAGAGGGAAACTTTAGCTGGACCTCCTGTGCCCCTAGAGGAGATCAGGTCTGATGGTGGTTGGGACTGGGGGACTGTGTGAGGGTGACCCATCCAAACCCCCTTCCAAACGAAGTGGTTGAGTGTTTGTTAGGATTTGGAGGGGGTCATTAGGAATGCGCGCGCGTGTGTGGAATGGACTGGGAATTTGGAAGAATAGCTTGATTCTCATACTTCCATGACCACATTGTTTTTGGACTGGAGGGAGGATGTGCCCTAGCTGTTTATTTCTTTGTGTATTTCTTTGTGTGTGAATGTATGAATGTATTTATTTATTTTTTTATTATTTGTTTATTCATTCATATATCATTTTATTTAGTTGTTTAATTATGTAATGCATCTCTCTCTCTCTCTCTCTCTCTCGCTCTCTCTCTCTCTCTATATATATATATATATATATACTCTCTATATATTACATATATATTACATATCTCTCTATATTACATTTATGATAAACTCTTATTTGTTTGATTTAACCTTCTACGATGTCATGTTTCAAAAAAAAAAAATTGTTTTCATGAATTCATGTTTTTTGTGTTTTGTCTCTATTTACTTTATTATTTATTTATTTATTCATTTACAATTACACATCCCAGATTCATATTATGTACAACACATCTCAGCTGGCTTTGCCATTAGATGATTGTTTGAGATCCTTGAATCTGACGTCAGTCCTTTTTTATCTCAGCCGTGCCGCTGCTGGGTGTTTTATTAACTGAATGGCCAATTGGTCGGCCCTTCTGAGCTGAAAATGTTTTCTCGCGCATTAACACGGCCACATTGCACATAATCTGGAGTCACGGAAAGTCTGTCCGTCAGTATCCGCTGTACTTTTTTTCTGGCAGCTGTGTTATAGGGATGTGAGTCAAAGTCCAGTCACAAATGTCTGTGACTGGTGCACCGCTGGCATGCTGCTTTGTGATTCTGTTTCATTCATTTTTATGTGCCCTTTTCATTCCACGTGATCAGGTACATATGCAGCTGCAATGGTTCTGCTTATCCTGGATTTTTCTTTTTTTTTTCTAAAGTGACAAGAAAGCTCTGGAGATGAGATGTAGGAGGCAGCTGAATGTGGGCCAAACACTTGTTCCTCGTTTGTACTTCCCCAGCCTTGTGAGGCTGACATATCTCTTGATTCGCGAATGACAAAAAATAATAAATTACCCGCTTTCCTCAGCCGGGGAGTACGTGGAGTTGTAATTGTGATAGTGCTCGGCCCCTGAGCTTCGTCGTGTCTCCAGCGCTAGAAACCTGCTTCTTCTTCGCATAATGGATTCCCTGCATAAAATGAGTTGGGTGTGTTTGTTTCCAGGCTCGAAAGAATCAGGAGTTCTTCGCTTAATCACAGTCAATTCAAAAGTTCAAGGATTTGACACACTTCGGGTCAGTGGGATATCTTGAGTAATCAGATTGCGCTTATTAATTTTGTTTCTCTTGGCGAAGCACAACTTTCCTTGCAGGTTCAGTACGAGTTAAGATGTGTTGTTGGTGCATACCTGCAGAATAAACTCCAGATGAAGTTTAACTCAGGCTTTTGAATTTATGAGGACATCGCAAGCATATAAACGATGGTTCCTAAATGGTATTTTACTTGTACCATTCTAGAACCTTTACGACACTTCATTAAAAGTCAACCGTCAAATGGAAGGTTTGTTTGGAGAAAAGAAATTTCATCATTGCTCCAAGGAATTCTTTTTTAGTTCTATTAGGTTTTTTTGTATTGGTTGCCTTTATATGTTTTCAGGTGTAGTAGAGTGTTGACTCTATTGTGATATATCAGCTGCCCTCTGCTGAATATGAGCAATTAGGCTGGAGAAAAACACCCCCAGCCCCCCCTTTTGCCCTCAGCATGAGATGGTTCAATGCCTCTAGCTCTAATACTGATGCTCACAATGTCGCATCTATCGTTGAAGGCAATTCCTGACAAATAACCCATTCTGAGCGTCACATGCTCCTGGCACGAACAAATAGATCCCCCATAAACATTCGCCCACAGGTAGAGCTCCCTGTATTGTTCCGTGCCATTATGCAATATATCAACGGCTCCGTTTGGTGCCTGTGTGCCTGATTCAACGGCTTCGTGCTTTGCACGCCAGATGCTTCAGACAGACCGTGAAATAACACTACATGATGACAAGAGATGCTTTGTTCCGAGAAATCCATTTGTAGGCGGTAATGGGGCCTGTTTGAGGTTAAAGCTTCTTGTGTATTTTCCAGTTCGAGCCTTATAGAATATAAGATGGTTGAAGTATACTCAATATAGCTTGCCACAGAGTTAACAGCATCTTGACAGGTTAAATCTTACATACCGACTATATTATTAGTTTCTTATTTTCCCCAATGGTTCAACGAGGCCAGGGATATATAAGTAAGCATCACCCTTTTCACTTCTAGTCAGTAAACTGTGATCCATGGGTTGTTTTACCAGGCTTTGTATTTACTAAATATAGATTCTTCTTTTTAGATCTTGAGGTCATTTATGGTAGCATCTCCGATGTCGTCGGTTCTTAAAGTTCATAAAGTAAGATGTTATGCGAATTCAATAGCTGGAAAGGTTCTGTCAGAAGTGTAAAACCTTGAAACGATTCCACATTCATGTTTGCAGAGTTGTTTTATTGTGGTTTGAATTTGATGAAAAGTTGTAGCTGCGCAGACTCATTTTGTAGAAGGAAAAAAAATCATCCTTGATACTTTTTTGTCGCATTGTTGGGTTAGTGTGAAGCAAAATGTCAGGCCTGAAGCTGTTTTTCTGAATTATTTTTCATGTGGTCACTGTATTTCTGAAGGACAGCATGAATATCCAGTTGGGAATGGAAGCACCTTTCTTTATAAGAGGTCTAAAGATATTAGTATTGTTTTAGAAGCCTCTAAGGTGTCTCTGGAACAATGTGTAGTTTGCAACAGTCACTAAGGCAGAGTGAAATCAAATATTTGGCCTGAACAGTGAATTCATGAAGCACAGCTTATGTGTCTTGCTTCATAAGAGCATTTTGACATTTTGTCTAGTCATTATCATTGCAATCTGGGTCCAGGAAAAACAAGTAGAGGAAATAACTGCCAACTGAACAAAAACAGACCATCTTTAACTAGTTTACATTTTAAAAACTCTGTAACTCTCCATATTCTGCATTCACTACAGTGGACTGAGCAGGTTAGCTGGAATCCATAGAGAAATGCTCTTAAAATAAAAAAATACTTTTTCAGTGTCAGGCCCTCATAGAAAGAAGTTGATAATCTGTCAAGAGCTTCAATTGTCTGTAGGATAATGACTAAAGAGTTTTCTTTCTGACAATGAAGAGAGTTCCCTGTAATGGCCCTGTGTTGCGAAGACCAATAGCAATGGTTTGAAAACGAAACCTAAGTGAGTGAAAATGTTGCTTTTTATGGTATTATTGGACAAAATGTCTATAAACAAAATAATCTGACTAAAATGTTTCTGACTGAAATGTTTCTCCTGCTCCGGTTCAGGTTTGTGTTGACGGCTCAATAACAAACACAGACATTTACCAGGCTATGAAAACACACTGCAAGATCAGTCTATAAGCCCCTCAAACACAATTAGTCTGTAAATAAGCCTGAAATTCCAAACGCAATTATTCAATTAAGTGTGTAATTGTATAAGCACATCTTAGTTGTACAACATACTCAAGATGTCAAAGAGTCAGATACAGTATTTGCATTATTTATACCTCGTAACACCCTGTAAGCTTTTGGAGGTGTGTTTGCCACTTAACACTCCAGTGTTTCCTTCTGAGAATGAAGAGAGTTCCCTGTAATGGACCTGTGCTGCGAATGTTAGACCAATTTGTGCTGGTTGGATGATCCTTGGCTTCTTAAGCTCTAATGCCAGAGGTCTAAATCCTACCACACTTTAACCTTGCTGCCAGTGTCGTATGGCCACTTCATTAGAAAGGAGGTTCCTCTCATGTCCTTCCAGGTCTGCGGTGTGACATTTCCCCATTTAATTGTGGGAAGGAAAATTCAAGTAGCTCTGCGAGAGCGAGGCAGACTCACGGCGGGGCGAGATTTTAATGCACGGTTGTTAATACTCTGAGCACGCTTCATTAGCCTATATTCCTTCCCAATGCACAGCACAATCGAATCCAGTTTTGAAATGTTAATGTGTGTAGAGCTTTGATTCCAAGGGGCCTTGAAGCTGAAACATAAATACGCATCGCAAACCCTTTGTGATGTTCAACTGTGTGAGAAAATGGCTTGAACTTAAAGGAATATTCCATGGTTGCTTCAAAACAAAAAGGAAAACCAGGCTTTTATAAGTACAAGCAGATCGTTTGGATAGCTTCAAGGACATGGTTTGGTTTCAGAAGTGCACACCCCGTCCTTTGTATGTATAAGGCTGTTAATAAAATAAACGTTGACCTCCGGGATTCTCACTTTGGACAAATTTCAAAGGTGCGCAATTCTCCCCTCATCCTAAATACAGTTGATCAGCCAAATCGACCTGGTGTCTGTAGTTTACCTCTTTAGTTCCACAGCGTAGCTACAAGGCCAGTGTTATTAGGGTGCAATGAAGCTGATAGACTGTCTATTACTGTTTTATGTCTAAGTCATCCCTTACTGTATGTGCCTCAAGCCATGTTAAGTTATTGTGTAG
Source organism: Ladigesia roloffi (assembly GCA_037577295.1). NCBI lineage: Eukaryota > Metazoa > Chordata > Actinopteri > Characiformes > Alestidae > Ladigesia > Ladigesia roloffi. The sequence continues at coordinate 7,664,228 of JBBKCR010000038.1, forward strand.
TTGTAAACGGGACTTACCTATGCGGTTTAGGACATTTTGTGACATGAGTGACATGTTTATATAAAAATTTACAATTCTGAAGTCCTGGAATTGTACTGCAAATGAAAATCAAAATAAGTTTATCAGTTCAGAAAATGTAATAAAATGTAAAATTGCAAAGTATGTTAATAAAATGTAAACTGCAGATTTTTGTCATGATCATACAACTACTATTATATTGCTATAAGAAGCAAAGGAATTTACTTTTTAGTTGGATTTTTTAAAATCTGAATGTTACTCTCTCAAGAGACAATGATATACAGTGTTATCTTACTTGAGCGTCGTTCATGTCAGCAGGACATCTTAAACTGCCTCGCGGTGTTACATGACTGCCAAATATCTTGTGCTTTCTGAAACGTAATGCTCATTCATTAAGGGTCCGGCGTGCTGCACTCCAGCACACAAGTGGGTGCACAGTGTTTGACTTCGTTGTAAAAGGCAGTGAAAGTCATGCGCAGGTCGAAGAAGAGGTCTGTAATTATGGCTTTCCACCTCTCTGCTCCTCACTCTCACTGTTAATGGCCTCCTGCTTAATGAATGGACAGAGGTCATTCTCTGCCAGATTGCTGGCTCTGAGAGAAGCCCAAGGAATGGCGCGATCTCATTGGCCGAGCGCCTGTCGAAGCTGAAGCACAAGCCCGAAAGAAGTATTAATCTGACCTCCTACTGTGATTGACTGCCATTGGCTAGAACTTATTGTTCTTTTTTTCTTGGAGTGCATTATGGCACTGACTGTCTGGACCATCTGGCTATTTAATTCTATTAATATTAAGGGCTCAGTTTTTGACTGATACGATGGTCAGGCAACCTTCGGAAGCACAGAATCCTAAAGTGGCTGCATTTTATAAGGAGGACAAAGGAGCCGGAGTAAGATGACAGCAAGGTGCATCTGGGTGGGCAGAGCAGGCCCATGGAGGTGTCTGCAAATGCCAGCAAGACATATAATAGCGAGTTTAATGAGATGAAAAGGGAAGAATCACAGTGACCTTCTCCAGACCTTTTTAGCAGCAAGGAATTCAGACTTGGCCGTACGCAATGGCTCTCTCTGAGTAGCTGTGCAGACTGTATATCTCCAGCCTGTGCATCTTCCTCCACAGAGCTCTAGGTAGACATCGAGAATTGACCTTGTTGAGTCATTGTGCTTTATTAACTTCGTTAGTTTTCTTTAAAGCTAAATAGGAGATCCCCTTCGTTAGGTTCCTGTGGAAAATACATTCGAATCATCACATTATAAATTAGGTGCGGTGTAACTTCGCTGATCTAATAAAACCTAGCGAGCATTTTGTCTGACCTTTACATAGTGCACATATTTCATGATGAATAGGCCAACAGAACTGGTCCAAAGTTACTTATATAAGCTTTCAGAAGTGGCTGTTTTTGGGCTGAGGTAATGAAACACAGTGTCATTTGATTTGATTGATGTATAGCTTCTTTAAACAATGAATACAATGGAATAAATTTTTTCAAATGGAAGCTAAACTTTCACTACATTTGATACATCTGATACTGCATTGTACTTGCAAGTATAAGAATGAATTTGATGAAATTTTGTAACTATATAAACTCAAGCCTGTTGAAATAGAAGATTAAACATTATATTAAATGATGTAACAGACATTTTCCTCAAATAAACACATAAATGTTTGGCTAGGACGATGTATAAGTATGACATCACTGGGGACAACATCATCGATGTGGCATTACACATACGATTCTGAAATATGACCAACCTATAATATAGATCACAGTTTGTGATACAGTATCAGGCCAATCTTACAACATCTGTTTAAAATGCTGACATCAGTGCTGTTCTTATCCTTTCTACCATGGCTCCTTTGTGCATGTGATGCATTGTATCATCTTAGCTTATTCTGTTACACTGTTATTTATGCCTTTCATGTCTTAGCCAAGCGAGGCTGTGCATCTCTTGCTCTAGTCAGTCAGCACGCTCTTTAAAGTCATTGAAAGAGGAGGTTCATCAAAAGCTTTACATATTTCCCTCATATTTAGGAAAATTAACACTTTGCGCTTGAGGCCTGATTTTACTTGGTGATGCAAACTGCAGTAATAACGAGCACTTTTGTAGTATGGAAATGTGTTTGGGCACCGTCAGTCAAGCAACCCTGACTTTATTTCATCCAAAAGAATTAAGATCATGATCCCTTATTGAAATCCATAATTATATTTTTTCCTTTTTTTTTCCGGTCAGAGCACATTGTGCTCTGATCAGTGATCTGAAACTGGCCCTCAAAGCTCTGCACCAGGCCTGTGTTTATGAAGGAGCTGGGTGCTTTAAGCTCCGAGCATTAATGGCAGAAGGCGTTAGTGTGTCTGGTTTTCTTAAAGTCTAAATTTTATTATTACAAGTATTATGAGTGTAAAGATCCCACTTTAGTACCTGGGTAGTAACACAATGCTTGTAAGAACATTGTATCTACTGGTGCTTTATTCACCAATAAGTAAATTGGAGTCAATCAGAAGTTCAGGGGTCCAAATCCCATGACTGATAGTGGCACCACTCTGGAACCATTGAGCCAAGTACTGCCCCCACACTACTGCTCCCTGTGCCCTGCTTGACTGGCTTTCCCACTGCTTCACTTGGTAAAAGAAATGTACACCTATATAAATATATAATTTAAGATACATTTTTGTAATTATCAAACGAAACACTGAAGGTAATATGAATATTAAATTTTTACTGTACATGCACTGTTACTATACGGTTATAAGGGACATATGAAATGGCACCTAGAGTTTTGTGTTGGGTTAATTCGTTGACTACAGTATGCTATGTTCATCATATTCTTACTCATTGAACTGGAGTAGTTATTGACTGAAAGAGATTATTTACTGGAAGAGAGAAATCATGACAGAAATGTTTCATCAAAGGATTAAATGATAAATCAGAGTAACCATATGTTCATTAGCAAGTAGACCCAATAATCCATGGACACTGGACTAAGGTCCTTCAGGTCTGTTCTCTTGCACACATGCATTCACCCACTCATGGAAAATATAGAGGGTGACTCATCTGACCACATCACTCTTCTCAACATCTCTGTAGATCTGTATCTGTGGTTTCCTCCTCACTGAACGCTTTGTCTATATAATGAGAGGTTTTATGCACTGCAGCCCAACTATTAACACCCTTCTCTATGTAGCCCATGGACAGAACGTTCTAACTGACACAGTATGATCCCACCCTGTAATGACGCTCTGACAACTGGGGAAAGAGCTATTGTACTGTTTCTCAATATAATTCACAGCCATCAGTCTCACTGAATGCATATTTTTTTTACCACACTGTGTTTGTTGAGGTCTTCCTCGCAGATCGAAATGCAGATGGCCCTTTAGATACTCCAATCAGTTGTTGAGACTTTGTAACTAAAGCTCCTGTCATCCATGGCCTAATGAGGAATCGTCTTTCAAAGCTATTTAAGTCTTTTTTTCTTACTCTCTTGATTCACAACCAAGGTCATCTAGGCCTGCTCAGTAAAAGGATGATGTTTGCTTGTACCATGTTGTATAAATGTCTGGAAACACATACATGCACTCACTGTTCATTCACTAATTTCTTCATGTCCCCATGAATATATATTTATACATAAATGTACACTGTATGGACAAAGGTATAGGGACACCTAAGTATAATATTAGTTGATTCTTTAATACACACTGTATTTGAAATATTCAAATACAGAGACTTTGCTATGGAGCTGGTCCCACCTTGCTGATATAATAGCTTCCACTCTTCTTGGGCTTTCCAATTTGTGCCCAATCATTTTGTAGAGCATTACTGTGGTCAGAAGGTCTGGCTCACAATCTCTGTTCCAGTTCATCCCAAAAGTGTTGGATGTGGTTGCGGTCAGGACTATGTTTAGGACCGTGAAGTTCTTCAGTGATGTTGCTTTGGGCACCGGAGATATACTGCAAGTGAGGGAATAGTCCAAACCCTGAATTGATAGGTGTGTCCCCATACATATAATGTATGAGACACATCATCAAGTTTAACCAACAGGCAATTGCAACAATGAACTAAATTATTGTTAAAACAATGCTTTCAGGAGTCTAGGCCCAACCTAAGCTTTGTGTTAAATGAAATAATTGTAAGCTCAGGAAGAGAACTGTCCTAAGAGCCACACATGTGTGACACCTTCAGCTGAGAGGTCTCATTAGGAAGCTAACTGAAGAACTGGCTTAGAAAGGGTTCAGGAAACAATAACACTTTCAGCACTGAGAAATCTGCTGTGCACTTTTTAAAGAGAACTCGCCAGAAACAGTTCTTGAACAATATTGTTTGTGATGGAATTCGCAATGTTAGTATGTCCAGACATATTCCTACTATTTGGACCCAGACTAAAAGGGGCAGAGGGTAAGGTTGGGGTCTACAATTTTTTGAGGATCCTGGAGAGTTCTACTCATTTGGTGCTGCCAGAACAGTGCTGCAAGACTCCTGTGCAGTTTGGCTGCTCCCTCGGACAGGACTTAACGCTATTATTTATTGATATTTGTGGCCGAGCGCCCACTACAACGGCCCCCAGGTGCTTTTGGATATGCACCCCACTACTCCGTGGTGCAAGCATGACCTTTGGCTCTGGTGTGGAGAAGAAAGTATGGTTTGAATCTTTCATCTGGACGCAGAACTTTTATTCCATTCCTATTACTTGAAAACAGAGGCCTTGAATAATATAAGAAAATTGCTCAAATATAGAATATTGATTTATGAAAAACAGCAGAGCCTCACAGCTGAATGTTTTTTACAGCTCATAAATTTTATCGTTGTATGTGTGTTTGTGCTCGTGTGTGTATGTGCGGAAATGGAAATCTTGAACGTTTGGCTCCCTTTCTGAGTGGATTTGCGAGGCCGCTGCCTCTCTGTTCCCCGTCTGCTGGTTCGCCCAGCAGGATATTGTAAGGCACGTTAAGTGCATTAGGCACAGACAATATCCCAGCATTCACTCACCCTGCCTCAGCCCCAGCCTGAGGATCAACAGCTCACCTTACAGAGCACACTGCGTGTGTTTGTACCCGTGTGTGTTTATGGGTCTCCTCTTTCGGCAGAGGTCTTTGAGGGTCTCTAGATTGGACGTCATACTATTGATGCACGAAGAATACTATTTTTTAAGCTTTTTTTTGTCCAAACACTAAGCCCAGACCCCTTACAACAACCCATAATGCCTAGATCTATTTCACCTAAGTTTTCATCATGAGAAACACACGTCACACTTTACAAATGAGAATATTCGTCAGAACACCAGCCTCAAACTCTGCCCTTTTCCCCAAAGTGACCCCTAATGCCTTTATCTAATACAGTTTTAATCACACCACCCCAATTTATGGGCATGAATTCCTCAGAAATCCAGATTTGCAAAGTATTGTCTTGGATGATCTCTGCATGCTGAGCATTTGTTGTATCTTATAATTTGATTTATCTGGTTTGTTTTACCCTGCCTGTTCTGTTTCGACCTTGATTTCCGTCCCACCTCTTTGTTCTGCTTGCTGATTTGTGCCTTTCTGGACTCTGGACTATTTGGACTCCCCTCTTGTACTCATCTCCTTGGAATGACAATTCAGAATTGTTTGCTTATCAGACTGCCCTTTGCTTTTGGAACTCTGCCAGCATCTGCTTTTGGTGTTCTACTGATTTACGGAGTACATACTTGGCTTTATCTTGGTCGGAACCTGCAAGAATTACGCCTGTAGTTTTGTAAGGATTACCAGCCAGAATTATGAATTTTTACACTCAGACGACCACACACTACGTTCAGATTTATTGAGCATGCAAACACTGACACATCTGGTAGTTTTCATTCTCTTCTTGAGTCTCTGCTTGAGTCCATCTTTGATACTTTTGCTTAAAATATTTATGGTAAAGATAAAAATTTATATATATATATATATATGCTTTACTTATTTTACTTCTTTATGTTTATTCATGTTTCAGATCATTCCAGATGTTTCATGTGAAATTTACTCATTGTTTATGACTTTTGAACAGTCAAAGAGAGCGGTTCAGGATACATTTCACTGTGTTGTACTTGTGTGACCATGCATGTGGCAAATAAAGAATCTTGAATCTTGAAGCTTATTAAAGTGTTACGCTGTAACTAAGCTGGACTCAGTTGCTGTAAGTGATGGAAACAAAGCAGCTTGGAATAATGACAAAGACAAATCTGACACCATGCTAAGGTTAGCTTTGTCACATCATCTGCTCTTTGCTATCCTCACACACACACACACACACACACACACGCTATTATTTTTACAGCACAACTTTCCACAAGCATTGAAGTTCAAGTTGATTTAAAATGAGCAATATGCAGGTGTTTTTATTTTGGAAAAAATCAGCTTAAAGACCTTCTGTAAGCAAAATCAATTGTGAAGCATCTCCAACAGCTGCTGTGATAGATTGGATTTTTATTTAAATGCATGAATAGGTCAGTTTCTTTTGGTGGTAATAGGAATACATAATAAAATGTGTGTATGCATGTGTGTGTGTGCATTAGTTTGTTGCTCTGCATGCTAGGTGAGCGGGTGTGGGTGTGCTCATTATGGACCGCTGTGTGTGCCAAACTCAAAAAGCTTTGAGAGCTAACCCAGAAATGTCATCAGATGAATAAGGAGTTTCTTCACGAGCTGGAGGAGTTCTCTTCGTGTATGAAACTTCTAGTGCAGCCTGCAGAGCCCCGGTGACATTCTCCACCCACCCACACACTCCTACCTATGGGCATGTCTGTTTACTGACACCTTCCCATCCGATTGGAGCGCCACTGAGCCTCTGGTGACATCACTTCTCGCTTTTATCCGCCCGTGCAGAGAAAAGGCCTTCCACATATGAGATAATAATGAGCAAAAAATAAGCAAAGGTTTGCTATAGTTTCATTCACTGAGGGAAGAGCCGAAATCATTGATTTTGTATCTAAATGGCAGCCCATGGATCGATACTCTATAGGAGGCCTAGGCTCTAGTATGAGTGGGAGGCCCATGAGTGGAAGCTTTTTCCTGGTTAGGAAAGTTTTAGGTGTACTTGCACAGGCAATATGGTATTTATAGATCTTGTGATAAATTACATCCCAGAGAACTTTTCTCTCTGACTGTGAACAGCAAGCCATGATCAGCCAGCATTTCGAACTACATTATATGGACAAATGTGTTGGGACACCTGACCATATTGTTCCACACAGAACTCGTCCAACCATGTTATTATGGACCTTGCTCTCTGTTCTGGGACACATGCTGAAGTTGGAGGCATGGCGTGGTCCTTCCAGTGAAGTGTCGTCTTTTATTCATCGACAGACCAAGGCATTTCGGACAGTGCCATGCATCCAACTTTGTGGACACAGTTTTTGGCAGAACCTTTTCTATACCTATGCTTTGTGATGAACTGGAACGAAGACTGTGAGCCAAACATTCTCGACCAACGTCAGCTCCTGACATCATAAACGAATGGGCACAAAATCCAACAGAAACTCCAAAATCTTGTGGGCAGTCTTCAAAGTAGAGTGGAAGCTGTTATGGCTGTAAAGGAGGGATCAACTCTTGTGAAGTCTACATATTTGAAAACAATGAAGTCGCTAATGGTCTGGCGTCCCAATACTTTTGTCCACAAATGCTGGCAGATCATAGCTTGTTGTACACAGTTAGTTTGTTTTCCAGAAACAATTTTGGCAAAAAATTCTATATTTTAATTTGAATTACTCAAAATAACAAGTGGCTTAGTCACTGTTCTGGTGTGGTGGAATAGCCAATACAAATAGCCACCAAAAGAGTTTAAACAGCACTTGTAATAATTCCTTATCAACAGAGTAACATCCCTTGAATCTAGGCCGCTAAGCTTCATTTTTGGCACATTTTTTTTTCTGCACTCTTACAGACTTCAAAGAACCTCTAGAGATTGGCAGACCAATTATAAAACCTCTGATGTGCTTATTTGTGGATTTTGTTAAGAATTATTCTTGCTTTTCAGGAAATAACTGGACATGCTGGCTATATAGCTGGCTGCTGCATGTGTGCCAACTGATAACATTTGCCAGAATCGTTACAACAGAACAGTCCTTGAGAAATTGGACAGTGACACGTTTAATGTCGTTCTGATTCTGTACCCCACACATTGGATTTAAAACAGAACATCTTGTGTCTTCTCTCCAGTTTTACCATTAATAAATGAAAGATATTCTCAGTGAAGTTCAGGCTTTACTCGACCATTCAAGAGCACTTATCATTTCAGCCCTGGAAAAAAAGGTTCTTCCCCAAAGTGTAAGTAAGGGTCCACCTGGAAAAACAGGTGTGTCCCTGTACTTTTGCCCATGTAGTTTTTTGCTGAAGTGCATTACATGTCACCGCCATGAAGAAACATCAATGGTGTATTGGGCATTTTATGAGAATTGAGCAGTTAAGAGCATCTGTACACTTATATCAACTTATTACTGATAAATTTTCAATCCATCATACATTCCAGATGAATCTTTGTCTTGTATGCCAATGATTTTAAGACACATAAACAATATATGGTTTCAAAAGTTGTGTTTTTTCTCTCTTTAGTAATCTTAGGCAGACCTCTGTTCTCTAGACTGGTTTTCATCAGCTCTCTCCATGCAGCTGACCTAATTACGAGGGATTAAAGTATTGAAATATATAATTGTTAAAACAGAAGTGGCAAAACAGCTATTTGACTGATAACAAAGAACAGTGTTCACTAGAGGTCCCACGGTGCTGCTTTCAGTGCTTTATCAAATCCACTTCAACTCAGTGAAAGCTTGGTAGTGTGCTGACTAGTTGAATCAGATGTGTTGGGAGTCGGACGACACCAAGATTTTTAGAGCAGGACTATAGAAGAACAGCTTTTACATTTCAAAGAATATATTCTTTAGAGAACCAACTTAACGTGTTTTTCTCTCGCTAGAAAAAAAACACACTAATAATAATAATCATTCCCAAGACAACTTGGTTACTAAGTTTTTCCATTAGCATTATTTTAAGTGCATACAGATGTCAGCGTGGTTAAATGAAACTGCGCTATAACGATACAGTTACGATTTCACCTTTTCTCGAGTTCAAAGTCAAAGCAATACGAATAAAATTATGACATTGTCCAATTACTTACAGCTTTCCCTGTATGACCTAAATGCTTGGGATCGGAATGAGTCATGACACCTTTGGTTCAGACTGAAAATATAGCATTTTGATGTTTGCCAAGCATGACATATCTTATCTTTACGAATACAAGCAAAACAAGAAGGTTCAACGTATGAAGCGTCAGCAGAGAGTATAAGGATACAGTTTTGTCTGTGGTGTAACTCACAAACTCAGATCATCTCACCTGATAACTGTTTTATTTGCGTGTTGAGCATCATGCAGATGTATTATTTGGCACGAGTTCTGAAAACAGGTCAAGTCGGGTGGGCCGTGAGACTCAGGCGAGCTCAGACTCCGGAGACTCACTTCATGTTGCGAGAGGTCCAGATGTTAAGTATTACAACAGAGCAGTTTACTCGCAGGGAAAGCATAGCTCTTTAGGAAAGTGGCATTAGAAGAGGAGTTAGGAACTGAAGTAGTCTTTTGTCTTCTGCGCCCTGGTGATTTGCAAAGAGCACTGGGAAAACAAGGCGGTTACAAACTATTTCACTCTGGAATGACAGTTAAGGGAATCCATGGTTCGAACGAACCGCAGGAGGACAGTGCCTCAGATCATCATCAATTATCTAAAAGCATATTTCATTAACACCTTTGTTTCCTTCAGAACGAAACCGCTTTTTTTCCAAATGTCCACTAAGGACCACTGTTCCTAACTGTTGTAATGAATAGTTATAATATAGTAGGCTGTGTTTGTTACAGTGCTGTTAGGACTGATACATATAAATTACTTTGGTTCTTATTGGCTGACCTGTATAAAGCTTCATTTTAAAAAGCATGCTTATAGAGTGCTTGAGAATCTTGGCTCTGACAGCTTTTAAAACAATGTATTTAATTATTTTTGTAAGATCCCCAGAAATATAATGTAAATTACATGTTTTACATATGCTTTCATTTAACTGACCACAACATAAGGAACTTTGCTTGTCGCCTCACACTGAGTAGGTCTTATGTTTGATTCCTTGCTGGGAAGGCTGAGGGTTCTGTCTGTGCCGGGTCTGCAGAACTGGATATGCTAAATTGCCCCTCAGTGTGAGTGTGTGAGTATGTTTGTCTGTGTGTCTGCCCTGTGATGGACTGGTGACCACTGAGATAGGCTGCAGTACCCCATAGTTAAGTATAAGTAGCTCAAATAATGGATGGATAGATGGCTTCATAATTGTATGATCCATACAATACATGGACAAAAGAACTGGGACACCAGACCATTACACCAACAGGGGCTTTAATGACATTGGGTTTAAAACTCAAATATGGAGTCCCCCTCACCTTAGTAGCTATAACAGCTTCTACTTTTGGAAGGCTTTCCACAAGATTTTGGGATTTCTGTTGGAATTTGTGTCCATTCATTCTGTAGAGCATTTATAAGGTTGGACAAGAAAGCCTGACTCATAAGGGCTAGTCAATTTCTTCCACACCGAAGTCATCCCTGTCTTTATGGAGCCTGCTTTGTGCACTGGGGCACAGTCATGCTGGAATAGAAAAAGTTCTTCCCCAAACTGTTTCCACAAAGTTGGAGGCATGTCGTTGTCCAAAATGTCTTTGTATGATGAAGCATTAAGATTGTTCTTCATTGGAAGTAAGGAGCCCAAATGCTGAAAAACATGTTTGTCCCAATACTTTTGTCCATCTAGCATGCTTACCATTCAACAAAAACAAACATCACAGTTGAGTTTTCTCTCCAGAATTTTGCAGTATTCTCTCTTTCAGATACGATACCTTGTTTTGAATTTAATCATATTCATTACTTAATGAGCCGAAAAGCTTTCAGTCATTAACAGAATTGTAGTATACAGCTCAAGTAATCTCTGGAAAAAAACCCCACTGAAAACCACTCCTAAGCTATTAGCGTATTGTTTTCCTTAATTTACCTTAATTGTTAGCATTTTGCTTTGCATAGAGCTGTAAATACCAGGTCTTAAGATTTAAATGCTCCAGTGTTCAAAATGTTTTGGTGTTTGCTTAGTTTTGTGATGATTATAAAAGCTCTTACAAACATCTGCAGGAGTCAGCAAGCCTGTATTATGTGCAGGCAGGCCAGTGGTCTAGCCTCCAGAGCTGTCTCCAAGAGAAACATGTCAAAAGTACCTCCACTTCTCTCAGTCTGAGGATAAACTCTTGACTCCAAACTTAGTCAGAGTGCCTGTGGACGGATCCGGGCTTGAGCTGTTTCTGCCGACTAATCGTTGTCTAGACGTTGGGCTAGTTTGCACAAGCATAACGTTCCCTCCAGTCCTTCATGCCCTGCCAACTCATTTTAGACTGCAAAAGATCTTCAAGGTTATTACCTATTGCTTAAGACATTTATAGCATACACAAGGGAAAGTGGGTGCCAGAATGGGATCTACGGCTCAAAACAAGCTTATTTCTGCTACTGGCTGCTGTCTTAGCGCATCCACTTTACTGGAGCATAATGCTTGATGCTAAAATGGTAATATTATTCAGATGGTCCACAGGAAAGACTTACACCTCTTTTAATTGACATTCTTAACTAAGTAAAGCACCTAGTCTTTTGTAGCAATGCTGAGAAGAACCCCTTTAAGTTCCAAATCTGATTATTTTCATTTAAAGAACCATATTTGTAAATGAGATCAGATTCAAAATCAGAAAACTTTATTTATACCGGAAGAAATTGCTTGCATTATGTCTGAGATCAGATTCAAAATCAGAAAACTTTATTTATACCGGAAGAAATTGCTTGCATTATGTCTGAACCGAAACACAGTGAAACAGAGACAATTTATATTTCGTTTAAGATATTTTGTAGAAAAATATCAATATGCCATTCACTGTGCTATATAAAAAATGCTGGGTATATATACTATAAAGAATGAACTTACAATGAGTGAAATATTAATAACACAAATTGGTGGTTATTAAAATTACGTAAAATTTACTATAAACGTAAAACTGACAGAAGTAGAGGTATTCACATGTTAAGGCAACAGCAAATAACCTTTGCACAAACTTTTATGCATAAAAAGGAAATGCACATGATGAAAATGTTTGAGATGAGATAATATTTTCTGTGTTAAATATGAATTAAAATGAAAAACAGTACCGGGTAATCATTCTGAAATGTGTATAGGTAAATGGTCTATTATTGACTGTCCAAATAAAAACCGGTCGATGAACACAGCAGATCCCCTTCGATGCTTCCTGTTGATTATCGACCCCTTTGTAAATTGTTAGCACTATCATGGCTCTCAGCTCATATTTGCTTTAATTTATCCTCCAGACAAACATTATTTTTGGCCCATGCTAACACGCTCCCACTCTCTCTGGACTTGCAGCTCCAAGCACGCACTCAGACAGGGCCAGACTGGACCAGATGAGATGGTTTCACCTCCAGTGCATGTCCTGAACCTCACACCTTATCCTGCTTAATTAGTTTAGAACAAATTGCTCAGGGGCTTGGAATCTGTCTCAAAGGGCTTTAAAAAAAAAGAGGGACAAATCAGACATGCAGGTTATCTTACAGTGTGTGTCTGTGGTCATGTGTTTATCGCTATTCAGAAGTCTGAATTCACTTTTGATATAATTGGCTCTGATGTAAAAAAACTTGTTTTTTTTGGATTGTTCACAATTAAATACTTATAGGAAGAGCATTTATGAGGTCAGACACTGATGTTGGACTCAAGGCCTGGCTCACAATTTACATTCAGGTCATCGTAAAGTTGCTGTATGGGGTTGAGGTCAGGGCTATGTGCACATATATGTATGTATGGATGTATGTAGGTATGTAGGTAGATAGATAGATAGATAAATAGATAGATAGATAGCTCCTGATAAAAAATAAAGTGGCAAGTCAAGATTTTCTCAAAAGGAGGAACATAAACATAACAGTTAACCAGCAACTAAGACAAAGCAGAAAACCTGATATATACCCAATAAGACCCAACACACCTATTAACCCAAATACCACCCAGCTGGTCACTTAATTTACTAAAACAAGCTCTGCTGTCAAAATCCAAACCAAACACAAAAGCAATACTGAAATGGGGGCTATCCCAGCATGCACTGCTCCCACAAGGGACATTTTAATTGTTGTTGTTTATTATTGTTGTTGAGGTTTTTTTGTGTACTTGGGAGGAAATGCAATATTCTTGCCATTTGGTTTGTTATTGTGTGTTTGGGAATGTGTTTTGGGGGGATTATTTTATGTGCTTTTATTTAGTGGTACAAAGGCTACCATGGTTGTGAATCCTGGTAGTCCTGTGAACCTAAGCTTAGTTCCAGCATTGAAGTGAATTTGGTCTATGCAGGTGATGCTGCTAATGTGCCACACTACTGTGGCTTCCAGAAGTTCAATTTCAAATAAATTACTGGGAATCTTCTGCAAGGATGTGTGAAGTTTTTCAAGGATAGATTTTGCACACTGCATTTAAATTTTTACACAAAAAAAAACAAATACAAATAATTTCCCCCTTTCAACAAATACAAATAGTGGCCGCTTTGCACACCCCAAATAAATAAATAAATAAATAAACATTTAAATAATAATTAGCTAGCTAGCTAGATACATACATACATACCTACACATATACATAAATACATACATTCATAGGTAGTGTTAGTGTCTACATACATACATACAGACATACATTTATAGGTAGTGTTAGTGTCTATATCACTTCTTATTTCATTCACTTAGGGCTTGTGCTTGTTCTCAGAACTTCCTGGTTTTGTTCTTTGACTCGTGTCATGAATGGTGCTCTTTAGCTTTTTTAAACACTGCCCGAATTGTTTATCTGTTTGTTTATGACCCTTTTCTCTATAGTTTATTCACTACTTAGACACCACTTCATTCTTCCTTTTGGATATTTTCCACTGTTTATACCAGTGTTTGTTAGAGTCACCGTGTTTATATGAGGCCTCTGCGACAGCAGCACGATCATTTGATATGTTCCTTTCAGGTCAAACTCGTCGTTTAATATCCAGACATGTTCGTTCTGCTTTCGTATTTTCTGGTCCAAGTCAATTTCACATGGCATAAAACAAGATCTTTGTTTTCCAGGATTAAGGGCTCTCATAGCCTTGCTGCTTTTTGAAGGACAGAATATGCTGGTTTGGTTTTTGTGGGAATGAGGTCATTCTTAAAATTATAGGGATGGTCATTTATTAAACATTTTGAAAAAACTGCTCTCCTATCGGAGTCCAGGGGCTGATACTATCAAAACATGCCTGGCCAAGCCAGAGCGTTCAGACATAAACCGCCACCAACCACACCAGACATTCCTCAGATGTGAGTTTGTGTGTGGGGAGGGAGGTGTGTGGGACGGGGACTCAATGTGTGGGATGGTGAGTGAGTGCACATATTAGAATGACTTTTTTATATTTTGAAGCAGCTATACTAAAACTGTAAGTTAATCTACATCTGCATGATCGTTATACACACTTTCATAATAATTTTGCACATCCTGCACATTTTATGGTGTAAAAATTGAAGGCACAAATTTGGACTGTAGGTTTGACCAATAGGTTAAAATCAATAAAGAAAGCAATTGTGCACTAACAAATAGAAATAAAACAATAAATAAAACAAATGGCACAACTTTGTTCCCTGTAGAAAATGTGTGTTTGATTTTTTCTGGTTTGTATGATTATTTTAGCTGTTATTTAACATTTTGGATAGGCTCAATACATTTTCCTGCAAATTTTGCAGTGTAAAACAAACTCACAATGTAAACTTAGCTATTAGGCCTTTGCTATATGTTCAACATGAAGCAATAATGTTCAACATGAATTTAAAATGCTCAGTGATATCTTTGAATTTAATGTTGTGGGATCAGAGTTGTTGAGATTGTTGCATTTAAGCAGCAGATATTAGATTTGGAAGTGCTCCTTCTCTTAATTCTCATTTTCTGATATGCTTTTGTCTTATTTCTATTGTTATAGGTTAAAACAGATTTTTGATTTGATCAATTAAAAACGTTGACCTTCAGATAAGTATTTTTAATAAAGGTTTTGGTGAGATTTAGGGGGTATGTCAGTTACATAGCCCATGCTTGTGTCTGTCACGGGGGAAGGCACAAACCTTCGACCGTGATTTAACTCTGGGCTCGCAGGGAAGGACAGGAAACCAGGGATCCATGACTGAGGGATTTTATTTAACCAAAACCAAAACAGAGAAATCAAACCTGGCTCAGGGGCTGTCAGAAACATACACGAGGACAGGCATACACAGGGGTAGTGAGGTGCACACATGAAGGTGAGGCGATGCCGACATAAGGGTGAAACTCACAAAACCAGACTTATATACAACAACCTAACGAGACCTAACGAGACCTAAACACAAGACAGCTGAACCCAATATAACAGGGAGCACACAGACACACAGACACATGACAACCAAACAAAAACAGAACAAGGGTATCAAAAATAAGAGTCCTTTAAACAATCCATAGAACAGAGCAACACGAAACAGAAAATCAGTGGCGAAAAGCCGCCGCTGACTGAGCCGACACAGTGTCTTTGACTTACTGCTGGTAGAAGTCTGTTGTTTACTTTTGGGAAACCAATAAATGAGAGAATATGAGAAAAGGGGGTGTGGTAAAATGAATAATATTTGTCATTATTTCCAAAGTAGCAATGCCACAAATGTGAGCACAGATATTCATGTTATAGTCTCGTTTCCTCAAATAAACAAACTGGTTACTCTAGATGGACCCAGGGGCAGGCCCACAGATTCCCTGGCCACAGTAAAATGTGATTAGTCCAATCATGCCCTCACCTGCTACTCTCTGACCATTTCGAGCATGTTGTTTATTGATATGCATGCAGAAGTCTTACAACTCATTGCCTTTAGGTGAACAGGACATTAGCACAGACCTGAATTTGAATTACCTTTTTGAAATATGCTGTCAGCAAGGACACTTCTGCAGATGATTTCTTCTCTCCTAGCCGCAGATCATGGTTACATTCATAAAGATAAAGCTTTTTATATAATAAGATGTCAAGGTTTCAGGACCTCTGGTAGTATTGGATAATGTTAAAAATATCACATTCCAGCACCTTTATTGTGAAAGCGCGCCCAAACATGAAAAGAGACCAAAGCTTTGTGAACAGTGGGAACATTATAACATAATTTTTCATTTTTTCATCATTAATTTGAATTGTGGGTGCATCGGTTTATAAAGTACATGAAAATTGTAGACAAAGAGCATCGGCTGCCCTTTAGCTTTGGTCAGAAAATTATGATTTCTGATTTCTGTCATACCTCTACCAAGCAACTGTGTACAAATAGTGGTCCAAGCATAGCCCATCTGATGGAACCAGTGTAGGCCTTTAGCAGAAATAGCATATGAAGTAATGGGAACTTTTCTGAATCACTTCAGTTTTCAATACATCTCCAGAGGAGACCTGGACAGCAGTTCAAATTTTGATATGGTTTGAATAAACACAACCATTCAACTCAGTAGGCTGAATCATTCTACAGTGATTTATATGTTTTTCCTGTATTTTAATCTCAAAGTTATGACTTACTTTCATTTCATTAAAATTGAAAAACATTTCTCTAGCAGACCAGACTTCAGGACCTCCCTGAAGGGGGTTAGCTTCTGAACATACACACTCGTTTGCATGAGGCTGTGAGGTTATTATCCATATAATTAGATATTTAACCAGGTCTGTTCACTCTGCACAGTAATATGTGGGATGTGCAATATCAGGAACATGATGGAGGCTTCACAAAAGGTTCCCTTTTTAACAAATATGTTTAAATAATTATGGAGCTTTTTTACATTTGAAGTCATTTTTTGGCCGTACCTGTGTCCCATGTGCACCATTCGAACACATTATTTATTTTTCCTTGGTGCTGATTGACTGCTGCCCAGAATTTCCCAAGTGGAGCATTGCACGTGTTTGTGTTTTTCATTTTGTTCTTCTTAAAGCTCTGTATTTTTATTACTGCAAATTAACTTTATTTATTACTGTATTTAACTGCTTATGACAATGAAAAAGACAGCCCATACCAAAGAAATTATAGTAGAGTCTATATATTTTTTTTTACATTCTAGCACTGTGGGAGTACATTGTGAACTGTACAGTACGAATATGGGTTTACCTTTATATTTTCTTCAAGGCTAACAAGTTTAAAATGAAATAAAAGTGTTTTGGGAGCATATTTGGGCACATATTTTAGGTTTACTCAATGAAAATAGGTATTTTTAGGAATTTTATTACCACAATATGGTTTTTCACCATATGTGGGGTCCTTGGAACATAATTTATATAAAAATGTATATAAATTTTGTTCTAATATATAACATATTACATGCACACACATAGGACTTTTATATTATATTTATAGAAGTATAATATAATGCTGGGGATTACATTTACAAACACTATAATAAATATCCAGAAGTGTGGGCCTATTAGCAGAAATAGCACATCAAGTGCTGGACAGTGTTGATTTAGCTACAATTACAGAAAAATAATGTTTTTGCCAAAGTATATAATGCATGATGCATCAGGAATAATTTTTTACACAAATTTGAATCCAAAATTGCTACAACTCTCTATATGAGGCTTGCATGGACCACCTGACTGGTGCAGCGTTGGTGAAGACTGTGCTGTCAGGCTTTACTTCATGGTTGAGCACTGAATGGTCATAACTGGGTGAAAAAATAACAAGTAATCAACAGGATCTAATCCTGCATGTTTTGCAATCACCCCACAGCCTTCATTCCGCATGTGATGTAAAGCATTCGTAGGCTGTGGCAGATAATAAGAGACAAGCTGGTTAATATGTTGTATTTACATTTCATCTCACACTTTCTATCTCACACTCTTGGACAGTCATTGACGTTTTCCAGGGGCAGGGATTGATTTTCCACAGATTAATATAATTCATATATGGACAAGGCCTCATCCTCCCAAGATTCTCGTGAGCACTTTATGGGGGAGGAGTGGGTAATGGCAGACTTGGTGGAAGGATCTAGTGAAGAAGGTGAGACATAAATATGCTCCAGTTCTGCCAATTACTGAGTGTGTCTAATTCCACGCTCTATAATGTTAATTAGCCACATTACATCTGAGGGACAGAGGGCCTTTTGAGGCGGACAGTTAGTGCTTGTTATCACTCTCCTATTTTGAAGCATAACTAATAATCTCATCCTGCAGATTCTTTAAAGATTAGTGGTATGAAGGTGCCAGTGTGTGTGTGAAGGTGTGCACACATGTATACATTTCAGATGGTCATAACGGCTGCAGGAGACCCTACAGAAATGCTCTCTAATGATCTTTCCTTTACTACTTAGCCACGGCTTTGACTCTTTCTGAGCCAGATCTTCTCTTGTCTTACATTTGAGGTGCAGAATTTTCAAACAGTCGACACCAAATGGCCGGTGTTCTTCTTTAATGCAAATCAGTTCTGCTCTTAATTTGTTTGCCTGTGAGCTGCAACTGAGTGAGGTACTTCCAGATACTAACTACTGCTCTGCTGGCCCACTGTTTGCAGGCAATAAATAATTCAGAATCCTGATCAGGAGTTCAGTGCTCATGCCCAGCTGTCAAGGGTGTTCTCGCGTATTCCCACACCTGCTAGTCTCAGGCCCGATCACATGCTCGCGGATACAGTTCTAATTATATCATATCACTTTCTAATGTATTCCTCTGCTGTCCTCAGCAGGCATCAGAATCTGTAGAAGCTCTGAGTGTGTGTGTGTGTGTGTGTGTGTGTGTGTGTGTGTGTGTGTGTGTGTGTGTGTGTGCATTTGCCCTTATATCCATTTCATTCTCATAACCAGAGGCGGAACCTGGCTGGGATGCACTGGAACCCAGTTCCAAGACTAAGTCAAGGTTGGCTACAGGGAATGATAGTGTGAAAGAAAGTGTGTGTTGAATACACCTGAAGCTCTTAAGTGTCCAATAGTCAGAACTGCCAACATTCAGGTGTGTCTGGAATATAAAATTACTCTAATTCTCATTTTTCTCCTTCTGAAGTCCTCAAAACATTGTGCCATTTGTGTCAATCTTCTCCATTCAGTGGAATTAATAAAGGGCTGAAATGTTTGTCAGTATAGTTAACTGTGATTTCAATGGAATTTTTTTTTTCCCATTGTGTCATTAGATTAATATTTTTAAAAACTTGTTTTGGTTTATGAGCCAATCCATTATTGTTTTTAAACGTTCAAAGAGACAGATTAAGTTTCCCGCTCTTTAAAGAAGTTGGATTATCTGTACATAAGAAAATGAAATCAATAGGTTTGTTTGAGTCCTTGGTGTTAAATCAAAGTGTCCATGATCATTACTGATGAAATACATGCATTGATCTGTAATGAAAGTGCGCTGGCTATGTATTTATTTACAAAAACATCCATCAGAAGTTCAGCTGGCAACATGAAACACGGGCATTTTCAGTTTAAACAAAAACGGATGAATGGAGTAAATCTTCTAAGAAAGTCAAGCCCTTGGAATAGATTAAAGCATTTTTGGACAATAATTAAAAATTGAAAGGCTTGGGAAAAAAAAAATACCAGAAACAGGCCTTTAACGAAAAGAAATGTCACATCTTCACCTCTGCTTGTAGGCAACACATCTTCATGTGTGAGCAATTCAGCAATTTACTGAAATATTCCCGTCTTGGACTGTGCTCAACAGCTGTACGGTTGTACATAAGACACTAATAGCATGACAAATGAATATGTTTCTAATTGAAAATGAACTTGTTAGCCTTACGCCATTTTTTCTGGTACGGGAACACCACACTGTGTTACTATTAATCTATTAAATTCTTTAAAAAAAACAGATGCATTGTATGTATAATCATACATTCAGAAAAATGTATGGAGATCAAATTCCTGTAAGAATCAGGCTGGTTATGCATCTCATCCACTTGTTTATACCCATTAATGTTTTGTGAGAATTTTGTTAATCCCTGACATGTTTAACGTTCTGGATAACTGACAATGGGTGTGATGAGTCAGTAGCAAATATGGTTAGCCTGGTTTGCCAAGCTTTGATATCATAGCCAGGAATTTGACATGCTTAATGTCAAACATAACGTTTTCAGAGGTTTGGGTTTCCTGGTGGTTCTGCATTACAACTGTGGACTTTTTTCTAATCACTTTTACCTGATCAGTAGATTGTTCAGTGCCAAGTCTTTGGAAAAGCCCTGTTTATAGTGACCATATTCCATAAGGTCCAGCCAAGAATGGTTTCATACGGCTGTGGGCGTCAGAGGTTGGGGCCATGTGTGACACTGGCCAATGGCAGTTTATCATTTTCACCCACTTCTTCCATCTGTCCATGCTTCTCTGAGTGGTGACTGCTACCCATTAGCAAACCTCAGCAATCTGCAACTGTTGCGAATCTCTTGTTTGGACTGTGCCATCACGCACCTTTCATTTGTGCAAACACTGAAATGCTAGATGCCTCAGCTGCCCCACACAACTTCACAGTATCACATGCGTGCTGGTCTGGAGCCATGCTTGACATGGTGGGTGGGGTGGGGGAGTGAGGAGGAGGGAAGATGGAGTTGGCAAGTGACTCCCCAGCATCTGCGACATCGATTGCACTGGCGCTCAGTCTGAAGCAAGGAAGGACGAGCCATCATCAAATGCCGCGTCTGTGACAGGCAGAGTACCCAGCCAGGTCCGAAGGGGATGGGGAGGGTGGAGTTAGAGAGAGCCATGATGGACAGTTGGCCTAGTTGAGAAGGCCTAGTGGCACCGAATAGGACTGCGAAAGGAGGAATGTGCAACCTGGGCAGGAACACCACTTGCAGAATGTATAAGTTATGTGCGGTACGGTGGAGCCCATGAATAATTTAGTCCTTTATCATCCCGCTTTACTTCTCCAACTTTCGATTCTGGGTTTTTCCGCCCATTTTTGCTTTTTTCATGAAACCCCCTGGAAAACCAATACAGAAAAATATAGAACCAATTAACACTGATTTGGAGGGCTCGACAAATCGAAATGTTTCGTTGAGAGTCACAAACGTCACGTCCCTCATTCACCAGTTACACGTAAACATCACCAGGGAGAACAAGCTAGCTTAACGAGTCAGCCATTAATGAGCCATGTTTCTCTAATGCCTCCATGTTTCAACTCGTTCCTCATTAAATTTTCAGATCTCTGAAGTATTGCTGGGATAAAAGAGAGACTCCTTGCCCCTTCCTTAGCCGCCAACTCAAAAGCCAGAACACGTGTATTCAAAGCAGATGTTTAGTTCATGTTTTATGGATCATATTAAGCAGGGCACCAGGGTAAAAACTCGGCAGGATCTTCTCGCATAAGTACTGATTTGGGAGTGATTGTGTTTCTAGTGCGTTTCTAGCCGCGGCGCTATCACTGTGACATGCTGTCACCATTCGAAGAATTGAGAGATCAGGTCAGGAAGAGGTTAAAGCAGATGTCTGAGGACAGAGAGCAGGATTGACATGATCTCCTCTTACAGTCTTTTTGAAAGCTACTTTTCTGGTTTCGCCTCACAAATAGAATCAGCAGCCTGTGAGGGAAAGATTGTTTTGACATTAGTGGAGACATTGATTGTAAAATACTGACTTAATATGTCTTCTTAGCCTGATGGATTTTTCTTCCAAGTAGCACAAAATTGCAGTGGAAAATAAGGCCTAAAGATATCGCTGCTAATTATAGTTGTACTCTTTACCTTCACCTTTAAGAAATGACTATAGCTTCACATTCTTCCCAACGAATCGGACTGTAAAATCCTGAAACATGTTTAGTCAGCAGATTACGGTAAAAGCCCCCTTTCACTTAAAACTCATGGCATAAATCTCCTGTTCAACTGTGGATGTCTCTATGTCCATTCCACATTGAGCAACTACAGTTCACATTTTAAATTTTGCCTCAAGTGTCCCTTGCCTGGATGTCGTTTCAGTGGAAACACTCATCAAGAGGGAATGGGATGGAGCACAGGCTCCCTCAAATGAGGGGTCTCTGGGAAAAAGAAAGGAAGAAAGAATGAGACGGAAAACCTCACATCCCCCGAGGAACTAGACTTTCCAAATTGCTCCTCTGGACTGAAAAACTGGAGCCTTTTCCGTGTTTATGTCGAGGAAAGAGCAGAGTATGGTGAAGCCACCTAAGTCTTCTGAGGTTTTGGTTACGGAGCTGAAAGGGTTCAAAGTCAGCACCGGAAAGCACGTTTGTGGTTTGGAGTAATCCCTTTGGTGGATTTCATGCGGACTGACCAACTACAGATTAAGAACATATAAGTCAGCTGTAAGCAATGCATCTTCTAAACACTTTCCTTATATGCCCTGCTTTCAGTTTCAGTCGCTCTTGCTCTCTGTAGCTAATGAATTCAACACTACCATTCAAATGCTATTGTAATTGTCTTGCTTCTCTTTGTTGTCACATGGTATTATTATAATCACATGAAAACCCACAGAAGGTCAGCTGACCCTGAGATGCTAATTTTCTGTTTTTGTATTTATTTTGATTGTTTCCTAATTGTAAATGTTTTATTCTGACCTGTTGGTTGTTTGGAACTTGTTTAAAATCCCATTTACATTTTTTAAAATCTATTTTTATGGGCCGTAAATATTCAGCTACACTGTAAGCTATATTTCAGAGTGAAAATAAAGGTTGATTAAGTGTTTGCTTGGATATTTGAGTGGTTGGGCAGTAGATTGCTTGGTTGATTGGTAAGGTGGATGATTGGCTCATTGGTTGGACCCTTTCAATTAATAGCAACCATTCCTTTCATTTCCAAAATACAGCCTTTCCCTGCTATCTCTCTTATTTTGCCACTTAATGCATCCTCCTTTGATTCTATTATCTTGTCCTCATTTCTTGTTTGACTCCATTTCGGCCCCATTTCGGCGCCTTTTTTGAGGTTGCGGTGACTGGCTTTCTATGTTTGCCTCCAGCACAAAAGTCTCTCAGCATGTTTTATTTTCGCTCTGTGGTCCCCCTGGCCGCCAGATGCAAATTCCCTCCAGCCACTGTATCCAATTAGCAAGATGTTCCCATTCCTCCTCCACTCACCGTCCTCCATCTCCTCAGATTTGAGCGATAGGAGGCCTTTTTCCTTTTTCCTCCATATGCCTTTGATGAGAGCAAATAGACTCACTAGTGCCTTAGCATTTCAGATGCTATTTTCTTTGCTTATTTTTGTTTGGTATGAGATTCATTTTGTGTGCAAACATTTCCACCACAGACACAGATCCTCAGAGCCACATTTAAATATGTGATACATGACAAGATGCCAACAAGAAATGGGACATACATATATATGAAAGACTTGTAGGGGTGTTTTAAACCAGAACACACAGCACAATCCTCATTTTAAGTCTCAATTTCTTCTTTATACTTTTAAAATCTTCTTTCCTTACAGTTTTATACACATATGTATATGTTATTATTATTATTGTTATTATATAGTATTATAAGTACTGTTAAGGCCATACATCTGCTACATTTACTGTGTAAGCTCGTATAGGTTCGCAGGTTTGGCCCATAACATTTAGGTTATGCGGTTGTGCTACACTTGATAAACGGCTCCCGCAGGGAATGCTGCAGCACTCACATGGTTCTAGTTTAACACTTTATGTTTTATGTGCCATGCACAGTAGGACCATGACTTTGAGTGAATTTGAGGCGACTCCATAGGTCAGATGTAAACACCGAGGTTCTTCCTGGTTCGCTTGCATTTTGAGCTCCGAAAGACTTAGATACCAATTTGTCACCACCTTGAAATCTCTGCTGAACGAGGGTAACTATATATGGCTAATATTTAGCCATTGAATGTCTGTTTTAAAACAAAAGGGAAAGAAAGAAAGACAGTGTTTCTTGTAGAACACAGATGATGAGATGTGTGGAGGATATTTATAGGGGTGTGCATTTTGCACATTATTGGAAGAAATGCACCAGGAGCTTAATTAAGTGTGAGTGATCAAAACCAGGCACTTCTCTCTTGTTGCCTTTCAACATACAGAGTTTGCTTCGACATTATTGACACTGTTTATGTTCTTTTCTTGTTCAAAGGGGAAATATGCGAGCCAAACCCATGTGAGAACGGAGGTGCTTGCCTCACGGCTCTGAGCAATGAGGCCTACACGTGTGAGTGTCGCCCAGGCTTCACGGGGCCCAACTGTGCTAGTAATATGGAGGTTGGTAAGTGACCAGAAAAACCACTTCTGATTGTTACTTTTGGTGTTTTGATCTGCAAACGAAAACTTCAGCTTTTGATGGCTGTGCAGAACAGACAGGTCAATGTTTGCTGTGTATTTATGAAGGAAATTACTCAACATACGGAACATATAACAAGTTACTAAACATACGGAACATATAACAAGTTACTAAACATACGGAACATATAACAAGTATGGAGACAGTTTTGACAGAAGCATTTGAGTAGTAGGATTCCCTTAAGACATAGAACATGCTTATCGCATTATTTAAATAGCATCAGAATCCAGTACTTAACTGTAGATCTCCCAAACAGTATTAACCCTTCCATCTAAACTGAGGCTGCATTACTACAATATACTGCTATATAATCTCAAAGCACTTGTGCTTAATATTTTGAGTCAAATTATTAATATACTTTATATTTCAAGCAGAAAACTGCAAACTTCAGCTTTTCATGGCTGTGGCTTTGTCTTCACAATGTACTGCGGATAGCAGATAGATGAGTGGTATTGCTTTTTGTGGTATTGCCGTGATTTATAAGGGTTTTATCTTCTATTTGGAGATACAATGCAGTTTATATGAAAAGAAAAAGGTGCCTTTTAAAGGTATAAAATACATATTGTATTTCTTCCAAGCCCCATTACATTATATGGAGGTTATTTAAAGGATCTGCACACTTATGTGTCTCATTCACAAAGAATATTCACTGAAAAGCTCTTCCGGGGGACAAGAAATGGTTCTTCTATATAATCACATGGCACATTGTACTGCTCAGTGCAGTCCATTAGTGACCATACCCTATAGTTTCTACCTCACTATGTGCCTGCTGACTCTTTTAGCACAAGAAATACACACCACATGCTTGCTAGTATCATATGTTCCTAGTTCCAGTGCCATGTGGTGATTAGTATTCTCTCTTTTTCCTCTAAGTCAACCCTCCATCACCTCCACCACAACGTGTGTCTCCTCACTCCATATCAGTATGCTTTAAATATGTTCGTATGACATATACCTTGAGCATGTTTGTATTTTTTGCATTCAGGCAAGGCATAAATATCATTAAAAAGGAAAAGTACATGCATTTTAACAATTGGACAGTCAGAATGTTCCCAAATAACTGCTTCTCTGATTCTCCAAACCAGTGATCAGTCCCTGAGTCCCATTTTTGTTGTTTTATTCATTAATAGAACAGAATGTGGGCTGGGCAAAGCATGCCTGCCTCCACTTGGGCTATTTCAATAGAGGATACTTATGGATATTAACAAAGATTAACAAAGAGACAGACAAAGCAGTGTGATAATACTGGTAGAATATAAATTTAGTATTTGGAACCAAACCCTTTAAAACATTCTTAAACTTCAGTGCAATTTGATGCAGGAAGATTTGATGCACACGTTTTATAGATACTGTGCAATTATTTTGAATAATTCCATTATTTTTGTAAACCTCAATTCATGTACGATGTAGACAGAAGCACTGTCTTCGTGCTGCAGCATTTTTAAGGCAGATTGTGAAATATTGTACTAAGAATTTTAAGGTTGGGTTGTACTTGGTGCAAAATCAGTGTTTGTTTATTAATCCAATTGTATCAAGCCAGGTTTAAACTGTAATACACATTCAGACACACAAATGTTAGGTTTCTCAGTTTTTTAACATTAGCAAGTGTCGAGCTAACCAGCTTTGGCTTAGTTCTTAAGAACTGCTGACAATATTCATCTAAATTTCCTAATAAAAATATTGTTTTTTAAATCATTATTTTAAAGGAAATAATGCAGTGAGAAACGATGCAGTGTTTAAAGGACTTGAAGAATGAAAAACAAACTCATCTCTAATAAACTTGCCATTTAACAAATCTCCTTGAGAGAGGAGAGTGTTGATAACAGCAATGTTTTCTTATATGTGAACTTTTCCATTAAAAGATGTAATTCAGGTGATCACCAATTAGTCCCTCATGAAGCAGAATGAGTTGCTTGTGTAGGAATTAACAGAGACTTGCATGGAATGGTTATCATACTCAAAGATATGCTGATTTTAAAATAAATTGCAGTTATTTTTTTATTTCTGGAGCTGTATACTCCCCCCACACTCACAGACATATATATGTAACTCACACATAGTTTGCAAGTTTTCTGTGCATCACTGAATGGAAAATGCATACATGTTTGTGGTGTGTTTATGAGGGAAATGACCGTAAACATACTGAACATATAACCAGGATGGGTACACCTTTGACAAGTAGTTTCAAAGGATTCCCGTAAGGCATAGAACATGCTTACCTCGTTATTTAAATAGCATCAGAATCCATTACTTAACTGTAGATCTCCCAAACAGTATTAACCCTTCCATCTAAACTGAGGCTTCATTACTACAGTATATTGCTATGCAGGTTTTTTTGTCTAAAATAATGGATTTGTGCTTTATATTTTCAGTCAAATTATTAGTGTACCTTATATGTCAAGCAGATATATTTAACTGCGTCCTTGGTGCCATCTAACTTGAGGACATTAGAACAATCTTATAGATGCAAAAGCCAAATCTTGGGGTGGGGACCTGTTCCTGACACTCCCCTCTTAAAAAGAACCTATTGATTCCTGCTGCTGATTGCATTATATGAGTATTTCCTGTTGGCCAGGTTAATAAAAAAGAGCCAAAATGAGTTGGTAAACAAATTTTTGCCCAGTGAATTTGCACACAATATATCCCTTTGCTTGACCCAACATGAATTTGCAGAAACACCATTTGAAATTCACTGGTTTTGTGGTAAGCCAGTTATTGGCTGCTTCACTGGACTGTGCATCAGTTGCCATTTTAATATGCCGATGTGGAGAGGTCTCTCCCACTTCATCTGGTGGATAAAAGACTGAGCATCTTCTTATTACTTCATTTACTTTTAACCTGTGGTTTCTCTCTAATGGAATGCTTTTGAATCTTTAATAAAAAACCAATGATAATTACCATTTTGTGGTTACGGCTGGTGTCCACGGCTGTGTTGGACATATAAAAATGCAAAATATTTAAACAGGCCTGCAGGATTTATTTCATTTCTTTGGAAGTCAGCGTTTATATTGTTGGTGTGAACATGCAATATAAGGCATTTTTCATATACTGCAATTTTTCCTTTTGTCTGTGTTATCAGGACATGTAGTGTACTGTAATGGAGCTCATTAGCAAGTCCCTATTAGCCTTTGTATCTTCGTTGTTGCACTTGCTGCCCTAGTGAAACGGCCATAAGCAAGCCATAGTCAAAGGCGATGTGTCTGAAGCCCAAATCATGTATTACCTTATCTGACTCAGCCTTCCACTTTGCTCTTAATAAAGACATTCTCAGCAGGCCTATTTGAGCACCTGATCCTCATTAATAGGGCTTTTGCTCCTTTAAAGACTCCACTCATGGGCAGCTGTAGCACACATCCTCTATCCTGGACCTGGATGGGAAGCATTAATTAATCAAAGCAGCAGGTTGATCCCTCTCCAATAATGAGACTGGCCATAGAGCATCAACATATTGGGTTTTGGGAGGCTGCTAAATGTCACAGCTTGCAGTAATTGGAACTAGGGAAATGTGTCACGTTAGTCTGCGTATCCTTTGGTAAGGAGATTATTTAAATTTCAAACACATGTGGCGGTAGGAGCTTATCATTAGCTTCGGGGTGATTTAGCATGTCATGCTAGAAACAGGAGGTTGCGCTTATTGATCTAACTGAATTCAAACCTGACATAACACGCCAGTCACCATTAAACTGGTCCACTTTCCTTCCTCCCTGTAAGAAGAGTTTTTATTACTTAAAGTCACAATCAAGTTTACACCAGAAGTGGGATATGTTCAAAATTGCCCAATCATTCCATCATTAAGATGTGAACAATGTCATTCAGATTTAGAGTGTGGGTTTCTAGAGAAACCTGATGACTCATAACAGTCCTCAGAATTGGAAGGTAGGAGCTGAGTAATGTGAGTGGGATATTTTTACATGAAATGGTAACATTGCATGATGTGTGTCACATTGTTTAATTATAGTTAAGTGGCTGTTGATAGCAACCCCTGACTTCTATTGTCACCAATTGAAGGAGATCCATTTTCTCTGTGGTGCAAATTTTCCATCATCTCAATGATTTTCAACAAAATGAGTGGGAATTCTCCCTTAATACTTTGAAAGTAATAGTGCAGCTGAATGTCTGATGGTTTGGGAGCTCCCTGGCAATCATAAGGTCATGTGTTTGAATCCCAAGACTGCTAGAGGCTCTGCTGAGGTTTCTTTAAGCAATATCCCACCCCCACACACTGTCAAATGGTCCATTTACACAGATACCTTTTAATTCAACTGTTGCATTTATCACTGCTTAACTATAAGGCCAAAAATACAACATTATATTGCATTCTGAGTTTACAGCCTAATAGAAAGTGTGAACGTTTGGATGGCTCCCTGTGCAGACACTTCATTCAATGACCTTTATGCTTGGAGACAGCTGATAGTTATGGGCCAGTAACTCTGATTATTAGTCTTAATCGAAACCATTTCCAGTTGTTACGCCCAACCTGCATTTAAAAGTCTAATACATCCGTTCGACTCATAGAAGCATTGGCTGAGTTACAGAACTGCCATTAGATTAAAACACATAGACAAAAATAGACCAAACAAAAACCATGCTGTTTTAGCATACCTAAACTCAACTGATAGCTTTCTGCCTGCTAAGATGGTGTTGTTTTCCTCTAATTGTGTACTGATGAACAGTGCTATTGAACACCTTCCTGTGTTCACTCAATAGGTTTCTGGCAGAGAACTTGGAAGCAGATATAGAAAACATATTGATTGTGAGCAGAAGGTGCCAACAGCCATGCATCTGTCAAATGATATGTCTGAAGCTTGGCAGGGGCATTGGAATAATTAAAATGGCTTTGGCGTACTTAGGTGAACTCAGAGAATCACTAAATGTGTGATTTATAGCTTTCCAGTCTGGACTTTGCACCACCACAGGTTCTCACAGTATACATTTCTGAGAATGTTCTTCCGTCCTGGAAGGATGAAAGGAATATGAAAGATATTTTTCTCCAAGCAGCTTGTATATACCTTGAATAAATGGAAATGAGATACAGTATATAGGTGCTTTGCTATATTGTGTAGGTACCAGGCCTAATTACTTATTAGATCAAAGTTTAAGTGATAATCAATCTCAGATATAATGTACAGATATAACACAACTAACCAGGCCTGAGAATATTCTTCTTTCCAACAAAGATGGAAGGACTTGAAATGTTTCTTTTTCTTAGGAACAACAACTTACCAGTACTCATTATTTATTAGATAAAGCAGTCTAATTGTTTAAGCAATAAAAAAATCTCTCATTTAACAAGACATATTAATGATTTGTATCCTCAAGATTATACAGCAAATCTGGCAGCAAATCAAGGACTAATTTTGGTGAAATACATGAAATATTTTCTAAGACATTAATTAATCAGCAAACATTGTTATATTACAATTAGTGCTGTCAAGCAATTACATTTTTTTATCTAATTAATTACATGGTGAGGAGATTAATTAATCTAATTAATCGCATTCAATCGCACATACATACAGACTTACAATAAGCAGTTTTTTTACCATTTATTATTGAAAGCCTATAGGCCAATAACAAGCCTATAACTTAGGCTTCAATGGTCGTGACATTTTTATCACTGACTGAACCAAACCTATGAATTAGGTTACAGTATATGATAGTTGTAAGTTTTGATACACTTCTCCCAGCTCTCTCTCACCCACACTATGGCCAGCGCTGAGACTCCACCCCTCTGGAGGTCTGGTTGGAGAAAGCTAATGCGGCTACTTCCAGCCCAATTTCCCCTCTTTCCTGCTGCCTCTAGCTCGACCAACACCTCTTCTACAGACACTATGACCAAGTTCACCACTTCCACACACTTTCCCAATGGGCAAAGTGTTGAAATAAACGTGTGTTTGTGCTTCGTGTTCACTCTCTCCTTGCATGGCTATGCAGCTGCACTCCTATGTTGAACCGAGAGATGAGCGAGCATCTTTTCCAAAAGGCAAATATTCCCTTTTAGAGTCAGAATCGGCAAAAAACTTTCACAAGACATTATTTTTTAACCATTTTGGCATTTTTTTTTCCTTCCAAATCTCAATGAACTGAACTCAATGAACTGAAGGTTTCTGGCTGTTCACGCAGCAGTGATCTGGGACTCGGTTCTCCTGTTGTGTACTCGAAACTTTGAACGAGAAGATGATGTAAAGTGTTAATTGCATTAAAAATATTAACGCAATATTTTTTTTCTGTGATTAACTAATCAAATTTTTAGGATAGATTTTAAAGTACTTTTACTTATTTATAAATCACTCAATGGCCTAGGACCTAAATACATTGCAGGT
>JBBKCR010000038.1:7710984-7739511 GCA_037577295.1 Ladigesia roloffi
TCCAGGGAGACTGTCCCCTGTAGTTAGGAATGGAAGTCGCTTTGGATAAAAGGCATCTGCTAAATGCCGTAAATGTATAGTAATAATAAAAAGAGAAGAAGAGGAAGAAGAAAAATAGCTATATGAATAGCTATATGCTACTTTAGAATTGAGTTCAGCTAAGAATCAATGTGTAGAAAGTAAAAACAGATAGGCAATGTTTTTATGTAAACGAAGAAAAAGCAATCTCATATTCATTATTATTAATGCACACTTAACAACAACAACAACAATAATAACTCAATGAAAATAAATGAAACATTTATTCAAACAATCTATTTCTAAAACACAAACAATAACTAATATTAGAATATTTACAGTTAAAAGGAAAGTGCAAATTAGTGAGTGAAAGTGTGACAGCTGAACACATTTGTGTGTGTCTGAGTTTACATGCAGGCACGTGTGTGGGAACAATTTCCATCTGTCATGCTCAAAAAGTTTCAGTGGAACTTTGGTGGGAAATACAAACTGGGAACTGCATTCAGTCGTGACTGGGAGTCATCAGATTCTGAGATGACGTTTTTGCAGTTGAAAATAAAGGACTTGGTTGCCTCACACACTCAAAGGTTGCAGAAATGCCTTTTGCAGACTTTCCTGAAAGCTTGTTGCCACATTAATCAGGTGTCTAAGAAGAAATTTGGATAGGTTACTAAAACTTAAGTTCCTTTGTTTCTTTGTCTTACAGACAAAGAATGATATCAGGTTCACATAAAAAACATAGACTTTGGGGGCAGGATCCAGAGAGAGAGAGAGAAATGTGGAGGTCAGATTTACAATTTTTAGAATAGCCCCTCTAGGACCAGACTCCACACAATCTGTGATGGGATGCTTGCGTTGCATTTCTGGGGCATCAGAATCAGAAAAAAAAACTTTATCGATACTTGGACAGTATGGGCACCCACAATATTCCAGGGAGTCCTCAGTTTACAACAGAGTTCCTTTGATGTCACCTCAACATTTCAGAATTCCGCAAGCGCACTACGGGTCATGTGACAAGATTCAACCAACTAGCTTCCTTGCCTTTTCCGTTACACCTACCAGAAATGGTTTCATGGAAGAAGCTCTGTTTACTGATGCTTGGGCCAATTTTTCCTAAAATATAATCCAACTGGTCCTTGTTAAGACTGAAATAGGCTTTGAGTCTCACGTTGTCCAGGCGGAGCTCCTGGATCAGCTGGTGAAATTCCCTGTGTTCTTTTCCATTTTTGAAGAATGGGGTGCACCCAAATGGGGTGCGTTTTTTTTTTATTTTCTGTGTAAATAAATCATGTAGTCGCAGCAAGTGTTTTTTGTTGGTGGAAATCCATTGCTGAAATTCAAGGAGAGCGCAGCTAATGGTTGCTTAGCAACGACAGACACTTCCGGAGCACAAGCACCCGAGTGCCTCTGGAAATAAGATAAAGGGACGTTCCATGCGTTTTAGGCGCGATATGTGAACGCCCCCTTTCCACCATGTGCAACCAAACTAGTTGGCTCACGTAGTCCGCAAGTCTAATGCTAACAGCATAAGCTAAAATTGTCATGTCTTAATATTCAAACCTGTTTTATGAGTTTAATTATAATAATAATAATAATAATAATAATAATAAAAATAATAATAATAATAATAATAATAATAATAATAATAATAATATTTATTATTATTCGTATTATTATTATTATTTATTTATTTATTTATTTTTAATCACTATAATTAAAAATATATATATTATTATTGTTCATGTTGTTGTTTTTAGTGTTGTTATCAGCAGTATTATTTGTGTACTACTCACCCTAATAATAATCCTAATAATAATATATTTTTATATGTAACATGCCTTTTTGTTTAACATCTTTGACCCCAATCTCTGGAAGTCACAGGAAATCTCAGACAGCGAGCTTTAGGGAAGCTTCTGGAAAGCCAGCTGGAAGTTGGGCTCGAGCATTTGGATGTGTGGTTTTTGTGCTTGTTTGTGTCGTACCTTTGGTCTATAGGGAAAGATGGGATGCAAAACAGGAAAGGAACGAATAGGAACAGGGAAAAATAAAATGGACTAAATCTAGCTAAAGTATGTAATGCACAAGATCCCAGAGCTTGGTGCCTCTTCACCTTGGGCTTCAATGCCAGAGGTTAAACATGGTGCTGCTGTACCAGCTCATATATTACTTGAATGCCTGGGTGCATCCATATTCGTCTATGCTCTATACCCTATGTAAAACTCCATAAACCAATCTTATCCTGGCAAACACAATGCCCCAGTGTGACAATGGCCTGATTACGTGTTTGTTCATGCTCCCTGGCTGCAGGAATAGTGCCTCGTGGATGTTGTGTGGCAGCAGATATTGGCATGCAGCCCCTGCATCTGTCTAGTGATTACAGAGGGATTTGGCTGCTCTGTTAGCCCAGAGACCACTGGAGGCCTTTCAGTCACTAGCCGCCTTTGCGCTCAATCTCTCTTGGTTTACTCCACTAATTTGTGGCTTTTTTGAGCATTTGAAGCTGTTTTCATTAGCGCTGCCCCTGCCAATGAATTGTGTCACAGCCACAATTCATTGGTCTTCATTAGAAATGATCAGCTGAAATGCTCTGTCTTGTCTATTTATTAGGTACCTACCTGATACTTGTGGTCTGGGAATATACTTTCTGTAGCACAGTATATCAGCCCCTTCTCTACTCCATCGACTAATGGATAATGGCTACTATTGGAGAACTAGTGATCATATAGCATTTGATCCGTGGATCGTCCTTGTTACAGCTCGAATGATATGTGGTCAATGTCCGATTGATGTGTAGGGTAGAGGATGGTTGCTATATTATAACAAATGAGCTACAGTTACTACACAGTGTATTATGTGGTAGGTGGATTTAATCAAAGGACCAGTGTATTTAGGCACAAGATAAGTACAGGGGGTCCTCGATTTACAACACAGATCTATTCCTACAGCACACATGCCTTCGGTTGAATTTCACTAGTGTTCATTTTTCCAGTTGGTGCCATTCGTTTGGGCATGTAACAATGCAACAATAGCACCGGAGTCCACACCAAATGTGGACCAAAGAAGCGTACCGAGACATCCTGGGAGAGGTGGTCTCGGTACGCTTTCAATCGAACCCTGGAATTTTTCGTTTGTAGTGAGAACACGATCCGATCTAGATCAGCCCCAACTGCAAAAAGTACTGCTGCTTCTTGCACTTATCCAGCTGCCTTAATCAGCTGCGCTGTGCATTATGGGATTTGTTTACAGTTAGCGCTTAGCACGATGGAGCTCACAGACAGACCCGGAGCTGTGAGGAGGGGCAGAGCCTCATCCAAATTTGGTCAGATGACCATATTATGTCCCAACTTTTAAAAACTCATAAGAACACAGCAATATTTTGCTTATTTAGCAAACAGCTCAGGGAAAGGTGATTCACATATGTAAAAGCACACTAAGTCAGCGTTTCTCAAACTCTCGAGCCGCACTACACCAATCAAATTTTGGTCAGATCCAGCTCTGATCTCAGCGCTGCAGTCCCTGCGTGCCCCGCCCCGCCCCGCCCCCTCGACTTGTTCAGCGTTCTGCCCTTTGTCTCATTTACTCCAAAGTTTTCATGAGTATACATGCATTTCGAGCTGTCAAGACATCATGCCGTGTTTAAAGCAAGCCAGTCTGGATTTTTTCTTTCGGAAGCGTTTGTCAAATTGTGCTGAATTCCAGGATGAGCCAGAGGCAAAAATGCACATTTACTCTAAATTATGACGATTCATACATTAAATTCAGGTTTATTTCTACCGATAGTCACCCTCCGTAACCAATCTGTGACATCTGCCAAGCTGTGCTAAGTAACAAGGCTATGAAACCATCTAAATTACGCCAGCATTTGGAAACAAAATGTGCATCTAAAAGACGATTACTTCTTCAAAAGAAAACATGATGAATTGGCCACCCAAACCAAAGTGCTGAAAAATAATGTAACAGACAATTAAAAACTTACAAAGGTGTCATACATTTTGTCCCATCACATAGCCAAATTTCAGGAACCATTCACGATTGGGGAGAAGCTAATTTTCCCTCCATTGTCAGTGATTGCTCGGAGGCGTTGGGTCCGGCTGCTGCAGCAACAGTAATGGAGATCCCCTTGTCAAATGACACTGTCTGTCGCCAAATTGACGACATGGCAGCCGACATTGAAATGCAAATCATAGAGAGGGCAAAGGCATCTGACTGGTTTGCCATTCAATTAGACGAGAGCTCTGACACTTCAAACCTTGCCATGCTTCTAGTATACATTAGATATGTTCACGAGGGTCGGTTTCATGAGGATTTTTTGTTCTGAAAGGAGCTGCCAGGGACCACAACCGCTGGATAAATATTCTGTGTGCTTAATGGGTACATCACAGGGCATGGGTTGTTTTTGTCCAGATGGGGCAGCGGCTATGACCGGTAGGCACAATGGAGTTGTAGCCCCAAAGCCTGACATGACAGGTCCCCAGGACAAGAAAGTTTGAGAAATGCTGCCCTGTCACTTACCTATCCTAACACAGTTATAAACTCGAAATGTTGTATTTCGAGACTGATGTAACTCGAGGACCCCCTGATACCAGATTTTTAAGGGAGAGTGTACTTTGCACCACAAAGTCTGTTAAGTTTGATTCCTTCATAGGTTAATAGCATGGGTGTCTTTCTTTGCTATTCCCATCTCCCTTAAAATGCCTAGAGCATAGGCATTCTTCACCAAGTGGAACATACAGCAAATTGTCACTATTTACTGTAACACCCATTATCCTGCCCAAAATCAGGGCTGGAGAAGAGCCCCCTTAAAAGCAGAACAAAACCTAAACGGAAAGAACAGAGAGAGAAAAAAAAGAGTACAGAGGCTGGAATCTTTGATGCTGTAGCATGTGGCTGAGCAATGGAAGGCAATGGTACTAGTGCGGGGTTCATTCTGGCTCAGGGTGCTGTGATTAAAAATCAAACTTGTGCAGGTGAATTTTTAAGTGTCTGTGTGTGTGGTTTGTTTTTCAATTGTTTTTCAGTTCTCTCTTCTGGGAGTATTGTTGGTAATTATGTTTTCTGGAGGGAAGCGAGGGAAGCGAGGGATCATTTTTGGAGATTGGGTGTTTTGACAAGCCAGTGAGCTTGACAGAGTGAATCGACAGCTAAAATTCGAATGGAGAATATTGATTTTTTTGGCAAGCATGTTTTAAAATTTCAGCATGTAACACTTTTTCTCTCTTCTCTCTCTCTCCTTCTCTTGTCTCTGTCTCTCCTTTTTACAGCAGCAGACGGTGAGGATTTAACTTCAGGTGAGATATTTCTAGGTGTGCATCCTATTCTGTTATCCCAATTTGGCACATCGTTGTCTTTTGTTTTTCTTGGTGTCATATGTTGTTGTCATGTCTGTCCTTCTTGCAACTCGCAAAAACTTCTGCTTACTTTTTCTTATTTTGGCATTTTTAACCATCTTCATTGTATTATTCACTGTATGACTGTATGATATGTTACTTTAGCCTTCTTACTGTGCTACTTATTTTTACCCATGC
This sequence comes from Ladigesia roloffi, assembly GCA_037577295.1. Taxonomy (NCBI): domain Eukaryota; kingdom Metazoa; phylum Chordata; class Actinopteri; order Characiformes; family Alestidae; genus Ladigesia; species Ladigesia roloffi. The sequence continues at coordinate 7,716,528 of JBBKCR010000038.1, forward strand.
AAAACATGCTGGTTTATTTGGGAAATTGCACTTGTAGTTATACATGGGAGCTTCAGGACTAATACAATGATGACCAGTGGTGTTTCTGGCCACTCTGACACCTAAGGCAAGTGTTGTTAAAGTGGTGTGAATGTCTCTGACCATGGCTAAGCTAGTTAGTCAGCATTGTTCAAACTGCATGTCCAAATTAAAACACCACCCAAATAATGTGTAATCTCAGATTTAATCTCAGATTTTGACACTGTTTTAAAGTATTATCTATTAAAATGTGTGTTCTTAATTTAGGCTTCAGTGTGGGTGCTGATACGACTGTCACCTATACTGTTGTCCATTTCTATCAATAATTTAATACACTGTCAGAAACTACAGCGTAAAATCTATTAGAGAAAAGATCTTGGATATGTTTTGGATGATTGACTGCAATTGGAATCAGAATCAGAAAGCTTTATTGATCTTGGAGGAAACTGCAAGCCGTGAAAGATTGTGGGGAAATAGTGTAAGTGAGATTCAAATGTTTTGTTATTTTTATTATTTAGTTCTATAAATATTTCTATGTAAAATGAGAACATACTTTCATAACAAGAGATGGAGGAGTTGCCTTAAGTGCTTTCATAAACACAGAAACACACACACAAACACACACACTTTGGACTTCCTCTAAAATGAGGGGTTTGCGAATGTGTCTCCTCCTCCTCTCCTCCCCTCTGGCTGCTGAGCTGCTCCCTCATTGATCCACTCATTGTGCCTGGTCAGCACCACTGATCTCTCAAAGCACAGCAGCTTTGAAGATTACTCACACTCCTCTTCCCTTCTCTTCATGCTCCAGTGTTTTATCGTCTTCCAGGCTTTCGGTAACGCAGAGCTTGCTTCCCTCTCGCTTCCCCTTTCTCTGTCTCTCTCACTCAACCCCTCCAGGTGAAAGAGCTGGCTCGGTCACAGGACCTCACACACACCAATCTGTTGCTCTTTTGTTTACTGGGACCTTTTTGTGTTGCAAATTGGGGCATTGAATTTTGCTCTAAAAAGTCCTGATGCTTGGCCCCCTGTCTTTGCTACCAGATGTGACAGTGAGGGTATGCTTCAATCTTATGCACATTTTGTCAATAACACCAATAATATCTCAAGCAACAACCTGATGTTAGCATAAAAAAAAATCACAAAATGGGCTCTTTCATTAATCCTTGAATGCTTTTCTTCTCATGTAATCTCCTCGAACACTTTCTATGCTGCTCGTGACTGACTGAGTGAGCTCCAAGCACAATCTCCTCATGGCCTCCCTAAGGAGCTGATGATGAAGCTTGATTCACTTAGCATTAGCATCCAGAGCACAGCGGGGAAAGATCAGCATTGTGGATTAGCATAAAATCTCTCTAATGCAACAGCTTGCCACCAGCCAATGCTAAGAGCTAACTGACTGGGTTTTTTTTGGCTGTATATGCTACTGTAATCATTGGTGTGTTCACAATTTAGCCTGAAAGGGTTTTATACAACTCTAAATGAGATATTATGAATTTTTGATTCAGAAATTGTAAGCTTATTTTGTGTGTACCACTGGGCTAAAAGTAAAGAGAAAAAGCAAAGTCTGTTTAGGAAAGCAGATAAGTGGATTTCTTTCATGTTGAAGTCATGCTAATATGCTGCAAAGTTCCATTCATGAACTCAGATATGAGAACATTTATATTTGCCGCTCTTTCCCAAAATTGGAGGCAAAGAATAGTTGGATAGCATGTAGCTAAATAGCTCGGTCATGCGAGTTTTCATGAAGCCATCACAATATGTGCTGTGATCAGAATTTAGGGTTTTTTCATGCTGAGACAACATTTCACTACCCAATGTATTTTAATGTGCAGTGCGTAACACCGCCAGTATCATCGCCAACTGGACTAGTGAAGTGTTTTCCTAGCGCAAAAAAGGGAAGCGTTGTCTTAGCATGAAAATAGCCCTAAAGCATGATTGCAGCACATATTTTGATTACATTGTATATTGTGATGGCTGCATGAAAAGTCGTGAGACCGGGTTAGTCAGCCAGTGGCGCCCCGAGTGGAAAGTCAAAGGGCCGATTCATGAAGTTTCTTTGTTGGGAGCAGAAAAACCAGCCAAGTCTAAGGAACTGAGTGACTTTGACAAGGATAAAATTGTGAGAGCTAGGTTATTTTGTTTGTACATCTTTCAAACAGCAGGTCTTGTGGGGGGTGTTCCCAGAAAATAAAAAGTGATACAAAGGAAGTTGAATACAATTTTTCAACTGGCAACAGAGTCATGGCTGCCCAGTGCTCATTGAGGCATGGAGCGATCAAAGGCTATCCACTCTGTCCTAATCCATAGAGTTCCTGTAGCATGAATTGTTGAAAAGGTTAAGGCTAGCTAAGGCAGAAACTTGCTGCATAAGGGGCTGTGGCGGTGTAGGTGTAGAACGAAGTCCCTGTGCACTGCTGAAAATGTTCCTCAGAACATGCATCACTGAGCATCCATGAGCCTCCACGACCCTGTCACTAGTTTACCAGTTGTCCTTCTTTGGACAAAAAGCAAAAAAATCTTAATTCACTTGGCTTGTAGCTATCCATGAGCCCTTCGTCAGTATTCAGTTTCTGACCTCCTTGAGAAACACTCAAGTCTTATCTCCACTCTCATCAGACCACCGTAACCATGCAGATACCTACATGTAAAACACCCAGTCACATAACTGTATCCAGTACGTTTATAAAATGCGCACTTCCATGTTAGTGTTACAGCTGTGTTTTGAATGATCCATCACCCAAATAATATCTGATCAAGAGAGATCCTGTGGTCATATAATGATGATGAGAGAGGTAGAGATAGACAGACAAACTATACATGAACACAGATGGCCAGGTACAGGTATTAGGTTTCCTTATATACTTTCATTTTTAACTTTTTTAATCAAGAAGCTTCAGTGAATTTGCATGTGCCTATGTTTGTGGCAACCAGCTGCATAGAACATGACCTTATGGTACACCACTGATTGGTTCCAGCACTAAGTCCTCTTTAATCTGCTTTTGTTTTGGATTATGCTTTGCATGGTGGACGCTAAAGTCAAAACTCGGGACAGTGACCCCAACTGAATTTGTGACCTGAGCCGTTCTCATTTTCATATTTCAAGTTTCCAAAATGTTGCACGCTCATATGCTATGACATACACTAAATGAACAAAAGTGTTGGGACACACATGTTTTTGTGCTCCAGTGAAAGGTAATCTTAATGCTTCAGCAGACCGAGATATTTAGGACACCGCCAAGCTTTCAACTTTGTGGGCAATGTTTGGGAACAAACCATTTCTATTTTAGTGTGACTGTGTTCCAGTGCACAAAGAAAGCTCCATGAAGGCATGGCTGGAGGAAGCCCTGATCTCAGCCCCATCTAAAACATATGGAATGAACTGAAACAAATACTGTGAGCCTGGCTTTCTCATCCAACATCAGTGTCTGACCTCATAAGTTCTCTACAGAATGAATGCATGCAAATTCCCAATTGCCAAAATCTTATGGAAAGTTTTCCAAGAAGAGTGGAAGCTGTTATAACTGCAAAGCAGGACAAACTCCATATTAACATTTGTATTATACTAATATTAATGTATTCAAGTGCAACAGCAATAAAATCCCTGTTGATGTAATGATCAGGCGTCCCAATAGTTTTGTCTATATAGTGCATAACATACACATAATTTGTTTTTGCAAAACTATATGCTTTTTAGGGTGGTTTAGGGTGTAGTAAATCAGTCGTGAAATAAACAACTCAATCAGTATGACCTGTTTTGAATTCTAAATTAGGAATTTAAAGTGTTGGGAGAGAGGAAAGAAAAAAAATACTGGCGTATGAGCTGAGAATGCTGGGAAAAAAAGCACAGACATCAAACCAAATGTCAGGGCAGTTCTCCCTCTGAAAGTTGCCAAAATAAATAATTAAATGGAGCTTTTATAGTTTATTATGCAAGCTATTGGTCCTAATATTTGATCTAATCGGATTGTACAGAAACTGTTTCATGTTTGGAGCGTTTTCCTAATATGCCGTGTAATAAACATGGCTTTTCGATGGGGATATTGTTCCAATGTCTCATTATTATTATGGACCAAGGGATTCTCTATTTGTATTATTTCCCTGTTCTTTTTGGGGCAGCATATTTGATCGAGTAATCTTTCCTAACTATATATTTGCAAGAGATTTATTGTTTTCCAGAACGAATACATTTTAAAAAATGGTTAGCAATGGCATGTGGGAGTGAGCTAAAGAAAGATTACAGAGTGATTTGACATAATTCTGCTTTTGGATAAGCTTTGGATGTGTCATGAGAAATGATTAACATTTACAAAATGTTATAACAAAACTGAATAATGTTTTCTACAGTTAACCTTTAAGTTTTACAGCCTACACACACTGTCATACACACATTAACCCCCTGAATAGAACTGTGTCATTTAAATTAGAACACTAGTAGTTCTTACAGTATTCTACCAGCCAGCTCTAGCCTGGGTAAACCAGCAAGCTTGGTCAAAGTTGGTAGTCAAGTGGCTCAGGCAGTAGCAGACTATACAGTTCCAGGGATTAAGATGAACCACTGCAAAACTGTCCATTTTCTCAAGTTTTATCTTTTATAGGTGCAAGTATTGAACTGGACATCTTTGCCTTCCTTTTTTGGAACTTCTTCTCATTTCCAAATCAGAATATTGTTCTTTAAAGCATCATTTTAATGACAAAACCTCAAAATCGAGGCTAAATGATGCAGTTTTTACAGAAGTTATTTATTCAAAGTAACACGAATCACTCGTTCACTCTTAATAAAAATGGCAATAATTACCTTTGACATCTTTCTAGTAGTGTTTTTCCATCCAACTGGTCACACTCTGAGAGGAGAGTGTTGATTATAGCAGTATTTTTTTTTACTTTTCTTCATGAAATAAGATTGATGATCACTAATCAATCCCTCATAAAGCAGAATGAGGTTTTTGTGCAGAAATTGAACAGACAATGGCATGGAATGAATGTCATACTCATTGCTGATTTCAAAATAAATAGCAGTGGTCTCTTTTTTTTCCAGAGCTGTATATTATTGGATATATATTAGTGTTGTTGTGGTAATAGCTTTCATTAGTCTAACTTATTATTAAATATGCAATCATGTTGCCTGTCTTGTTTCATGTTTGCAGCAATATTCATATTTGGATTACATAATGACTTTATAATTAAGAAAAAACAAAGTCAATCATGGGACAAATGTACATAGAACAAAATGTGTTCACTTTGAAACATTTTTGTTTACCACATAGTGTAAAATATGGGTCAGTTTATGAATATAGCATTGATTTTTACAAAAGATAAATATAGCTTAGAAATTAAACTATATTTGGATAGGTTGCCACCTACGCACATCTTCAGAGGAATATTGTTTTATCTATAAGTGAAAGTGAGCATTCTGTCATACGTGAACACACCACAGCACAGTGTGAACAGTGTGAAGTTCTTCCTCTGCATTTAAATAAATTCATCAAGTGAAGCAGCAGGGAGAAAAGTATGTTACCATAAGCATACATGGAATTTGTATAGAAAAAAAAATATATTTTTTGTATAAGGATTCTTTGTAAAAAGATGTACTATGTAAAATTAAAAATCCTGGACTATTTCAATTTTAAAATGAAGTATAAAATGTGGAAATGAACACATCAAACAGAAGTATTTTTGAAAATGATTCAGATTCTATTCAAATAATTCAGAAAACACAGCGAATATGCAAAGATTAAGAAATGCAGTTCAAACCAGGAGTGGTAGCTAGAGACAAGCGTTCCTGTATCAATCCTAAAGTCTGAATTAAAAAGGCTCAACATTTAAATAATTTGGTATTTTGTGGACATTTAGGAACTGAAAACTTAAAAAAAGCCATATATATATATATATATATATATATATATATATGACAAATTTGTCTTGACAGTGTGGCATACTTGAAGCACAAGAGGCCTGTGATTTTATATGTATTTTTGGTCCACATGTCTGTGTCTGCACTGCTCTGTTTTAATGGAAAGCATTGGCGAACTTTGCCCTTCTGGCACACTCCAGACACTTCATTAGTGAAATGAGAGCTGACACATTTTGGCCATCATCAGAGACTGAAAATTGCATTTTTTTTATTTCAGTACATATAGTAGCTCTTATTTATTTTTCCTCATCAAATCTGAAAGCAGAGTTTTCCTTTTTAATTACTATACTTCTCATTCTCCCTCTCCTCTGTGCTTTGTTTAATAATGGATTTTAGATGTACTTATAATAAGCCTTTGGAGAGCCTTCATTCTAGCCCACTGGGTCCTTATTAGTTGCAATGGAGGGGTGGAATGCATTAATAATGCATTTTTTTTTCATACTCTATGGGACTTTGAACGATGGTCCAGGCAACTGGAATGGACATCAGTATGCCATTACCTAACACAGTAGTCAGGGCCGGGTTCATAGCCCAATAGCTGGACCTCCCTTGTGTATGGTGCCTCACTAAAAGCACCCGTTCTGTGCCCAAAGCTAGCATTTTTTTGTACTGGGTCTTGCATAATGTTGTACCTTCCACTTAGCTGCGTTTTCCAGGTGTACTTTTGACTGTAACTGCAGCATGAGGAAGGAACAGGTGCTACCCTTATGGTGGGAGTTTCTCTGCTGTGGCTAATCACCAGCTTCAGGCTGTTGTGGTGTTTTATGCGATCTGTGTTAAAATGTTGACGTTTTTAGTGGTTAAAAGTGCCGCCATTAAAACGAACACAGGAGACCAAAACATCTGCCATTATCGGTAAAAATACTAAAACTTACAAGTCTGCACTTTTAACAGACATGGGTAGTGTTTCGGAACCAAATATTTAAAATACAAATGATCGATTTGTAATTTGTGGTAGGACTTCAACAGATTCTGTGATTGCCTACAAAAAAATTGGATGCAGTTGGAGAAAATGTCTTTTAGTTTAAAGCTAATGTCAAATCTACATACGATGATTTCTATCATTTCAGCAAATTGTAATGTAGGTCAGGAAGCATAGAGAGCAATACTGGTTTTATTTCATTCCAAAATTGAAGAAACCTTTTGCAGCACAAACTTCCACAACTGTGAGAAACACAAGGCTCTAGTATATCCCATTTCTTCCTTGGGCATTCAGAAGGTTGCCCACAAGTTTCTTCTATGTGGCCTTCACCAGTCTTTTCAACAATGTTAGCTTAGCATCAGCCTTATTAAACACAAACTCTTTGAGAACCACAATGAGTGGAAAGTCTTTTCAGCATGCCAGAGAAATTTTTTTATTTTTATTTAACTGGGCCTTTGCAGCTATGTGAAACTTCTCATTAAAGACAATGCATGAACACAACAGATACGGCAGGTGGAATCTGTCCGAAATAAACATATACAAGATCTCTGGCCGTCTAGGAAGACATGTTGTTGACGTCACCAAAGTCTGGTCTGTGAGTTTGGTACTGGGCTCTAGAATGATGGCAGTGATGTGACAGGCAAACAGAAGGCATTATGTTTTGATTGGATTTTTACTCAAAGTTGAGTAAGGGTATCGATTCACAACCACAATAATATTTCAGAACTGGTGTGGTTCTCCCTTAATTGTAACAGTTAACATAATTTGTGAAGGACGACAATATATAAAGGTGATCTGTGAACTTGTTGGATAACTATTTTGCAGATAAAAAAAATAAAAACAGGATATCCGGTAAACCCTGTTTATCTCATTCTGTTCAGGTTTCTGATTGCCTTGCTAACAGCCGCAGCCAATCACAAACAACCAGAACGAGGATGAGGGGGCAAAGCGGATGAGACCTTTTTTTGCAAAAGCAAAAAAAAATACGGAGGATATCTGCAGTTTTCAGAGAATGAACCTGTGACTGTTGAACTGTGATTATTCAAAGAAAACAGATATCTTGTTCTCTCAAACAAAATGGAAAGTGGAGAGTGTTGATAACAGCATTTTTAATACTTTTCCTCATTAAATTTGGTCTAATTCAGATGATCACTAATCAGTACCTCATAAAGCAGAATGAGGTGCTTGTGTAGGAACTTCAATGACACTGGTATGGAATGGTTGTCGTACTCGTAGAGAAATGTGTGTAGCTTTAAAGCAGTAGTTCTCATAACATAATTTGAGACAGCGGCGCGGCTGCACCCGATTGATCAATTTCAACACTTTCAAAATTTGTTTTACCAAGTACTCTTGGAATGGATTTCTACTATAAACATTATACTCCCTTAGAGATTATTTTCCATTTCTTTGACTGACAAAAGTGCACTAAGACTTTGTCAGGTGCCTGATCTTGGTTCTAAGACCGTTGTCAGGGCCGCAAATGAATGTTCTTGGCCTTGTCCTGGTCTCAACATGATTTTGATTAGTCTTGCCCCAAAATGAAGGCACAGGGACTTGTAACTTTCTCTTGGGACCAGTCAGGTGCAAGGTCTTTCCTTTTTGTCTGGGAAAACACATACATTTAAAGTGAGGCACATTTTAAATCAAAAGCAGATGTTGTGTTTATACTGCAATGCGGCTGAGATTCCCAAAAACAGCACAAAACAACAAAACATTTTCAGTCTGAGCTCTCAAATCCTCGTTTAAGCAAAACCATGCTTTACTGAAGAAGTGACATTGATGATTGTGAGTGTTACAAAACCCACAAAGCAGCCAAAATGTGCTGTTTTATGCTGACATGGTTGGGACTTGAATCTCAGCAGTTGGTGCCATGTTAACCAATGCTATTCCTCAGGGTGCCTCCTTAGGGTACAATAAGACAAATCTAGAATTGGGGACATACTTTAACAATAAACACATTTAAATACTTAGAAGGTAACACTGTGACCTTTTAAAACTTGATTTGCTTTTCAGTAACACTGCTTTGCCGGCACTTGTCTTCTGCATTAAAACATTCGATCGAGATTCAGAAAGTAAACCGCAAATAGAGTGAAAGGCCAAGGAAGCCTTTATCCTTTCATTCCTCGAGCTCCAGACAGAGACCTTTCCGTGACCTTTTAGCTTTGGTGTCAGAACATTTCTGGAATCTTCATTTGATTGACTCTTTTTTTTTTTTTTTACCCGTTCTACATGGCCCGGACAGGGTCAGACTGGGAGATGAAAGCTGAGCGCTTCTCTGCCTTCTGTTCTGACGTTGCGGTGACATTTACGAGGCATTTCTCTCTCCTCACCCCCATGTCCCATAACAGAAAGACTTTCTAAGTAGACCTTGAACTTACCTCTGCTCCCTGAAGAGATGTATCTGCCACAACACATGTGTAGATCACCCCTGATTTACCTCTTTTGACAAGGTTTATGCCTTTTAAGTCACAGATGCTAGCGCATCTTATGTGTTTACTCACGGAAGGGTGGAACATAGAGATAGACAGAGACAGACAGAGACCCGGTGTCTGGTACTTTGGGTTTTCAAGCCTTAGTCAGTATCAAATTGATCCAGCCAGTGAGTTTTTGTGGGCAGGAACTAGTAATCCACCAGGGGCTCCATTAAAAGGAGCTGATAAAGCAGTCCTCTGTAAAAAAAAAAAGACCTAATAAAGCCTGCTAACCAGCTCCCACAGCCAGTTGAACTCAATTCCCTACTAATGTACCTGCAGAACCTGAAGGAAAGTGCAGGCTGCACTGCCATAAAGTGCACGGTGCACTGAATAACTTCATTCAGTATTCAGCTGATGCATTAAAAAGGAGTGCAGATGAAGGTCAGGATCCAAGAGGAATGGACACAACCTGTAGAGAATACAAGTCTAGCAGTGGAGGTACAGCAGGCCCTGCACTGCCACTTAAAAGGAAGCAAAAAGAAAATAAAATGAATGTTAAAATCTGTAAATGTGTAAAGAAATTATTTAAATTAAGTTTTAGGTAATAAATAGGAATCTAGTCACAAAAATTAAATGTGACATGTGACCAGACTTGTGTGCAGAGCTGTACAGTATAGTATGCACAAAGCTAAAATTACTTGGAAAGCATTACAAATTAAGTAAGGGTTAACAAACAAGTATATTATAAATACATAAACATGTGAACATACTATTATTTATAGTGCCAACCATAAATATACATTAGGGCTGGGCAAGTTAACACGTTATGGCATTAACGCATTATTTACATTATTTAAGTTCATTGCAGCATGCAGCACTCTACGTCTCAGCTGGATTTCCGTGTTTATTAAAGGGACAATAGTAACAGGAAGCCTTACCATTACATCAACAGGGACATATGCTCTGGACCAAATCATTTTTATATAAGAAACTAGATAAAATGTGAATGCCCTGCAATGGCAAATAACCTTGTTTTTATATATAAATTGATTAAATTAATGTTTAAGTTGAGATTTATAGAAAAGTTTGAACTGCAACTATGTGACTGTGTTAAAGATGTTTACAAACCAAATGTTTTGTTTATATAGCAGCACTTTAACAATAATAGTGTGCAGTACTCTACATTAGAATTATTTTTTTTTGCATATAAAAATGAGATTAATCACAAAAAACCATGCTGAAATATTTGAATCATTGCCTAGCATTAGTACATATATTCGTTTTTTGCTATATTACGAACAAAAACTATTTCAATTTTGTCAGCCAGTTTTTTTTGTATACAGTAGAGAATAAAAACATTATTGAGCAATTCTGATAATACGTTATAATTCATCTGACCATATTCAGATGGGAATGCTTTGGTATACTCTCTATGACCACTTTATCAGAAACACCCACCATGCTGATGCACAATTAGAGACTGGAGACCATCTGTTTCCATGAGAAAATGATGTTAGCCATCCAGTAGCCCTTCCTCAGTGGCCAGTTTCTGACAACAGAGCCTCTATTGGCAAGATATCTGTTGCCCATCTGTTATCATGCATATTTTGTCAGCCACCCTCCACCACATTCATCATCGGTCAGTGTTTCTGACTGCAGGATCTGTTGGACAATTTCTGTTTGGGTGGTTCAATTGTGTCAGTATAGTGATGAAATGGGCATGTGTAAAACCCTTGCAACACTAATACACTCAAGTCAGCATTGTACACACACACACACACACACACACACACAGGCACACTACATGCCAAACCCAGTGTGGCAAATTGTCCTCCACCCAAATAATATCTGGTCAGCATTGATCCTGTAGTCAGAAACTGCCCAGTACTTCATAGTGGATTACAAATTATGGTAAAAGATTTTAGGATAATATAGAAAAGTTAAATACTAATAAAGTGCATGATGAATGAAACCATTCACTCTCCCCAGAAATTGCAGCAGTCTAAACTCAATTGAGTTTGATTCATGTTCAAGGTAGTCAGGTTTGAGCCCTGAACCTCAGTGTAGAGGTCACTTCAAGTTACACCAATTACAACTCTTTCTCCCCTTCTCACAGACAGTTCCCAGACCATAGTAGATGTATTTTCCTTATATCGTATTGCTTGTGCCACAGTGGTGGCTTTTTAATTTCATTTAATTTGCCCAAGCTCGCAATGGTGACAGTATCCTGTTCCACCACGGTGCTGTAATTACTCCAATCCAGGCAGTTAATTATCTCTGCCTGCATTTTAATTACTCAGAATCTGCAACAATAAATACAGAAATGATGGTGTGCAGTGTGTTTATGTATCTGACCCACCCTCATCTCCAAAGCAAGAATCCTTTAAACTCTCAGGAGACCTCTACTGAATTTCTCTGCTTTCGACTGGAGAAGCCGCCATAGTCTCTTCGGAGTAAACATGCTGATTTGGGCCCAATTTCCCAAGCAGCGCTGCTGCATAACGAAGCCTGAAAACACTACTCAGTCTCCCATGTAATGATGATTGTTATGCTGCGATGCATTTTGGAAAAAAGCACAACTGTAAACCCTGACTTGTGGGAATAATCTTCAGGAGATGCAAAGATTCCCTCTCAGAAACCCTGCGTTTCCCGCTTGTCCTCATTATCTCCCATACTTTTCATTTTTAAGAGTCTTGGTAGTGAAACTAATCCCCTCCTAATGACATTTGACTGATTCGTGTAAGCAAGGCCATTAGCAGTGAAAAGAATCCCCTAGAGATTTGCAAGAAAAATGAACGTTCCACAGCTTTTTGTTTGACAAACTATGTAAAAGCTGTCATCTGGCTCATGACTGCCTAACCCATACAGCCCATAAATGGAAAATAAGTTATTCAAATCTGCTTTTTTTATTTATAATGGGTGTAATTTCTGATATGCATTCTATGAAGCAGTTCTGTTTGGTTTAGCCACCCACTCACAGTAAAGTGTGTTGTGAGAGAAGATGGTTAAACATCATTACCAGCTTTAGGGAAGAGAATGCATCAGCGTTTTAAGCTCTGGTCCTGGAGGGCCAGTGTCCAGCATGGTTTGATGGTTCCCTTTCTGAAACACATTAACAAAACCTGACAATTAACTGGCGATGTGGACCAGGTGTTTCTGAGCATGGAGTTCCACAGCCCTACTAAAAAGAATCCAGACATCCTAGAGAAATGACTTTTAGTTTATTTATTTTCTGACATTTCTGAGAATTCCTGTCTGAGCTTCACACTTTATTACATTTCATTTTGGCCTCTTTGCTGAATGAATCACTTCATTATTACAGAGGGTTTTACTTTAATCAGTCTTTTATACTAGTGCAATAACAAGGCTAAAAAAATATGTGAATTGAAAACAGAGAACCAAATTGCTTATGTAAACATCAAATACAACATTTTGTGTTTCATAAAACCACACAAGTAAAAAAAAGAAATGCAGACTCGCCATTGTATGTATGGCCTGGAGCCACTTTGTGGAAAAAAGGCTGCTGTCAATTGATTGATCGTTAGGGAGAACGGAGGACGCTTGGCCATGTTTAACCACTGCTAAGGTTTCGCCATGTCGCAGTGGCGGCTCTCTGTGATTGATTGGGCTCTTCTTTGTGGCTCATTGGGGAAACGGTGGTGCCCACGCTGGCCGACATCAATCACATTCCAGCCACGAACATGAGGCGAAACAAAGGCCCACTCTCCACGTCACAAGACGTGAGGACAAAGCTCCCAATTCTTCTTCCGCAATACCCAGCGACGTCTCGCAGGGATGCCATGCAAATATGTACTGTTACTTTCTTTACTCTCCTGCTCTCTGTATTCTTCCCTCCGTCGCTCTCCGTCTCGGAATAGTGGCGGCATGCATTCTTCATTAGAGAGCCTGTCAGAGTGCCTTTGTGGAGTTATAGATCGTTATGTCAGAATGCAGGGAAAGGCTGTCACCATCTCCTCCAGGGTGCCGGGCTGCCAAAGCCATTATACATGTTCTGTCCTTCTAATTAGCCTTAAATTTCATTCTGGCTGATAGAACGCAGCGCACAAAATTGCTGACACTGATATGGCTGGTTGACCACTTTTTATTTTATATATATAATCCCAAGGGAATGGATTTTGATTCATATAAGAAGGAAGTGGCACCCCACACTCGTGATAGTAGCATCAACAGTGCATATAATGACATCTTGTAATTGTAGCCAGGAGGGGTCATAACGGTTCAATTTCATAACAATCCTTAGAAGGAGAGTTCCAAGAACCAAGGGGTAGTATAATGCATACTAAAGGCGTAAGTGCTGACACAAACGGATTCTGATATTCTGTAATAAATACATTTCAACTGATCCCTATAGACCTATGTGCTAGAGTGCATGAGTAAAAAGAGAAAGGTCTGCTAAAAGAAGCACCATTTACTGACCGTCTAACATTAAAAAGTGGCCAGTAGGTTATGAAGACAAAAAGAGTTACAAATCGTGTCTCTGAATTACATTTTGCAACGAATTACATTTTGTCACTACATTGTAGCGCTTTCACTTGAATTTTACCTTGAATAAAGGACTAATACTTTGCAGTAGATTGTAACCGATAGTGTGTTCTAGCTCATAAATCAATTTGCAGAAAGCACGGCTCAGTGTAAAAGATTCAGTTTCAAAAGCAAGAGCGACTTCCAGCTGCAAGACATCAAGTTTAGTGGAGAAAGACAGAAGATAATGTTATCAGTGCAAAAAGGGAGCCTACTTTTCCCCGGTTTGTGGTCTTCATTCATTTTTAAATAAAATAAAAGAAAACAATATTATAACCGAATGCCAAATATGTCGGCTGAAAGCTGTGGAAGCAACTTCTACCCTGAGGTGTCACACAAGCAACCAGCTGATTGGTTAACCAATCTTAGCTAAACAAATACTAAGATTAGAAAATAGTCTAGAGATTTACTATGTTCAGTCTTTTATTGTGAGCGTTGGTTAGATAGCTAATCTAGCCTACATGCGCTAGCGCTAATTGTTATTAGCCTGGTGGGTAAAAGCTTGTGAATCTGATGACCACAAAGTTGTAGATTCGGACCCTCACTTTCTGCCATTGTGTTACAATGATTATAACTGTTCTGGTTAAGGCTGTCTGCCAAATATCCCACAAGGAGCTACTGGACAGTTAAGTTCTAAAAACGATATTATTAATTTTGCAATCTAATCAAGGTTGCCAAGTTTGAATGAAGCTAGATTTCCCCCCAAATAACCTTAAACAGTTGTAATTGTTTGCAAATGTGAATAGACTATTTGATTTATACCACAAATTGGCTTATATTATCATGTTGAGAAAGTGTTTTGTATAAAAATGCAAAGGTAATGTATTTTTTTTAATTAATATGCTTTTTAGAACACTGTGGCTGAAAAAAAAAAAAAAAACATTTGGTACAGTTAACTGGCGCTACACCCACTGGTATTTATGTACAAGAGTGAATGACGACCACATCGTATAGTGATCTGCTGTTGTGATAGGTGGACTTGAAGACATTAAAGATAACTGACTGGAAATTGCTCGGAGAGTGCTCCATCACCGTTCCTCCACAAAAGCGACAGCAATCAGTGTCTGAGTGATACACGGAAAGAGGGGAGATGGGCTCCATTATTTGCACTGGGTCGAAAGGTCAGTCTGCTCACCAGTAATGAAATGATATTGAAGAATCTGAGCAGAGCCGCTACTGTAAGTTCTCTTGTGCTTTTCACTCCTTCTGCTGCCAAAAAATTACAAAACGAAGGGGCACCGAACTGGGTGAACTGAAAGGGCAGATTACATCTTTTCAAAATGTCCATTTTATTTCTTTTCATTCCTTTTATCTCACCTCATTTCATAGAGTACAAGCAATTACCACATGACACTCTTTGATAAAACATCACTTGTACGTCTGGGCCCTTCATGTGAAGATCTAATTGTCAAGAATATGACAGGTGAATAAGCTGTCAGAGAACCTTTTAGTAAGAGATCTGACCTCAATATGATAAATTCAGGTAAGCAATGATTAGGCTGTCCTAAAGAGGCACAGATATAGGTTTGGGCAAAAACTAAAAATAAACAATTTTGATTGTGATCATGTTAATTATATCTATATCTAAATCTATATCTATACATAGAGAGATAGATTGATATAGATATAAATGTAATGTGTGTGTGTGTGTGTGTGTATGTGTTTGTGTGTGTGTTTATGTGTACATTTCTGTGTCAACTGGTGGTATCGGTTCACTTATCAGCCTTCACATTTGACTGATTATACCACATTAACAGTCATCCCCACAAAATAAGCATATGCATTTGGTTGATCTTTTAATTTCTCAGTTACATACACACCACTCATCAATTTTACATCCACTCTGACCCACCCCAAAGCCAACTGTAGTACCTGGTAGAAGTATTCTGAAAGATTAATCTGGTTGCTATGGCCAGCAATTTCATCTAGCAGGTTTTGACAGCATGCAACCCAGTGCAGCACCCCTAATGTTTAAAACATCAGGCCTGTATTGATAGGCCGTGAGTTATGTGTCTCGGGAGGTCCTTATGATTTACACTGACCTGCAATGCAGGTACATTGGTGACAGTGAAGAATGAGCAACTACTGTAGCAGAATATTTCCTGCTTTTTTCCTTCTGATGTTGTAAACTTGTCCTTTAAATGTTGTTCCCTGTCAGTCTGAAGAATCAAAAGAAGGAGATCTAGCAGATGTCAGGAAGAGCTGCACAGATATTGTTAATATGTTACCAGGCATGATTTAGTTGGACAGAAAATTATAGAAAAATTGATAATTAGTATATTATCAAAATAACCCATTAATTAACCTTTAGAAGCCATACATGTCATTGCTGATAACAAAATAATTCCATAATTCAAAATGAATTATTTCCCAGTCTTTGGAAGACAAACTGAAAAACTGTGTTAGAATCACAATTGGTAAACTGACAGTCCATATTACAATTAGTTGAATTTTTATGAAAAATGTGCAGAGGGAGAGAGAAAAATAATTTACATTTGTGTAATTTTCTAATAAATTGGAAAAAGGGAAACTATGTGAACTTATAAATTAAATGTGCATGTAATTATTTAATTGTCTATGTAAATACATGTGTTTAAAAGAGACTATGTATATATTATGCTAACTGAGCAACACACCGTTGTGTAAAAAAAACATGGAGTTACCGTGGGTTAAATAAAGGAACACCTTTGTGCGAAAAAAAACAACTTTTTGCTGAGGCTGTCTGTATCTACTGTTTCCTGTCTGTAACCACATTAGTAAATATTTTAGCAATGCTCATTCATGGGTTAGTGTTAAACACTCGACAGTAAAGTGTGAAAACTACAGGGGTGGTGGCACAATGTTTAGCGCTGTCCCTTCACGGCAAAAAGGTTTTGGGTTTTGATTCCCTGCTAGGTCTTTAGAGTTCTCTCATATGTATTCCTCATGCCTGCATGGGTGCTTTCAAGAGCTAAAAGCTTCCACCTATAGTCCAAAGACAAAGATATGTCTATCCAGCAGTGGGGTGGACAAGTGTGTTTCTCTGTCTTTTACCCTATGACCGCTGGGAAAGCCTCGCCACCTCCTGTGACCCCAGTTAGGATAATAGTCTCAGAAGACAAATAGATGTTTTGGCATAGCATAAATACCCTTAAGATTTATGGTGAATAGGATGCTCTCTCTCTTGTCAAGGAATGACTAGGAAAGAGTGAGGTGATGAAAATGAACAGCCTCATATGAATGTTTCATTTTGATTCTACTAAATTATGTTGAATTATAATAAAATATTAAAATATAATTAAAAATATATATAAATATACCAGTTGGCTGTATTTGTATGTGTTCTTGCCATCTTGCCTTGGTGTTCTGGAGAGCACTTCCTCTCTGGCTCCTACTGCAGGTCTGGAGAACATTTCTTGCCACTGGTACTCTTGCTTTGTGTCACTCCCATCACACCCTGTTGTTCCTGAAGGATCCAAGCCACAGCAATTGCTGCCTGATTCTTCAAAGGGCACCTCCTCGCCTGTGCTCCCTGCTGCTTCAGAGAGTGCCTCCCTGCTATCACTGCCTCCTGCTCAGGAGAACACTAAACCAACAGGGGACACATGATCCCCTTTCAGCTCCACAGGGCAGCTTGCCACTGCAGGTTTCCCGTGCTGAACTGGAGGGTTTCCTAACGATTGTCTACTAGCTACTGTCTGCTATTCCCATGCTGTTTGTTGCTGATAGCATCTCCTGCTGCTCTGATGGGCACCTCATCACTGCCAGAGCTGCATGTTACTTTGGATGGCTCCATACTGCTGTCAGTGGCCCCGCAACTCCAGAGAGGTTCTTGTGCTTTCTGGCTCCTCCTGGTGTTCCGAGGAGCTACTTGTCGCCACCAGCACCCCCACATCCTGGTTCCAAGTCACCAGCTGCCCAGATTATTGGACCCATGTCACCAACAGTTCAGCTTCTTGAGACCGTGTCATCAGCCACCCACCCTTCTTGCTCCCCATTGTTGTCTGCCCGGCTTCCTGATCACACATGTCAATCACCCAGTCCTCTGGCACATGACTAATAGACTTTCAGTGCTGATTGCTGCTCAGCCTTACCTTTACATTTATGGCATTTAGCAGACATTTTATCCAAAGCAACCTCCAACTACAGGGGACAGTCTATCTGGAGCAGGTCTTTCTTAGGAACCCAGTGGTTGGATGCTGAAGTTCGGTATGCTGAATGACCTCTTGGTCCAGAAGCAAGTACATTACCCACTAGCCTTCTGTTTCCCAGTGGTCAACTGCCCAGCCTTCTGGTCCCTTTTCACAAGTTCCCTCATTTCCTGGTACCATGTCACTGGCTTCCTCTTCCTCTGCTTCCCCTGAGGAAAGGCTGCTCAGGATGTGGAAGCAACCATGGCCAGAGCCCAGGATATGACTCCAAAAATTTGCACTTACTTTGTCTCCATCTGTGGTCTGATCCAATTGTCCTGCAATAGTCTAGTCCTGCATTGAGTCCTATTTTTTTTTCAATTCCTGCCTGCTCCATTCCTAGGCAGTTTGTTCCTTCAGCCTTTGAGGTTTTTAACTGTTTTCATTCCTCCTGTTTAGCCCATAACATCTCCTGCTAGGTCAGCACCTTGGGTGATGCACTGTAGAGGGTTGGTGGGGGTTCTGGATCAGTCTCTTCCTCTCTGTCTCATCAGTTCTACTTCATTCTGTAATGCTTTGTCTTTGTTTTCAGTATACCCATGTTTTTTAAAAATGGTTTGACTGGCCACACCCTACCCAGCTCCATGGGCTCCTTTGTTATCATCTGTACCTGTTTGAATGTATGACATTCTTGTTCCAGCTGTTCTCTGGTCACCCTTATGTATTTATATTGTGTGTTTGTTTCTTGTTGGCCAACCCAAATGCTAACCTTAATGCTAACACCAGTTGTATTGATCTGGTGATTGCCTTTCCTGTCAGTTTCCTGTATCTCGATTGTTTAATAGATTCAGTTATTCTGTTTACTAGTTGCCATTAATAAAGTTGATCCTGTGTATGAATGTGTGTGAATCAATATTCTGATCAGCATGCACTTGTTTCAGTATTCATTAAACTCGTATATCAGAACTGATCTTGTCAGTGTGTGTGTGTGTGTGTGTTTGTGCTTGTAGTGTTTGGTACAGGGGTGCTTGTGACATTTTGGCCCCTTCCTGTTAATTCCTGGCCTCTGTTTGTGTTGGGTCAACGAATGCCCTGACTCGGACACTATTGCTGTGTTTCAGCAAGATGCCACTCTGGCTATAGCTCAGCCAGTGCCAGAGGGAATATACACAATGCACTCATGATCGGCCTCATGCCCCAGGCAGCCCCCGGGTGACCTACACAACTAACAGTCATCTCTGTTCTGTTCTTTCTTCTGTCCTTTTGCACATTCGTCTTCCTCCCCTTTCTCTGTCACTGCACTGGTCACTTTCAGTGTAACTTCTTAATCTAGTGACTTCTGCAGTATTAAACATAAAGGATTTATATTGTTAAATCTGACTTATCTAATTTATGATAATATGTTTACCATTATAACCATTTGAGTTTGATGTTGCTGATGTTGTTGAAAGAAAGTTTAATATACAGACTTGTTTCTCACTAAAACTGACTGGACTCCTGGTATTGGGCCACTCAGAATTAAGGGTACACAGACTGTCAGTTGCAGAGGCAAAACATTCTGTATAAAAATGCATCTTTACTTAATGAATTCTCCAACTGGAAACAAAAAATAATCTTTCACTCCTTCTTATTGTTCTGCTCTGTAGGTCTTCTTCCCTGTGTTGTACTTATGCTCTCCTTTTTACACACAAATTATAAGGCTTTGTATTTGCATCATTAGGTTGTGCTCACTAAAAAACACAAGCTTGCATGAATATTATGTGGATTGAATCCATGTAGCTACATAATAATAGCTTATTTAAGCCATGTGGTCTAAAAGGGTTTTTTGGAAGACTGTAAGTGGTTTGGACCTAACAAAATATTTAGCATTACTCTGCTAAGTGGTTGACTCTGCTGTTAAATGTATATATCCTTTTGGTAATCTATGCTTTTTCACACACGCGCGTCAACCTACCATGACTTGTATGTTAAAAACTGTTGATAAAAACTGGATGTGATGCTGGCGCAAAGTGGGAAATATAGAATCTTTACTGAAATTTGTCGCTATCATGTTTGTATTAATTAGACCTGCTGATACTAACTTTAAAGCAAATGGAAATATAATTAATGTTTTTACACCATTGTGTCATTTCAATTGTGTAATTACATTAATGATGATGATGATAATAGACATTTAAGACTTAACTTCTGCCAAATGGTGTTTGCCAAGCAGGAGTTATGGGTATTTAAAGACATATAGCCATATATTTGCCCTGACCTTTATGTGAGAAAAGGCTAATCCTTTTGTGTTGTGTCTTAATAAGCACAGCACACACAACCATTCTCAGATCAGGCAATATCTTTAGCTTCACAAATTAAAATATATTAAGCTGAGACATCTTAATTGATTCAAGGCTTTTTTCATAACTCATCCGAGTGAGCTCTGTGGAGTTTTACAATGAGTCATATATCATAGTTACAACGTCAGTCGCTCCAAAACAGGAAGAACCGTTCCTTTTGTCCTCTGATTCATTTGAATTCTGACTCATTCTGAATGTTTATTTTGTCTTTCAGCACCTTGTCACCCGAACCCTTGCCATAATGGAGGCATGTGCGAAATCAGCGAGACCTACCGGGGCGACACCTTCATCGGCTACGTCTGCAAGTGTGCATTCGGCTTCAACGGCCTCCACTGCCAGCACAGTAAGAGCTCGGAGCTTATAATGGAAATCCTCAGCAGTGTAGTTCAACAGGAGAACTCACAGTGGCTGTTTAGCGCTGGCAAAAACAATGAAATTGGAACGCATATGAGAAAACCCAACTTTTCACTGTTTTAGAGCCTGTCTTGTGCTTGGAGACAGATGTTTCAACTTTTCCTTGGCATTCTGTCACACATATTGTGCAACTCTACCTTGTTAAAAGGCTTTTCTGAAAGAACAAATTTTGAAAGTTTCTGAATGATTCATGACTTGGACATATATTTATAGATTTTATTTAAAAAATATTGGTAAAGAATCTTTGAATTCCATGAAGGTCCCTTCAACTTGAATATCTCGATTAAAAGATTCGTTAGGGAACCAAAATTGGTCCTTATCTAGCATCACTCCAAAACAACTCACTTCTATATTTCAGTGGTTTGGATGCTTTCAAATAATTCTAAAAAAGAAATGTATGGTTTATGATTACTGCGGAGGCAAGGTTGTCTGACAGGAGGTTTGAACTCTAAGCCCTCTGTTCTTATTGCTTCTTTCTTTGTTACTGTTTTCAAATAGATTTTCTTACTATAAACCCCTCTGGCTAACTAGGTCCACATCATATTGGTAAAGATTTCTGTGCAAAACTTGAATGTAATTGATGTTGTCTGGTGGTCACTACATTGCATGGAAACCATTTGGTCTGAGTAACATTGGGATGCCACAAAGCTCGGCAAAACATATTTATGTATTTCACGCTTTGAAGAAAAACTAGCTTTAACTATGTAACTGTCCTGGTCTCTGAACCGAGGAATATAGCGGTTTCATGGGGAAGGGGATCAGGGTCCTCTATCTTCACTGCAATGGTGTAGTCTAAGTCCATTTTAGAGGTTTTACCACCTCCTTGACATTCAATCATTGCATCTAACTGGGTAGTTTGATCTCCATTAGTGTTTCTCTCACTCCAGCGTCACCATAAGCGATGCTTTTGTCAGCAGGTGGAAAGGTAACTCCGCAGTGTTTGTCAGGTAGGAATTAGTCAATGGGCTGAAATTGCTCTCTTTTGTGAAGTGTGCACTTTAAAAGATGCACGTCAAGCACTTTGTGCGAGCACTGCACATGACTTAGGGCTATCATAGACACTCAATGTGTTTATGAGCATAAGAGTATAACAGAGTGTGTGTGTCTCTTGCTTGAGACACTGCAAAGCAGGAAATATGTTTTAATAACACACAGAATAGATGCTTTAGTATTTTGCTAGTGCAGTAAGTAGAATTTAATAATAGGAAAACAGAATTTAAAATACTGAAATACCCAATATATGTGTGAGTGTGTGTGTAGGTATATGTATTTATCCCCTATGTGAAAGCTTCTCAATAATAGGAACACTGGAAAGTCTGTAAATTGGGGACTATTTATGGATCTTCATGAAGAATAATGCTGTTTTTACCAATAATTCTACTAATCTCTATTTAAAGATTCTTTAGGGGAACAAAAGTGGTTCTTCTCTGGCATCAAAAATTGCCAAAAGATTGCCTTTTGGTCACTGAGATTAGAGTCAGATTTGTAATTAGGAGTAGTATCATCGAGAAACAGTTTTACACAAGTCAGTGCACAGTTTGTAAGGACAAAATGTCCTCATTATGATAGAAACACTTGTAAAAGGTCCTCAAAAATTATAGCTAATTTTTTCAAGCAGTTAGTGTTCATTGCGTGGCTTGAATTGCCATTTTATTACACCTAATAAACAACATAACAGACCTCACAATGCTGCGGGTCGGTGTTATTACTCTTTATCGACAAAACATCGCCTTACATGGGTCTGTTTGAAGAACACATTGAGTCAAATCAAGTTCAGGTTCGCACCACTGAAAACAGATAAAATAAGAGGAGGAAAAAAAGAGCTGAAAAATAACAGCTATGCCTGTTCCTTTTGTCCCTTCCAGAGTTTTATTGGATGAGCTGCTGGGAGCATTTTGTGACTTCCCTTCTGCACTTGGCTGCAGTGCGTGCTGTTTGTGACTTGTGTTGCATTTTCTTTGTGTTTTGCTAAATATTTGGCTTAATCGGAAACAAACCCTTGACTTCTAACATGAGCTTTCAGAGAAGAGATTGAAAGTACGTGAGATAGATGGGCAAGCATGTGAAGGATGGGGTTGCAAGCTTGAAAGCATCAAGGGGCGAATCTGAAAAGCGGAGGTTGCTTTCTTAAAAATGAAAGATTTGCTTTCCATTGCGGAGACTGGAATCCCTCGTGACATCAGCTTTTATGGCCCTATCTCACTCTTTATGTCATCCATTAAAATGCAAGGAGAGTCGCTTGAGAAAACAGGCCTGTTTGTTTTGGTGGTTTTGGTTTGATTTGAGTGTTTTGGGTGTAATTCTTTCCGTCCTAT
>JBBKCR010000038.1:7768050-7790051 GCA_037577295.1 Ladigesia roloffi
CACACAGTTCGAGGAAAATGTCACTCACGTCCCCGCAAAGGCTCATGGGAGCCAGCTCAGTCCGCCGGCCCGTCACATTATTATATATTTGTATTTCTATTTAATGGGATATAGGTTTATTTAAACCCTGCAGGTGCTATAATAAGTTTTTTTTTTTTTCAAATGTAACATTTGCTGGGGTACCTCTGGTTGTTATTCAGCTCCCATCCAAGCAAGTGCCCATGTTCTCCAACACTGTATATGAAAAATAAGTTGGCAAAAGTCAAACTTGTCTTATTCGCATGTGTACTGTCTGTAAGTGAAAATATTAAACCATTCCAATGGGCCAAAATTTGTTAAATTAACAGTGTATTAGAAATTAGGCTGAAATTTATGTATTTATTGTGCAGTCCTTTATTCGTTTATATAAACTGAAAGGCTTTTTTATAGCAATGGATCCCAAACTAGATGTCAAAGACCCCTGAATGGTCAAATTCACAACCTTTAAGGATGGAACAACAATGTGGACCATTTTAGAGCCCTGATGAGAATCACTACTTTAAAGACCCCTCAGTATAACTACTGTGACATCAATCTTTGTCACCTTCATCTTTAAGGGTGTATTCATGCAATTTTAACAAACTCCACAATGATTTTTCCAGTCCTTGCTGGCCATTTCTTCCACCAGCTCTGTTCTGGTACATTCCACTAATTATCACAGACACCTGTTCCTCATTTATGTACTCATTAAGGTTGCTATATATACTCAGTCATTTGACTGTGCTCTTTGGAAAGTCTCTTATTTATCGCTTGCATTTCTGAGCTGTTTGTTCCCCATGGTTTTCTGTCTCTTGCATGTCTGCTATTCCTGTATTCCAGAGGCACCCTTGATGCCTATTGTCAGCTTTGGGATAACGAGCACAGCTATACCATTGTTTACATCGCCTTCTTGTAAACTGACCGAAGCTGCATATAACAACGACAAGGTTCAAAGAAGCCCAAAAAAGTCACATTGCACTTTCATCTTGAGGTCAAAACTCGGTCAGATCAACTTTGGCTTCAGTTACTGCAGCAACACATCTGGCATATGGTCCTAGCAGCATTTAACATTTAGACCTGCATATTTTTGAGCATTCTTCTCAGCAAAAATGTTTAAATTCAGTGAACAGCTATTTTAGAGTCTTGTCACAGATGCTCCTTCATGTCTGGGCTGTGACTTTACCACTCTAATGCATTCAGGATCTTGACTTTGAATTACTCCATTGCAGCTTTGGCTGGCTAAGGTCATTGCCCTGTTGGGTGGTCAACAACAACATTCTTGCTAGCCCTGCTTATCCTGTCACACACTTTTTGTGGACAAACTTCTGTAGGCAGATCTTAATTGGCCCATATTTATAAAATAACATATTTAAAGTTTGGGATTTAAAAAAAATAACCAGTTAGTACTGCTTGTCGCATGTCCCCTTTTCTCTCAAATGAGGGCAGGTGCTTATGCAGACTTCCATCTTTAACTTATTTTATTTAAAACAAAAACAAACTGGCACGAGGGCTAGAAAACCAGTCTCAAAATAAAAGGAGACTTGAAGCATATTCTAACGGATTTAGAGGGAGGAGGCCTCCCCCATAATGCACTGCTCCGCCTGGGACTGTTATTGTGTTGTTGTGGGGTTATTGAGTGTATTTGGGGGGAAAGTGTGTTATTGTGTTCATTTGATGTGCTTTGTGTGTGTGGGAATGGTTTTTTGGGGGATTTTATTGTAGAGGTACACAGGCTACCATGGGTGTGACCTGGGAGCTCTGTGTACCTGGGGTAAATAAATAAAGCAGAGGAGGTTTCCTCCATTGAGTTCACCAGCTCTCGCGACTGCTCTGGGTCTTCCCTTGATGAACTCATCCCTGGATCATTACAATATCAGTAAAGCCACTCCGGATTACAGTGGACAGCCAACACAAACAAACCTAAATACAAAACTCAAAAACCCCTAAACCAATGTTAAAAAGCATATTTCCCCTGAGGACACTGGCCAGCTGAAACACATAATACCAATAACATAAGACCGATGTGTTCAGGCCATCACAATAATAGTTCCAACCAATCCTATAAACTAAATTGAAAAAGGACAGCCTCTAGCTGGCGGGACGGGATAGTCCTGGACTTGCTGATGATTGTTTAGGTATGTTCTCAGGCAAATATTTCGTTACCTGTATTTATGTTAAACTATTTAACTAATTGCGACTTTGGTTTTGACATGCACCAGAACTAGATTATGAATACAATTATTACTTTTACCTTCATTTATCATTTTGCAAACTGTACAGATTCCCCCTCACTGCATCATTATTGTTTATGTTGTATAGCTTACACCATAGAACAATGTGAAATAATCAAGATGATATTATGGTGAGTGAATTGCAATTTAATTTATTCAAATGATTGCCTAGTAATATGTAATTGTACATATTTTTATGAATAATAATCAAATTTACATAACAAGACATACAAAAACAAACACATTTATATAAAAAGACATTTAAAAAATGAGCCTAAAGCAGGCCAACATTTATTTAAGTTTCATGTAGCAGACTAAATCAAGAAATGTTGAGGAAAAAAACGCCTTGCATTAAAAACAAGCACCACCATGATCAATGTAAGTACGAAGCTCTCACAATCATTCCAGCTCATTTGTGATTACCTCTTAATGCCTTTTCAACACTGAACTTTGGCAGCTTAAATATCCTTTTGTGTTTAAATGGATCATGTAATTTGGAAGAAAATGAACTTTACACACCTTTCTGAAAAGGTCTTTGATGTTAAATGGCCATTGTTAAAGTGTACCACTCCTAGTCCATGCATGGAAAATAAGCTGCTAAAATGGTCTGTTTTGAATTTGCTGTTTTTATGAGGTCACAGAAGCGAACATAGTTTACAGGCTGTATATCTGCTGTTGAATGTGTTTGTGAAAGCCTGGCTTACATGCATTTAACTGGCCTTCAGCAGGAGTCTATGAGGCTCTCGGAAGTACTTTTTTCCCCTGTGAAAATGATCTGAACCTTTATGGGGCTGCTCTTTTCCCCTGTGTCTTAAAGCATCCATCGCCACTGGTGCAGACTGCAAAAACAGTCTAGCTGTTGCTGGTGGTGACAGTTTCAGGCTTGGGGAGAAAGAGAGGGAGAAGTTGGTGAAAGGAGCGTGAGGAACATGAAGTATTTAGGGTGTTTGTCTGACTTTAATGATGTCATGTGGGAGCAGGCTCTCCACGCTTTGGAACACTGCACTGTGGGGCTGTAGGGGGATTGAGGGGGCAGGTGGTGGGATGCAGCACGCTCTGGAAATTGCCACATGACCAGTTATTCAGCCCCAGGAACGGGAAAAGGTCTATAAGTTGAATCAAAGAGCACTTGGGTTTGTGTGTCCACTAGTTTATCTGATTTCTTAGAGAACTTTATTAGCCCGATTGCGGCAGCAGTCGCACTATTGTCATTTATCTGTTTTATTTTTATTATTGGTGTGACAGCAGAAGCAATCACAATGCTGTGCTCGTTTATTTAGCTACATTAAAGTTCTTTACTTTTCTTTTCAGTATTGATTTTATAGCTCAATTTTACCACCGCTTCTCATTTGAGGCCTCAGATGAGAAATATTTCATCAGTTGATCATGGGTGAAGTACTGATCATTTCACATTTAGGGATAACATGTGATCTTATGTCACAGCTGCCAGTTAACCAAATCATACAAACCGATGCTCCAGTGGTGGAAAACTGGGGTAAATCCAGTTTGAACTGCAAGATAATTTTCATATTCTAGAGCTGCTAACACTACAAACCTGGTTGGCTGTGATCCTGAATGAGACATCTGCTTCCCTGCCCAGACAAGTGAAGAGACCACATTCAGAGCATTAAGTCTATATTTCAGATTTCTGCTGTTACTCAAATTAATTCAGTGTGAAAAGAGAATATTTACAACAACTGCCCCCTCAGCTCCAGCTAAGAGCTAATGGGGAAGTGCAGTAACACTCATTTCATGAGTAAATATCTGCTCATAAACAGCCTTTAAGACACTAAAGCACAGAACAGTTATGATTTTTTTTTTTTTGTCCACAGACACCTCTCACTTTGTAAACATTAGGCGACACCCGGCTTCTTTGACAATGTCTTAAATTGCTCATTGAATTGATCAGTTAAGATTGGCTCAGGTGTCCTTTCGCATTAGTCAAGGTTGTTGGTTCAAATCTGGCTAAAGAATAACATTTAGGCACTCTGCTCTTTGGTCAAAAGTATTGACAACTGTCTTGTTGTATTGGCACCCCATCTTAGTGCAAAATTTTGGCACCCCATCTTTTTGATTGTTCTTACATTAACTCTTAACTACATTAACCCTAAACTAGCATACTAACCCTCACATACCGACACCATAGCAGCCACTTCAAACATCACAGCCACCAACTGGCAACATCACGGCAACCACCTAGCAACAACCACCGTTACCATAACAATCGTGCATTCACACTTTCTTACATGTTTTTTATTCTCTCTGTCTGTTCTTCCCTAACCCTATCTCTCTCACTCAGTCCTGCTTGGGGCGATGTATTACTAAGTAGCAATAAATCACACAAGCACCTACAGCTGTTAATAATTGATCACAGAAATTGAGTTTATCATTATTTGTGTGTGTGTGTGGGGGGGGGACCACGACATTGTGGAGGGGTTGGTGAGAGATTTGTCTGTGCTGTCTTCGTCTCCACACACATGCACTTGCTTTGCGACACTCTGGGGAAATTTCTTTTGCCTCAGAGTGGACCACTTCCAGATTATACCTCAGACATAAAACAATTTATAATTGAAAGAATGGCGCTTGTGGAAGTCTCTAGATGGTTCAGTCACAGAAAATAGAAGCTTGGCGTGTTGACATACTGGAGATGCATGAGAAACAGGAAATTTAAATTCTTTTATGAAAGCATCTTCAATGGATATTCACAGACAGATTGTTTTTATATGTTTATTGTGATTCCACAATAAACATTTTTTTATTGAACTAACTTTATTATAATCTACTGCAGTGTTTGTGATTCCTCCTGTTCCCACTTTGGTGACTCCTAATGTGTGTCATGTCTTGCGTATGCCGATTAATTCCAAATCAATTTGTCAAAATGGGATCAGGTTTGTTAAATAATCATTATTGAACAGAATAACTTTTCCCTGGTAATGATGAAATTAATGATGCCCTGACATCAGTGCTGGACCTGTTTACTAAGGTAGATGGGATACTCACACAGAGGCTAATGTGGATGACACCATCCAAAAAAAATGCTTTTTTTTTGTCCCAGCAGAAAAGCATATGAGTGTCAATGACAAAAGCAGAACACTTCCAGCAAAACTGTATACTCCAGGCACGAGTAAGAAAAATCGGTCAGCCATGCCTTTTGACCAATGCATCAATTATTTCTTTATTTATTTGTTTGTTTATTTATTTACTTTTCTTGCAAATTGTGCTATTGCTGCACCAAAGTATGTGTCTTTGTAACTTTGGCCCACTAAGGGAAGTTTTATATGGAAAAAAAATATTGTAGTGCTATCTGCTACACACTACTGTATTTGAAATGTACACAAAGTTCTAAATGATGGAGCCAAAAGAGTTCTACTATACCCTGCTAATAAATAAACAAGTATCTTTATGTTTTTTTAGTTTTATTTATCAGCAAAGCAGGGTAATGACAAGAAAATGCATTAGTTCCAGATATACTTTGCTATCTAGAACATATAAATATGTAGACATAAGATTAAACTCTAAACCTGATGTGTTATGCAAAGTAATTAATAACTATGCAACATAAAAACAAGGAATAAAGCAAAAAGGACAATAAAAACAAGTGAGTTAAATACTCTGTAAAGTGAATGTGGCCAGTGGATTACAATAAAGCGACAGAGTGTCTATGAGAGAGAAGAGGAGAGGAGTCTTAATGTTTGGGGAACCTGTCCCAGAACCCGCTTGTTCTTGTCTGGCTGCTTCTGAAATGTTTTCTGGAAGGTAGCAGAGAAAACAGTTAGTGGCTAGGCTAGGCCTTTTTCTGATACCTCTGGGTGTGAAGGTCCTGCAAGGCTGGTGGATCAACTCCAGTAATGGACTGTTCTGTCCTGACTACTCTCTTTAAGGCATTTTAGTTGCATTTCCAGGCAGTAAAGCAGCCAGTCAGGATACGTTCTGTGGTCCAGTGTTATGCACCAACACATTCAATGTACACTGTTTATTTGACATGTTCCTGTTTCTTGTGAACACTGAACTGAACTAATCAGTTTACAAATTATGAACGGGGACGTGAGTGACGCCAGACTGAACACAGCCCACATATACTTTTGCTAACAGACTAGCATGGTTGGTTCTTCGAGTTCAGACGCCTCCGTTCAGATGCCACGCATTGGGTTTACTTTTAATTTTGTTTTCTGAGCACTTTAGAAGATTTTGTCTGAAGGTTTTTTTAGGCAGACACGTTTTGTTTACATTTTGTGTTAATAATATCTGTATAAAATTTCAGTATACCTGCACCTCTTTTTTTTTTTACTTTCACATGATGTGTTAAACCCCCCCAAAAACAAAATGTAAGTTAAACCCCCCCAAAAACGAATGAACGAACGTGAACTTGTTCATTTTTTAAGCTGCGAAGTAAAAAAAAAAAAAAAAAAAACTTTAGCTCATTTCATCTGAAGGAGCTAAACTTTGAACTAGTACTTGTGAAGTGTGAACTGGCACAACAATGCAGTCGTGTATTTGTAGAAGTCAACAACCTGCAGTCCATGCCCGACCTCCTCAGCTAGTGGAGGAAGAAGGGGTGTTGTGTCACTGCTTTTGCCATGATGCTGGTGTGAGAGCATCAACCTAAGCATTCTCTCAGATAGGTTCTCTTTCCATATTGAAGACTTAAGGTTCTTTATTTGTCACGTTTTGTTAAAAATATAGTATGCCTCTTTGATCCGAAACAGCAATGGCATAAACAGTGGGGAGTTTTTTTGATACTGGAACAATGACAATGTTCTTAAAACACGTGGGGACAACAGACTGTAGCAGGGAAAGGTTAAAGATGTCAGTGAACACAGCTGCCAGCTGGTCCACACGTATCTTGGAAACACGTCCAGGGATGTCATCTGGTCTAGGAGCTTTGTGTGTGTTTATCCTCTTAAAGGATTTGCACACATCTGCCATAGACACCTGCAGTGCGCAGGCATATTAGTTCAGGTCTACAGTGAGGCATAGGGTGGTGCTGTTAAAACATGCATGAAAAGTGAGGAGACATTTCCCTAACAGGCACAAAGGACAGTCTGGGGCAGCTGGTGGCCTGGGGGTTAGAGAGTTACCCCTCAAATAGCAAGGTCATGGGACTGCCAAGGGCAGAACTGAGGTACCCTTGAGCAAGGTAATACCTCCTCACACTGTTGCTGGGTGCCCACCGCTTCACTTGTTGAAGAGGTGAAAAACAGAGACGAATTTCATACTGTTCACCCGTGTGTAGTATGGTGTGTTCACGTGTGACAAAAATTGACGTTCTACTTGAATTCATACCTAGAATACTTTAATCCTGGCAGTCCATGTTTTTTTAAGCAATGTACAGATTTCACCATTCATCCATATTCTATGTTTTGAAATGTGTGAACAGTGACATTGGATCAATGGCATCAATGCACTTGGAAAGAAAACCAGTTCGTGTTTCAGTGAATTCCAGGTGGGCAGCTTATTTGCTGGTAGAATATCAGTATGACTTTTATCAGATTGGTGCTGTAGATATTGCCAGTTGGGTCTAAAGTCTCAAACTGTTCTGTAAACCGCAGGTTATAGAGGTTTCTGGGGTTTTATCATAGCCAGTGTAAATTTCTGGTGCAGGTTGGATCAATATCGCAATATTACTGTGGTTCATTCAATCAAATGTATTTATAAATGCACAAATATATGTATGTAATATTTTGTATACAGGATTTTGTGAACGGGTTTTAATAGATAGTGTAGTTTTTATTCTGTAAGTTACGCTGGTTCTGCTTTCTTCTCTTGTTCTGCTCACTTTCCTGCTGTAACACATTTCCCAATGAAAGGTAAATACAGAAATATCTTATTTTATTTCATCAGAAAAATGTATTGATCCTGAGCTAAGTTGCTAGTAAATAATTGCTAGTTTGAACGAGATGTACACCACATTCCAAACAAAAAAGGTATAATATTTGGAAGAGGGGACGATTTCTCAGTTTCAGTCTGACCAGCACATGAGCTCTTATCCCACATATAGCTGGCGTAACAGAAAGTCTAAACAAAGGGTAGACCAAGGTGATCGCTGAGGCTTGTGATTTATCATTGGCTATAAAATGCTCATTCATTGCAGTTCTGTCTCTCATAAGTGATCGTGGTGTTAGGAAACTTATTGTTATTGCGTATAGGTAGGGCCAATAAAAAGTAAAATTAAATAAACAGCCAACTTGAGGCCAACGGAAGATAGACTGAAACATTTCTGTCATTGTTGTTAGTTTTTATAGTATCATACTGGTGCCCAAGGAAAAATGGCTTGGCTGTAAGCAGGTACATTGTCTTGGAGTCTTATCTTGGACAAGTCTGTCCCAGCAGAGACAGAACATCAGAACCCAACCTGTTGTTTTCTGGTTCTTCACCTTCTGACTTTCATACTGCCTTCTGAGCAACAAAAACATCCACCCTCTGCCAGTCAGTTCTCAACCAGGGTTGAATGCATAGCGCTTGAGGCGACAGATGTAATGCTGCCTCTTTCAGATGACACTAAAAAACTGGAGGCAAGTGGAGTAAGTGGAGAGAGTTGTGCGCCTCACAGGCCCAAGATAGATATAGTCTGCTGACTGCAGTGCTCACCTTTACAAACACAAGCTGCTGTTCAGTAGAAGAATTTATACCTGAATGCCATGAGCTGCTGAACAAAAGTTCAAGCCAAGAGCATGATATGAATATGACTCAGTGAAAACATTTGGATAGCTTATACACAGTCTGGACAAAAGTATTCGGACACCTGGCCATTTAACACTAACAGTGACTTTAATTACATTGCATTCAAATACACAGATTTTAATATGAAGATGGCCCCCCTTTTGCTGCTATGACAGCTTCCACACTTCTTGGAAGGCTTTCCACAAGAATTTGTGCCCATTCATTCTGTAGAGCTTTTCTGAGGTCAGGCACAGATCTTGGATGAGAAGCCCTCTGTTCCATTTCATTCCAAAGTGTTGGATGGGTGTTGAGGTCAGAGCTCTGAGTGGACCAGTCAAGTTCTTCCACACTGAACTCATCAGTCCATGTCATTAAGAAGCTTGCTTTGTGAACTGGGATACAGTCATGCTGGAATAGAAAAGGTTCTTCCCCAAACTGTGTCCACAATGTTGAAAGCATTGTGTTGTCCAAAACGTTCTTTGTATGCTGAATGATTAAGATTGTCCTTTACTGAATATAAGGGGCCTAGCCCAAACCCTGAAAAACAGGTGTGTCCCAATACTTTTGTCCATACAATGTGCTTTATAAATACCGCAACTTTTCCCTTACATTTAGCTAAATATCATTAAAACCCATCTGTTCATCTCACTCGATCTACAAAGAGAGCACCTACTCTAAAACTCTAAATAGTAAACCCTGCACAACACTAGCCAAACATCCTGGACTGGTGTGGGAATTGGTTTAGCCATGGCGTAATATTCATACGGGGCTGCTTGTTTGTTGTTGCTCTTTTCTCCAGGGTACTACACCACCTCAGCAGAATGTTACAAACATTGGTGCAAATATCAAACCATATTCATAGTAGGTTACACTTACTAGGCTATGTTTCACACTGTTTTCACACATTTAATGGCAATGATACAGTTCAAGCAAGAATGCTAGTTTCAGTCTATACTACTTTTGTGTTTGATGACGGTTCTTGTTTTACTCAGGATTATTATTTTTAACAAGGAGATTTATATTTATAGGATCTGTTTTGTACATGCATGTGTGTTCACCCACACAAACCGCATGACTTATTAAATAAGGTTCTTTGTGCATTTTTTTTGGATAAGCTAGAAAGGATTTCAAAGTGTGCCTGAATTTATATAAATACTAGACAAGGCATATGTGTAAAAAATGCTATAAATGAATGTAACAGCACACTTATCCCCTAGCCTGTGCTCCGTCCAAATTATTTATTCTACTTTCCATCACACGTGAAGTTGCAGTAATCCATTATCAGAACAGATGGCTGAATAACAAAACATACATTTAATATGGTAACTTGCTTTTTCTGCTTGTTTCTGCTTCGCTGCCACAACTTTCACTCTGCCTCTCTCGCCCTCTATATGCGGGCACACACACACAAACACATACACACACACGCGCACACTCACACACACAAACAAATGTTTTGCAGTCTATAGGGGTCTGCTGACATCCATTTTTCTGTAGCTAATCTGTAGCCACATCTAAAGCCAAATTCGGTACCATGCCTTTTTTGAGGACTAGACGAACGTCCTCATGATGTCAAATATTTCAGATATTTGGTATCCACAAAGAGATATATACACATGCACCCACACATACACACTCTCTAACCTGCGAGAATGCCAATGCTAATGTGCTGTGTAGGCGTGTACTGTACGCTCTCATGGCTGCCAGCCTGCAGTTCAGTGCACTCCAGCGATGGCCAATGCTTAGACGCTTGTGTTTCTCGCAAGCTGCTGTTGCTTTTGACGTTCTTACTAGAAATTCATTAATACTCCGCAGGTCTGGTGCCATTAATCACATGCAGTATAATGTTGCTCAGTAGCTGCTAACAGACACTGTAGAAAAATTTCAACTGCGACTGAAACAATACAAAAGTTCGATAGTGATGGGGGATCATAGTCTGGTTTTATTTCATATGTAGGTAATTTTTAATGGAAATCTAATAAAGCATCTAAGATTATGGCTGATGCTTCAACAGTTTTGCTTTTCACAAGCTGTTTGTCGAGCTTCTGATGCCCTTACTGAAAATGTATTAATATTCTTTAGCTCCAGTGCCGTTAATCACATGCAGTGTAATGTTGTTCAGAATGTACCCAGTGCAAGTTCTCCTCAACATCTGACCTCCAGGGTTTAGCATTATAATTTAGAGACAAATCTAGTGAATGAGACAGGCTTTATTTAACCCTTGTGTCTCAGCAACATGAGAAAGCAAGGGACTGCTTGTTTTGCTGCTCAGTTTATACATTGTGTACTGTGTTTTTATTCTTGATAGGTTTTTCAAAATGTATTCATTAAAAGAACAAACTAAAAAAACCACCTAATGAAAAGATGGAGCAAATGAATACAAGTATCGTAGGTTTTAGATTTGTAATTGAAGTAATAATACAAACTATTTATACTGCTTAGCATTTCATTTTATTTTGTAGTTGACATTTGTAAATATACATGTGAGTGGATTGGGGAGATCCTGCTGGTGTGGGTTTTCTGATTAGTGACTTAAATACCAATAGCTCCCTCTTGCTTATCTTTCAACTTGCAAAATAGTTTCTAAGATGACTGAATATAAATGTAATCAATCAAGAAATTGTGATAACCCTATTTAACCATGATAAGTCATTTTAATAAAAGAGACCTCTTTACAAGTCTAAAAGACACTTGTAAAGACCGGGGCCAAATGATGTGATACGCTGAAAGAATATTTGAGTATGGTGTTGGAGTACTCCATCCACCTCTGCAAGTGTGAGTGCGTATACAGGGTTCTCACTTTTTCTCTTCCCTAGCTCACGCCCACCCTGCCAACCCTTCCTGGTCTACCCTAGTGGCTGGAGAATTGAGATGATGATTGCTAAACGACTCTCGCCTGACTGCACGTCAGGCTGATGGACGGCCAGTGGGAGCCGCTGGCGTTTTGTGTCAGTCATCTGCGGCCCAAACAATTTACACAAAACCTGACGAATGTCTCGGTGGCAGATGTTTCCATTGCACGCCTTCTGCAAGTGCGGCAGCATCACTGATAGGTGAAGTGACTCCAACATCTGTGGTCATTAGGACCGTGATGCATCATTCCAGTTACAAAAGCCACAGCCTTTTAATCATGCCTTCCTAATTGGACGCCACTGTTTTGGTTCATGGGAGGGTATGCCAAAGGAAATTTAGATTAATAAGCTTACCGTACACTGGCAATAGAAACTGCACACAAATATCAGCTGTGATTGAAGCAATACAAATTTTGATTTGTACACAACCAAATTGTGACACCTGGTGCATGACTGCCACCCAAAAAGAAAATAAAGCAAATGGGATCTTTATGAGCGGTTGAGTATCATAGTTCAGTGTCTTTCTTATGTAGATCATATAAAGAAAAAGATGAGAATCCATTAAGATTACAGAATAAGAAGAGAATTTAGATTGTTGTGTGTGGTGTCTGAAAAGTGGGTGAGATTAGGAACCATCGGGTGTGTGCAGGTGTACTGAAGTGCTGAATGAACCATTCCAGATGGCAGCATTTCGGTACTGAAATTGCTATTCACATGTTTTTATGCTGAATCAAAAGTGATAGAGAAAATATAATACGTTTCCAAAGACTTGACTAACAAAGGGAACAGCTTTGTTCCAAGAACAGGTTCTTCCAAGAGCCTTTACACTATTTTCAAAGGATCTTCCTGCATCTTGTTTACAAAAAACATTTCTTTAAAAGAAACTTCAATTCTTTAGGGAGACAATTATTGATTGTAAGACTGTACCTAGTGTTGCATGGACTTGTTGGCATATCATCCACCATCTGCCACCTCAGGTTACCTCTCGTGTTAGCTGTTTGGTAGCTCATTCGGAATGCTATTTATTCAAGACTGAAAACTCGCTGGTATAATGTCAAGTCATGTCAAGTTTATTTATATAGCACACTCTCATACGCAAAAGGTCATGAAATGTGTTTTTCAGTAATAAAATAAAAAATGCAA
Source organism: Ladigesia roloffi (assembly GCA_037577295.1). Taxonomy (NCBI): domain Eukaryota; kingdom Metazoa; phylum Chordata; class Actinopteri; order Characiformes; family Alestidae; genus Ladigesia; species Ladigesia roloffi. The sequence goes on from JBBKCR010000038.1 coordinate 7,780,955, forward strand.
CAAAAGAGAGTAAAATAAAAGAAGTAAATCATAGAAAACCAATAAAAGAAAGCTGGAAGTACAATAGAAGTGTTTCTTACAGAAAGGTGAAACAGTATAGTTCAGTTTATCAGCTTTATAAAGCTACAGGTGGTGCAGATCTGATACTGACAGGCAGTTGGTTCTAGCTGCAGCCAGAATAGTGTCTTTACCACTCTAGGTTTGTACCTTTTTTCAACTAGCTGACCTACTCCAGCAGATCTAAGAGACTTACCAGCAATATATATATATATATATATATGACTAAGGCTTTGAAATGAAATTCTGTACCGAACTGCATGGTTCTCAAAAGACTGGCTGTATACCACCACTTGGTGCTAGAATTTCCTTTGTGCTCTTGGTTTTATTTCAAGCATTGGCACTGGCACTGGCACTGGCACTGGCATGTCTGTTTTATTAGTAAGAACTTTCAAAACATCTTTCACCTCTGCTAAAATCAGCTTAAAACCCTTTTTTTACTTAAAAATGCTCCATATGAAAACTGGTTGAAATGCACATTCTTTCTTGAAGACTTTTTTTGGTCTCTTCTTGGTTACAGAACTGTAGCAGAAGTATGTATGTTGGGCTCTGAGGGAACAACGTCAAGCCTACGCACCGTAGCTTTAATTGGATTTTTAAGAAACCCAAGAGGCCTCTGGTATGACTAAATAATCCCCTTCACAGCAGATGGAAATGCACTCAGAGTTGTAATGATATGCATTTATCTCAGGCCCGCATGTTTAGTGTCTGTTCACCGTTTGGTCACTAGTCTCTGATTAATGAATTAGCTGTCACCTGACTGTTTAGCTCTTACACACGTAATATTTTTCTCCCACATTTCACCACATAAAATTGTCTGCAAGAGAGTCTTTCACATTGTACTTTCATATCATAATGTGAGAAGCAATCTTCAGCAGATTACCTAAGACCTGAACTACTAGACATGTCACTATATCATAATAACACTTAATAATATTTGGATTAATCAAAGTGTCAGACCATTTAATGTGGCATTTTGTGGCACACCATTTAATGTGTCATTTTAATCCACACTGACTGTGCTGTAGTTGAATCAAACTCTTCTGTACTTTCCACTTGTACACGAGTGAACTGCTAACTTCATAGAGCTGCAGTTTAATAACACACTCCACTTTCTGTAGTGTTACAAGGGTTACTCTACAACGGGTGATCCAGGAACTTCCTTGTAGCGGGCATAGTCTCAGGAGGGGGCAGTAGTTTGTCATAGTCAGGTCATAAAATCTTAAATCAAGAAAAATAGCTGAAAAAAGATTGAGATTTTAATGAGCAAGGCTTGAAAAATTAGAAGCAATGTAAATACGAATGGAGAGGAATAGAGAAAATCTTGCAAAATAGCCCAATCAAACATAATCAGGCTCATGCTAGAGTTAGTTGACGAATGTTGGACTTCCTGGGACACCAGGCTTAAATACCTCTCCTGGTCAGCTGACCTGGGAGCATATTTGGGTGAAATCAGACAGTAAGTGACCCTGGATCTAGTCCTCGTCATCTTTATTATTCTGGTCACTTGACCCAAAAAATGAAGTGCTCCAGCTCAAAAGGTGAAGGCCTGGCACAGTTTAAATCTGATTGAAGTGAGGCTTCATAGCAACATTCCTGACAGACTAGACAAGCTAACCTGCTTCAGCAGTGGAATGCATAATGATAAAGTGTCAACTCTGTTATTTACCCTGAGAATCCAGGCCCATTTTCATAATCAGTGTTTACATGGTGCTGAGCAGGGTTGCCAGGGTTGCACTGGGGGCAATCTGCAACCGCCTCGCTCCAGTACAAACACCCTGAGAGTGACATTATTGCCATAGACCGTTTCGCGTATATAAACCTGAGCAATGCTGTTCCCAAATTTGATAAAAGGTTCCATTACAGAGGAGGGGTAAGAACACGTTGGTTCATGTTAACACAAATACAAAGGGAGAGTACCGTGTCCAGTTTTCCCCCACTTCAGATTCTGTGATCACACCAATGGGCGCCGATACACCCCAAAAAATTCACATTATCATCTAGGTATGGTCAGAAAAAGCGGTTTCAGCTCAGTGTTGTTTCAGCTGCACCTGACTGGAGCAAAATTAAGGACACTGCAACAGGGAGATCACTTGAAGGGAGACTCGCAATCTGTCACCTGCAAGCAAGTATGAGGGTTATGCAGTAATTACTGTACTGTTACTGTACATTCAAACCAGAAACTGTGGCTAAACACTGACATTTGTTCCCTGTTCAAAGCTCACAACGTGGCGTTCAAATCAAATGGAGCGGCACTCAGGGAAGAGCACAGTAACCCACAGCATATGTGGTAGATTATTCAAATTGCCACTGGCTGCAGGAGGAAAAATCACCTTGCCTGCACTGACAGCGTCATCCTCCCAGATGCTCTGAACAAATTCCATACCTGTTTTGACACTGCTCCCTCTGGGGATCCTGGGGAGTCCGCTGAGGATACTATAGAGTCTGCCGTCATCTGTTTTTATTCCCTTCCGACAATGAGCATATTTATTGGCACCCTTATTTAATATGAGTGAATAACATTTCCCTGAATAATTACATAATATGTTAATTTAGCAAATAAAGCAAAATATACTAATTCCATATGAGCCATAGGTGAACACAGAATTTAAAAACATGCACACGTCAATGATTGGCTCACCACCAAAGGATTAAAGGATGAAATAATTTTGGTCCTGTGTCACCTCATTTTTTTACCCCGATGAAACAGGAAATGATTAATGACTGCTTAAAATGTTCTAAACCCTTAAGCCAAATTACAGGCAGCTAAATATGCATGGGATCATAGTTCATTTACATTTCTTTGATTAAAGTTTCTTGGAGTCCCCAGTAATTGGCATACATGTGATTAGTTTTTTTATGTCATTTTAACTTTTGGTTTTGTTATTCTAAGAATAATTTTACCTTAAATGTAAGATATTTCTGTTTACACTTTCATACAAAGACAAATGCTCTGGAAGGGTGCCAATGATTCTTTTTCTCTACATCCTACTCACTCACAACTGTTATGGCAAACATCACAGCAGCCAAATGATCAAAATGACAAACGAAACAGATGTTGTAGGTCTCATGACAAACACAGAGATAGCTTAAGGCAGCTGGAGGGAAGGATAGACTGGCCCATATCACTGTCTGGTATGGCAACTGCTGGGTCTCAGACAGGAAAAGTGCTTTAAAGGTAATGGTAGACTGGGATCCCAACCAGTCACCGGGTCAAGTGTTCGTTTCATCAAGAGACCTGATCCTGTGTTTAGTTCCAGGATCAATCCCTCCCCACTTCCAAAGACTGTTTAGAGGAAGGCTGCAGGGCACCTGACACATGTCCTGACAGATCTTTACACTTTTAGACAGTAATTCCTCCTCAGTTGTTCATTACTTTCACCAGTTGCACTACTAACTACCCACTTTACACTTGAGATCTTGACTGGTGGCCAGGTCCTTAGGGGGTTGCCCCTGCAATCGGATGGTTGTGGGTTTGAATCCCAGAACTGCTTGTGGCACCGCTGAGGTACCGTCCCCCACACTGCTCTCCAGGCACCATGAGAGTTGCCCCCCACTGCTTCCCATGTGGATTAGGTTAAATGTAGAGAGAGTAGTTCACATTGTTCACACTGTGTGGTGTGGACTCTTTACTGTGTGGTGTGTTCAGGTGTGACAGAAGGACACTTTACTGTGTGGTGATTTTACATGTGACTATAAGGGCACTTTATATTTCACTCATTTTATAAGTACCGACCCTGTAATCCCCACACACTGGCTGTTTTTTAAAACCAGCCAGCACTTGCTAGATGTTGTTTTCAGTCTCATCCATTCCCCTCTCTTTCTGCACATTTAGATAACCCGCGCCCCTGCATCACAGGTGGTTCAGTGAGAGCATTACCTCAGGCGTGACATCGCTAGCTTTGACTGACTGCACTCACTTGCTGTTTGAAGGGTAGAAAAAATGCCTCAATACAGTCCCCAGGGTTGGCATTCTACATAAGTAAGATGGACGGTGTGGGAGTTGTTTTCAAATGGTGTGGGAGTTGTTATCAAAGCCCCATTACTTACAATTCGGGCTGTATGCTCGCTCCTACTGTGCGCTAGATGACAGTGTATGTGCTGACTCAGTTAGTAAAGCAATTGATTGTGATTATACCAAAAGTGCAGAGCACTGTACTTAAGTGGGAATAAATATATTTAAATGTTTATGTTGCCCATCAAAAGTGGCATAGCCTGGAATTTTGCTCAGCCAGTTTTTTTTTTCACTGAAAAGCAGCCAAAAATGGAGAAACATGAGAACAATACCATAGACCAGGCTTTTTTTTCAGGCATCAAGTTAGTCAATACATTTTTGCCTTATTGCAAAAGAATGTTTTTGACTCTTTCCCATGGTGATTGATTGCAAAGGAATCTGGCTGTCAATTCAACTCAAATCGTCACATCACAAAATATTGTTCAGCTAATAGATTTATTATATGAACAAAACTGCATACACTATATGGACAAAAGTATTGGGGAAATGGACAACAACAGGGACTACTGCATTTAAGTACACAGACTTTAATATGGAGCGGGTGCCCTATTTGCAGTTCTAACTGCTTCCACTCTTCTTGGAATTTTTTCCACAAGGTTTTGGAGTTTCTGTGGGAATTTGTGCCCATTCATTCTGTAGTCCTAGCTTTGTGCTCTGGGAAACAGTCCTGCTGGAACAGAATAGGTTCCATTCTATTCTAAAAGGGGAATAAATATGCAGAAGTGAAAGCTCAATGCCATAGATAAGAAAATGTATTGATTTTATGAAATTTTATAAGAGGCCATCCACAAAATACAATCATAAATTTCAGGTTTAGGTGAAGTACATATTGTCCACTCTTATTTCTCACACTGGAGTTTATTATTAAAAATCAATCGTTACCCTAAGAACTATTAGTCACAGTGTGTGTGGACACAGACTCGCATTGTCACAAATGCAAATCAGAACGAGGCTCCATGCATCTGGCCCTTTCCACTAATCTCTCCCTCTCCTTTTTAGTCTGCCCTTTGGTGAGCCTACGTGAGAAGGTCACTACTGATTACCTCTCGCTTTCTCTCTCTCTCTCTTTCTGTGCCCAGATAAACCTGCAGAGAAGGATGCGGGTCACGGGGCTGATAACCCAGGGGGCCAAGCGAATCGGCAGCCCCGAGTACGTCAAGTCCTACAAAGTGGCCTCCAGCGACGACGGAAAGACCTGGAGGACATACAAAGTCAAGGGCACGGACGAGGATATGGTGAGATGCCTTTTTAATTAGCGGCCCAGCTAGTCCCCTGCTCCACTTCACCCCACCACCCCTCCACCCCTCGCTTTAATAGCTCTTCAGATTGGATTTTTTATACTGTTTGGGGATGAAGGAGAGCCACGGGGGCCGCCTAAGACATGCGATGCTCCATCATTTTTGACGGAACCCCTCCCTTCCTTTTCTATTACCCCGTGCTCAATTCCCACTTGTAGGGCTTTTTTGGTTGTTTTTTATGATCTCCTCTAATGACTTTGGGTGGAGATCGCTACCCTCTGCTGTATCATTGTCTGTTTTTGTCTAGGATGTTCCTCTTCTTGTCCGTTGTCAGTTTTATTTGTTTGATCGCTGTGGGCCGGGCAGGGGGTGGGCTCAGATAAAGTCGTTTATGGGCTCTGTGACAGGAAAGTCATATTGTTTCCATAGACTACCACCAGTTCTGTCATATGTGACAATCCTTATTTCTTTGGGAATGTTTAACATTTCTACAGGGGTGACATTGTAAATATGGAATTACGCACTGACCAGAAACCTGAAGCGAATCAAAACTTGTCTTTAATTTCTTACACTCTTTGCCGTGCAACATATTTTACGCTCTCTCGATCATTCACTCAGGTAGCTTCATGAGGAGCCACTTGGGAAGCTTTTCCAAGAGGACTGAAGAGGTTCCACTTATGCTGAGCACTTGTTGCATACTAGTATTGGTTTTACAAGATATATATGTTTCTTACGCAGAATGTTTGTATTTAAAAACAAGATATTCTTACCAACAAAATCTTAGCAACTTACAGAACTGGAAAAATAGAAATAAAAGAAAAAATATTTTAAGGGTCGAATTTTTAACCCTTTTGTAAGACCATAAGTAAAACATTAGCAAAAATAGAATATAAATATCTAATGTACACTGCAAACAAAAGCTTAGTAACTGAAATGACATCTGTCTCCAGCACAATACATTTTAATCTATTTATTTTTGCTTATTTCAATACATTTTATTACTACATTACAAAAGTGCTCACCTTGTTGACCAATTTTCCTTTCTGTATCACATTTTTGCATATTCTACATAATTAAATAATAAATAAACAAATTATTAAATCCTTGTAACATATTTTTTTTTATTACACACCAACTTCTGGAATTATATTTTCTTACAGATGCATTTATGAAGCACAAGTATTAAAGTTTGAGCACTTTCAGTAGAAAAATATACATACATTAGAATAGTCAATCTGGTGTGTCCAGAGCTTTGACTGGTCAGTGCATTATTCTATATTTTACAGTAAGAGCAACCTGTCATATAAAAATTAATTTAATAGGAGAACAAGCTTGTACTGATGTGATCCTAATGTTACTTCAAAACTTTAAATTGCTCCATTTGTCATGAAATGTTTATATAATTTAAAGGGCTGCTATTGTCCAATGATGTAAAAAGCACTAACCAAATAAAAAACAATGAGATTTCTTATGACAGTGACAAATTGTTTTTGCATCACAATCATTAATCACTAAGATCTATTAGTGTGGCATCTTTATGATAAAGTCTGAAATCTTTGTTTCTGGGTCACTGCATGCAGATCTTCCGGGGAAACGTTGATAATAATACTCCCTCGGCCAACTCATTCACACCTCCCATCGAGGCTCAGTATGTGAGGATCTATCCGCAAGTCTGCCGGAGACACTGTACTATGCGCATGGAGCTGTTGGGCTGCGAACTCACAGGTAAGTGACTGGTGTTTTTCTGTATCTACAGAACTGACAAATGGGCACTTTATAGACATAAATTGTACAAAATTCCACATTTCATTGACCCATATTACTGGCAGCTAATATTGTTGGAGAAGAGGCTTTGCAACATTAAGTTTCACCTAATTACAGAAGCTTATTATACAGTAACCCCCCGCTTTTACACGGATCAGGAGTCACAGAACCAGTCTAACGTGACAATTGTATACAGAAACTCCAACACTACTGCAGAAACTGCAGATGTCCTACACAAATGTTTTGCTGTTGTGATGTCCGGGCCTTGTCCATCATGCCCCTCGTCCTCATGCTGGGTTGCTAAGCGGCGCGCCCAAGCATGAGCCCTGCACAAGGACAAGGGTGTGTGGCGGACTAAGCCTTGAATTATTAAGCTAAACTCTTGACATAAAATTTACATTTTAATATTTACATAAATATGAACGTAAATTCAGCTACATCTTTATATAAAAAGTAACAAAATGTTTTGTTGCTGACAAGAGAACACAAAGAAAGTGCGTCTTGGGATGCTGAAATACTGCTGTGCACAGAGGCAGGAGGTTTGACAGTAACCAATCCAAGAATGTTATTTATTTATCCTTACTTCTGATTGGCTGCTAAATGCCAAAAATATAAGCATACTCCATGCAGCATACAGTTGTATTATAGTGTCAAGTTTGTTGCACACTATGGCTTCTTTGACTCCAGTGACCATTTGCCCCCTCAAAACATTTCCAACTGCAGTCAATTGAGTACCTTTACGATGTAGCAAAAGAGCCATAAAACCTCCTGAGTTGTAATTCGATTGCCATACTTGATGTTCAGCCTCCCATGATGCAGAGGAGACCCGGAGCTAATTTTGAGCTCTGTAACTCTGTAGGATGCTCCGAGCCACTGGGAATGAAATCCGGCCACATTCAGGACTATCAGTTCACAGCGTCAAGCATCTTCCGAACGCTTAACATGGATATGTTCACCTGGGAGCCCAGCAAAGCCAGGCTGGATAAGCAAGGCAAGGTCAACGCCTGGACAGCCGGACACAGTGACCAGTCCCAGTGGCTACAGGTAATATCATCTCTAAAGATCACACATCACTTCTTCAGCTCTGCATGACTAACCGCACTTTAGCTGGGCTATAAACACTTTATTATTTCAATAGAAGAACATAGTAGCATTTTGGAGGTTTAACTCATGGTTTAACTGCACCCAGGTTTTCCAAACTTGTTGAATTTGAAATCCTAGATTGGACTAAGCTTCAAAAGAATGCTGTTTTACATTACTTTTTCACATCAGTGAAATGGGCAGAGAAATTGCATATACTAAATGAGCAATTGCAGAGCTGATAATAAAAGCTCAATCAATACCATGTTACCAAAAGTATTAGTTGTTTAACTATGATTTGAATTTAATTTGAATGACAAGTTATTACTGTAGTCTTGTAAATAAACATCTTTATTAAAAGACACATGAAGCAGACAAAAATTCTAAACAGCACAAATAAATATTTGACGTATTTTAGAAATGTACACCTAAATTATGCTCCTCTGTACAAAAGGTACATTGTGAAGTAACGTACATGTGTACTGCAAGCTAATAAATGCCTGATCTCTATGTCATGTTAAAATTTCACAAGAAATTTGACAAAATGTATTAAAAATATAGATTTTTTTTACATTAACTCATGTAGAAGCTAGTATTTTTGGACACATTGGATACATGAGATTTTTTCTGACAGTGAAATCTTAATTTCATAGGAGAAAAAAAAATTAATTGTCAAAAAGCTAAAATAATACTTATTTTAATTTTAAGTATTGTATTTGAAGTGATAATTGAGCCTGATGAAAGCAAATAGGCTAGAATAAATATAATTATTAACATACAAAAACATATATTGTCATATCAGCTAACTCTATAACAGCATATTTTGTATCTTATAAATTGCTTAAGTCAACTAAAGACAGATAACCAGTCATAATAATAATAATAATAATAATAATAATAATAATAATAATAATAATAATAATAATAATAATAATAATAATAA
>JBBKCR010000038.1:7790151-7803722 GCA_037577295.1 Ladigesia roloffi
AATAATAATAATAATAATAATAATAATAATAATAATAATAATAATAATAATAATAATAATAATAATAATAATACTTTGTTTCCTAAAAGAAGCTTAAAAAAGAGAGCATCAGATGCTGTAATATGTGAATAACTGTAATGAAATATTTGAAAATATGGTAAATATGCAAATAGCTATTATTAAAACCATAAATATATAATATGCAAAATAAATAACACCCATTCTACCAGAAAACTGGGGGAGGCCACTTGCACTTGAAGCTAGACGGAGTGTTGGCTTGTCATGTTTTTGCACACACTGAAAGATTTATTTCCACTGATTAAACAACAATAACAAAATGTTAAATGTTAAACATGCTGCACTGATTTTAGTCTTCAGGGATGTCTCTCATTACTTTTGTTCTCTTGCACAAACAATTTTAGGGGATCATGCCGGGCACAAGCGCGTGCTAAAATAGGCGCGCCAGGCAAGTCCATGCCTGGAAAGCATGACTAAGGCTTTAGCTGTTTACTTCTCTCCAGCAAAGCCCTGACAAACCCTTTCTTGTCTCTGCTGCCAGAGTGTCGCTGTCAGGCTTTTCGCTCACTGTTCATTATGGTAACTGATCACTTTTGAACAGGCCTCTGGCAAGAGCCATTTCTCACTGGCCACAACAAGCTCTGAAGTTCGCTGTGCTGTGAGAATCACACAGAACCTGCTACACACATGTTTACAGCTGTCACATTAAGACCAGATGTTTTTTGTTAAGCAAATAAGGAAGAATGAATATCCTGGTCAGTGTTCACTTCAAAACTTTCCCAAGAGTGACATATTGCATTTCTTTGTACTCAACGCCTCTCAAAGAAATATCTAACCCTCCGGTGCTAATGTGGTTAGCAATGAGCGAAAGCTAATTGGGGAGCAGTTAACATAGCATCAAGGACATCGTGTGCTAACTAGCCGTGCTAGCCAAATGTATCCCATAAGGCAGTAAGCGGTTTTCCCATTCTGTTATGGGACTTGTGGGTATATGTATCATTGCACCAAAACAGGCCCGTTTGCACTGCATTATGACGACAGTTTAACAGTCAAGCTGTGCAAACTTTTAAATGTCTTTAAAAGGAACATTTTCACAATATAACTTCTTTTGTTGTTTGTTTGTTTCCTTCAAAAGAAAATGGCTTCTACCACTGATGACCACAGATTTCAACCATCTGTGATTCATCCACTACAAATGTTTATGCAGTTTATGAAAGGAAACTTGTTGAATCATTTTTTGTCTAATTGAAACCTGTAAGTGTTAGCATTTAAACAGTGATGCCTGGGGAGCAAGTAGACAACGGTATCTTGTGAAAGGGGTGGGATTCAAACCCTCAACCTGTCAATTAAAGGGGCATCTACTTAACCACCAGGCCAACAGCTGTCTGTAAAGACCATAGTGCCCACATTGCCTTTATGTCAAATAGCTTAGTTAACCATAAGTGAAGTAATGGTTGACTTACACTGCAAACCATATTACCATCATCATCTGGTACCTCAAGCTATGTAACTTATACAAGATGCGGGTGAACGTTTCAAAGGGACAGGATGTTTTCTGAAGTGAAACCCCAGAATAATATAAATGAAGAGAAAACAATCTGACATTGTCTTTTAGCAAGATAAGAACTGTACAACAGCTTGAAACTAATCCTGCTAGAACAGTCAATTGGCATTGGAAACTACTCAGACATGGCCAGTGTACATTGTGAAAGTTAACTAGCAATATTAGCAGTGATGATAATTAGATTAAACTAAGAAAACAGGGAGAATAGGGAGACCTATCACTTCCACACACCTATCTGTTGGGATGTTTTGAGTCGTTTTCTGATTTGTTATCCTCAAAGCTTTTATATGCATTTCTGTCCAGCAGATTATATCAGTTCAACTGCAAGCAGTTGCTCACTCTGTGTGCTTAGACATTTGGAGCAAGATAGTGTCTGGATTTTTGAAACTGCAAAATTCGCAGCATCTTTAAACATTATTCAAAAACTTTCTTTCGTACATATAGAAGTATTTTAAGTGCGTTATGTGGGGTTTGTTTTGAGGTCCCATTTTGAAAAACTGCACTCAGACAGTGGTCTGTACATGGTTGTTTTACATGTCAGTCAAAAGTCCTCTCCTGTTGAAGTGGGCAGTTATTGGCCATGATAAGTGAAATGCACCAGATTCTATGCTGACAGGCAGAAGTCCACTTTATATGTCTACAAAAAAACATTAAAGTTACAGCATCTTTCAACCAGTCCAGCTCCTGTCCTCTGTGACCCAGAAACTGATTTTGTGAGGACATCTTACCATCTGTCCCAATAGCTGGGGCGAGAATGAGGCAGCTCCAAACACCTGCTTAAGTGATTCCCAGCAGAGAATACATAAGTATGTGCTATTCGGTAAGCTTCGTCAGAAACCGCAATCAGAGAACCCAGGTTCCTTTCAGACCTTATAGTAGCATCACACATTCTGTGTAAGAGAAAACTGAATATTTGAAGGAGAACATGCAAATATAAATACATGACATGGACAAACGTATTCGGACGCACCTCTTAATTATTGTATTCAGGTGTTTCAATCATACCTGTTGTCACAGGTGTATCAAATCTAGTATACCTAGACATTTTGAAAATATGCCATGCTTCCAAAATTGTGGACACAGTTTGAGAAGGAACCTTTTCTATTCCAGCATGACTGTGCCCCGGTGCACAAAGCAAGCTCCATACTGAGGTGGCTGGCTGAGTTCAGTGTGGAACAACTTGACTGACCCACACAGAATCCTAGCCTCAATCTCATCCAGCATATATGGGATGAACTGGAATAGAGACTGTGAACCAGTCCTTCTCGTCCAGCATCAGTGTCTGACCTCAGGAATGCCCTACAGAATAAATGGGCACAGATTTCCACAGAAGCTCTATTTGGAAAGCCTTCCAAGAAGAGTGGAAGCCTTTATGGCTGCAAAGTGGGATAAATCCATATTATAGCCTATGTATTTGAATGTGAGGTCACTATAGTCCCTGTTCGTGTAATGGTCAGGGGTCCCAATACATATAGTGTAGGTTGTGCAGGAACCATGGTTAACCACCAACAGGATGAGTATCACACTTCGGAGTGAACATTGTAATAAAGGATCAGTAATCAGCATCAGACATGGTGATGTTCAAGAGTAGAATGGACGGCTCTTTTTCCAGTTACAGCTCAAGTGACCTCTTCACATTCCTTCAGGGTAGGCAGAGGATTGGTAGCAAGTGAGGTGAAGCAGCAGTCCAGTTTCTGGACACAATCTACACTTCTCATCAAAATTTTCTCATCCGTGTCTAGGCCTGAAAGTTGGTTTATTCTGCATTATTCTCTTCTGAAAGGCTCTAAACGGAACAGCAGGCTACTGGGCATTTTGCTTGGCTCACTGCTGCCAAGGCTACGAAATCCTGGTGAAATCGATCATTGATTAAAGATTTAGAAGAGAAACATGCTGAGATAAGAGTAAGGCTGTGGGCCAGATTAAAAATCAATTGCTTCCTATCAAGGCAGGCATTAGCAAATAAAGGAACCACTTGGAGCATATTCCATTTTTTTGCTTCTCTCTAATTTGTGTTAGCTTGCATTTGACTGCTCTATCTGCAATTCATTTGTTGTGCCAGTTGCACTCGTGTCTACTGGTGGATTACTTGGTCTTGTAGAAGAAGATCTAGAATTATTTTTGCCTCAGTGCTAAATTATTTGCTTCATTTGTCCAAAATGAGGATTAATGATAAGCCTGCAACAACTTCAGGAGTTAATTCATGGTGTTTGACAGGGAAGAAATTCTCTAGGCCTTACATTTAGTCAGTCCAATGCAAACCATATTCCAAAATTCCTTATTATTGTAAGCATAGAATATGTCAGATCCTCAGTTCCTGAAAATGAAAAATTCACTTGCTGACACATAAAAAAGCACGAGGCACATACCTAGATATTCAAAATGTCTTTTCTATGCCATTTGCCTTGGTGAGTAATCGATTACCAGTGACATTACAGAATGACTGCAGACTTGATAGATTAATGGAATTAATCAAGCTTAATGACAAATTAAGTATTTCAATTAATCAAGACGACTGCAATGCTGCAGAGGCTAAAAAAAAGAAAAAAGAAAAAAGACCCTGCGAGCTTCTCGAGAAAAGCCCATTCATGCGGAACATGCTGCCTGGTTTCTGGCCAGTGAAGCACAAAGGGTCACATGCTATGTGTCCGTTATTCTGATTTAGATCAGGTGGGCTAATCTAGAGACGGTGACATCTTTGTGCTTTTAGCTCGAAGGGCAACTTCCAAAGTCATGCTCTTTTAGTAGATATGATTTAGATTTAGCGCTTTAATTATACAGAGCCAGTTTAATGTTACTTCTTATTACCCTTTATAATAAGAGCAATGACATCAGGACTGTGACGGAATAAACAAAACTGATGGCCGACAGACGGACTGAGCCCTAAATAGGGTTTATTTTTTATTTTTTGATGGAGGAAATACCTCAAATTGGCACCGTAATGTAGTCCAAGTGTAGGCTTAATATAGTTTAACCCATTTAAACCTAAGTTCATGTTGATGATATATTCAGAGTGTTTGTCTGGGTCCTCTTTAACTTGCTGTGAGGGGATCGCATTTACCACATACACCGCATTAAGAGTTTTTATTGATTGGTATAATCAGGTTGTTGTTATTGATTGCTTTAATCAGATGAATAATAAAAGATGACTGATTAGTTTAGCAAATTAATTATCATGTGTAGGCCTGCTCTGTAAGGTAAGTTGTGAAATAAATTAATCTATTTTTATCTTTGCTAGATCAAGCCCTCGACGTATCAAACAAATTACCACAACAGACTGAACAGCTTTAACAGTTAATCAAAACCAATCAAAATCAGTGAAATGAATTTGGAAGTAAATGTGCACATCATTTCTACATTTATGACATAGGGGGAAATTATAAGCCTTTTTGCGTGACTCTTCAGATAAACATGTCTTTAAGGTAATGAAGAATGTAAATACATAGTTAAATTTCCATTTGGGACAATCAGGGAGTCCTTTCACTCTGGAGTCTGTATGCTCTCCTGTGTCTCTCACAGTCCAAAAACACAAACGTCAGATGAACTGGACATGATAAATTGCCCCCAGGTAGGAGAGTGTGCATAAATATGTTTGTACATGTGTGATTGTGTGCATGAATATGTTTGTTCAGAAGGTGTTTCTTCACCTCCTGACCTATTAGTGCTGGGATAAGCCCCAACATCGCCTGCGACTCTGTTTAAGGAACCAAAAAACAGGTTTTCCCTGTATTCAAGCATTTCTAGATATTTTTGAAAACTTTTTTGTCCTAGTTTTTTAAACGTTTTCTGTCAACTCCAAAAAACTTTTTGAAAAATGCTCACACAAACTGTTCCAGTGGGCTTGGGAGGAGGTCAGGTAGGCAAAACTTTGTATGTGTTCTACAAAGCATGCCACAAATCTTAACTAACCCCCAAAATGCAGAGACCACCAAAAAAATCTAAATGCTCAACCCATCCACATGCAATGTACCTGATCACATAAAACAATGTTTTTTTCAAAAACACTTGAACAGTGGTTTCACTAACCTTCATTGTCAGAGCCCTAAAAGCTATTTTGATTAGGATGAGTACATTTTCCCCATTCTTGTCATTTAAAAATGCAAGCAGACCTTTACATCATATTAACATTTCATGACAGGTGGGACAAGAGGCGCGGTCCACAATGACATCAGCTCATATCCTTACAGAAGTTCAGAATGCTCTTTTCTTCTCTTATAAATGTACCATCCAAAGAATAGTGTTGTAAAATAGCATTATTATAGTACTCAAAAGTATTGACAGATATGACGGTGATAATTAATCAGATGCTCTAACCTCTATCTACATGATACAGTGGAATTTCCACACAAGTTGATTTCTGTTGATCTCTTAAAGTAAACTAAAAGCTTCAATTCCTGAGGTAAGATTGCAAACCTGAGACGGTCCAGTCTGTTTAAAAATTTTAATATATTTTTATGAAAAAATAAATATGCAAATTCATTTCTGGCCTTGCTTTGCTTATGAATTCGCATTATACATTTATGTCAGTCAATATGGTTGTCTAAATGAAAAAGTAAGGAACTGTGTGGTTCAGTGGCCTCCCTCTATGCACCTTCCCATTAAACATCCATTAGTCAGGCAAAATCAGCCCATGTTTTCCATAAACTAGCCCACTGAAATGTTAATAAGCCCCACTGAAAGATTCTGACAGTCCAGAAAGGAGAGGAAGTTTTAGGACATCTTCCACCTCTGAACTCATTGAGTCGAGCTTGGAGAGATTGGGGAGGTTCCTCTGAACAACACAGAGCTTTCCTGCTTGTGAATTTTTCTCACTTGCCTGGGTATGTCTCAGGAAGCCTTTCAAATCTGATATCCCCTTCAAGTTGAAAAATGGCCTATTTTCATGTCTCTTTCTCTCCTGCATCCAGCACTGCTTGAGCTTTTCTGCAGAAACAACAGTTTTTCATGTCACTGTCTCCAATCAAACATTAAGATGAAACCCAGGTTTTGCACAGACAGCCACAGTCCAGACTCTAGTAGAATTTATAACTTCTCTTTTGAAGGTCACTCATTACAAAGCACTGACACCAGAGTGCTTTTAATCGCCATAGGGGAACCACTGGTAACACTGCCTATATTAGCTGTACACTATATGGACAAAAGTATTGTGACACCCAACCATTACATCAACTTTAAGAACATTAATGGGAATTTGAGCATGAGCTCAAGCACAGATGTTGGAAGTGAAGATCTGGCTCACGATCTCCGTTCTTGTTAATCCCAAAGGTGTTGGATGGGGTTGAGGTCAGGACTCTGTGTGGGCCAGTTAAGTTCTTCCATACTAAACTCATCCAACCACGTCTTAATGCAAATTTGATTTGTGCTCCGGGACACAGTCATTCTTCTTGTTCTTTTTTAAGTGCTACAGTAATGTTACATGTAAAAGATATATGCATTATTGTCAGTGCATTCCAGATGACTCCTAATGACACGTGCCTTCTAAATGAACCCTGACAGAAGTACAGTTTATGTAAATTTGACTTCTTTAATAACACCAGTTTTTTGTGTATCCTATGTAATTATATGTAATTGTATGTGTTTAAAAGTAGATTGATGTGCATGAACTGTACTAGAGTGAATATATCACCAGTAGTGATGCTGCATAACCCTACAAATATTAGAGACACTTACATTAATGTAGGTCCAAGTGTTTTATTTTTTTGTTGTTTTTTTTTCTTAGGAGTGTCTGTTGTTTCCGTCATCATTGCTGTCCAATGAAACCACAGAATAAAATGTAAAAAAGTCCAAGAAAAGGATAAGGGCTGCAGAAATGTGTCTTCTAAATGACTTCTGCCAGAGGATCACAGCTTTGTCTGAATGTCTGAGCAGATGTCTTTTAAAGAGGTCCATTTAAGGTGGCTGCTTCAGTGCACTCAGCGTTTCAGCACATTTAGCTAGAGGTCACATTTGACATGAGTCAGTGTTGTCTTTTTATATCATCCGGAAGACCTGGGATTTGTGAAAGAGATACATCGCACACAGTCTAATTATTCCGGCTTTTAAATCTCGGGGAGGTTGAGCATTCTATGAAATGACTCCCAAATCACAAATAGAACAGTAGTTATGGGATTATATCGGGCCCCTTAAGCGCTGTGTTGGCACAGATGATAGACTGTGGTTTGGTAAACCCTGTTCAAATAGCAAAACCTGCTCACTCAGCCTTGCCAGGTTTCGGATCTTCATCTTATGGCTTCATCAAATACGAATCTGGAGGCATCCCATTGGGTTTTCAGTAAACTTTGAATACATCCCACAACTGGCCTAAAGCTCTACATTTGTATTATCTTGGCTAAAGACTCACTCAGGAGCTGCCTGAACCGTACCATGGATCTCTGCGATTAATCTACTAAGAACATGGTAAATAAAATCGGTTCTGTTGTTAAGTAGCTGCACACTTATGTTGTATTTTAAAAGTTCTTCCACCACACCACCTGTATATACTTTTCTCACTGCAAGTAGCCAACTAGCCTTTACTGATCTGAATTCCATTCATCCTTATATGCTGCCCCAGTAGTGTTTTGCATTCATTGATTTTGTGATGCCATAACATACAGGGCATCTAAATAGGTGAAATCTTTTTGGATACACCACAGTTTAGCCCTGCCCACTTATGCTGAAGTCATAAAGAGCAAAAAAGAGCAGGGTAAAAAAAAGAATTAACCCTAAACATAACTATTGGCTGAAAATGGTGACTTATTGCTACTGGATTTTCTGGTATAACTTCATTGATAAGTCAGTTTTGTCAAATCACCCAGGCCCTGAAGCACTGAAGCACTAAAGCCTTCCCATATCATCACACTATCACCAATATTTTTGTGTGTATAAATATATATATATATTTTACTGGTTTTGGTTGATAAACCCACACAAACATTATAAGTTGACTCCAGGGAGAAAGAAATGCAAGGAAAATGTATAAAACACTACCTTTAATGATTGTACTGTATTCATGCCAAGCATTTGCTCAGGAAGATTGACAGCTGGCTTACTAGTACTGCTGTAGGCCATGGTTTGACATTTGCAGTAGGACAGACTTTTGTAGTGCTGACGAGTCATAAACTCTAATGTTACATTCAGCAGCCATAGTCCTGGAATAAAAAAAAAAAGGCAAAAGATGGGTTTCTCACACACTTTTATACACAGCGGTTGAAAATATGGAAATATCTTTCTTTATGACTCCTCGTGAGATGCCGCGTTTACTTTTTATTACACGCCGAAAGTTCATAACAACCCTTAGTGACTCCAGTCCTTCAGCTATAAATACAAAGGACAAGGTACTGCCACTTCTGTTCTTCTAACTTTACTTCTCTTTGTCTTGTGTGTTCTTCTGTTCGCTGGGCATAAACAAACTTCTGCGTGCCTGGAAAAGAAGCCTGTTGATTTATGGCAGTGTTTTCATTAGCACCCCATTACCATGAACTTCTGAAACCGACAGAGCTTGAGTCCCTTTTATTGGATTTCAGAGCCTGTTTGGTAATAGCTGGGAGATTACAAAGCGAGATGTTCTCAGCAAGGCGCTTCTAGATGAGATGACGTAGGTCTCAGAAGCCTAAGCCGAATGGCCTGCACTTCCAGCTGGCTGAGGCCAATTAGTCAATTATGGACATTAACACAGAAACCACACAGTGGGGGGACCCTGCCATGGACTGGATCTGGCTTTTTTCATTTTTACAGTCCCACAACTCCTGTGCCCCATGTCTTGTGAGTGAGAAGGGAACTGTTTTGCCCAGTCAAATGCTAATCCCGCTGCAAACCTATGACCAAGAAACACCTAAAGTATTGCTAGAGAGAATATAGAAACTCTGGTTGCTCTGGTGTGTAATGAGTTTTTCATTCTTTCCATTTTTTTACATCTTTGATTATCATGCAATTCAATTCATTTGGTTCATTATCCATTATTTTTTAAAGTGAGACGGTTCATGCACTACCTGTCACAATATACATTGCATAAACAATGATATACAATTTAATGTCATCATTTATCTAAGGAGAATAATTTAGGAATTTGCAAATGCATTTAATTGTTTCATATTTTTGTAATAGGACTATTTAGTATGCGTGTGTACATTTACTGGCCCCCTGGTGGTACAGTGTCAGCGTGAACTCGCTTGACATGAGGTGAGAAAGGCCCAGCCAAAATAATGACACCGGACTGAATCAGAAAAATATTTATTTTCTCATCTATAGATGAAGACAGAATCAGAACCCCAAGTGGTCAGGGTGTTCTTGACAAAGGGTCCTGTCCAGTCCATCTGTCACGTACAAAATATCTTATACCCTCTCTGCCCTGCGTACTCTTAGAAGACATCCCATCTGAGGTGTCTGAAGCACATTGGAAGATACCTTAAAAGTTACTGTCACTCATGGAGCCTGGGAAAGACAGTCACAGTTCTCGTACGACCCAGTTACCATAGTAACCCAAAGGATCACTAAGGACGACCTTCGAATACTACGCACGACGTACAGTCTTCAGATAAACATTAGGACATTTTGACTCAAAGACCTTATCATATAACTAACAACAGGTCAGCATGACCATTCAGGAAACTCTATAGATTCAGAAAACTAAAGATGAATCCATGAATAGAATAATGAATCAATTGAATATTAAATCACTGAATATTAATATAAAAATGAATACACTGAACAAATAAATAAAGAAATAAATGATTAAAATGTGAATATCCACAACAACAGTTAGAGACAGTTACAGATATTTTTCACCTCCCCATAAGACCATAATCATCTGTTTCCTTCGAAATATGGATAGTTCCACTCATAATCATATCAGTATCTTTTTGCTATTTAATCAATGTATTCAATGGATAAGCTATATGCTAACTTAGCCTGACAACAAAACATTGCCTGTCCAACGCATGACAACAGTAATGTCAGCTGCATTGTGTATGCTTTTTTTATTGTTGCTTATATTTTTTGATGAATTTGGATAAGGCTTTGAATAAGAAACCAGCCAAATTCAGTCTCGTGCTTAAATGAAGCTATGCATCAATATAGCTTTAGCTTAGATGTAAAAAAAAAAAAAGTGTAGATGTAAATGATAGAGGTTAGATGTGTATAGAAACTGCATGATTGTTCCCCCACTCATAATCAGAGCTATTGTTCTAGTTACCCAGCCAGCATGATTAAATCTGCCTTATGTTAATAAATAACTCTTATTATGACTGATTGGCCAAGTAGCAGTTGATTAAAACTTTATTTGATCAGTTTTCATCATTGTAAAATAGAGATGTTTAATTGGAATATTTGTAAGTGTAACATTCCTGTTAACATTAATACCCTTTTTTTTTCTAGAGATTATTCCAAATCTGGTTTGTTGAAGTCTGCTACCCTTACACTGGCTAGACTGGGAATGTCCACCATGCTCAATCTCCCTTTAGGATGGTCACACAAGCTTCTCCTTACAATTATTTCTCCTTAGAATAATGACACACTTGCACAATCCCCAACTCTCAGCTTCAGTGCAGGTTATAGCTTTAAACCACGGAGCTCCCCTGCGTTTTTCTTTTATACATTTCTACCCTATTTCAAAAATCTCTCACATTAATTTTATTTATTTGTTTGTTTAATTTATTTTATGTTATCTGGCTAATATATTGAGCAATAACATTTCACAGCTGACCTAAAATCAGTAATCATAAACCTACATTGTCAATTAATTTTATTTATTTGTTTGTTTAATTTATTTTATGTTATCTGGCTAATATATTGACCAATAACATTTTACAGCTGACCTAAAATCAGTAATCATAAACCTACAATGTGTACCTCAATGGAACATCTGTCCTGTAAATTAACAAGAGCATACAGTGTATGCAAATCAGTGTAGGCAAACACACATTCACAAAAGTAGGAATGCATCTCTGGAACACGTATATACAATATATATGCCCAATGTTTCAGTATCCCAGCTAGCCTAAACTATAATAAGCACCCCTTCACTCACTCAGTCCATCTTTCTCAGTAGCAGAAGGCTTTTCCATGCCTCATTACCGAAGAATAAAATCAGGTCCAAAAATGATTATGTTAATTTACATTAATGTAAAGGAGTCATGAAATGTGTTTATTAAAAACACATTATGTATTAATGCCAAAATAGCTCATCTTGGTTAGGTTTCATGGCTTAAATGGAGTGAGAGCTGTTTCACTGTCAACCCAGGACACAGTATATAAGCTGGGTATGTTTTAGGGTGCTGCAGCTCAGGACAAATGACCTAAACCACATTATTAAACTACATTTTATCAGTAAGTACTGCAGAATCTCATAACTGTACAGAAAAAGACCTGTCATTTCCAACACAAATATAATAATGAAAACCTGCTAACTGCTACGTAAACATCGTAGCATAAATCATGTTAGATGCCACGGCTATAAATTACAGTATCACGTTAAAATAATTGGTATTTTTCAATGCTGATCAAATATTATCGTAGCTACAACTTGATACTATAAAAGTTTTAGAATACCCCACAGATTTTTTTTTTGTTTGTTTTTGTTTTGACATTCAAACAGTTCAAATCCAGTGAAAGGCATGTAATGGTACAAAGGACAGTGCTGAGCTGCGAGAGCTAGTGATGTTACCCAGAACTGGGAAATAATTGTGTGCCTGGTTGGTCGGGTTCATCCTACTGCAAGATAGTGACCCAAAACCAAGCTCTGCCAGAACTACCTCAGAACACAGAAAAAGGTGGTAAACTGTTTCCAGCTAAACATGGGGTGGACAGATATCTCGAGACTAAAACCCCAAAGAGCTGCTTTAGGATGAACTTATGCAAAATAGTTGTGAAGAACTTTCTGAATGAACAATGTGAATTCTATTATGTGTCTTTATTCAGGAAAAATCATAATGTATCTTGAACTGGTCAACAAGAGAAACTGTCACTCAGACCGGAGAATTGCAAAATGTAACAAAGTTTTACATCCGTTTCAGTGTCACAGTGTTAAGTACAACCGCATGCATGTTCCCTGCAGCATTCAGTTCCAGGGACAGCTGTGAAATGACTGGGGTGAAGTAGTGTTCTGCTGTATTTTCCTATAAAAAGACCCATTCACAGTTGCATTTCACACAGGAGAACTATTAAACATTTACCAGTGTGTTGGGCGCCATTTTAGTGCGTTCATTTCTTCCTTTAGTACAATTCTTGTTTTCCTACAAAAAACCTTCAAAGGTGCATATAAAACAATAGAACTATTAAAACACTCCTTTGTAACATGTTTATCTCTTTCATAAAATTCTTTTTTGCAGAGTTTTCCTATAAAAAGACCAATTCAAAGCCTCATATTAAACAAGAGAACTATTACATAATTTACCAATATGTTGGATACCTTTACCCACTTTCTACCCCATTCACCACACGTCTGTCTCTGAGCAGATATTATTTGGGATGTTTTCAGTAGAGCAGCAACACTGATGATAGTGGCATTATATGGTGTTTTTTTTGCTGAATCAGTGTCACAAAGTTGTCCAGCCAAAAATCTCCAGTCAAAAATCACTTTTGAGTTGGAAACTGACCAATGATTGAAGACTACAGATAGTAGATCATTTGCATTGGCCTCTTTATCTAAAAGACTTTGCTTTTGTGTGCATATTTTAAGCTATGTATCATTTACAATGGCTATTTTAGGTCTCGGTTTATTTAAGCACGTTGAGTGCTTCACTTACAGTCAGCCACAAGGGTCTGCAACTTTTTAAAATATCCCATATTCTGCATGTCTCTTGCAAATTCCTTTTTCCGTTAGAATGGTCCTCTGTGGCAGTCATTGCATTAGTGTTAATTTTGTCTTAGTCTTAGTCTTGTGACGAAATGTGCATTTTAGTCTTAGTCACATTTAGTCATTGAAATATCTTTTTTGACAGTCTAGTTTTAGTCGACTAAAAGTCTCATCATTTTAGTCTAGTTTTAGTCAAAAGAAAACTCAAGGTATCTTAGT
>JBBKCR010000038.1:7820537-7836604 GCA_037577295.1 Ladigesia roloffi
ATGAGCCAAGTTCCCAGCATTTAAAGTTACAGAATAGTTTAGGATTTTGAATGGAAAGAGATCACTGCCATGTAAACGTTTTTATTTCTTTACATGTTTTTCTGAAACAGTACATTTAAATAGGCAACAGTATTCTGAACTTGAATTTAAAACTTGAATGAAAACCTCAGTTAAGTTCCTCCCCTATAGGCGAAATAGCGATAATGCAGCCTGGAAATCAGCATTTAAGGTGGAACGAACATTTTTAAGAAGGAGCAGCGAATATGGAGCGTCGTCCGGCACTATTGGTCAAATTAGTTATTTGTTATTAATTATCAGTGATTTCTCCAATCAACTAAGTTTGGCGAGTATTATATGTATTTATTTTATATGTGTTCTGCTGCTCTCTCCTGCTTATGAAAGAAGCAGTGTGTAGTGCATTGAGAATTCGTCCATATCCCAAAGCGTCAGGCGTCCATATTATAAACTTTAAACGCGAATGACTACAGACCAGGTTTTTTCTGGTCAGTCGCGAAATGACTTTCACTTCTCATAAAATAGCTAATTCGCGCTATGCCCTTCGCCACACTCCTTCTTTTCAGGGACACGCCTGACCCAGCACAATGCCATCTTCTATAATGACAACGTACATTTCTACCGGAAAAAAGAACGATACGCTCGCACAAAATAGCAATAATGTGTTGCGCAAGTCGCGAAAGCACGGTGCACCCTGTGCATTATCGGGCCCTAGGTCTCCCACACCAATACTACTCACCAACCATGTCTTTATGGAGCTTACTTTGTTGACTGGGACACAGTCATGCTGTAATAGAAAAGCTTCTTCCGCAAACTGTGTCCACAATGTTGGAAACATGCTGTTGTCCAAAATGTTCTGGTCTGCTGAAGCAGGAAGTTTGCCTTTCACAGGAATTTAACAGCCTAGACCAAACCCTGAAAACCAGGTGTGTCTGTTTAGTGTTGACAGTTATTGCATCTCTCCAGCAACATTACGACTCTGGTTACGATAAGCAACTCAGATAATGAATGAATGATATTATTTGATTATGTAGTTGAATGAAATTTAAGACGCTACAATGATTGTGTTACATTTGTTTGCAATTTAAATCTGTTAATTCTTCTAATTTGCTGTGGAATATTTGTGGTAATTTGCGTGGGCAACAGGTTGCACATCGTTAAGAAATCCTGCTCCTTCAACCGACCTCCTGGAGATCTAATTTAGTTCCAATCTGCATCTGTCATGCTGTCCCCCTTACCCCAACACTAATGCATCTGATCTGGCCAATCAGGGACTGTTATTAACGCAAGCAGATGTGACAGATTGAGGTTAGAGGTATAATCTAGAGCAAATAGCCTTACAATGGCTAAATATAAAGCACTGAGGATGTGAAAAAGAAGAATATGAAGAAATGAAGCATGCATTCAGAATGGAAATAGCTATGCATACCATTTGAGAAACATACCTTCAACTGGAGTCATGGTGCCACCTATAGCAGTATACACCATTCAGCAGAGTCCAAGTTACAACAGGCAGTAGACAACAGGCAAAGTATAAGTTTATTCATGACCGTCCATACATCTTCAGCCTATTTTGGATCATTGAGTTGAAAATAGGGACGACATCATAGTACTCCTTTGAAATGTAAATACATAGAATGAGATATAGCATTAGCTGCACTGCCATGAATGAAACCTTTACACTCAAGGCCCTGTTTACTCAAGGCCCTGTTTTGTAGAATCCAATCATTGTGTGTTCTGCAGAAAATAAAGGACAGGTTTTTTTCCTTGAGAATGTACGGGAAACATTTGAAAAATACTTGAGAGAGTTTGAGGTCTACAGTCGAGGATGCACCCTAGAGTGAATGATGACCCCTGCCAAATGCTATTTACCTAAAAGGCTGCGGAGTTCCCACTCTCCAGCCCCTAATGCCAGCTCCTCTTATCTCAAGCCTCAGCGCACCTGGACGGGTCTGTGGACTCTTCTTCCCTCCTCTCTCACTTGCATTCAGATAAGAGTGTGGTCAGACATGGCTTTGACTGACGGCCTGCTGGAAATCTTGTTTATGGCTCTCCAGTGAGCTACATGCGTCCGTTCCAGGGGTGTTTGCCAACTGTCTGAGGCCAGACCAAGACCTCCCACTAGTCCCCTCAGCCTTTTTGTTTGTTTTTTTTAGCCTTTTTAAGCACTGTTTGTGATGCCTTCCCTTTTCCTCAACGATAAGAATGGAACTGCGGTTTGCAGCAGCCAGCCATCGCTGTGGGAAGGTCTAGAGGGAGTGCTTGTGCCCGTTCCTTCAAATCTAAGACCAAAGCCTGTTGTGAAATTTTCATTTCACTTCCAGACTCTGGAACTAACATACACGGCGGCCAAAAGTTTGGTTAAATTTCTCTGACTTTTTCCTCAATGTGAATAGGGGAGTGGGGGGCACACCCTAACACAACATAAAATGCAAACATTGTGCTTTTTATTGTAGTTAAACAGGGTAAATAACTACCATAACATCATTACTAAATTTTGACAGCTAACCAGAAAGGCTGGTCCCCTGTCAAAAAAGTAACATTTTTAATCAAAAGTGTTGTAATCCGTAGTTGTAAATGACATCTTTATTGCTTTAATAAGCCTCTGGGATGACTATAGAAGAGCACCATTTGAAGAACGCAGCCAGCTTCCAGTAAGACGCTGGCTGAACTCCACACAGCCGAGTTAAATTACATTACATTACTGTCCCTTCGCAATCCCCTTTATACACAGCTTGGGGATAAAAACAACAGACCACTGTAAAAATGTTCAGTTTCTCAGGTCTTTTATAGGTGAAGGTATGGAACTGATGAGCTTTGCCTTGACACTCATTCCATTTTCACCTGGTCACTTCGTGTGATTAGTGTCTGGACACGTGTTAACATATTGCACTCAAATCCAATTCCAGTCAATCAGACTCAAATCTGTTTACTGTTGGGTAATGAACATGCAAATCAGTTCTAATACAACAAATAATCACCAGTGCTGCTCCTCATTTTACTTTTCTGTTCAAAAGAAAAGCACAATCTCGCACAACACAGTCAGTGTTTACAAAAAGCATCTGTTAAGAATAATTATCCTCTTGTGTAATTGCCTTCATGAACAATGTGCATTAAACCAGTGTATTGTAGATGAAAAAAAAAAAAAGGCTAGGTAACCAAATCATCCAGAATGGGCTACAGAATTCATTTAAACTCGGGTCAGGAAACGAACTGAAAGAGCTGCGATGCTGCATTGTGTGAAGGACAGTCTTTTCCGTTAGCAGTACTGCAGGCAGCACTATGATTAGTGGGAATGATTTTGGTTGTCCAATATGTCTTGAAGACATGGATACATTTACACTCCTACAGCATGCAGCCTTTCGAGTGATCTAATTTATATCTGTTTTAAATGCATTTGGGTGTGTTTACACTTGAGCGCATTCACACTAGCAACCTGGTTCTGTAAAGATAATTGCAAACTAACATGCCCCTTGGTAATAAAGACATTCTGGAAAGCCAGGGGTCCAATAACAGGCAGAAGGACAAGCAGTGTGCTTACTGGACGGTGACCAATGTGGATCATCTTAAAACAGGCTGCTTATCCTCATGAATCTGCAGGAAATCCTGGCCCTTGAAGAGAGAAATAATATTCGACAGGAGACTTTTATGAAACATAGCACCCTGCAGTGGATATTCACCAATTTTACACTTCCAATAAATGGCTTATTTCGAAAACCATTTGTCAGGCGGGCTGCTGTCTTTGCCGAAGAAGTTAATTTTGCCTCCAAAGATGATCTTTTGGATTTGGGCCTCAGCTTAGCATGGAAGCAGCAAGCTTGTGTATGTGTGTGTGTGGAGGGAGGGAGGGAGATGAAGGGTATTGACGGTTTTGGATGATTGGAGCCGAGCCAGGGCCTTGGCAAGCCCAGCACTGTGCAAATCTTTAGAGAAAAATATGAAATGTCAAAGAGAGAGCCTTCTCAAACAGCGGGAGAAGGTGATAAAAAAAATTCCCACATCGGCACCCCCAGTGCATCACACTAGCAACTTAAGCTCGTTCCAAAAAAGAAAATAAAGTAAAAAAAAAACAAACAAACCAATAAAAACATAAAAGCCACAGTAAAACTGGGATTTTAGAAATGCACATGCATTAATGTTTTGGGCACAGACATTCTGTAATATTAGTAGTGGCAACCTGCGTACAGTTGTTACATTTAGTTGAATTTTAACTCCAGATCTGTTTTTCCCCAGTGGTTACATGTCTGTAGGCAAGATTTAACATAAAGACATGTAGAATTCATAAGCCATCTCCATGGCAAGCTGGTGAGCCAGTGCCAGAGCATGTGAGCGAATAGGAGCTGGAACAGGCCAATTTACTCTGGAGCTTCTTTCGAAAAATATCACACTGTCAGCATTTTGTCATGCTCTGCAAGCACAGCTGACCCATCACACTTATGCATGTGCATGTTCACATGAGCCTCATGCCTGAGTGCCCTGTATTTGCAGAGAGAAGGCATAAAAATATCTTAACGGAGAGACGAGTTATGCAGTATCACAATCTGAAAGCAACGTAGCAATTCTTTATCATGATGAATTCTTTATGATGAATGATTATTGCAACACGTGATCCTTTGTAGGCACTTTGGAGAAGCCCATGCTATCATCAAAAAGCCTGTGTCATTTAAAACTGAACTGTCCTTCATTTTTTTTATACAATAAGAAGATACAATTACTTCTCCAATCCATGCATGGAAACCAAGCAGCAAAAATAGATCATTTTGAATGTTGCATGTTGTACATTTACAAATATGGCATTAAATTGTTTGATTTTTGATCATTTAAATGGTTTTCTTTTATGATAAAGATCTCCGTAGTTCTCCAGTATCTGCCTAGCAGCCATTTCTATCTCTATTGCTTCTGTCAGTCACCAAGTGGACAGCATTACTGGAGCTACAGTGTGTATTTGAGGCTCAAAATGAACTTTCTTGTTGGATTGTTTACAATGCTGGAAATTCTTGTTGATGTGTGTACATATCATATTTGTATGATTGCAGAAGACGATCACAATATTGGTCTCCCTTTGTTTATTTATTATTTTTATTCCATAAGCTTCTCATTGGAGCCCAATTCAAAATGTCTTTTAGTTTGTTGTTTTCTTTTTTTTTTTTATCATACCGAGTAATTAACATTTAAAGAATCAGTTTTGGTGGTTGAGTTGGCTACCTAATATACGGGGAGAGAGAGCGGAGGGTAAAGTCGGCAACAAAATATGCACCAGAGAGAGAATCTGACATGAAATGGACATGAAGCAAAACACATAGCAGACTCCTAAACAGACTTCAAGACACAAAAGTTATGATCAGCTATGAAAAAAGACATCTGTCACTGTTTGTTGTAGTCTATTTAAAAATAAACAGACATGAACGTGGCTACGCGTTCAGCTATACGCAACCAGAAATGCCTTGAAAAGAGGCGTAACCAGTCCAACAAAATTGTTCCGGGTCCTATATGTACTAAGTCTGGCCCATCCTGCTACACGGAAGTTCTTTTTCAGTCATCAATCAACAATTTGAGAGGGTAGTCAGTAATAACATGCATAGTGTAACAATAACAAAACAGCTGTTTAACTGAAAAGCAATTTTTTAGGTCACACTACTATTGGCATATTTGTACATTACCTCTTTACATGCAATAGTATAACCGACCAAAATACTCTCAGTCTCAAAATTAGGGGAATTTCCATAACTCACTCCATCCACTCGCACTGATGGACAGTACTGATAGACAGAAGTATGTTGTAATTGACCCTATGCTGTGTCATGTGGTAGGATATAAATATTAAACATCATTTTGACATTGAATATAGATTTACCTAAAATTTGTTTTCCTTATATTTTCGAAATAAATTAATCCATTCTAACAGGCATTGAAAAATGACAAGTAACTGCAAAATACATGATTTCCTGTAATATTGCTTTTTCAGTATTTCCAATAAAATGAGGTTTTCTAAAGAAAAAATATGCTTTTGGGCGGAGTGCAATTTGGAACTTTGTTCTTCAATTCTGATGGTGCTAAAACGTTCAGTTGTATAAAACAGATTTGAAGAGAAAGAAAGCAAACCGTGCATAATGTATTCAAAGCAGAAATTAAACATTGTTCAGTTGGTTCAGAAATAACAGATGTGTTCACTCACTTTTAGAACAGGTTTTGAGGTTTAAAAGAGTTAAATAAGTGATTGTTTTCAAGGTTTTTTTTTTTTTTTTTTTTTTTTTTGTAAGTTACAGGTTGCAGAAGCCGAGAGGGAGTTGAAAGAAATCTCTCTTTTCTGTGTTCAGCTCTGAGTGAACTGAACTGCTTGTGTCCTTAATACTATCCCCATAAAACCCCAGACCAGACAAATAAATCGAGGGCTTCTATCAAAATTCCCTCAAGGCCATTTTCCCATGCCTGGAGGGTTTTTATCTGATATTACACACAATATCAAGTGCAGTCATGCACTGCTGTAATTGACTGGTGTTTAAAGATTGCTGAGGTCGGTGACAAAATGTTAATTAGCCCCCATAAAGATGTATTCCCCCTTGCAGAAAGGGGTCAACAGTACGTTTGAAAGACACTAATCAAGATGCCATCTTCAGATTAGCCACCAATGAATCAACCCTCCATGCATGAGTGTGCACTGGCCCTCCCTCTGAGACCACCTATGGTGAGTGTAAAGTGAAGTGGCCCCTTATAAGCATGCGTGAACACACCAGAGCACACACTGTGAACAGTGTGAAATTCTGTCTCTGCATTTAACCCATTCCCCAAGTAAAGCAGTGGACAGCCAGCAGTAAAGAACCTGGGAGACGGGTCTGTGCTCAAGTGTACCTCAGTAGTGCCACTGACTCTAACCACTAGGCCACCATCTTGGGTGATTAAGGCTAGCTTTGATTGGGTTATCTAACAATTTGTCATAGAATTAAAATCACAAATTATTCTCTTGGTCCACCTCAAGCTCAAAGCAGCTCGGACAGACATGAACTCCGTAAGACTTTTGGAATGTGTCGTGGAATTTGATAACAAGATTGAGTTTTTTTGCCCCAATGACCCTCACATCCCACAAATGCTTAATTGTAGAATATTTTCAGTCAAGCTCTTATTGGATCAGCATATGTAGATCCACATAGTAATTTATTTTTACTCCAGGAAATTGTTGACATTGCTTTTGACATAAAAACGAAATATGCTCAGTTGTGTAACAAGTATCACTGGTGTAAAGCAATCCTCTCTATCCCTTTTGTTCCATTTTGATGCTGACTGTTTATCATGGGAAGATGAGGTGACACCGCAGAGTTCTTGGGCACAACAGCAGAGATTTTTATGTTTTAGCCGGGTCCTCTGATGGCCATTTCAATCTTTCTGCCCCACCCTGCCTTTTTCATTCTGCTGTTTGAGCTGTATGAGAATTTCAACCCTTTATATCTTCGTCTGCTCTATGTGATTCAAGAGGAAAAACAGAAGTCGATGTAATACTTCTGTTTGGAGATAAAAGAAATTCCATTAGATAAAGAAGGACCTCAAAAATGGTTTAAGCTGTAGAACTCGGATTTATTATAACGACATGCTGTAACTTCTGTTTATTTGGCCTGGAATGATTATGGTCCACCACAAGCTGTATTACACTGCAACCTCATTATCAGAAGACTAGCTGTGGAACAGGCTGCATTATAATGGATAGACTACTCTGATAACCAGCAATCATATCTGATGCATCTCCTACTTTATTTTTCCATCATCATATGTTGTAAGCGCTCTTAATGCATCAACACAGTGAAGTGAAATCTTAATGTTTCCGCATATCAAGACATTTTGGAAAAACACCAAGCTGTGGTTAGTTTGGGGATGGGTTCCTGACCTCTATAGAAATAAAATTCTCCAAAATCTTGTTTAAAGCCTTCCAAAAAGAGTAGAAGCTCGTATAACTGCAAACGGGGTACCAACTCCATATTATAGTCTATGGATTTGAATGCAATGTCATTAACAATCCTATTGGTGTAATGATCATGCACCCATCTCTGGCTGCCAGAGATGATGTTTTTACACCAAGGTCTCTGGGGTAGAATACTTTTGAACAATGTTTTCAAAAGACCATTTCATTGCTTCACAATACATTGAACATCTGTAAGTTATTGCACCCACATCCATACAACTGTATTCTCAAGCCAAGTACCATTTGGAAACCATGTATATTAAACAAAAACATGATCGAACAAAGCTCCCAGGTGACCATACTGAGGAAGAACATATGGAATAAAGCACACTAGACATCTTCTCTGAGTGATATATGTTCCATTCTGATCGGAATCACACACCTGCTCAGAAACTGTCCCAGGGAATCCAGAAGTAACAGCAGTATCATGCTTCTTTTATATGGTGTTAGAAAATAGGGGAACAGAGGAAGCTCCCATGTTACCCACTGAAATGTTTTATTACACTACATGTGGACATGCAGCCACAGCAACTACACTAGAGGATACATTTAGGGTGTTATGTTTGACCAAAGTTTCTTGCATTACGGTCATATATTTGGCACCCCTGGGCAAATTCTTTGTTACACTGACTTTTATTTAAATATCCATCTCAATTTGCAACACCTTGATCTGAATTTTTTGCATTTTTCTTTGTTCACAATTTCTTACCATAGACATTCATAACATAACATACACACAAAACATAAATACATTTGTCCCTCAGTATATTAAATTTTCCAATTGAAACAGTCCATAGATGAGAATATATGGCAAAATTAGTTGGTTATTTGTCCAGGAATGCATAAGCAAGACATAAGGTAAAATGTTATGGTAAGACATGGTTAATGTTCATTTTTAAATTATGTATAGTTTGTAATTGATAAAAAAAATAGACAAATCATATTTATAGTCATAATGTTAAGGCTGTGGAGTTGAAACACCAGTCTCATTTTTGAATAAACTAGTCAAACCGCAGTTTATTGTCATATGCAAATAATAAAGGAACATTATTTCCAGTAATGAAATTCTTGAACTCAAACTCCCTCAAGGTTTGCAAAGCGAAAAAAAAAAAGCTTAACACAAGTAGAATAAAATCAAAGATCTTGGCGTAGCGTCTAATGCCTAAAATGAGTTTTCGGTAGAAGCGAAAGAACAAGAAGATTGTTCTGAGGGCAGAAAATGAAAAAGAATGGAGAATTAGCAGCATTCGCATCCTTATCTGGTCCGTTTCTCTCTATAGATCAACTGGGCCAAGGGGTAATTTATGCTCTGCCTTCCCAGAGGAGAACAGTTAGTTATAGAGAGTCCAGGCGGTGTCAGGCGAGAGGGCAACAGTACGTGCCGTTTTTCCATCATTAGCTATTAATGCAAGAACGAGCGTGCTGCTTCTCTCTAGAATAAGCCCTTCAACAGCACAGCATATGGATTGGGCCAGGAAGGTGCTAGAAGCTGCCCATGCCAGCTGGTTTGAAGAAAAAATAACGTTACACTTCTATCAAAGATTATTTCTGTCCTCCAGAGAAGATGTTGTCTCTCCTAATTAACATTTTGCTTCGCTGATGAGATCCAACCCAGAAACAATACACCAGCCATATTTTTGTTGGTTTAAAAGATTTTTTTATTTGAGAGATTACTCTCTGGAGGGCTATATTTTTTCATCCTTAGAAGCTTTCCTGTCATTTAGTCTGGGCTTTTTAAAAATATTATCTTCCACATAATGGAAAACTTTTATACCAATTACATGCTTTTCCGAGAGCCCTCTAGAAATCTTGCTTTTGTGAGAGTGCATGTAACATACATGAAACAAGAACACTTTATGATGAATTATGTGAACAGGAATATACTTTGAATTTCAGTTGTCTTTCATGATCAGTAATACGTCTCTAATAAGCTATTTCTAGTTTCTAGAACAGGACAAAAGAAGCTGGAATTCTTTCTGTAGTCTTGTTTTCAGATAAGGTATGTAAAAAACCAACTACCAGTTATGTGGAATAACTTGAGTTTCTTTATCTACAACTTGGCCAAAGTGTATTTTTCATATAGAAGATCAGATGCTTTTACATTACTATTGTGAGGTGAGCCTCCACAGATTAGACTAGTCTATCCAGGACATCCATTCCTGAACAACAGTGTGGCAAGGGGTATTATTCTTCTGAAAGGGGACATCAGGGAATACTGTTAGGTAGGTGATATATGTCAAAATAACATCCATATGAATGCCAGAACCCAAAGAGTATGGGCTGTTTGACAAAAGTAATAGGACTCCTGACACCAACGGGGATTTTAATGACACAGCATTCAGATACATAGAGTGTAATATGGAGCTGGTCCCTCTTTGCAGCTGCAATAATGGTTAGGACTCTGAGAGTAACTCATTTTTCTGCAACAAACTAGATTTAAAAAAAATGAATGCCCTGCAGATAAAGCAAATTGCTTTGATTTTATAGTGGATTTGATTGTATTAATGTTTAATTTGAGATTTACAAGAAATGTTTGAACTGAACTGTGTAACTGTGAGGTCTCCATAGATTAGACTAGTTTATCTCATTCCTGAACAACAGTGTGGCAGGCGCGTTACAGTTTCTAGAGGCTATTGGTGGTGGACAGGGGTCAACATGTGCATTCAGATCGGACTGTTGCCCATACATGGGAAGCTGCAATGCACTGTGTGCTCTGACACCTAATCATTAACTTTTCCAGCAATTTGGGCCCTGTCAGTGTCAATCAGATCCTGACACTTGCCCATTTTATTCTGCTACTAATACATCAGCTTCAAGAAATGACTGTTCTATTATAGTCTATTTTATCCCACTCCTATTATTCACTGATTCAATTCACGTTTAAAATCCTATAGGTGAATTGAATCAATGTATAATAGGGGTGGGATATAATAGACTATAATAGTACAGTCATTTCTTGAATTTAAAATGTTATGGCTGATTGGTTTGTGTGTGTGTGTGTGTGTGTGTGTGAGCGTGAAGAAGATAAAAGAAAAACATGTTTATCTTCAAGCAGGAGTCCTTCACACTTAAACACACATATAAGAACACATAAGAACACATAACCACATATCACACACATACCCCCCATTAAATGTCCCCAAAACAAACACAACAGGCCAACTGGCCACTCACCCACACTGCTAAGGCTTATGGGAGCCAGTCTTGACATGCCGGCCCCTCACAATACACACACACACACACATACTCACACACACACACACACACAAGTCAGTGACGCTATATTAATAAATATGTTTGCTGGTTCATACATTTTCTCAAATGTGTATACAGTAAATATACATAAACATTGCAAACGTGGCCTTCATAGCCTATTTAAATCTCAAAGTCACTAAATGACAGACTGTTGGATCAATGTTCTCTCTCTATCTCATATATATACACACACCACACATAGATCAAATCTCAATGGATCTCAAGGTGTATGATGTTTTACAATTAGTTTTTTTGCAGTTTCCTTTTTAAATGATATAGAGAAATAAGGAACAGCCCGTAAAATCAATCCACACTTTGATCTGAGAATGACATTCATATTATTTTAGCGTGACTCATGAATCACTGAATTCAAACATGCCACGGTCTTCAAAGACACCTTGCAGATAACAAATGTCATTTTCTACTATAATTTATTTATTTTGCCCGCCTCCTGTCAGTGGCCTTTTCTAAGCCAGGCTTGTTGTTGGAGTGGATTAGGCGAGCTCCATGCAGGCTTCCAAGGGTCCTGCCCAGGTGCTCCTTGTTCCTGCTCGCTGCACAGGGGATTTGCTGACGGAATTATCTCCATATGCTGGGCAGACTTCAAAGGCCGTGTTTATGAATTGAGCTGTCTTTACCCCCTGAAGAGGCTATGAAGTGATACTTAGCTGCTCTCGTGCAATCTTGTTTCCATAACAAGGAACCTCACCCTCGAATAGAGAAATGTCGTAACTACCTCGCACGCTTTTTTTGGCGCTAATCCTCCAGATGTTTCCACACAGTGCCTCAGCTCACTTAAAGTAATCTGCTCTTAGGAAGCACCCAGCCGCTCCATAATCATGAACATCAGATAGAGCGCCGCAGCCTTACGCAAACATTTACTTCATATCTGTCAAAGAGCTGGAACTAAGTCCGCAAAACAGCAGCGCTGATCCAGCGTAGGATAACACCCTGATTCTGCTGCCTGCTGCTGCACTGAAGTAGAATCCACACCCTCATCCCTAAGAGACTGACTTTATAGGAAAAAGGGAAAACATACAAAAAACCTTTAACCCCTATAATTAAAATTTTATTGCTTGTTTTTTTTATTTATTTCAGAAATAATCTGTTTTGGCAGGTAATACCATGTACCACAATACATTATGAAATGCATATGAGTTAATATATTTTCCTTTTATTTAAAAAGCTTGAAAAACTGGCCAGTTAAGCATGAGGAATATAATATAAATGTCAACTGGTGTTTATGAATGCCATAAAAAATAAAAGCTATCTAATCAAAAATATCCTATGTGTAATTTGTATTGAATGCTGTGGCCACATCGTGTTTGTGCAGTCCTCTTCTTCTTCTGATTAGGGTTTCTAGTGCAGCCCTCAGAACCATTTGATTAAAAGCTGGAAAATTTGGCACAATGACTCGGGATAGTCCCCTGATGCTTTTTCCCATGTTTCATGTCTGCAACTCAGGTATTACAGGGTCACCAACAGGTCAAAGGCAGCGAATAAGTGCTGTAAATGAGAAACATAGGTCATTAGGGAGCTTAGAGGTCACATTCTGTTGTTATCTGCCTTCGCTAATTGACTCTCGAGGTCTAGTCCAGGGATTTCAGAGAGGAGGTGCATTTGTGCATGTAACTTGTAAACTGTATATTTAAAAAAAGACCTTTTGGATTCCTCGGGTCAAGAAGTTGGATTCTCTCTTAAATTGGATTTCATTTATTTATTTCTTCAATTTTCCCCAGAATCCAAATAGCACAAATGATTCAATCCTTTGGACATGCATTGATTTTAGCATCAGGCAGCATGCCTTACTTCCTTGCAGACTCATGATTATGGAATAGTTTGTCCTTCTTTTGTAACCTCTTATCTGTGGTGACGTTTTAGTTGCCACCATCTTGTAATGAGAGGGATCTGTCTGAGTGTGGTAGCTCGTGTCCAAATCACTTTTAGCCTGTTTACGGAACTGCAGCAGAGCCTTGAATGGCTTGGAAGACTGCAGGCAGCAAATAAGTGTGGCAAAAGAGAACTATTAGAGGTCATTAGAGGTCGTATTCTGTTGTTAGCTGCCTTCTCTATATCTAGTCAAGTGATTTCAGCTTTCTGGTGACAATTCCATTACTTCTTTTTAAACTGTGTGGTTTAATTGAAACACCCATGGACCACTTCTCATGTCACCCGTGGGTCCATTTCTTTTTTTATTCTGGGCAATTACATAATCAATTAAGCACACATAGACCTTTAATTAACCACATAGCCTTTGGTACAGTACTGATTTTCTCTCTTCATCATGCTAGCATCTTTAGGGTTGTTTATGCACTTCAGTCTGACTTCCAAAGTTAAGAGACTAGCTTGTAGTGACATTTAGGTCCTATCTGGCTGGAAATGTCAGGCATTTTGACACTGGATGACATGGGGCTGAAATCAGCCAGGCAAGATTTTGCATCCAGGTCAGTTTTTAAATTACTAGGGGAAGGTGTTTTTTTTTTTCAATCATCGCTTTATTATAAGGTTATTCCCAAATGTAAACAAATCTCCATTTTGGTTTTTTAATCTGTAAGCAAGCATTTTGCTACAGCTGAACTGGCCTGCAAAAGAGGCTGAGTCTGCAGATCCTCAGTATCAGCTTGTAATCAAGGACACCCTGTAAGGTTTACTTAGGTTGCCTGTTCTGCAACAAGTTCATTGTTTAATATTGGTCTGACTATTTTATATATATTATACACTATTTTGATCTCAGAAGAAATCTATTGGCTTTTAAATCATTCTCTCAATTGAAGCAGTGGGCAGCCGACTATGGTGCCCACACAGCAGTGCGTGAGGATAGTACTTTGCTCAAAGTTACCCCAGTGGTGCCACTGGCATTTATTTAGGATTCAAACCCAAGGCCAACCACCAGGCCACCAGTTGCCCAAAGACTGATGGTCCAAGTTGTGATTATGAACAGCATGGTTAGAGTTCGAAAACGTAATTGGTCCCGGAGGATTGTGACTGCACAGACACAAAAGGGACACAATGAAATATAAAGTCTAAATAATTTACAAATAAAATGTCTTTGGAAAAAACGCTACATGTAGTACACTATGCTATATACACAAAATACTGGGGTATTAATATTATAGATATTTAACTTACAATTATGTGATTTACTAGTAAGATATTAAGTGGTGTGGAGTTGTCCTCTATACAGAGTCTAAATTGTCAAAATCTATATATTTATTTATTCCTTTCTGGGTCTGTCCAGCAATCTGTGCTCACGACTGGAGTCGCAGGTATGAGATTTTTGCCTGTGGTGGTAAAAGATCTGGGTAAGAACCTGAGAGAGAGTGAGAAGGAGTTTTGCATTTCACATTTGTGATGCAGGGTCTCAAGGAAGCAGACAGCTGAGTCTGACTCAGCGAGGACTCGGCACACTCATCTTTTGTTCTCTCTTTCTGTCAACACACATCAGGCTGTTCGCATGCTGCAAAAGGAAAATGAATGTGCCTTTGAAGCCCACTGGAGGACTTTGTTCTCCACGAGCTCATATGTGTTTGTTGTTTGCTTTACTTTTCCACTTGTTTTGGAGCTCTGAACTTTTACCCTAGCCATCGCTCCCCTTGCTGCAAGCATGCCGTGTTTAGAAAGGTTCTTCAGTATTAAGGAAACGTTGGGAAATGTTTACTCTTCTCTAGTCCTCTCCATCTGCGATGTGATGATATGATTCAGCAAAAAAAAAAAAATCTGATTTTCAAAAAGCCTTTGTTTAAGGTGAGGAGAAAAACATAGATTTGAGCTGCTACTTTAAAAGAATGGTGGCAAGCACTCCCCATTCTTAATCTAGATCATTTACATTATTTGTCACATGCTTTTATCCAAAGCAAATTCCATTCCCTAACTACAGGGGGCAGTCTCCAGCAGGCTCAGGAATCCAGTGGTTGGATGCTTAAAGTAGGATCAAACCCATGACCTCTTTGTCCAGTGGTTATTATTATGTCCACCAGGCCAGGTTCCCCATAATGTATTACTATGTATTTATTGCTCATTTTAACCTCTATATTATGTAAAGCATTGACCACTAACCTGCTTCCTCTTGATCTACATTTCTACAGATTTCCAAATTAAACTGACTAAACACACCTACTCAAGAATTTCAGTACTTCAGGAAAGGCCGTTCAGATAGAATTGATTAGGACTGGAGCAATATGGTTTGATCTGCAATGTAAACCAACAATGTAAAGGTTTAAATGAACTAAAGCAGTGGTCAGCAACATTGTTCCCAGACATCTGCTATCTATTTGTGAAATCTATATGCAAACACAATCTGCATGACCTTTTCCAGTAAACAAACCACTTCAGCATTTTCTGATTGGCTGTGGGATATGCATTAGTGCTTGGTAAATAAAGCAGAGGGGGAAGCATGTTATATATAGGTGGAGCTAACGTCTGCACATATAGATATCTAAGAACAAGAAGGAAGAAGGACTCCTGACTGATAAATTAATTAGAGTGATTCCATCATCAAACACTCAACTGTTCTTCATTAGTTTCTATTTGTAACATTATTCATTTTATAGCTTTTTTTATAGTTTTGTGCCTCCATTTTTGTGCCTTTGTTTTTGTGAGAAACTGAACAGTATTTATATCATTTTTTACCTCTGAAAGACGACCGTCTCAAGCTAGGATACGTAAACGCAGGAATCTCTGTGCTCTGTGTAAACGAGTGACGTATTCACGCAACAGATCACTTTCGTGCGTAACCTACGCCAAAGAGCATACACAGGAGGCTCAAGACAGTCGTCTTTCAGAGGTAAAAAATGATATAAATACTGTTCAGTTTCTCACAAAAAACAATCGTTTCATGTCTTAAGAC
>JBBKCR010000038.1:7849913-7861281 GCA_037577295.1 Ladigesia roloffi
ATAACCAATATTAAGCGAGGAGTTTAATACTGCTAGGATAGGTCCGATTATTATTGGTAGGACCTCTTTAAACAAACGTGTTGGAATAGAGTCGAGTGAAGAGGTCGAGGATTTTGAGGAGAGGATAATTGTATAAATATACATACACACGCATACACACACACCACGTTATTTTATATAGTTATTTTAAGGCAAATCCTTTGCTATCATACTCGTTCACGTGTGACCCTTGGGGAAAGCGACACATGGGATTAAAGGATAAAAGTCAGCAAACTTCAGGACATACAGCGTAAATGTCTGTGCAAGGACCAGACCCCACAAATTCCTTTTTCGGAAGCAAACACTCAAACTTTACGACAGGAGGTCAGGTCGGCCTAATTACAGCTGACTAATTACAATGTGCCTCACTGCCTTTCAAAGAAAAAGAGCTGACTTTTTAAAACAGATACTGCATATGCAGAAAAATGAGATGTCAGCAAAGTTCCTCAATGCAACAATGGAGGGAGAGCCATTGTAATGCTTGTGATAATGGGATGTATGTTTGACATGAAGACCTTGCCAGCTTTTCTGGTGACAGAGACTCAAGGTTAGCAAAAGACACAGGAACCGTTTGTGCCAAGTTACTTCTGCATGAAACACCTTGAATGATTTTTGTTAATTGACTGTATCACAATGGTAATATACACTATATGGACAAAAGTATTGGGATGCCTGACCATGACACAAACGGACTTTAATATGGAATGGATTATGATTTGTGCACTGGGACACTTGTACCTGTACAGCTGCCTTGTACCTGCAATCTTTATCCATTTTAATCACGTACACCTGCCATTTAGT
Organism: Ladigesia roloffi; assembly: GCA_037577295.1. Classification (NCBI taxonomy): domain Eukaryota; kingdom Metazoa; phylum Chordata; class Actinopteri; order Characiformes; family Alestidae; genus Ladigesia; species Ladigesia roloffi. The sequence goes on from JBBKCR010000038.1 coordinate 7,850,754, forward strand.
TGCACTTTGTAGGTTTACAATTATTGACTGTAAGCAATCTGCTACTATGCACCATTTGTCAGCCACTCAATCTACCCGGCCGGCAAGCTGCATGTAGCAACAGATGGACCACAGTCTCTAATTTTATACCTATAAGCAATACCTTTAAGGCAGCTGTGTCTGATAAAAAATTTGATTGTGGGTTTAGGATCAAGGCTCTAATAACTGCAGTGGTTTTAGCATGACTATGGCTTAAATTATTATGCGGCAGAGACAAAGTTTTCCATGTCTCATGGATGAGTCAGATGCTCCTCCACTATAGCTGCTGGTACAGTAAACAACAACATTCCATGCTGAGAAGTCGGCATGCCATGCAGTTCACTCGCCAGTGACGTGCTGCTCTGCTAAGCTGGAGAAGCATTTGAGACTCAGAGCACAAAGTGCTGAAGACACACATCAAATCTTTGCAAGCTGCAGTGCTTCCTTCTCCTTAGAGACTGGAGCTTGAAATGGAGATACACAGCGCCCTCTGCTGGTAATCAGGGAAGCTGACCTGTGGGGAAAGCAGTCATTTGAGGCCATGGTGGCAAGTTTGCATTTTCATTTAAGGCATGACCTTAGAGGCATCCATCCATGCTAAAAGCTTATTGGGCACTGTGGTTATTTAAGGCCTTCACTGAGGTGCTCTACGTCTTTAAAGCCAAGACATAATGCCCGATGTCCTTTGTGTTGTCTCAACGTTTGTTTGCTTAGCTCTTAATACAAAGCAGCAAAGACCAAGCACTTGATACTGGTGGTGGGATTAGGTATATGGTACAAATGTCTGAGGTTAAATAGATAGCGAGTCCAAGGACAAAGGACTCTCCAGGCTATCTGGCCTTAGCAAATGACCGTGGACCAGCCTCGGCTGCTTTAATTTATTTATTTTTTTATCAGGGACATCCAGTAGTGAGAAGATTAGTCTGAGGTCTATGGGTGGAGCTCCTCCTGCTGGCCTTCTTATGTCAACACAACCCATTAAACAATAGCAAAAACTCTGGTGTTGGGGATCACGTCGTTGTATCCTCCACCTTCTTCTAACACATCTGGTATAATTGCAGAAATGGGGAAAAAAAAGATGCCATTCCCTGTGGACGGATATAAGTGGAACATTTGCACGGAAGAAGAGCCATAAAAGCCTCCCCGAGGAACGAGGCTCCGTGCAGGAATCGAGAACAGTGAGAGGAGGAGAAAATAAGATGCCTGTAAGATAGAATGTGTAGTCACACGTGGAGTGCAAAACCAAGGGGAGAGAGAACATGTTCACGTCGAGAACATATCTGGTCTCTGTGGATGAATTCTTCTGCAAGAAGCAGGGGAGAAGAGACAAGGGGGTCCGCTCTTCGTAGAATCATCTTTTCAGTTGTGTGGTACTGTATGTTACCAAAAATGTGGGAAATAATGTGAACAGTGTGAAATTCTTCCTCTGAATTTAACCCATTTACCAGGTGAAGTAGCAGGTAGCCAGGAAGGTAGGAGAGCACTGTGTGGGGATGGTGGTGCCTCAGTTGTGCCACTGGCAGTTCTGAGATTCAAACCCATGGTCTTCTAATCATAGGTGCAATGTCCTAACTACCAGGCCACCAGCTGGCCAGCGCTAAGTAGTAATAGTGCTAAAGAGAACAATAGTTCTTTGACTTGTCAGTGTTCTACGTAGTCAATGCTATCAATAATGTACCCTTGAGGCCCGCTCCCCAAATGGTTTTTGGTTTATTTATTTTACTGAATAAAAAACAGCACCCAAGCTGAGGATTGTAGCATACAGCAAGAACAAGGCAAGACAAATGATGCACATTGTATGAGCGTCCATTACAGCATTGCTCCACGAAATCTTGAAAGATGGATGAGCAAGAAATCCATCTGTTTGGCTTGGGGGGAGGAAACAGGGCTGAACATGGCAATGTTCAGCCAGACTTACATGTGTACATACGCCACTCCTCCTTCAGAGGAGTACACCGGCAACACTCTAATCAATCTTATAAACCATCCGGACTCTGCTATCTTATCTCTTCTCTCGTCAGAGCTTTCGCAGCCGGCTGATGTATGATGTTCTGGTGAGGATATTCCTCACTCCTGTAGCACCTCAGTGGATATGTGGAAACACCACTGATGAATGACTAGCTGAGTCTGCCACAGCCAATAATAGCTCAATAATGCCTCTGCTCAACAAGATGGGTTCATTCATTTCTTGTCATTGGATTGGAGCGAGGATTCGAACAAACATGGTGCGGTACCACAACAAAAGCGTCCTTTGTGTGTGCTATCGAGATAAAAGATGCTACTAATACTGAACAAGCAACACAAACAAAAGCTTCGATCTAATGAATTTGTTGAAAGGACCGTCTCTTGGCAATACTGGTCCTACTTGTTGGTGGCCAGAACATTACAATGGCAAAATAAGTAAATATTGTAACACTGGTATGAAAATAAACAGGATAAACATGGTTTTTGTGACATCAGCCTCAGACATAGCCTCCTGCTATCGTTTTGATATTCTAGCTGTTCGTGCTGCTGCCTCAGGCTATGTTGGGCCAAGCTGGGCTAGAGCTAGAGCTTCACACATCACGCTGTGCTTTCTAGTAGGTGTTCTGTCTCCTCACTCATAAACGTCTACCAACTTAGCCTTAGCCTGCTGCTTTTTTTCAGGTAAAGTTTGCCCAGCTGGATTTAGAAGTTTATTTACTTCACCATTTCTAGCACAGAGCTCTATTTACCCTCCCTAGGATATAAACCGTCTCTGTTTAATTTACTTTTTTCAGTCCTATGGGGGGCATCTTCTAAGAGCATCTCTTTTTTTTTTTCCTCAAATGCCGGACAATACATCATACGACTTTCCTGCGAGAATGAAGGGATTCAAGAAAAGAGCTAATATTGACCATTGGTTGAAGAATGCCTGGTGTGTACATGACCTCCGACCTCTTCAGTACACCCTGGGGATGTGTCTTCGGATGGCTGGTCTTTGGCTAGTCGCCATTCAACAATGGCTTTGCCTGAAGAATGAGCCAAGTTTAAATTTAGCATCATTTAGAAATAATGTATACAATTTTTCACTCCATTCAATCTTGTTGCATTCATCTCTCAAGCTAATTTTGTTCCTATTTTTTAATAATTATCAACAGAATGGAATCACAAACGTGTAGATTAGTTTGTTCATATTTTACACTCTAGGCAGACAAAGTGAACCTAAACAAGAGAGAGGCTAAATTACTCATCACTGTGGCCAATACGTTGCTAAGGGAAAGGGGAAAAAATCCGCTAATTAAAGACTTTTCAGACTCCTTTATTGGCTCCCCTGTCTGTAGCGGATGGCAACCGAATGCAGTGAAAGCTAACCAAATGTGTTGGCCTGGTGGACAAAACGATTTGCATGTCCATCTGTGAACATGGCAGGATTTTGTGCTTGAAATTTCAAATTTTCTTTACATTCTTTTTCATATTGCCCTGTGCTCCAAATTGCATTTTTTTTTAGCAAAACTTATATACCAAATTTTCTGGACTCAAATCTCAGATATGGACTCTTTCTTATGGTCAGACCACCCTGAGGATGCCAGATCTCATCTGATCTCTGAAACTAAGCAGTGTTGGGTCTGGTTCGTGCTTGGAGTGGAGAATGCCTGGGAATATCATTAGCTTGAGTCAGAGGGTTATTGCTGCTAGTGACACCACTGAAGTACTCATGAGCAAGGTACCATCCTCACACACTGCTCCTCAGGTGCTGCACTGGTGGAACTTGCTGAATGGATTCAATGCTGGGAATAGAATTCACGCTGTGGTTTGTGTTCACACGTGACTAGAAGGGGTCACTTTACTTTAAAAACACTTTCTCAGAGCTCCAGGTTCTTGTTAGTAATATATATCAGAAGTAAGGTGCTAATCTCAAAAGGTGACCTCTTTTAGGGAGAAAAAAAGGTCGGGAAAAAAACGATTACGTCTACACTTCTGCTCAGCAGCTATGTAAACCTGCAGCCCAGGCGTTTCCAAGTGTTTTGAGTTAGCGAGTTTTGGCTGAGGGAATCCCACTGGGAAAGCCTGTGTTGACGTGTGCAATGCATAGAACGTGCAGGAGTTAGGGTGAGGCTGGGGGGGGGGGGTATCAGACACAGGGCTTTCCTTTGTTTATTTCAACGGGACCCCCTAAGCCCCCACCACAGACTTGCTCTAAGCAAGTAGACCAGACCTCCCATTCATTCAGTGCTATCCCACAGCAACCAGACACTGAGTAACGCCTAATTTGTTAAGTGGGGAGCTATGTATTGTCATTTTAACCATTTAAAGGCATGGGATAGGAGAATTTGCAATAAAATAAACAATTCCAGTTCAAGCAAGGAACTAGAACTGAACTTGAACAAGAACAAAAAATATGTTCAAATGATAAATGTCTATCCAATTCCAGCATCTTTGGGATGAACTGGAATGGAGATTGCGAGTCAGGTCTTCTCATCTAGCATCAGTGTCTGACCTCATAAATGCTCTACAGAATCAATGGACACAAACTCCCACAGAAACTCCAAAAACTTGTGAAAAGCCTTTCAAGGAGAGTGGAAGATGTAATAGCTGCAAATGTAGACCAACTTCACATCCATGCACAGTATTTGAATGCAGTGTCACTACATTCCCTATTGGTATAATGATCACACTCAACACTTTTGTCCATACTGTGTAAATCTGAACCTTTCAGAATTTATGTTACCTATAAATATCTGAAAAATGTCAGGAAACTAAACTTAACTAAACTTAAATAAATTGGAGAAATGTTTTAATGAATTACAAGTGAGTGGTGTATAACTGACATCTGTGCCATGATTCAAATACAGTATATGATTGCTAATTTGACTTGATTTATGCAACTACACTGGTAAAGTATCAAAGCACAAAATAAGTCTAGGTTCACTTTTTACTCCAGTTCAGATTTCCAAAACATTCAAAGAAACTATACAAAAGTTAATCAAAATAATACCTCCAAACACAAAATCTCCAGTCTCTCACTGCCAACAGCCATCTTCTTTACTTTCCTAGGTCATGAACTTTCCCCTTGCAAGGAATTCTGGGAAATGCTGTTTTAAACAAATTTAGCAAACTGTTATGGACACTAATGTGTAGACTGAAAAATGCTTTCCTATTTTTCTTAATACAGAAATAAAAGCAATATGTGGAGTGAACCTGCGTAACACAAGAAAAACAAATTATTCACGCTTTTATTTTATGTTTATAAAAAGTTTAATTTACACTGTTTAGCCAAAAAAGTCAAATTATCCTAGAAAGTGGGATTTATTTGAATTCCTCTTTATTTTCTGACCTGCTGTTCTAATTCCAAGAGGTGAATTTGCCAGACAGTCTCTAAACTTTGAATGCAGAATTGTTGAATCAAATTGTTGATTTTGCCTTGTATCTCCAATATAAATTTATAGGAGGAACACATAGTTGTTTTTACCTTTTTTGATGAATGGTATGTTATTCATCCATTTTTGGATTAATTTATTATTCATTGATCACACCAAGCGTGGTGGCATCAGGACCTGAGCCCATCAGTTAACATATTTTGAGTAGAGTGCAGCAGAACATTCCTGCATGAGATGGCTGGATGAGTTCGGTTTGGAAGAAGTTGACTGTCCTGAATTTAAACCCATCCATCACCTTTAGGATGTATAGAGATTGTGATCCAGGCCCTCTTGTCCACCATCAGTGTCAAACCTTATAAATGTTCTATAGAATGAATGGGCACAAATAACCACTGTAACATTACAAAATCTGTTGGAAAGTCTTCCAAGAAGAGTGGAAGCTGTCCTAGCTGCAAAAGGGGGGAAACGCCAAAATGGAATGTATTTGATATATACATAATTTAATGTATTTTGAATGCTTAAAAGTCCTGTAGCTGTAATGGTCCAGCGTCCCAATACTTTTGTTGATATATTGTATAAATCTTAGAGTAGATGTATGACAAGGGCTGTGTATTCTCCTGATGTATGCCTTGTGAATAGAATGCATTGTTTCTGGTTCAGAGGTTGGTCTGTAGATTCATCCCCCTGTTGTCCCATGTGATGTCACTCCAGATCCACTGTTTGCACTGGAGATTTATGCAGGCTTTTACCATTGCCTTGGGAGAACAGAAATTTCCTCCTTCACTTTCTTCATTCACATTCAGTGTTTTTTTTGAGCACAGGCCACGTTACTTAAGACAGTGTAACTGGCAGTCTAATAATTGCCACATTGGAAACACTGTTAGTGATACACAGCTGACAATATAAATTTGATCTGAAATGCTTTTTTCATTAACTTGACTGATGAGGATGCCTGTTGCTGCATTAGACTGATGACAAGCATTTACTCAGAATCAGAAACAAGAAGTCAGACACTAATTATGACATATGTCCTTTCGTTTAGCAACACTGTATCACTGTCACATCGTTTTATGAGCAGCCGTTGTATTTCATGTCATTTGTAACACAGTAGGGAGCATTTAAAACTACTGGAAATATCTCCACTCCGAGCAGCACATGGTCTTTTTTTCCAGATGACAATGTCAGGCTTTTTGGTTTTATTTAATTTGACCTGGCAAGGACAGCAAAGAAGAGGGAGGCAGGGTTTTGCATGTAAGGGTGGGCAAAATCTTGAAAAAAAAAAGAAAGCCATATCAAAATAGGCCCAGAATATGTCCATTGTCCCTTATAATGTAAAGATTCTGTACCATTTTAGAACATTTTAGAGCAGGGGTTACAAACCTGTCCAGAAAGGGCCGCTGTGGATGCAGGTTTTTGTTTCAACCAAGAAAAAGCCACACCTGAGTAACTGAAATCCAAGACCAACTGATTACAGAGGTGGAATCAGGTGTGCCTCCTGCTTGGTTGGAATGAAAACCTACAGCAGCCCTATCTGGACCAGTTTGAGAGGCCTGTTTTAGAGCATTTCTGTACATGGTGTGCTGGAGGTGTGATCTCACAGCTCTGTTCTGGCAAGAGACACAAAAAATCGTTTTTGCCATTGGTCATCAGACCTTACAAATCATCCCCTCTTATTAGTTCGATACTTGATACCCATGGCTGTGGTCCTTTATACGTATTCATGGTACAATGGACAATGGGAGGGTTTTTTTTTTCAAGGCTCAATATGTGTCGTGTGCATTTTTTCTATTAGATTTTTTCTTCTTCTGTAAATAAGCATTTATTCTATTAAATGATCAACTTTGTTTAACATGAAATGACTGGGTTGATCAAATTGGATTCCAGGCTCACTTTAAATAACCAGCCACTGAAAGGTTAATTAATATATTGAAACAGGTTCTTCCCTGTCTGGGATCTCCAGGGCTAGTAGAAGACACTGACCCAGATTCTACCCTCAGTGTACCACACCAGCTCTAGCTAATTATATCCTGACTGACTGAATCAGATGTGCTAGTGTCAGGTAAGGTGTGAGGGCAGAATGTTAGATGTAGGTTGAAACTACCCTTTTGTCATCTGTTTCCTTCTCTCACCCATTTTAGTCAGCTGCTTTCAAAACCTTGGCTTCATATCAACCCCTCCAGTGCCAGAGAAGAATTACATTCAAGGATTCAAGTATTGAAAATGTTTATTGTCAAATGAAGAGTAGAAAGCGCATTTCTCTGTACAATGAAATTCTAACTTTGCCGTCCACACAAATGGAGAGATTAGAGTTTTTGTATACAAAAGAGTTTTTATATACAAATAAGTTAGTAAATTATTTGATATTAACTGTGCATTCGCTAAATGAAGTAAATGTGCAAAAGAGCTTAATGAGCAAAAATACAGTCTGAGATGGATGTGCAAAATGACAGTGTGAGGTTGACGAAGGGGATGCGCAAAGGAGCTTAAAGCAAACATGACAATATGAGGTAGGTGTCGTCCATTGCTTATACAGCTGTTAAGGGTCTGATGGCAGTGGGGAAGAAGGAGTCGTTTATCTGAGGCACTACAGGCCTAGCCCAGCATCACAAACACAAAGCATGTATGGTGCAATATTATCCATCCTGTACGTTTACACACACTTCCCACTTTTATGTAACATGTCTGTATGTTCTACTTAATGTACTGCCTCATATTAACATCCCATTCTCTCTACTGTGACAGTGTTACATCGGTTATTTATTGTACTGTTTCTGTCATTCCATTAACGCGGCAGAGTGCCTCATGTAGAGTAAAAAAACATGACTAGCTAGCATGACTAGCATTCTATGATTTTCAGTCGCTTTTCCAACTCTACTGCAACATTTGGGAGCCTCTTACAGAACCCCACTGTAATATTAATCCAAGGCAGGCTGTTTACATTGCAGCTCTATAGCTTTGTTGCACACTGCCCAATTTCATGGAATAAGATTATCTGAAGTCACTGGCTGACTGCAAATGTATACCTTGCCTGTTTGAACAGCTGGTGTATGTGGTTTGGACAACGTAACAGCTGGAATGTCTTGGGATGCTAACCCTGTGGTTTGGAGGTTCATTTAGAAATATCCAGTTTTCTCATCGTCTAGTTGCTGGTATTCTACATGCTCATGTATACTTTGTGCAAATATCTGTTATTAGAGTTGGAGTACATAGAGGAGGTCAATGGAAAAAAATGGCCCATCCCACCATAGTATAGATGAGAACAATGGAAAATTGGATTCATATTAATGAAAGAAAGCAAAACACATGGTGGTTCGATGTATTAGTATATGCAGTTATTATATATATATACACAAATATATATAAGATGCCCACGGATACCAGATGTGTGAAGGCACCTGGTTGTGAGTCTGAGTACTTGTACTGACTTGTTTTCTTTAAGTGTTCCCCATCTTGCCAATCACACACTGACAAACAGAGGGGGTTATTGTTCAGTTGTACAAATCAAACTGACAAAAAAATGGTTCTTTGAAGGGTTGCAATTTAAAAAAAAAAATTTTGTTTAGGAAACAAAAATTCCATTAGCACACTTAGATAAGAAGTAGATAAGATGTTTTACGTTTGTGGCATGGATAACATAGAGATATAATTATCAGGATGAATACCATACCCTTCTTTTCTAGAGAATCGAATAAGTACAACTATCATATATCATATTTCTCCTATATATACTTTTTCCCTGAACACATTGCTGTCATTTTACTGATTTTTACCAGTTTGCCAATCTAAGAATAATTTGTTGCTAGAGTAATAAGACATGTAAAAATAAATAACAGATCTTCCCTTAATGCTTTTACTAGACCTGTAACGATTGTGGTGGTACCAGCCTAAAGTGGCTAAATTGGCTGATTAGCTACATTATTTCCTTGCAGTAGCCTAGTACACCCCCCAAATGAAGACAGACACAACCCAAACTAAACCAAACAAACATGTAATTTTGTGTTATATTCACATTCTGTTTCTGGCATGTAAACATCGGGATTATATATATTAGTTTTGAATTTTGTGTTTCACATAGCATTCCTCTCTTTTTTTAAGTACAAATTTCTCTTGTCAGCTACTGTCTATGGTTTAATTGCTTGTTGGACAGATGGACCTTTTCAGTGGCTGCACTGGAGTGCATGTAAGGCTGTAAGAAGGACACTCCTAGCTGATAGAGCTGGACCTGGAAGAAGTTGATAAGTGCTGTCACTCTGGTCTTTTCTGCTTTTCTCTCACTTCCAGGAAAGGAAAGTGGCCTGTCCACTTCAAAGATCTGACCTCTGGGTTCTGAGCAAGGAACAAGTGGGAACAGCCTTCTTTATGAGGCTGATTAGGTGTGACCACTCACCGGTGAAAGTGCTTGGACTGAGAATAATGATGCGTGGTCTTTGTATGTCAAGGACCAATGACATAAGGTGTCATGATGGCGGCGCCATGGTTCCTACCACTGATGAAGTCTGACCTCCACAGTAATGTCTGGTAGATATTTCATTACTGAATTTCATTACTGAGTCTCACTCCACAGTAATGTCTGGAAGATATTTTATTACTGGATTTCTAAACAGATCATTTGTTTGTTCTGCCATTGTAACTCAAAGACTGTGAGTGTGAAAAGTCTTGGATATGTAAACGAGGAACTGAACTAAGGCTCCAGTTCTGGTGGGTGAAACGCTGATTTTAAAAGGAGTGCAAATTATTCCATTTTTGTTCTAAGCACATGTAAAATTAAGTCTATTTTAACATCATATTGAAATGAAATATGTGAACCATATTCATTCAATACATTTGAAAATGTTTTTTGTTTGATGCACTGTAGTGTTTGGAATATATTTGGAATGAAACCTTGTATATAAAATGTTTATTGTATTTTACTGTCAGTATCTTCCAGCTAAATGAAAATAGCTAGCTGTTAGCTAATCTAACAAGTTAGCTAATTAGATACGGTAGTTTCCATTAAGAAAACACAAACTATAAGACATGAATGTTTAATATTGAATAAAAGAAGCATGAATACTTTAGCTTATATGAGTAGTATGTTCTACACCAGACAATTTCAGTCAAGTCAAGTCAAGTCAAGTCAACTTTTATTGTCAATTTTGCCATATGTGCCAGACATACAGAGAATTGAAATT
>JBBKCR010000038.1:7870708-7882100 GCA_037577295.1 Ladigesia roloffi
ACATACAGAGAATTGAAATTACGTTACTCTCAGACCCTAGGTGCATACACGTAACATTAAACACAGAAGGTACAGATAAAAAAAAAAAATGCAATAAATAGTACAATTTTACATGTGTATGAGTCAGTTATCAGGCGTTAGCTATGTTTTGCTAGAAATTTTATAAAGATTATTTAAGTCAAAGTGATTAAAAACTAACGACTGCTCATAATGAAACACTTCAGCTCAGCTTGTTGAATTAGTGTTAGCTCAACAGAAATCCCACCCATGCTTTACAGAGGCCTGTTCACACCTGGTAAGACCACCTGTCTCATGTTCTCTGATCACAGGTGGACAAAGAACTGCTTCCACCTGGCATGTGGTCTCGAATGCATTTCCTGTCACTTATGGTCGTATTCTCAGACTAAAGGAAAGGTGCCATGCATCCTAACTATGTCAGACACTACATTATTCAATCACTCATTTTCTCTAACCTCCAATTCCTCTCTGTCTGTCACTGCATTGTTTTCAGACCAAAATGTGCTGCGTGTCCCTGTTCATGTGATTGCGTGGGCTGATGACGCAACTTATAAATTAAATAGGAGTGGAACAGAACGAAACCATGATTCTCTTTTAATCTCTTATGTGATGATGCATTTAATTAATGGGGTCATTTGATGGGCTTGTCCCGAAACATGCTCTAAGGCCTGCTTTAACCTTTCATGCCCATATTTGACGTCAACAACATGCGGATGTAAAGGGCAAGAAAAAAAAGACGACTTCTCCACTGTGGGCTGTTTAAATGTCCAGAGTAAAGATGACTGAACCCTCCAGAGAAAAATTTGTTCGTTAAATTGTTATTGAAACAGGATTTCCCCTCCTTATTTAATAAATCAAAACCTTGTTGAAGTAGAGCCTTTTAAAACACAGAGTAAGATCAATTCAGCTGTTTCCTTCCACTTCATTCACTTTTTGGCATAGTTCTGCACTTCTCGTTGGGTGTTGGTCTTTCCGCAGGGATACATATGTTGAGGACCTTTTGTAATAAAAAAGATCTATTGTATTCTTTCTGAAGACCTCATGATACATTTTTCCCTCCTCATTTATTCATGTCTTTTTAAAATGGTTATTCATTTTGAGATGCATGTCTGAACTGTTCCTGGGTGTGCTCTAAAAGCCTAATGCTAAGAATCAATGAGCATCAAAGCATTTATCTCAAGGATCGCTAACCTGTGGGAGGACATGTAGGATCTTTTAAAAAACACTTTTACATTTCATTATGATAGTGTACATATACTGCAAAAATTTCAGTTTCTCAAGCTTTGAACTGAACACCTTTGCCTTTTAAGTACTGCTGACGATATTTCTCCTTATTTCCAAATATTGGATCAAAATCATTTCAAAAATATTGTTCTTTAAAGCATAATAAGGTAAATTAGAGCATCAAAATAAGCATCAAAAGAATTAAAAGAAATGACACAGAGTTAAAAGAAGACAAATTGCTTGTTCACACAAAATGGCAATGATGAACTTCTAGTAGTGTTTTGCCATCCAACTGGTCTCACTGCGAGAGGAGAATGTCAATTACAGCAGTGGTTTTACAAATTTCCTCATTAAATAAGATTTGATTCAAGTGATGACTAATCAGTTCCTCATAAAGCAGAATGAGATTCTTGTGTTGGAATTTAACAGACACTGTATAATATTTGATTAAATGATCAATATCCCAAATGAAAGAGTGTCTTTGGAGCCATACAGGGAAATGTTGGGCAGAAATTGCTTAATTTAGTAATTTCACACTGAATCACCATAATGTTTTAGTTCACTCTTTCTTTTGTGTGTTTTTGTATGCTGCTTTCTTTTCATTATGTGCGTTTATGATCTCCCTCATGACGCATTTCAAATCTTTTTCTTTATCTGCTGTAAAAGTCAAATAAGTGTGTGTCAAAAAAATGTATCCATGCAAAATACGCTTAGGAGTAGTTAGACGACTTCAGAACCAACAGTGTTCATTAAATATTTGAATGAATTATTATTTGAAGCTTATTCTGATACCAGCCACAACAAAGTAGAAATCACTTAAAAGAAATCTACTTTCGCTTAAAATTGAAAGTAATGAAGTGAAAAATAACACTTCTTAAAGAAAAAAAAGCCATACCACCAAGTGTGTTTTCTGTTGTACTTTTGGAAGTTCTGATAATATTTTGTAGCCATGCATGAATATCAAGCATGGCTGCAAATTCCTAATGGAGTTATGATTTCTAGGAGTTATGAAGTAGAAATACATGTGTTGCTGAGTCCCTCAGTTTAACACATCAGTATAACAAAAGTTTTTAATACATCATGCGTTTTGAGTTTGGTACATTTGGGAATGTGACAGGTGTCTGGTTACTTCCCAGAGTCCAATTCCCAATTCATAAATACACCACATCATACGTACATCATGATCCACGATTCACAAAAGACTAAGCATTGTCCAAGCAGCTGTTTCACCCTAATCCCCAAACTGGGATTTGATTGTATGTATTTGTTTGTGTACATGTTCGTATTGGCTCTGTTGTAAGACCTGATCTTGGCTTCTGAAGAAAGGTCCTTGTTTTTGGAAATGTTTCTTCCATTTAATCTAGGTGCTCCCTTGTAATAAATTGTTGTCTTTTAGGCCATCTACTGACTTCCTTTGTTCAGGCAGTTGTGAGCCTAAGGTTACTAGATGGAAATCTAATCATGCATGTTGTTTTAAAAATGATTATTCCTCCAGCACAAAAAGCAATTTTAACCTCTGTTTAGTTTGGCTGATATTCAGCCCATGTTGCCAATATTTGTCCTGGATCTGCATATAACATATTCAGGACATTGTTGTAAAACATGAAATTTGAATAGTGTGAATTAAACAGTATGTCACTGGGGGCTGTTTAAAGAAGCTGGTATCAAAAATAGGAAATACTTCATACATGGATTCTAAACGCACGCAAAACAAGAAAATATTATTTGTTTGGCTTTTTTTACACTCATTCTCCAAATGTGTTCAGTCAGCAGATACAATATATGGACAAAAGTATTGGGCCTCCTGTCCAAGTCTTTCCACACTAAAGCCATGTCTTTATGAACAATAAATTAATACAATAAAAATAAATGAAATAAAAAAGTAGCAGATAGAAAGGTTATGAAAGAAACTGAGGCCGCAAGGACTACTTGTACTTATGCCATGTAATTTATTGCACTTTTTTAACAGAATAGAATTTGGTATAAGAAATCACATAACCATGTGAGGTAACAACCTCAGGGTCAAAATGAGAGTCATTCAAAATTGATCATATTTACAAAAAATTTGTGAATACAAAATTGGTGTGGATTGAAAAGTCTACCTGTAATGATAAAAATGTTGCATTTTCATGGCTTACTGTAAGTCATGTTTTCTAAATCACATTGAATACTGAAAGTGTTTATGGGCCAACTGGTGGCCTGGTCTTTAGGGAGTTGCTCTACAATCATAAGGTTGTTGGTTTGAATCCCAGGACTGCCAATGGCACCACTGATGTATCCTTGAGAAAGGTACCATTCACATACTTCTTATCCCGGGGCGCCATGCCCTTGACTGCCCATTGCTTCGTTTGGTTTCATTTTTCACACTTCAAGTGCCACATTTCTTACCTAGCTGCTTTCACCTTGTACAGAAGTGTAAAATTATTAAAACTATTGCTTTAAGGAAAACAATTCCAATTATGTAACTACTTTTTATGAATGCATGACAAAGTATATGTAAGTAATTAGTCTTTAAAAGGGCTGTGCATTAACACGTCCCTTTCAGATAGAAACTATTGTTAGAAAACCCAATGACTCTGCAGTGACTCTGCAGTCTAGAGGGAACACAGCGTTCAGTAAATCAAAGGAACTAAAGCTTTTAAGTAATGGCAGAGACATACTTTCTGTGTGAGAAAGTGAGTACGGTTCCCTAGCCAAGAGGCAGTTTCATGTCATTACATGTAAGACCCCATTTTAAGGTAAAAGCTTTTTTATAATCCATTCAGTGGAGGTACTGGGAAACCAACTGCAGATGTTCAGACCAACCCCACACTGAAATTTAACACTTTGTAACATTTCTCTTCAGGTTCTATTTCTCTTTTGTGTATCGTGTCGGCTGCTCAAATACACATGTGCTCAGCCTCATGGGATCCCATAATGGCTCAGTACAGCTCCCGGCAGCTGGAGTCACTATGTGGTAACTCAAGTAATCTAGGCTTGGCTCCATTTCCAGCTTATTCACTGGTAGGAACCATTGCTGATTAAATGGAATCCCTAAAGGAATTTGATTTTGTGGGAAATGTTGTCAAAACTCAGTTATTATATGACTGAGAAGTGAATTCATACGATTATAATTTGTTTTCAAGCAGTGCACAGACATATTTGGCCATGTGCCATCCTCAGAAGTGTGTACTTAGTATGTAATATGGACAAAAGTTTGTGGACGCCAGACCATCACGCTTATACAAGATTGTTGGACGTCCTTTTCAAAACGTGTATTTGTATTGTGCTGCCCCTCCTTTGCGGTCATCACAGCCTCCACTGTTCTGGGAAGGCTTTCCATAAGATTTTGGTTTGGGACTTCAGTGAAAAATAGTGTTTGTGACAGACACTGAAGTTGGATAAGAAGGCCTGTCTCTCAAAAGAGATTCAAGTTCAGCAAAACATGTGGGTTGAGATCAGGCTTGTGAAGTTCTTCCACACAAAAATCATCGAACCATGTCTTCATACATCTTGCACTGTGCGCAGGGGAACAGATATATTGGAACAGGGTATTTCCCAAACTGCTGCTACATTGCATAAAGCCATGGAAAAAAGACTGCAACATATTTTTTCAGGTTACTGCTTTTGTAATTTGTGGGAGTGTGTCTGTGTAAAATGTGCATGTCACGATTGTTCTATACACTATTGACCACACTTGATTAAAAAAAGCAAATGTAAAGAAATATACAGTATATTAATAATTTATTATCCCATGCAAATATCAAACTACAGAACACTTTTACATAATTTTACAATTGAAACAATTAAAACAGAGATGTTAAGAGCCAAGTGTGTGCATGTGCGACTCTGTTTCATCCCATCAGAAACTGAATCAGGAGCGAAGCTGCTGGAATACAAACACTATTACACTCATAACACATATGGAGGCATTTTTTATTTTCAGAAAATAATAGTAAATTGTGCAATTTACTTAGACAGCCTAACGCACCTCAAACTGTACAAACAATGATCAGATAAAATGAACCGAATCGATGAACAGAAAAAAAAGGAGAAGTGGTTTCTAATTTTTTATAATAATTGAATAATTGTAAAATACCTTTGTAATATTAACATTAGCTATCACAGAAGGCCCAGGCTACAACCATGAGGAACTCTCTAGACCAGAGTACCCTAAACACTTGGCCATGAACCGATACAAAGTAATTTGGTAACGGGTTGCACAGAAAGACAGAATAAAGCGGGTTTCAGACCAAATGTGTAAGCCGTGTAACTTTCGCGCGACCAATTTAATCAAAGCATCGAAGCGGGCTAGTGTTCAATCTGCCCCTTCAAAACACACACAAACACACACACACACACAGCGGGTATGGAGATGTTATATGCATCAGCAACAACATTTATTATTATTGCTATGATTAAAATGTGATGTAGCAGACAATCTATGTTGCATTCTTCTTGTGAAGTGATTTTTACCAGCTACGTTGATATCGAATTGAGATTACAAAGAGTAGGGATTAACTTCCTTTATCTATGAATATAAAATTAAATCAGATTATAAGAGATCTTTTATTTTGAAAAACATGCTTATCTTGGTCCTGTGATATGGTTCATCAAAAATTTAGTTCACAAGCTAGCAAAAACGTGTAAAACACAAACACACATTGGTTTTGTTATATCTGTTCCGTGGAAATATTGTTTTACATGAGACTGGTCCATGCCGCAATAAGGTTGGGGGCTGCTGCCCTAAACCAGCACTGAACCATGATTGAATACTCCAGAGGACATGTTTCCGTTGGCACTGGGCATGGTGATCTTAAGCTTGTGTACAGCTGTTCTACCAGAGAAACTAATTTCATAACCTTTCTGACCCAAAGTTCTTGTGCTGATCTAATTGTTGATGCAGTCTTTAACTCCAGAGTTAATTAAAGAACAGAGGATTGGATATTTGTAGCGTTCTACAGACTTCATCACTTGCATGGTCCATTGCTCCATAGACATTTCCATCTCACAATAGTTCAATTTACAGTGGACTGGGGAGATCTAGGAGGTCAGAAATAAAAGAAATTGATTTGTGAATGAGGTATGTCTCCCTTAATCCTGTGCTAGGGTAGGGTAGTTGTCCATATTCACAAGCATTTGATCCCACTGCAGGAGGCAGTGTTCCCTGAGGAAACAGAAATCCATAGTCATTAAAACTTCATTCAGGCATTTCATTATTTCCTTAGAGAGTATTGCATTGTCCAGAACTAAACTTAAAGGGGACATATTATGCAAAACTTACTTTTTTTTTTTTACTATTGTGTTTCCGCTTGTGCCTCTAATGCTCCTTACAACCATGAAAAAAAATAACCATCACGTCAATGTTTTGCTTTTATGAGCGATTTGGACGGCTCCTATGTATTAACGTCAGGATAGAGAACTTTGCTAGCCCCCACCCAGTAGATTAGTTGAAAATCTGACATGTTTGTCTGTCAAGCACTATGGCTACAAGCAAAGGCAAGTCACGCATGAAGTGTTGTGTTCATCTTGCTCTGGGTCTGACTTGGGATTCAAAATATAGGGCTTGATATCACCTCTGTTTTCTGCCATTTCACATGTGGTAAACATGCAATGTAAGTAGGGAATGGGTGGGGCGTGACCAGCACCAGCTTATTTGCATAAAAGTAACAGGGCCCTTAAACAGCTCATTTTGAAAGGGACTAAAACTCTCAAGAATATAGCTGGTGAGATCTCTTTATGTGAGAATGACTTTGTGCAAAGTGTATTTTGTATAGCCCATAGACCTATCACAACTTGTTTAAAAAGAGGAATAATATGTCCCCTTTAATCCCTGTCTGGTAAATTGGTCAATGCTGTGGGAAGGAACATGGAGAGCAAAATATTCCTAACACATGAAATGCACAGCAGCTGCTAGAATCAAATGCGGCCACTGGATTAACAAATAAACCAGTAATACAACTTGAAATGAATTAGGACCTTCTGTGACGAGTGTTTCGTCTTCAAACTCCAGAAAATTGGTTCCGTTTTCATTTGGCATATGTAAATAGGCTAAAACAGAGCCTCATAGAGTTAAGTGATACCAAATGTTTCCCAGTGCAACAATGAAGCACTGTTTTAGCAAGCCCCCTCCATCCAAAAAGTTGGTCATGTAGTTGAGTAATGGGTCTAAGTCGTCCAGCGCAGGAAGCTTCTACAATGCGGACGCGGCCACTCAGACATTCTTCGCTTGGCTGCAGACATTATGTTTTCACGCTCCAGTGACATCCATAATCTTTTATATCCGTGTTTTCTGTGGCTGGGTAGCCGCTGCAAACTGATCATGGTGTGCTCCAGCTCCAAGGCACGGCACACTGCATCTTGTCCTAAACCGTGCATCTTTCTTTCATATAATGTGATACGTCATCATTATACATTATGCGTTATTCAAACTTTCATGTCTCCACTTTTAAGAATCCACTTACCTGTACAGCATAACGCGCCTTTTTGTTTAGCATAGGGCATAGAGAAGTTCATATTTCATATTTAGGTTTTTTTTTTAGGTTGTTCTTGTCCCTGTGTCTCTTTTTACATTTGTAGTCATAATATATGCAATTTCCTCCAGGGTCAGTAAACTTTTCTGATTCTAATTCCGAAATGTTATCTTACTTTCTTTCCATTTAGAATCAAAAATGAGGCAAACATGTCAAGTTCTGTCTAATAGCAAAGGTCTAGTCCAAGAAAGGACTAGTATTTAAAATACTTCAAAACAGGATTCCCCAAATAAAGCTATAATTCACTGTCTTGGATTTGAAGTGCAGTTCAGTAAATGATATTTGACAGAAAAAACCTCAGCCTAGTCCCACAGTGATAATGAAGTCTTAGTAACATAATGGACATCTGGTGTTCTACTGTCCAAATGAAGACCGAATGAAAGTTTCACTGTGATTTTGGATGCTTCCTCAATATGAAACCTGTAGTTCCTCCATCTTTTTTGTGTTGCACTTAATCTTTGAACCTCTTTGTTGGCTCATGCTGGGCTAAAAGACCAGCAGACTCTTTTAGCTGTGACACGTTTGCATGGGTCTTGTTTCAGACTCCAAAACTAACCCTGTTCCATATTTGAAATGTAAGTGACCCAGAAATCTCTGTTCACATGAGTCAACTTGTAACTCAGGGCACTGCTCTACTTATATCTCATCTGGACATGTCATGCTGAAACAAGGGCCTCTTTCTCTCTCTCAAACTTTGTTTATGGAATCAGGAAACCATTACCTTCCATGTTTCTTATTTGATTGTGAAGCCCTGCCTGTAAGTCATCTTGAGTTTCATGGTAGAAATTGCATCTAAGGCAAAAACAAAAAAAAAGTAGGTTATGGGAACACACATGCTCAAGAAGCTTTGAATCTGACAGTGTTCTGAGGTAGAAGAAGAGAGGTGGGGGTGTGCATGCAAAGTGGAAAAGGGTGAGTCATATACTGGGGGAAAGACTAGGGAATAGGCTGGGGTCATTGAAATAGCATGTGCCAAAGTAGTAGGCAGCTTGAAACCATTGGCAACTCACAAGCTTAGCGGGAGGGATGGGGTAAAGACGTGGCCAATGGGTCTGGGTCTGTGATCAGTGTATAGAATTTTGGAATGGCCCCACTTTAGCTTCTTTGTTTCGGATAGAAAGGAGGAAAATGGGTGTCTGGATTTAAAAGAAAGGGGATTCACGGGGTCTTACTACACTTTCCAATACGCAGAGTTGTAATCTTCACTCCCATTCCAACGGGTTGCTGGTAAAGTAGGCATTGCAGTAAAAGGATGCTTACCTGGTGATATGCAAACGTATGACCATCTTGCACTTCAGAAAACTGATCTTCATCTCATTTCCCTGCCTACAAATGCCCCGAGGTGTGTATGAATGCATAAAGCAGGATCTCTTCAATCTCCTCCATTCCTGCTATCAACTCACAAATTACAGTAATTCAGACTCACATCATTTTGGCAAATGAAGTCAAGTACTCTCTGATGCATTCTGAGCAGGAGGGTTCTTTTTTGTATTCCTTTGCCTGCACTGGCTAGTGGGGATCTATAAACCACATCTTGGTTTCTGCTCTGTCTTCCTTGCCTACAGTGAAAGATCCACATCAGTGCAGCTTTAGCCGGGGCTCACGGGACTGTGGGGGATGATTCAGAGCTTTCCATTTCCTTTCTCTCCCGCACTGGTTCCTCTTTTCTCTCTCCCTCCCACCTTCCACCCTTCTCCATCACTCCACTATCAATGAGGTCTTTCATGGTGCAGGCCGTCCAATTTTGCTTTGAGTTTTAAACGGCCATAATCCTATTATTGCCTGCTGGTGGGAAAGATGGATGAGAAACAGCCCGACTTGCCAGTAGCCAAAGTACTTTACTGGTCTTTCGGGAGGGGTAGCCCCAGCCCATTCAGGGGATCAGTGTACTACAGGCCCCCGCTAAAGAGGAAAATAACGATATCAATATGGAGGAGGGTGGGGGGCATAATATGTTTACCCACCATGATATAGTCACAACACACAGTGCATAGGGGACATGTAGGTAATGGATTCCATGAGCTAACCTCCAGTTAGCTTCGCTAGCAATGACAGCCAGCCTGCTCAGGGCATCTGGTTCATTATACAACCCTGATGAAAGGACTTTAATATAAACGTGCTGGAGCTCCAAGAACCCCCGCCCCTTTCCCAGCCACCCCTCCCCCCTTTCCCCTCTCCACATGTGGAAGTGATTTATACGGAGCGGTACCGGACCCCTGGTTAGATGGGAACAGGCCATAGTGAGGCAGCTGTGGATCTGTCGCAATGGCAGCACAATCAGGCAGTCAGGCTGAGGCTGATTTAAACCAGCCTCCGCTGAACATGCTGTACGTGCCTCTCGCACTCAGAGAGACAGAGAGACTAGAGTGTAAAGAACATGGTCAATAGTATAAGCCGGAGCTCATGGTTGAGCGGGTTCATCCGAAATTGCTATTAAACTCTCGATTGGACGCAGGTCTGCCTTCAGTAATTTTGACATTGTGACCAAGACACGAAATCATGTAATTTTACTCCATTATGGTGCCATTTTGAATTTTAGGCTGTCTGAAAGCGCACAGAAATACATCAGCTTAAAGAATTCAAATTCAGTTATAGCAGAGTTTCTTCTTTGTAAGTTTTTAGCTTTCTGTGTTCTGTATTTTAGCATTTTAATCCTTTGGTGATTATATATCTCAGCTGGGAAGTACATCACTGAGAGCTGTAAATTTTACACGCCACTTGAGGTTCACTTCAAAACATTTGTGCCACCTTATAATGGAATGTCAATAAATCCACATGTCCCCGTGCCTCTTGGCATGAATGGCCTGAAAGAAGCCCAGAGTGAAATCAACAGCTGTAGAGCGTTCCACAACACTGTCCCATAGACCCAAAGATTCAAAGGGTGGTCTACACCCCTCTGGTTCTTGTCTGCACCTCGTCTGAGATTTAGGGGTGGTCTCTTTGCCTGTGCTTTGTTTAGCTTCCCTTCCTGTGAGGGTTTTTCTGGCCAGACTAGTGTGATGAAAGGGAGACGGCATTTAATTGATTGTTGTGTAAACTTTAAAAGGTTTTCTGTTTAGAGATGACCTAAAGTACGTGGATGTCGAGGGGTTAAAAGTGCAGAGAAAATAATTAGTGTCCTTCCTGTTTAGATTTCTGCTGAAAAGCTTTCCAACATAGAAAGGTTTGTTCCACCCAGGGCTCATAAAAATTGATATATGTTTTAGTTTTCTTCAAAATTATAAGTAAGCAAAAACCTCAACAACATAAACGGCTCAACCCTGTTCATTTATATTGCTTTGAAAACACTGTGGCGCATCTGTTGTTGCCCATTTGCGTCACTGATTGACTATGGGTGTGAACTCTAGCTTTTATCACAGCATGATTTTAAGCTGTAAGATGTGAACTCTGTATTTCACACTTTACTCAGAATGATTAATGTGATTGGTAATATCCAGTGGGATTTTATCGAAGTTTCTGTTCACAATAAACTCCACCAAAGGTTGATGGTAAACATTTCTTATCCTCTACAGCTGTCTTTAAACTAGGGATGCACCGATACCGATACCGGTATCTGGTATTGGCCCCGATACCGCATTTTCTAAAGTACTCGTACTCGTTAAAAGTCCCCCGATACCGGGGACCGATACCACGGTCTG
>JBBKCR010000038.1:7886895-7906217 GCA_037577295.1 Ladigesia roloffi
GGATATTTGGCCAAGCAGTGTTAGCCCCGTGTCGCTAATTAGCCTAACCTCCCAGTGGATAGACGAGTTTAACGCCTCAATAATTTTACCCCTTAATATAACCTTAATTTTTACCTTAAGCACATTTTAAGTAGATTGTGTTTCATAATGTTACATGCGACACAAATCTGCGGCCCGCACACTGTCCAGGCTATAGCGCTTTTGTTCGAGGAAATGCCTTTTTGTTAAATTATATGACTAAAGCTGTAACTTGTTCATTTAAATCATGTTTTTATTAAGTACTCGGTATCGGTATCGTATCGGCAAGTACTAAAATGTAAGTACTCGTACTCGTACTCGTTTTCAAAAAAAGTGGTATCGGTGCATCCCTACTTTAAACTTTGACCAAAAACTACATTTTCTTATCAAAGGTCTCTAAAAAGAGAAGTAAATATTAGAATCATGATATGGACCAATATGCTATATGTATTCTATAGTCATTAGTGTAAATTCATCAATCAATACATGTGCATCTTGACTCCTCTTATTTGCCATATAATAACAAGCCAAACCTCAAAGTATGACGATGAAGACATCAGCCCTCATCAGACTCCCTTGTTGGCTTTAAAACAAGTGTCTCACTGCTGTTGGGAAAGTGTCCAGACTGGCTGTAAAGCCATAACGAGCAAAGTCGAGCCTTGAGCGGTCAAAAGGATGGTTTTAATCAATTCTTCGAACTCTAGATAAAAGAACTTTGTTTTTGAGAGCGTACCATTTGCATTTGTGTTTTTGCCTGCGTCTCATTAAAAGATGAAGGAGGGCAAAGACGGATGTTGGAATGTCGCCTGAAGGTGCATTCATGCGCCATCTGAGTTTTGAACTTTACCTGTAATTACGGGGCCATTGATGCTGAAAGACTGAATGGCTATAATGATATGTCTACGACTTAGGGTCACCAAACTTCAAAAAGAGCTTTTCTTCAGAGAGAGGAGATGGCCGGGGTCTTGCTGTCTCTTTCTTGTTTGTACCCCCCAATTCACATTGAGGATTTCAGGTGCATGAAAAGAAACGTTTAATGGAGATCTGACAAGTTAATTAGGACACAATGGCTGTTTTAGTTACAGAGTGCCCTGGGAGCTTTCAAAAGGAGAAAACTGATTGTTTCACAAGTGTTAATCAACCAATTATCCAGTATGATATTTTATATCCTTTTGGAAGCAAACCATTCACCTATTCACTTATTCAAACATGGATACCTTCATGGCATTATTAAGAGTTTTATAATACACAGCAGGCTAACCACTAACCTATACCAGGATTCAGCTGCTGAGACATAATTTACATTTGCGGATTCAGAGTCAGATATCATAAATCTCTTTCTCACTTGCAGACTCACTTATAATTGAGGCCTTTCTTGATTGATCTGTCATGCAGTGAGTGTGTGTGGGCTATTGAAACAGTCAGTATGCAGGAGGTACAACTGCAGTTTCTATATTGAGAAAAATATACACCATATACAGCTATATCTAAGTTTGAACTCCATGTCAAATTATATTTTCGTTTTCTAAGTGAAAATAAATGTGCATCCTCTGCATCCAAACTCAGATCTGTTCAACGTTTCTGTTTATTTGCTGAATGTGCCTTTTTGGATGAAATAAAATATAATGTGTAATACAACACGCCAAAACTTGCACAGGCCATGATTACTGAAAAGTGTTATCAATATACTGGCAGTACAGGAATATACTTGCCAATCGCCTCGTTTTCCCATGGCGTTTAGTCATCAATGCCTGGCTCTCAGTCAAAGAAGCACATTGGCAAAGCAGATGAAGGTCAAAAGAAGGCCCTCCAGGCTGGAATCTGTGTGGGTAGCTAACAGTATTTGATGACTCTCTTTAATCGGTTAAGATGGTTCAGAGGCAGACATCGCCATTGTTGTGAATAAGAGCACGTTGTCCTCGTCTGTCCTTAACAAGATTCATAGTGTGTCATAATGATGCAAACAAAAACAACAAAAGCAGCTGTTTGTCTTAGGTCCCTTTATGAATGTATACAACTTTAATCAATTTTCCAGCTGTTTGTTTATTCTTGTGGCTAAAATTGTTCCAGTAGTCAAACAGCCATTGATGAATAACTCAAAACAGTTCATTTAATATTTGTTGGTTTATCCAATAAAACCAAAATCACAGTGATAAGAAGCATTGTGAAACTTGAATAAAACAATGGACAGGGCTCGGAATAAATTCAGGTTTAGTGTCAAGCTCAAAACAAAAAAATACAAAAAACAAAGACAAGGGTGCAAACCTCACCCTTGTCTTTGGCATGCACCAGAGATGAGTCTCATAACACAGATGGATTGTTTTGACATTTCACGCCCACAATTATGCAAAAAACCATATGTAGCCATAAACTTGGCAGCAGACTCGTATCCTGGGTCGTCCATTAGGCCAGCCCAGACCCAGTCTCCTCCCATCCATCTCTTCCAAATGAGTAAAAAGCATATTCCATGTCAACAAGAATGATAGGCAAGAATGTAATATGGCTTTACCATGCCCGAACGGACAGCTCATGTGAATTATTTTCTGTCTCATGTTGACATGCATGTTCTGTTCAGAGATGTATTTAATCAGTTCTAATGCATGACATGTTCCTGCTTGAGGCAGAGTGTAATATATCTGCCCCCTACTTCAGGTGACTGGGTGGGCGAGGGGAGGTTTGTGGGCTGGGGTAGTTGTTCATTCTATTTGCCCTTCCTAAAGTGCTACACTTTTTGCCTTTCTGAAGTGCTGCCCTAGACGACTGGCCAGTTCGGATTCACGTCCTGAGTCCAATAAGGCAAATTCCAAACAGCTATACAGGTCATTTTCAATTGCAGTTTACATTTTAATAAGATGTGATCTATTTGATATTTTTTCTTGATAAAAGACTGAATCATTGCATCATGGCTTAAACAAAGCTTTATATGCCGTGAGGCCATTAGTGCTGGGAATTTAACGTTTTAATTGGATTAATTAATCACAGAAAAAAATAACGCCTTAATATTTTTAATGCAATTAACACTTTAAGCCCTGCCACTTGTTGGCAGACATGCAGTACTTCAATTCGAGACAAAAATACATAAAATCCCCAAATCACTGTTGCAGCAGCCAGAGAGTGCAGTTCAGCTGACAGTGTGCGAGGAAACATGTTAGATATGGAAGAAAATTGCCAAAATGGCTAATAACAAGTTGTCTCAGGATGTTTTGCGAAAGTTTTTTCGATTATGACTCTGAAGAGAATATTTGCCTTTTGTAAAGAGCGCAGCTGCACCATAGCATTAGCTCTCTCCAGACCTCCAGAGAGGCGGAGTCTCAGCGCTGTGGCCGGAGTGTGTGTGAAAGAGCTGGGGGAGGTAGGAGAGGCAGCAGGGTGATCTGGGTCTGAATAGGAATGGAAATAGCGATGATAATGGTGGCTGGGTTTATTTGAGAAACAAGGAATTGTATCGAAACTTACAACTGTAATAACCTGGAACCTAATTCATAGGTTTGGTTCAGTCAGTGATAAAAATGTCATGACCATTTTAGCCTAAGTTATAGGCTTGTATTCAATAATAAATGGTAAAAAAAATGCTTCTTTTAACGTCTGTATTTTTGTGCGATTAAATGTGATTAATTAGATTAATTAACTGCCATGGCATGTAATTAATTAGATAAAAAATCAGCACTTATAATCAGTGCTTGAAGTGGGCCGGAACGCAGTGGATTGCAGTTCCGGAACTTCTGTATTTTTGGCTTTTGGGTTCCGACACTTTTTTTTGCGTTCCGGCACTTATTGAAACTGATCCGACGCAGCAACAGTGGTCCGAGAATATCTCAGAAAATTAGAGTTCCTGCACTTATTTTTTCCCACTTCAAGCACTGCTTATAATATATATAATCACAATAACCTGTACATTACAATAATTTTAATGTTATGGTGTCTTCAGGTATTTGTTTTTAATTATAATTGTATAAATATTACGAAAAATATATTTTTAAATCAAACTTTCCCTTTCATAAATCATTATGTTGTATTATGTAATTTATGAGTTTCATACTGTGCATACTATTTGCCTAACTGTCTGTATGCAGTTCTCACAGTGGTGAGACAATAGTGATTAACGAATAGATACAATTGTCAGACATGGCTCTATGTCTGCTGCCAGCTAATGCTTCACTGCACTGCAGTGTTTGCCAAGAGAAACTTAACTCGGGCAACATTGTTGTGACTGGATACGTCAACCATTCTGCATTAATGAACTCACCAGGTGGGGACTGGTCCGGAAGCATCCCCAGGCCTCCCCAAGTTTTGACAAGCATTGGGAAAGCTGCCAAGTCTGTAGTAGGGAGACCACCACTTCAGTGTCCCAGTAACCCCCCACTCACTATGCCTTGAGCACTGCTAGGCCTGATGCAATAATACTGGAGCCCCTAAAAAAAGACCCCCTCCCCCCTCTAGAGCAGCCACCAGCTATATATTACACGAGTCTATACTGATTACTTGTGGCTTTGTAAATATTTTATTATGAGGTGCTATTATTCTTTATAAGCTCTTTCCCTCAGTTCACAGCTCTTTAACTGCCTTTAAGTACTCTTTACAATGTCTAACCCGTACAAGAGTAAAGAGACATGGGGAGAGGTGTTGCATTGTTTTTAGAAACTACATATATTCCAAACCTGTCATCTCTTTTGCATTAAGCTTAAACAGAAATCCTATAAGGGTACAATGCCATTATGAAAAAGTGTTTGCTCACTACAGTGAAAGGTTGGCAGGGGCAATCAACATTTCGTGGTATTGTAACTCATTTAGCATGAAAGTTGGACATGGGGGCTTAATCAATGCTGTTATGCAAGCTTCTGTTTCCCAGCATCCACCACAGTATTCACACCACCAAACCACCTTCCCAACACTTCAGCTTATATAACAACAACAAAGTCAGTCATTAAAGCCCTGTGAATATTAAAGCAACCGAGTTGTATTATCAAAACTGGCAGCAGCAAACTGCTCTCGGAGGGCTTGACATGCACATTTGCCAACAGCTGACTGCCAAATGGTAAGCATCCATCACACAATTGCATGATTTAGTGTTATAAGAGGTATAATGCCTTAACAATTATGGCCACAGTCCTGGGGTGAAATTGGCGACAGCTGGTGCCAGAACACAGAGTCATTTGGGATGCCCCCCTAAGGCTGCCGAGGACCAGATGGAAAGCCAGGAGAGAAAGCTGATCGGCAGAGAGGGGAGAATGGAAATCGAGAAGAAGAGAAAACGAAAGAGAGAGAGAGAGAGGAAGGGACGAGGCCCCATCAACACTATCCTTCACTCATAAAATTGGTTAAAATCATATTATATACACTCATTGCTACTCACCTTTTACATTACAGTTTATTAGCCCTTAATGGCATCATTTGATTCCCATAAAATATAGATTGCGCAAAATATAGATTGTGATTCTCTCATTGAGGTCTGTGTACTCATACAGTACAATGTGAAGGTCTTTGGCTTGGCCAGAGTACTGTTTAAAAATGTGACAGTAGAATAACATAACAAGTTCCCCCTCATGCTTTCAAAACAGTGTAGACACATTAAGGCCTGGACCCCACAGGACTTCTCAATGTGTGCTTTGGTCTCTGGCACCAGACGATAGCAGCAAGTTCTGGACGCTGAGAAGTGAGGCTTCCATGGATTTGACTAGTGTGTCTGGCACATCTCATTCAGACTGAGATCTTTGGAATTCTGAAGACCAAGTCAACAAACCCTTTGTCATGTCCCCCAAACCACACCTGGACAATATATATCAGATGTGTTGCTTCTTTATCCATACTGCATCCTGGCCGTTACTTCTTCAGACCTACGGTATCTCTTCCGTGGGATTAAACTTTTGACCCTTGGGTGCCCACCCTCCTATCAGTGGTTCACTTGTTGTCCTTCCTTGGACCATTTTCGGTAGGTGTAATTACTACTTACCAAAAATCTGGCCTTAACAATCTGTCCCTTGTCAAAGTCACTCAGATCCCTCTGTTTGTCCATTTTGTCAGCTTCCAACACAAATTTAGCCTCTAGAAGTGACTGTTCAGGTGATGTCTACAAAATCCCACCTCTTTACAAGTGCCATTGTAATGAGATAATGCATTATTAAATATTGTGACCAATCAGTGTGAAAACAGCTTCACAGTTTCCATAAATTATACCCCATTAATTGCAAACATATTCATTGACTGAACCAGGTATTAGAGGGGCTACTGCAAAGATAAAACTGGAAATGGACAGGCTTACATACTGACAAAGCTTACTTATTGAAACAAAGTCACAGTCCATTGCAGTGATGTTTGTATAATGTTTGTACAAAGTAAAGTTAATTAAAAATATTTTTTTCAAGTGTATTGTGCTGGTGAAATTGGTTAAAGGGTACAATTAGGCACACCTTTCTCATTGTTCTTTGGTCAGAGAAAATGAAAACATGGTGGTTAAGTGTAGACAGACAAGCCTCCCCGAAGGCAAGCGTGGATTTATAGCTGTACATATCCATTAGGCTTTGTCATTCTTCAACCCACACTGGCCTCAGCTTCTCTTGCAGTTATGGCTTTTTGGACTAACAAAGAAGGACATGGAACTGGCACTGGCTGCCCCCCGCCATAGGTGCCAAGAACTGTGCGTAGATACCACATTGAATAACAGCTGTGAACAATGACGAAGGGGAGAAACCTAGTACTGCTAATCAGCTTCGTATGAGGACACACTGCAATCTGAGATACTCCCTGTATCCCTTTTTAAGCCAGCAAGTCTTAGATTGTGACAAGCTCTCTTCAGAGCATTACTTCAGTTCTGCTCACGTAATAAGTCATAATGTTTTTGAAGGCCAATCGACTCTCCTCCTACCACACAAAGAGCTATATGTTCTGATATAATGGACCTAGGCGAAAAGTCATAATAGCTTGTGATCTGTCTTCTGATTGCGAATGCCTTTGAAGTCAAAATGCATTATAAAAAGACTTCTAATGCCAGACTTCAGTGAGATTTTCCCCAAAGGCAAGAAGGTTTCAGACAAAATCCATATATATGTAATGTCAGCATTAATATTACTTGTTTCAGACATGAAAGATCTTCAATATGTGACGATTATTTTTTAAGATTTAACAGGTTTCAATATTCTCATGTCTCACTGGCAGTGGTTGAAGGAACGTCAAATGGCAAAAAGTAGGCCTCCTATATTATATCACTCTTGGGTCCAGACCCTAAAATAAACAGCTTTTAAAGTTCTCCTAAACCTGCTCTTTACATTTGTGAAGGTGATGACTGCATGTAAAATGAACAACTTCAATCCCAGTTGTGTAATGCTTTTCACAGGCTGGCCCTGCTCCCAAAGCTTCGGTGGCCTGGTCCCAGGGAACACCGATTGATGAGAACGATATCACTCTGCCAAGAGGAGGAAGAGCAGCACTCGTGTGAGATGCAAAACTGCCGGCCAGCTGTGAATCCACTCATCGTCTCCAGGCACTTGGCTCTGACGCCACCGAATTTTGGGGAAGGGTCTCGGTTGGTCGGGAACAGTTTAGCTTCCAGACTTTCCATACACATCCATAGGTACAGCTCCTTCATTTTCCATACACACGTCCCTTAGATACATTACCATGTTCCCTTGAGAGGCTGAGTCATAACCATACTCCTCTGTGAGTGCATGCTAAAGCGCCCCACCCTGAAAATGACTCATGCTATTAACTGTGCACACATACAAAATTGTAAGTGTGAAAAAAAGGGCTTGTAAGTAATACTGGAGACTTATATGACTTTCCATGGTGGCTACTCCAGCAACTCACCATCATATTGGGCTTGTTTACCTTGGGAGCTTTTCCGTTGACTGGGCACCATGCGTGTCTCTCAACTTGGGGGAAGGGGAGTCGTTGCCTTTGTTTATCCAGACTAATGAGTATGGGGCAGTTTTGCCATGCAAAGTTCATGCATACATAGAAAAAGAAAGAAAGAGCCAGCTTCAGGATCTGAAAGCATTAGGAAGGCTAGAAATATTAGAGTCCATTTTTATCCTTTCTCTAATGGTTTGATATCCTTGTAAATCTGTGGACACTGATGTAACTGGACCAGATAACTAGACATCATTGTATCAATAGAGTCAATTTCAGTGACAACATAGGTTACTTGTATAAGTTGTTTAAAAAAGCAAATATAAGTACATTTTTCATCTGATGTTTTGTAAAGCATGATTGCTTCTTTCCAGTTCTTTTACTTGAATGACAAGGACAAATGAGACTGGCTCTTGAGATCACTTCAAGGCTGTAATCTGACTCTTCGATAAGAGGGACACAGGCCTGTGCCTTTATATGGTTAAGAGGCTCTAAACTGAAATGCTAATTTTGGTTAGAATGATGGATCAATATATCTTCTCATTACGAAACAAATGCCACTGTAACATGAAATACTAATGGTAGCCACATGCTACAATAGATTTCGAAATCCAGCTTCTTGCTTGGCTCCAAATGATGTTTGGGTGTGCTAATAAGAGCTCCCCTACAGGCCTACTGACCTATTTTAACCTATGAGGCCCATAGACTGCATGTTTTTGTTCTAACACAACGAGTCACTTTTATTTAACAGCATTGGTATGGCTGGGTTTTTGTTCACTGTGCTTTATTTGACTCCAGAACCAACAAGAGCTATGTTGTGTCTTGAGCACGCTATCTAACCATCATGCCATTCAGGTCTTTCTTTGAGCAACTGGAAAAAAACCCATGAGCTAATATCTCAGATTCCTCTTCGTTTCTCCTGTGACCACAGTGAACCCCACCTAAATTTTCACACACTGATTTATAGCCCGTGAGCAAACAAAAAGAATTAACACAGCTTGCCCTAGGTGGTCGTGGAGCATTGACGCTGTAGTGTTGCACTTTGAAGATAAATGTTTGACAGCTCCTGGTGTAATACATTAAGCATGTTACGAGCATATTATTAACAGCGAATACGTAACAGCAACACAGTTAAATCTCAGAGTAAGGCAGTGAGTCATGCCTTCTTAAGTGAGGTTTCCACTCCTGCTCCAAATCATCGGCTCCTCATCACGGGTCTTTATATTAAGTGAGTCAGTGCCACCACTGCAGGCAAAGATTATGTAACCACTACGGTCTTTCTTTGAGGCACTTATATTTGGGTGTGGGGGCTATGACTTAGTGTACACACAGGAAACCTATGGGTCTGGTTGTTACGTATTAAAACCTGCAAACATTCACAGCTGGACTAATTGTACTAGGGGCTTAGCAGACCATCTGGGGAGCCCAGGCATGCTTCCCTGTGCTCCTGCCAGTCACTGTCCATGCAGATGGCTGAAAAAACATCCCCAAGGGACCACACACTTCCAGGCACCAGCGGCTCTGCATGTCCTCGTTATCTGAGCAAGAGAAATGTCCTGGTCCTATTTAAGGACCTGTATTGGCTTGTGGTCAAGTGGATGCTATCTCCTCCATGCACTTCCCCTATCAGGATTTGTTTTTCGTTGACTGGAAATGATGATAAAAGAGATGAGTCAAGGCTGTGCTAAGTAGGAAGGCAAGAAAATGAAGGGGGGGGGGGGAGGTGTTACAGAATGACCATAAATCCGAAGCTGTGCACAGCAGTGGCCCAGCAGGCGTTGGCTCATAGTAACAATGTTCAGCTGGATGTAGCAGATGAATCAATTATCACATACAAAAAATAAAAAAATTACATTACATTACACAACTATGGGTGAATTACTTTGCACAGGTAACACGTATAATCTTATGTGTGCACCACTGGATGCTTACACTGTGATCTTAGCCTTTGCCAAGCCCATGGAAATATTAAATTAATGGCTATGTCAGCACGTTCCCATATTAATCTCCTTCATGCTTTTTAACCGTTTTAGTCACAGTATCCTCCCAAATGATTTTACCCCAAATTTCAGAAAAGTTTCCATTTTATTTCCAATTGATACTTAATGCCAGAATTTGAAACCCACAAAATCTATATTATTCCCACATTATGGAATATGAAAGTCGGTAAGTCTTAGAAGAGCATGGTGTCAGGAGAACACTGTGGTATATGTGTACCTACACCCTGTAAAACCTCCAAGGATAACCACAGAGAGCACAGAAGGAAGGCAAGAATTGTGCGTAAATTAGAGTGCAGTAGGAGCCCTCAGTGCAAAAAGTATAGGGTGATGGGCGCCTTCGCTCTCTCTAAGGGGAGGGGGAGTGGTCTTAACTGGCCGGGGCTTCAATAAAAGGCTCTTGTGGGGACCTCTAAGGAGCCCAAACTTTTGAGTGGCACCTCCACCGTCTGCTGCCTGCACCTCCACACTACAAAAGGGGAAAAGCAGAAAGATTTTGAGTGCATCACCTAGTTTTAGTCTTGAAGTCTCTTTAAGCCAGTCTTTTCCGTTTTTTTCCTCCCCTTTTTTGCTTTTCTATTGAAAAGAGCCTTAAACAAAGAAGAAATAAAAAGAAGAAGATGATCAGTCTCTTTT
This sequence comes from Ladigesia roloffi, assembly GCA_037577295.1. Lineage (NCBI taxonomy): Eukaryota > Metazoa > Chordata > Actinopteri > Characiformes > Alestidae > Ladigesia > Ladigesia roloffi. Next base: position 7,897,389 of record JBBKCR010000038.1, read on the forward strand.
GCCTGGCGTTGCTCTGTCTGACGCTTGTCAACAATGCATACACAGCAGGTAAGGCAAACCTTTCTTCGTCTTGTTTTATTTTTCAATGAATGAATGGGTGTGTGTACGTGTGTGTGAGAGGCTGTGATAGTGTGCATGGCTGCACTGTGTACTTTGGTGCGCTTAAACAGTGGAAAATTGCTTGTGGCACAAAGTGGGACTCTACACCGAGAGAGAATTTAGTGGACTCTTGAGGCTGGAAATGTTACAGGAGGCTCCTCGTTTAAATGAATGGAGCATTAATAATAATATAATTCAAATACACAAGCATGTAAAACATAACAGTCTCCATCTGCATGTGTGGAGATTTATCAATAGGAAAATAGGGGAAAAAATGACAAAATGTGTTCATGTACAATACATATTTATGCTTAAATATTTTGAAAAAGGTCCAATGCTACATTTGTTGTACTGACATGAATAATATAGCCTTTTTTGCCTCTAAATGCTGGCTGGAAACTCATGGTGACTCTGTTCCACATATTAAATGTCAGAGTAATATAACATTCCCGGTCAGTCATAAAGCCAGTGTGAGACATGTTGTAATTTAAACAGTTTCCTGTCATATTTAGCAGCCAGGTGTGGAGGTAAGGCTTCCTTTCAACTGTGCGTAAAGTGTCTCTGTTGTAGACATAATACTCTCCTTCTGTATAAACACTTAGCTTACTGGGGAATCTTACAGCAGCCCTGTATATCTGCCATACGGTCTTGGAGCACGGGCCTTGCCAGATCCTTTCGCTCCACTGGCAACCACTTTGTATGAGTGTGACAGACTCTGTATGAGTGTGACAGACTCAGAGAGCAAGATTAACAGCTCTGGCATATGGAGCCCTTTGCTGCCCCTTGCTGAATGGCCAAATGCCTCTCCCTTTCCATCTGAACTAATGGTCTGTTAAGCTGGCAGGCTGCAGGGGCCTGGGTTGGGTCTGGGTTGTGGCGCTGGGAGGAGATGGGGGTAGGGCTATTGTGCGTTTTATTTCTTTTAGGGGCTGTTCAAGGCAGGTCTGATTCATGAGGTAGGCAAAGCATCATGCAGCCATTAGACTACCATAGCTCTTTCAGAGTAGGATTGTACGCATGTGTGCTTGTGTTTCCCAGAAACAGCCAAATAAGTACAATTACAATAAATAAGGACATAATGTCGAAGCGCTTAGTGCAGCATGCGTGATCTCAGAAACCCTGCAAAGTGAAACATTATTCAATTGGATGGGCACACCCTCATGTAAGATCTTTTGCCGAGGCCAGAGAAGATTCTTTCAACACGGTTTTACACTGTCAGCATATAATTTCACACATATTTTAGCTAATGTATTTAAGCATGTGCTCTACAGTAATCTTGCAGTTGTGAAATCTTTTATCTTCGTGCAATATTCTAACATCTGACACATATGTAATATAAATATTCCCACCTTATGGAAGGAATAGTATGAATGTAGGTCATTCCTATATTTGGCATTGCTCAGTGTGAACCCTGTGATGCATGTTTACCTATACGCGCTGTCAAAGCTCGAGGGAAGACTACAGAGAGCACAGATGGCACCTTTGCTGCCTCTAAGGGGAGAGGGAGTGGTCTTACCTGGCTGGGACTTCAATAAAAGGCTCTCAGGGATCTTTTAGCAGCCTGCACCCTTGTCATAAATTAGGTCATTTGGGACAAATTTGACCGAAGCTGATAGATTCTGGCTAGCGGATAGGCTCATAGTTCAGATTATACTATACTATATGTTCAGTGACAGCTATAGTTAGGTGTGAATGTACCTGTTTAAGGTAAGAAATTAGATTTAGGCAAAGAATTCTAAATATTATTGGAGAACAAAAAAGAGGTTGAAAACCAAAAGCACCTCGGGACTTTCTTGTGAGCATGGGAGGAGGACGTTGGGAGCTCACACAGCTTCCATATGAATGTTATTAAAAGAGGGCGTGGCACCCAGCTGTGTGGAGAAGCACATGTTCATGTTGCGCTCCTGCTTGCTCAACAAAAAATGATCAGGGAGTGTGAGATGGTGTCTGGGATAAGTGATACAATCCTTCTTTTTTTCTGAGATGTCACATGAGCCGACACAGCTGCACAGGCCTGACCAACCTATCCCCATGGACAGGAACTGTGTGATTAGAGTGTAAAGGATTTAAGGGGTCCTACTAACTGTTCCCTGAATCTGTCCAAAACCAATTCATTTGCCAGTATAGCAGATGTAAAAAGGCTGTGAACCGATGCAGAATGATTTCACACACTGAATCTTCATGTTGCAGCTGGTCCTGATCTGTTGCGTAATGTTGTCTTACTGAGTGACAATGATTGCCTCTGATCATTAAATGGCTGTAGGTGTAGGCTTCTGTATTGTTATCAGTATAAGTTTATGTGACGGATATAATTTAGGTCGTTTTCTGACAACAATATTTGTCAGTTTCTCAATTATGGTAAATATGTTACATTTGGACAATTTGTTTTTTAAATCCTAAAAAAGACCCTCGCATAAGTAAGCTACTCAGTGATGAGTAAAGGGCTCTGGGCTAGGAAAGAAATCTGGCCCATACACACCGCCCAGCAGTTAAGTACACATGAGTCTAACTTTCTTTACGAGCACTGGGCACTTTTCTCCCCTTTTGTTGCTGAGGGGGGAGAGCAAGGCAGGACACACGTTTTGCTCTCACTGTTTCTGGACTGTAGTCAAGGACTGCCAAATGGGATATATATTTCAGTTGGGAGTCAGACATGGGGGGAGAGGGGGGAGAAGGTGGGAGGCAGCCAGCACTGTAATGCAAAGCATATTTATTGGAAGGAAAAGGTCCCTGGGACCTACTGTGCTTACCCACACAAAAACCAGAGCAAAGTGTCTTAGAACGTAAACACATTATGTAAAACATCGTTTCAGTTTCAAGACAAGCGGCAATGTAAACCATATATTTACAGAGGTTCCCCTTTTTTTTCTCCCGACAGTATTTAACGTCTAGACTTATATAACTCCTGGGTCGAGCTTTTAGATTACTTAGCTTGCCCATGAATAGACATGGCCTTTTTATTTAATAATCGTTTGAAACAAATTATTTTTCCATCTAATATTTAAACCTATATGATCCATATGTACCTTCTGGCTTGCTCTGGAAAATTTATAGTCATATTTCCTCCCATAATACTTTAAAATAAGCTCTATACAGCGTTACGTGTTTAAAATGAGCCCTTACATGGACTTGCTTGATGTCCAAGCCTGCTTTATATAAAGACATTACCATTTTTTGGATTTTAACAATAGCTCAAATTTACATACACTATTTGCATCTAAATAAATTAATCGCAAATGTTTTGTTTGCTTCTAAATTCCCCTAAAACACACTTGGGCAATTTAGCAAGTCTAGACCCTCTCAATGCTCATATCACAATTACTGGGTCATAAATTACAGATGTTGTTACATCTGCATAGCTGCTGTTTGATGGACCATTATGTCTTTCACATCTGGTACAGCATTTCCTCACTGTCCACTTAGTTCTACTTTATTAAGCAAAAGAAGAGAGTGCAATTTCAAATGTAAGTGATATAAAAGGATCCAATTCCAAAATTCAGTGAACAGCGAAGGTCTTTTGTCTTTGGTCGCAGCTTCATTCCCATAATTACTACAGAGTGGTTTCTCATTACTTGACATGCTTAGCACTCATTCGCTGCCTGGATCAGAGATCAATGCTTGTTCAAAGTGTGGAAATGCATTCTGTAAATGTTAAATGCATGTAATAATTAAAGTAGATTAATAGACTTTCCTGGAGCTGAGAGGACATAGACGCTTACTGAAAGAACAGAAGATAGAGGCCAAAGACAGAAAATCTCTACTGACCTTGGCAGTGGTACATACTGCGGAACATTTGGGAAAGATTTTGGTAGTGGAACATGTGTCTGGAAGCCAAAAGAGCAAGACATGTTTGACTAGACTGGATGTCCAGAGTGATTCAGAAGATGTTATATAACTGCTTAATCTACACAGCAGAATGATTCTAACTCTGCGAAATCTAAGAGGTGTGGGTAAACACTGATCCCAGTACTCCAGTTTCCTCGCACAGGTATCCGCATTTTAAAAATGGAAGATGGTAAAATTGCCCCAGGGGTAAATATGTGTAAGTCTGTTTGTCTATCTCCCCTTTGATGGAATGACCGCTCCAGGATGTGTCTACGACTTTTGCCCTATGACAAAGAACGCTAGGATAGGCTATGGCAGCGGTTCCCAACAGGGGGTCCCAGCCCACAAGTTCTTGTCATATTTTAACAATTTTTTAGCAGTGGGCAATCAGGAGACCGATCATATTGCCTTAATTAATTTTATCCCCTGGCTGACCAAAAAGTGGACACATTTGTAATTCGTCCTCCACAAAAAGAATCTCACTGATTCGCCTTCATGAGCTAATGGTAATGACCCAAGCAAACTGGACCCAGGTGAGGAAGCTCCAAACATTTCGGGTTGCAGCATTAGCAATACTGGAAACACAATATACAGTAAATACCAAGAGGGTTACCTGAACTATGGTTTTATTCCAGTTTAAAGGCCAAATTCTACTCATATTTTACATTGGGCTATTATTTGTGCATAAACATACCTAGATATAGTAATAAACATACAGTTTATTTGAAAACAATTTTTTTTGTCATCCTATCTGCAAACTTGTATGAGTGATAATATCATTGAATGTGGAGGGGGTCTTGCAATAAAATGTTGGGAACTACTGGGCTATGGTACTCCCCACAACCCTGGTTAGGGATACGTCGTTTGGACAAAGGATGGATGTATATGTAAAACACCTCTACCTTTAAAAACCTCTGCATTTAATTAAAGGCATAACCACTATTTTAGATTTTTAACTATTGATTGTACACTCTTTAATTATGGGGGTACTTGATGGGTTCTTTAGTAAAGGGAGAAGTTTTATATACACTGCTCAGTTATAATTTTAGAGGCAGTAGTCCCACTCAGGATCTGACCTATCAAGGCATAGATACTTTGGAATGTGACGCCATGACTTGAGCAGCGATCCATTCAAGACCTGTCAATTGAAATGTGGACCTCCACAGGTTGGACTAGTTTGTCCATTACCTCCTACAGATGCTTGATTGGATTGAGATTTGGGGAATTTGGAGGCTAAACCAACCATGTTCCTCATACCATTCCTAAAAAGTTTTTGCACTCTGGCAGAGCTTTCCCATAAATACAACCGGCGGCTCATGCTATGGAGAAGAAAATGTGGTTCATCAGACAAGACAACCATATTCCATTAGCATGGGCTTTATGAATCGTCTGCAGCTACGCAAGACACAGCTAGCAGCAATGCTCTTGTGTTCTGATACCTTTCTGTCAAAAGCCAGCATTAATTTTTTTATAAACTGGACCAGTTTACTGGTTGCCCATCCATAGACAACTTTAGGATGGCATCAACCTTTGTATACCAAGAACACACCATAAGACCTGACATTTTGGCGATACTCTGTCCCAGTTGTCTAGCTATTACAATCCGGTCCTTGTCAATGTTGCCTAGATACATACGCTTGCCCATTTTTTGTGCTTCAAGTTTACTTTCTTTTATTCCACTCTTGACAGGTGCCATTGTAATGAAATATTCAGTAATTATCTTCACCTGTCAAGTGTTTCAGTCTTTTGGCCGATCAGGGAATAAAATGCTGACAACTCAAAGATTGCTTAAACAGTTAAATGGTTTATACAGGTTCTAATTGTTCATATTCATGATGGAAGCTTAGTTTTTTTTTTTAAGAATGAGCAGCATCAAAAACAGTTCCACTATTTGCCATAGAAGAGTTTAAAATTAGGAGTCTAGCCCAGGGACTGTAACTATTGAGTACAGCTCATTGTACAATGGCACTGAAACAAAACCTGCAGCATGGAGGGCAGTAGGATCACCCACTATGCTACACCAAGAAAACCATTGTGATAACATTTCAAGTGGTATTTGTTTTATGCTTTTAAACAATGAATGTGATGAAATGCTTGACAATTTGTTGGCTGCCAAGAGCACTGTGGAAAAAAGGAATGAAGCACAGTGATGAGTTCCATCCCTGCAGAATATCAGAGCATGGTAGCTACATTGTGAATTAGAGTAGAATATGAGTCCATGTCTTGAGCTCGTAAATTTCCAAGCTTATTTTATTCCACAAATCAGATGGGGCGGATGAAACATAAACATTTAAAGTCTAATTCTTGCATTTGACAACATGTCTCACTTGTGGTTGAATTATTTGGCCTAAAGCAGCTGCACATAGATCAAGCCACTCAGGGAAGTGTGTGCTGAAAGCTCAATCTAATCACGTCTGGGCAGCAGACACCTTGATGAAAAAGAATCATAGACTAGGAAAGCTTTGGCCTCTTCATGTTGTCATATGTTGAAGCGTCTGAGAGAATGAAGGGTCTCTTGGATTCCCTAAAAGGTACTCGATATAAGGGAACCTCCCAAGAATCTGACCCAAATAACTATAGCCCTTAACCATGCACAGATGCAGCAAGCTACCAGCAGTCATGAGAAGAAAAGTTATTTTCAATGTGAAAAGTTACAAAGTTGGACAAGGGATAAAGACACAATCAGACCGTCATTTCCATTCCACTGAAATCTAATGTGCTCGTGTTGTGTAATCTTTTCCAGCTGGACAGTCTGAAATGCAACAGCAGTGCAAATCTATGGCTCTTTTAAATATCTCAAGCAAGAAATATTTAAATCTATTGCTGTGACTTTGAAAAATAATATAAATTTAAAAATAAACTGAACATAAATCAATCTAAACAACTGTATCGTAGCAACAGATTAATTGAACAATTGAGCAAGAAAGTGATATAGTTTGCTGAGAAGTCATTTATCAGATGATGTTTAGATGGTCGACATGCATATAGTTTTATTTGTTATTTGTTTTCCAGAAAAACGGCTCCAAATATTTGCCAGTCCTGGGGACGATGTCACCCTGCCATGCAAGCTGAACCGTGATGTTGGCTACTCTTTTGGTGGAATGGGGAACAGAATCAAGTGGACCAAGTTAGAGGGCGACTACAATGAAGCTGATGTGCTGGTCTCTATGGGCTTTCATAAAGTCAAATATGGACGCTACCAAAACCATGCCCACCTCCAGGAGGCTGATGAAAATGATGCTAGCCTCATTATCAACAACATACAGCTGGATGACTTTGGCACCTACAAGTGTGAGGTCATCAACGGCATGGACGAAAACATTGTTGAAGTCGAGATTCGAATGAATGGTAACTTGTCTTGGTCTATATGCTTTAGAAAATATGGTTTTGTGCATGTAGTCTAGAGATGTGAGTTTTGCAAGATGCTAGTTTTGCAAGAAGGTTTTTTTGCTGAAAAGATCTTAAAACAAGTTATATATCTGAACTACTGTTAACCAAAGCACATTCTAAACCTTTCAACTATACTTTCAGGAGAGAAACCTCTAAACTGTTAACCAAAGCACATTCTAAACCTTTCAACTATCCTTTCAGGAGAGTTGAAGATGTGGGTTTTGCATAATGTTCCTTTTTTTATGTTGAAAACCTCTAAAAATTGGGTATATATTTGGTCTGATCATATATTTGCCCCTAAGTAATACACAAAATTAACCGAATCAAATGCTCCTATTTGAGTCAAAGGAGATATTTTCATTGATGTCCTTTTAACAAGCATACTGTACATTAAATTAGTTTACTATGAGCAGCAGGCCATGTCTTTTTTTCTTGCCTTTGGCCAAGACCTCGTTTGCACACATGGCACTAGAACAACAAGGGGGATTGACTCAAGCAAGCGTGATGCCTGGCCATAATGAAAACAGGCTGCCACAAATGGACGTTGTTAGTATTGGAACACCAAAGAGAACAATGAAAAGCCTCAGTCCTACAAGTAATTCTTCCACAAATGAATAAAAGGCCAGATGGTCTTTTGTTTCTTAGTTCTCTGATATTTGATATACATATCCAAGGTCATGTTTTCGCTTGCTTTCTGCTTCTTGGCTCAGCAGTGCTTCTACAGCGATGCACAGTCATGCGAGTCTATGGCTTTTTATTCTCAGATTTGCCTGTCAACCCTGTAGCTGCTACTCATTACACTCCAGAGGTAACCTACGAGTTTGTGTAACCTAACCTATATGTAAGGAATATAGATTAATTGTATGTCAAACATGACTTGAGAGCAAAGGTGTCACCATAAAAGACCCACTTCCATAAGTGGATATATGTCTTTTATTGTGATGACGTGTCATGCCTTTGCTGATTTAAACCAAGTTGAACTTTTCTTTAGGGGAATCATCACTCTCTTTCACAGGGGTTGTTTTCCCGTACTCCCCGCGTTTGGGGCGTTACAACCTGAACTTCCATGATGCTGAGGCGGCTTGCCTGGATCAGGATGCTGTGGTGGCCTCCTTCAGCCAGCTCTATCAGGCCTGGAAAGGTGGTCTGGACTGGTGCAATGCTGGATGGCTGAGTGATGGAACAGTACAGTACCCCATCACCAACCCCAGAGAGCCCTGCGGAGGCAGGAAGGCCAGCGCTGGACTGAGAAGCTACGGTCGGCGTGACAAGTCCAACAGCCGCTTTGATGTCTTCTGTTTTACCACCGGCTATGATGGTAAACAAATCCACCCAAATTCCATTCCATTCCTCACCTGCTAGGTTGTCTTAGGCTTCACTAGCACAATAATGCCAATGGGCAGGCACGAATCATACAGAATGCATTACACAAAGCTCAAACGTGTGTGTGTGTGTGTGTGTGTGTGTGTGTGTGTGTGTGTGTGTGTGTGTGTGTGTGTGTGTGTGTGTGTGTGT
>JBBKCR010000038.1:7908867-7933180 GCA_037577295.1 Ladigesia roloffi
CGTGAACAGTTCACTTTGAGCTTGTGTGAACTGAACTTTGAACTAGTTCATAAAAAGTGTGAACTTGCACAACACTGTGTATTTGTATTCGGGTAAAATTCATAATGCAATTTGGATTCTCCAGAATCTCCAGAATCTCCTCCTGAACTTGAGCATGTGACCAATTGATCACTTTCACTTTTAGATATTCTGAATCCCCCCCCCCCCCATCTGATGTATAAATATGACACATAAGTGTATGTGAGTGATCCTGGCTTTAAAACAGTGACACTGAACAAATGGACAGTTGGATTTTATTCAACTGACACATAAATATCTTTTGCAGGTCAGTGTAAATATTTTATAGTGTCAGTTATTTTATAGAGTAATGCTAGTTAACCACCAAGCTAACTATGTAGCATGTCATGTTTGGTGACCTTTAGTGCAAAGTGTTGTAAACTGGCACTTTACAGTCACACATAAAGAAACCACAGAACATAGTGTGAAATTCTTTCTTTGCCTTTAATCCATTCAGCATGTAAAACAGTGTTCTGCCACCAACAGTGTGTGGGGATATTACCTTGCTCAATGATGCCAGTGTGAACAGTACAAAATTCCTCCTCTGCATTTAAACCCATTCACCAAGTGAAGTAGCGGAAGCCATGAATTTTACACCCATGTGGAGAAGTGTGTGGGGGGTTATTTGTTCGAATATGGAAAACACATTATTTGTGCCAATCCAACTACAGTATTTGTATTTGTCCCCACCCCTAATAGTCATGCATGAACACGACCCAACACACAATGTGAAGAATGCAAAATTATTTCTCTGCATTTAATCCATTCACAAAATGTGGGCCGCATTGGGAGCAGTGTACGAGGAAGGGATCGTGCTCAAAGGTACCTCAGTGGTGTCAGTAGCAGTCAAACCCACAACTTCCTGTGTAACTTCCTAACCACCAGACCACCAGCTGCCCAATTTATTTGGTTGGACATTGTCACAGCTAGCTTTAAGCTTAGGTGTGAGTTATCATGTTTGAGGGCCAACTCTGTACAATTTCCTGGCTCAGAATTGCCCTTTTGTTCTTTTTCTTTTGCAAGATCACCGAGACAAATAGTACAAACCTTAGCATTTTTGTCCACACAACTCATTCCAAATGCAGTTTAAATTAAGACTGTAGCTATTTTAGACTGCATTCATTGTTTTCTTGTCCAGTTGTGTTGTTGCACTCTCTTTTGTTCTGGGTGTTTTTTTTTCACTGTCTTTTGTTCTGTTCTGTCTGGGCTTGTGGTCTTGTTCTGTTTTGCTCTTGCGTTGGTTGCACAGTTTCGGCAGGAACACTGTATCCTTTCACTGTGCACTCTAAAAAATACAACCTTCTTGACCTGACTTGACAAAAAGTCAAATTCTTTCTCTCAAATCATGTCAGTGAAGTTAGAATGAGACGACTGGTTCTAGTGGCTACTTAATTTGTTTGAGCTTGGAAATTATTAAGCAAGCGATAATGGATGACAGACAGCAGATGTCTTGGTGTTTTATTGGATATGAAAGCATGTTTTACAGGCACTAAAAAGTCTGAAATTTACTACTTTGTGGAAAGGCATGCTGGTTTAGTGTGTGTGTTACACTAAATTGTACAGAAAATGTGGGATTATTTATATACTGTGCATGGAGTTACTTGATTTGAGGTTTTTTCAAGGAGAAATTGCTCACCTCCCTCAGAGTCCCATCAACACTTTTAAGAAAATCTTTAACCTTTGATTAACAGACCCTTCCAAAAGATATTCAGGTAAGGTTTTTTTAATTTACATTAATATTTATGCATATAATGATTGCTGGTTTAGAGTGTCCTTATTGATTTGAAGGGGCTTTCGAATGGGGCGCTATAGATTGTGAACTACTGATGTAATTTTTCAGTCCTCATTTCCAATATTATGAACAGCTGCCATCCCTGTCCACTCATTGACATCTCATTTTTTACTGCAACAGGGCATCACGCTTCCATGGACTGCTCGCTTTTCCTGTTTCGTAATCCCTGTAGAATTTGATGCTCTCAAAAACCCTGAGTGGGCAAATTTGCTCCCAGCCCTTGCTGTGCTCTGGTCTGATTTTAGCTTGACCTTCGGAACTACTTAGAATGTGGAGAGACAACAAACAGTGACAGGAGCTCCTTTGGGATGCATTTTTCTTCCTTATAGTAATCACACCGAAGATGGACTGGGATCCAGTCAAGGGTTCATCTATGTAGGTCTGATTTAAGATCACCAGTGGTGTCAAAGTCTAAGTCTTGTGCATCATGTCATGTGGGAAGAAGTTGTGAGACGACTCATTCTCCACGTTCAGTCAGGTCTGTACAGCTGTGTAAACAGTCTGAAATTAGCCAAGCTGGCCTATTCTAGTGATATACAGCAAGAACTCAGTGAACTTTCGTAAGGCTAAATCAAGCCCCTTCCAATCTCACTGGTTCTGGGGCATTTGAACCTTTAAATTGTTTTTGTCATTTGCTGTCACTGAAACAAACGTTAAGACTATAACACCCGTTTTATACATGCTTGTATTATGCATCTTGAATTTTTGGATTATTTCACCAAGCACACATTTCATTTACAGCATAACCAGATATGGGGAAAGTGTCTTTTTGCTTATGGGGACAGGACCACCCCCTCCTCCATTAGTTCATCTCCTGATGTAAGTTTCTCTTTAGAGTTTAAACTCAGTAGCTTGTTTCGGTTACAATCTAGATACTAGTAGATACTAGTCAAATGAAAGGACCAGGTATAATGGCATCTAAGCTGTTAAAGCAGATGTATGTAAATGTAAATTACAAATTACTATGTAAATAATTTAGGTATATATTTCATTGCTCAAATAAGGCAGATTCCCCATCCTTTAAAAGAAATTCAGATGGTCTAAATGTCAGATTTTAGAATAATTTGAGATGGGTCCAATGCTTTGGCAAACAACAGTGCTTTCATTCAAATCCACAACAAACCTTTGCTATCCTGAGCCTTCAAACAGCTAGTTAACTTATCTGTGACTGCCAGGCCTTGATTCACATAAGATACCAACAAAATCTTACCTTGAGGACGGATCGTTGCTGAAGCTCCAAGACCTTGGGTTGCTACGGGGACCAGGCCCTCAGACCAGGTGATAGTAGCGACCAGGGGTCCATGCTAGACTTTAAGTTAACACCAACCCGCTAGCTATCCCACCCTTCCTGCTCGCCAGTTTTTTCAACCTAGACAATAAACTAGACTAAACAACTCCAGCAAACTACCCAACATCCGGTCAGAGACTGCTGTGTTTTTTCATTTATGGAGACATGACTCAGCAACAGTGTTACCGGCACTGGCTAAACACACTAGCATCATGCTAACATACTGCAGTGACCATAATGTGGATCTGAGTGACAAGCTGAATGGTGTGTGAACATTGTGGTGTTTACTTTAGCCTGTGATTACTTATTGTTGCTGCACTGCTAATTTTTTTATATGTCTTTATGTTTTGTCTGAAGAGGGTTTTCAAGTAAGTATTTAATTGTACTCTGTACACTGTACTTTGTTTGATAATAATAAACGTCAACTTCAAAATGTTTCGGGGCACTGCAATGGTGTCTCTACCAAAACCACCAGTATTGTGAATAAACTCACTCACCCCTCACATACCCTCTTCTCCCTCCTCTCATCTGGCAACAGGCTCCATAGCATACAGGCCTCCCCTCCCTAAATGGGAAACAGTTACTAACATCAGTGCTTCAATCAGAACTGAAACATAAACTGTACACACAACCAACACACCCCTCACCTAAACTTTACCCTCCTCCACCTAATAAAATGCATTTACACACAAGAGACCTTCTCTTTCACAATCAAACAACTCACTCTCCAATTGCCTCTGTAAATACACCGTAAATTTTACTGCACATTCTCTATATTTGCACAATTATATGTATTGCTGTCTAACTCTATTTTGCATTTTTACACATGTAAATGCTAGAAGATGGTGTCTGCCATAATAAGAGTATATACAGCAATCCTCAAGTTAAATTGAATACATTTAATACCTTTTTTATTACTTTTGGATTAAAAAAAAATACATCATGACTCTGAGTTGCAAGTATTGATAAAACTTTTCTTATGTTTACACAGAATTTGACATATATAACACTATATGACAGAATAGATTTACAGACACACAGATGTTGACCACATATTGCACATTTATTTCAATTTGTAAATAAAATTAAACAAACTACAAAAAATGTGCAAAAAAGACATGCTGGCATTCACTGCAGGAACAAACTGGCATCTGCTATATGAACTGTTGGTGATATCACTTCACAAACTGGCATCCACTACATGAACTGGTATTATTTGATTTAAAAATAAACATTTACTACAGGTCCAAGTCTATGGGTTGCTGTTTGTAAAAACAGCTTAACAAAACAAGAAGTGTCATTTTTTCATAATTTAGTGCAATTTTCACACAATTAGAGCTAAATGTGTAAAAAAATGTTGCACTCTTAATCTAATTGATGCACTTTTACAAACAGATGTTTGAATGTTCAGAAGATATGCTAATTCTGTCTGTGCTTGCAGTATTTTCTTGTTCTGTTTCTATTCTTCATGTCACTGCATGCTGTGTGTATATGATTAAATGATGACAGTAAACCTATATGGCTTGACTTAAATAAAGCATCCTGGGAAAACATCTGGTCGTTTGTGCAGTCTTGAGAAGCCACTCTCTTAATGTAGGAGTGATTTTGGTGCAGCCTTGTAGCATTCCTTAAAATGCAGGTCACAGTATGGTTGATAAAATGTAATAGCAGATAAAATAATATGTCCATAATCTTTGTAAGCTAGGGATTCGATGTGAGGAAGAAACCTGTCCAAATGCAGAAATCGACTGCATTAAGATATAAAATAACACAGTAAGGAATAGTTGTGAAAACCCCATCAGTATTGAAATATTTTGGCATGTTACTAGAAATTAAAGAGTGAAAAAGCAAACCAAATGACTACAGGGCAAGCTTTGGCAGTGCCAGGCAGCAGTTTTGAAAATGCGACAAGAGGCAGTACAATGCCAGGCCGTGACATGTATTATACACAATGACATATTTTGATCTCTTGCTGTGCTACTGCTTTTTTCCATAAAAATCCTATTTCCTGGGCCATTAATGGTTTGATTCATTGAGGTATCGCCTCTGGCACTCATACTGGCTCAAAGAAGTTTCTGCACACTGCCTCAGTGACTGAACAAATCCCTCCATCTGCTGGACAAAATCTGGAATTGACTCACAATCACTTTTTTCGTGTTGACTTTGGTATATTGTCGTCATTTTATCATCATATATCAAGCAGAGAGACTGTAATTTATTTTTTTTTAAACGACACATACCAAAAAGGGAATAACTACATAGACGTAGACGTGGTTAAGGAGTTGCCCCGGCCGTCAGGAGACGTTTTCATCCTAGGCCAGTTGAGGCCACCACTGAGGAAGCAGTGAGCGAGGTACCCGTCTTCACACACTTTTCTCCGGGCGCCCCCTGTTGGTGGCAGCCCCTGCTACACTTTAAATGCAGAGAACGATTCCGCGCTGTTCACACAGTGTGGTGTAGTGACAAATGTAGACTTAAAAACAAAAATACTGCTAAAAGAGTAAATGTATATAGTAATATATACATATATATGTAAATATAAAAGAGTGTAAACCTACTGATAATGTGGTGTAATAGTTAGAACAGAAACGTGTTTTTATCACCAGTTTGGTTGAAGCCAGTGCTATCTGCTGAAGTTAGCACTGGCGTCACTCTTTCAAAAAAGGATCCACAAAAGCCTCTTTGTGTGATAATATAGAAGGACCATTTTTTTGGTCCTCCAATGAAGCATATCTAAAAAAGAAGCACCTTGATAGGTAAAGGTTCTATACTACGTCCTTGAACCTTTCAAGTTAGTTAAGCCTCTTTCAATTTTGAAAAGGTTCTTTGCATGCTCACAAATTGGATCTACAGATATGTTCTGGAATTGTAACAATACACAAGGTTTTTGTAGAAAAGTGATTATTCTATGGCAGAATTTTTATTTTGAGGGTGTATTTTACCTCATTTTTTTCTTGATGCATCAACACTGTGATAATAAAAAAGTCCAAGAGCCACAGTTGGATGGAATAAAACATCTCTTTGGTGACATTTGGTAGGTACAAAAGCAACATTCCTCACAACTTTTTTTGTTTTTTCACACACAACCCCAGACATTCACATTATATAATAAACATGTTATACCATAAATATAAAAAGATATGTGCATTTTTATGTGGATCACAATTAACAAAAACAAAGCCAAAAAATTGATTAAAAAAATAACAGAACTCGAAAACATTTGGGATGAACATAAGAATGACTGTGTTTATGAAGATGCAGTGTAACTCGAAATGTTTTGTAAAGTGAAGCTGTACCAGCTGATGCATTCTGATCTCCTTAGTCTGTCTAAAACACCCCAAATCTCTTGTCAGGTTTTTATTTCCTCTGTGTGCCTAAGTAGCAAACATCCTATTGAGCACAAGTCATTTGTCATCCACAGTCATCCACGTGAACCTATTTGTTGCCAAGAAAGTGTTAAATCTCCAGGGCATTGTGTTTAAACAACACACAAGAAGATGAAGAGCAGCTTGAAAAAAATAAATTACATGAATGCTGTTAAAAAAAGGCATTTGGTTCAAGTCTTGTTGAGCAATTCACAAAGTACATTCTCTTAAAAGTAGTTTTACATCATCCAAAGAGACATCATGAAATCTGGGGATATGGAATAAGGGAGAAGGAGGAGAAGAACAGGAGGAATGAAAGGAAAGCCTTGTTGTTGTTGTAAACAGGTTAATCAGGGTGGCCTTCGAATAATCTGAGCTTTGCCGCCTCAATCAAGGCACTTAACGTTTCCCTTTGGATGAGTATGAGCATGCCGTACTTATCAAAGCTCAGTCCAACCGCATGTTCCACATAACATTGGTCACATGTTCTCTGCCGGAACAGTACGCTATCCTCATACTGATTTTTCCTTTTGACAGAAATCTTGTCTGTTTTGCTTGTACTTGCAGAAGTTTCTTGTTCTTGTAGACCTGAAGAACACGTCCATATCATCCATATAAAAACATGGAGCTAATGTAAAAGTATGTGCAGTCTCACAGTTCTTTTGTATTGAGTTGCTGGTCTCGTGGATCTTTAAACTGGTATTTTGTACACCTGACAAAGAAGGCACCAAGTGATCCAAGATAAGCGCCAGTTTTTTTTCAAAGTCACTAGCAAAAAACAAATCAGTCATCCAGCAGAAACGGTAAGAGTCCTTTTTTTTCATTGGCCAGCTGAGAATATATTTTCTTAAAAAATTATTTTTTTTCTCACTAAAAGGACTGAAAAAGGCACAACTGTTGATTCCAGTATATCAGATCTTTGTTTTTGTCCTATTTCCATGCTATGGATGCTCTTTCAAATAACATGAAAATCACATGTAGTTCAAATAAATCTCTAAGAGATCTCTAAGAAAGACCACACTGTCAGAGCAAACAGGCCTAATGTTTGGTCCGGATGCCTTTGAAAGCATGATGGTGATGTCTGTGGGGTAACTCAGGCTTCTCTGCAGATCTCCTTCGATGGTTGCCATAGATTCTTAAAGTCTGGAACCTTCGGGTGTATGTCCTCTGGAAGCTGGAAGCTAGAAAGGAAATTCAGAAACATTTTTAGACTGAATTACAATTTAGCAAGACAATAAGGTCTAGAAGGGGGATTATATGTTTATTATGTTGCTTTGAATTAATGCAATAGTGGTCTAGTGGTTAGGGAGATGCCACTGCAATAACAAGGCTGTGGGTCCAAATAACAGGACTACTAGTGGCACAACTGAGGTACTATTAAGCAAAGTACCACCCCCACACACTGCTCTGCCAGGGCGCCCCTCATTGGAGGCTGCCCACGGCTTCACTTGATTAATTTGTAAAAGGCAGAAAAAGATTTTCACATTGTTGACACTGTGTGCAGTGATGTGTTTATATTTGATCATTAGGGTCACATCTAACTTGTCTTCTATAATAGGCACCCTGTTCAACTGCCCACACACAGTTGGAAAAGCATTGACTGACAGAATGTGACATTCTAGATCCGCAGCACATAAAGGTCATCATGTCCTACTCTATGCTTCAGCTAGAGGAACAAAATATCCACCAGCATTTGCTTGTAGAGAACAGCAGAACTGAGATCTTTGGAGTGATGAAACTCTCTTGAGATTCATGATCCAGAACTAAAGTAAAGTGTCCATTTGTCACACATGAACACACCACAGAATAAGAAATATTTCTCTGCATTTAACCCATTCATCAAGTGAAACAGGAGGCAGGCACCTGTGGAGCACTGTGTGAGGATGGTACCTTGCTCAGTGGTCCACAACAATCTGACCATAAGACCAAGCAGATGCCCAAGTACCTGACCTCAAAAATGTTCTAGTGGCTGAATGCTATCAATCCCTCACAGCTGTTGACTTAATTCCACAAGAAACTTTGGATTTTAAGATGTCTACCAATTTTTATAGTACGACTTGGATTGTTAGTGACTCATTTGATAGTTTGTTTCTTACTTATCAACAAAAAAAGCCACTAGCTTTTTCCACTGTAGGAGACAAACTGTAAAAGAACTAATACTTACGAGTCATGCAGGAGATTTTGGGCAGGTCCCATGAGCCGTCTCCCCTGCAGCGAATAGTGGGTACATGTCTCTGAATGAAACCCTCGCTGCACTGGTACCTGACCAGCGAGTTGATCTCGTAGCGCGGGCGCATTGGACCAAAAGTTCGAGCATTCTGCACCAAAGGAGGCTGACTGCACGACACTGTGAACAGAAGATAACAAAAGGTTCAGAAAAGTGCTTCATATCCCAGCATCATCCACAGTCATTCTCTCTCTGTCTAGCTGAATACCCAGTAGGAATTTTATTTAGTGAAAACAAGCAGCTGTTGTACTTTGGAAAATCCAGTGGTTAGGGTTATGATCCTCTTTTGTAGTGTGAAAATTGGTTGAAATCTATTTATCATAAGAATACAAACATTCTTTTTATAAAAAGTCCATGCAAAACACATGTACATCCAGATCCTTTAATATATTGTGGATATACAGTTAAAATCCATATTCATTGGTCATGGGTCGCTAATGTTCAATATATAAAGCCATGGATAAAGTTAAGTGACAACCCTTTTTTCTGTTCACTGTTTGTACATTTTGAGGCAGTGTGTGTGTGTGTGTGTATGTGTGTGTGTGTGTGTGTGTAAAATGCATAGGTTGCTATTCTTTTCTATTGCAGTGTGTGTGTGTATAAATATAAGAAATGCCTCAATATGTGTTGTGAGTGCAGTAGTGTGTGTAGAGCAGCTTTTCTATGTGCTTTATTCCTGCTTCACTCCTGATTCATGCATGCACACACTCTGCTCCCAACATCACTATTTTAATTGTCACAACTGTAAAATAATTTCCAAGCTATAATACATTATTTATATGCATTTGTTTTTAAAATGTCTTTGTTTGGAACTTCATCTCATGTATTTTCTTTCAGCTTTTGGTAGCAACAAACTTACCTGTGCCTTTCTTGCAGGTAAAAGTGAGATGATAATTGCAGGGAACATCATTCCACTGGCCGTCCTCGTGCCAGATCATCACAACACAGTCCTCTCCGGAGGAGAAGAAACTGTCAGGCTGATTGGGTCGCCAGTTCTCATATTGCTACAAAAGAAAAACAAGGTTGGTCAACGCTAGACAGAGCTCTTTCATATATAACACATAGATTTTTACTGATTTTATGTCTGTATATATGTATTTCCGGTTGGAGCATACATAAAAAAGCTGTTTTCTCTTATACTCCCATCACACACAGTGCTACTGGGAGTACGTAAATACATCTGCCATCTTAAATAAACTCATTAACATTTTATAACCCTTTACTGATGGCCTGTTGAAACATATTGGTTTTCTGAGAGTATCTATGGCATTAAAGTGATCGGCACTTTGGCTGTCAACGGCTTGTCAATGGTATTCAGCCACTTCATGCCTGCATGATTTGAATGATGTGCTAATATTTTTTATATTTATTATTTATCTCTCTTTTGCTTCATTAATCTGATAGATCTTTCTAACAAACCGCCAGAGTGTTATGAATTGAGAACAGGAAACACACACAGTAAAACAACAACAATTTCTTGACACAGACACTAAACATTGTGGTAAAAACATCAATATCCACAAGGGGGAGCTGTCTACCTCCACACTGCAATGATATACAACAGTTAACTGTCACCACTGGAGGCAGTAATTCATTTTAACCTTTGGTTTATATACGTTATGTAAATTGTTTTGGTTTCTAGCAGTGGGTCCATTTTATAGGTATATGGTTACAATATTTTATAAGCCCTTCATAATCAAGACTTTTGAGCTGATGACTACTTGCCACTGAAATAATTGCAATTTCATCACATGCAACTATAAAGTTTGGTATATTGCTATGTTGCTTCTAAAACATCAACAGTAGTATACCAATTGACGACAGATACAATTTAAGGTGAAGTCTATGAAAAATTAAATCTTATAACTTCACATTTTGTGGCTTTGGAGAGCTATGACTTTTCAATAAATATGTGATCTACTTGCAACATAAAGCATATGAACAGTACAAAGGCCGAAACAGGCGGGAAAACGTAATACTTAATAACACTGACAGGCCTAACATGACAGCAATTCTATATACTGCCATTTTCAAAGTGAATCTTTGAAGGATATGTGGCACTGCAGTACAGAAGTTCAGTGCAGTAGTGATTCCATTTTACAATTCCAATTGTTGGAGCCATAGTATAGTTAGGAGAGTATGATTCAGGAGAGTTCACTACAGAAATGTTTAAAGGAGTGACTGTTTCTTTGTATGGTTACATTTCAGCTTAATATTGTTATTTGCCACGAATAGCTGTCTGATGTCACATGCTAAGTGCCATAAATGGACATAGAATGGCACGTGAAACAGGGCCCAACAGTCGACTTCACATTAAAGAAACTTTAAATTGTTTTTGTTGTACTTTGCTACGTTTGCTCACTAAAGTGTTTGGAAAGGGGAAAGTAGTTTCGCATCAATTACTTTATTCTCCCGAGTCAAGAAGATTGCTGATCACTAAGAACAACAATAACACATTTCAAGCTCAAATTTAGAGTCAGCAAGAAACAGAAACCAGTTAGGAGTCAGTACAACTGATAAAGATCTAAAATCAGCAATCCTGTTGCTAACTCCAACCTGAAATCTAAACTGCCCCCCCCCTTCTCCCAGTCAGCCAGCTGGCCACAGTCACTGGACAAAGCCCATAGTAAATGTCATTCCTTTATATTAGCAGCACCAGATGATGAACTCCACACAGTGCACTGGGAGACAATCACTTGCTAGGTATTTCCAGGGGCCATTCTTGACCAAAGTTTCCAGTCCTATCTCGGCCCCACCCCTTGAACACCTCACTGCCCAAGCATGATATCACCCCTCGTGCCTCCATTTAGGTGGAAAGAATGCAAAAAGCAATGAGAGAAATGATACAGCAAAGGCCCGCAAATGAATAAATTATGTGTTAACAACCTACAAAGATAAATACACAGTAGGCGGGAGTTGATATTCCTGCTCTTAGGTGAAGAGGACACTCGACTGAAGAGCTGTTTTATACTTTGGCTATAACTATGCCTTGTACAGTAAAGTGGCTACACTGTCAATCCTGACATTGCGCTGGATGGGTGTTGTTGGTAATAAGTCATACGGGTGGTTTCAGCGAATGTTGATCCAGTATCGCAATCAGCTGCTTTTCCTTTCCTATCCTGGGTGGAGGTCGTGTTCATAGCATTTTATGCTCTTGAAATGTCTCCACTGTTATGAGGCTAGAAATGGATCAAATGCTTATTTGCACATTCAGCTTTTTGAACAGATTACCAGATCAAGCTCTAGGGTCGAGTGAGCACAGTACAGCACAGCATGAACTCATTTAACCCGTTCACCAATTGAAATAGTGGGCTGCCACCGGTAGGGGGCGCCTAGGGAGCAGTGTGTGAGGATGCTACCTTCCTCAAGGGTACTAGCAGGGTACGGATTCAAACCCCACAACCTTCTGCTTGTAGAGGCAACACATTAACACTAACCCCTAACCATTATGCAACCAGCTGCCCCAGTAAAAAACAGTATTTTCCTTAAATAAAGAATAGTTGCATGTTTTAATGAGGTCATTTTTGACCTGAAAATATAATGTCTGTGCAGCTAGCATATAAACTAACCCCTACTTGACTGATATCTTTTCTGCCTGTATGTAATTTAATATATTACTATATCCAATATCAACTACTCTCTGCAAAAGTAATAAACCATTATACTTTTTAAGATGTAGCAATACCTCTTCCACATCCACCACTATTTCAATCTATTTTAATGGTATTATTTTTAATCACACAAAATCTACTGCAGTACAAATAGTTCTAAAGTAATATTTGTATACAATACTTAATTAAATTAAATTTATACAACTATGGTGAAATTTGGGATTTTACGACTTTATGATTTCCTAAACAAATAATACTAATTCCAAAATGTGAGGTCTGCAGTTTGAAGCCCTTACAATGCACTAATACCTATGTGACAGCTAAGCCTAACTTCATTGAAGAATGTGCTCTGTACATGAGAGCGCTGCTCATGGCTGCCATCTTTCAGCAGTTCTGTGGATTGCGACTGATCCTTCAAAGCCCTGCAGACCACTTTGCCACGTGTCCTGTTATTACACTATACCACAGGCTACCCTCTGTTTCCTGTAGACATTCTGTAATGATGCAGTTTTTACTCTCATGACAAACCCAAAGACATCACACACACACATCCCCTCACAGCTCCTCCACCCCTCCTGTCTCTGCCCATGTAGGCACACGCAAATGCTTGACAATCAACTTAACCTCTTAAATTCTATTGGATACAACGGTCGGTATACTTACAATTTATTTTTATTGCTTATTTTCCTGTACGTAAACAAATTAGCATTAGCATGATAGCATTAGCAATGTTTCCAAACTGCTTAGCATTTTAAACAGGAAATGTAGCTATATGCAGCAACAAGCAACCGCTGCTATATTGGTGAAGCTTTATAGGATTTTGGCTAAACAGTCTGTATACCTACAATTTATTATTGATTTTTAAAGTAACCAAACTAATGTTAGCATGACAGGATATGTGATGTTTCCACCCAGCCTAGAATTTTAAACTTTTGATCCAGTGACGCAAAACTAAATTCCAACCTTACACTCACTAGCTACTGTTTGCAAAGAAATTCCCAGTACTGTAGTAATTCCATGGACACTTGCCTTTTTTAGACCCTGAAACTTTAAAGGGGTTAAAAGTCCCCAAACTCATCGATGCCATGCATTTAAAAGCACACTAGAAGACTCATCTAACACCCCACCACCACCACCGCCACACACACTCACAAGGCCTCTAGGCCTTGTCCTTAACTGTGGTATACAGTCCCAGGTGCTGCCCATCTGTATGACTGGTTCCTCTTCATTTCCTGAACAGAGTCACTACCTGTCCACACCTGTCAGCTTCCTGGCCCTTTCGTTCACTCGCAGGTTTATTTTAATCTCTCAGCTGGGAGAGGACCTCCACCGGCAAACACCGCTTATCTCCTGCCCCCGAGGCCTTTCTCTCTTTCCCATCCCCCAGCTACAGCCCTGCATCTTTGAAGTGAGAGCACAATCAGCACCAAACAACCCAAAGCAGCAATTAGCCACTTTCCTGGGCGCTGGAAGAACAGCTCAAAGAACAATTGGGGCACATGCTGCACATCTTCCTTCCCCCCTCTGTGTACCTACACAGAGATACGCTGATAAAAAAAAGGCAGGCAGGGGACGTTGTAAGAGCCGCTAATCCCAGGACATTTGTGTATTTAACATTAGGGCTGACAGCAGCACTTTGTGTCGAGGCTCTCCTCTTGAAACTTTGAAGAGGCTTACTTTGTCTTTAATTTGCACTCAGTAAAACAGTTGTTCTTAATGTTTTTATGCATTTTCCTCAAAATATACTGGTGACCATACTGGACCTAGTCCTGAACATTTCTAAATAGACTCGGGTCTTTTCTAACATCACACCATATATGGATACATAAACAATGAATCAGATGAACCCTTCACTCAGAATACATTGCTGGAGCTATAAATGAGTTCAGGTCATGATGTTTGTCCCCTTGATGCTTTAAGTGACCACCATTGACAAACAGGTTATGGCAAAGCGAAAGAAATTTGTTCTGTTAATGTCTCCTTGGCTACTTTCATTATAGAATGAAGTAACTATATTAAATACTCTGTATTTTATCTGTTAAATAAAGTTGCGAGATTGATAATATGCATTACACATGTGTTCTGTATCTGGGATTTATGTACATTACTAGGATAATCCAGTCTTCACTGATTGTATTGGATGGAGTCTATTAAAGAATATGCAATTAAAACCCCTCCCATAACCATGAAGCTGTGGTGTCCAAGGCAACAAACAAATGCTCTAGACAGACTTTATACCTATCAGGATGTTATAAACATTGAATTGCAGCAAGTAGAAATGTAATTCTGTCAAAGTACTATGAAAAATAATACAGTACTCTACAAAATTTGTAATACTGTGCACCAACACACCCTCAGATCAAGACCTGGCTACTGCCATTTGCAGAGTGCTGGTACAGATAGACTTCAGTCATGCAAAGCTTAATGACATATCTTGTCAAACACCTTTAGGGAGTTTGTTAAGAGGTTATGAACAGATGTGAATTTCCTGCAAAGTCCTTTTAGACACAAAATGAAATCTACATGGAACCAATTATTTTGTTGCATTTCAGTAATGTATGCAGTTTTTCCTTTGAGAAGAGGAACACATAAATCCTGGTGAACCCTCTTACCACAACACGGCCATCCGTCCACCGGAAATCATTTTCAAACATCTTATCGTTCAGCCCTATCCACTGGTAGTCATGGCCGAGTCCTGCCGGGATAAAATAGAACACGTAAGTTAATTCCACTGCCATATTAGGGGCGCCTGCTCAGTATTTAAAAATAAGAGGCATTTTTAGCTTCCACATCACACTTCCTGTTTCTTAGGCCTGAGAAAACTGTGCTCTGTTCTAGTGACGTGTTGAAAACATGTGGCTATAAACTTCACTCAGTTGGTTACTGCCCTGAGGAATCTTATTACTTCAACTGGGTGGGAAAGGTTTCTTCTATTCCAGCCGTCTGTGGATTTAAATCAAAGTCTCACATCGATTCATTAGAGATACTAGGGTTTAAGGAACTGAATGTGGAAAGTCCTCTGCAGATGCTTTGGAGTTGTTCATTCTACATTTAATTTAAATTCAACTTAATATCAAAAGTCAACTCCTAACCCTTCCTTAACCAGAAGCCTAAAACCTGTACCTTACCTCGCCCTGCCACTAAACCTGATCCTGGTGTTAATCCACACTACTATGAAGTGTGAATTCACTGATTTTCACAATTTTGCATAAAATTGACATAACCCTTCCACTAATATGTCATTGCAGACAGCATGCTTATGCCAGTGTTACACCAAGGTTCAAGAAAGATGTTATCATTTAATAATACGCTATATGGTCAAAAGTATTGGGACACCTCTTAATTAATTACTTAGTCATCTTAATGTTTAAGTATACCAAGAAATTTTGAACAACGCAATGCTCCCAAGTTTGGACACAGTTTGGGGAAGAACCTTTTCTTTTCTATGACTGTGCTCCGGTGCACAAAGCAAGCTCCATAAAAACATGTTTGGATGAGTTTGGAGTGGAAAAACTTGACTGGCCCACACAGAGACTACGCAGACACCTTTGGGATGAACTGGAACGGAGATTGCAAGCCAGGCCTGCCCTCATAAAGATTCTATAGGATGAATAGGCAAAATTCCCACAGAAACTCCAAAATCTAGTGATAAACCTTCCAAGAAGAGCAGAAACTGTTATAGCTTCAAGGGGGTAGCCAGTTTCATAATAAAGTCTAAAGATGTGAATGCAATATCATTAAAGTCCTAATACGTTTGTCCATAGTGTGATTTGAACACCTATAAATAATTTTAAAAAGTAACCCACATAAAGTTGGATTTATTTCCTTTTAGTATGTATAGTAATTTGGTAAACTAGTGAGGTTGCCGATAAAATATAATTTTGGCATTTAAATTTACATTGTTATAGAATCATCACTATTGTAAGAAACCGTGTCGCTGCGATAAATAGGAAAAATGTTCATAATCCATCAATAATTGCTGGTAATTTTGAAGCATTTGTATCGGTCCACTCACTATGAAATGTTCACACAGTGTGAAGGCTGTCTGCATTAAAATTCATACTTTAAAATTGGTTATGGTCAGTTAACATTTATTGAAATAATGCTTGGACAGAATTCCTGCATGGAGAATGAACTCCAACACTTACGGTTAACAAACTGCTGCTCTTCGTGAGACAAAATACTGGTGAGATGGGCCCCCTGGAGTCGACATTCACGTTCGGCTGCATCCCATGTTCGCCTGTGCGGGACATACTGGTAGCAATGGCCCTGGAACTTGTGCCAGCCATAGTTGCATATCTCTGTATCTGCAGTTGAAAGAATGAATCATCATTTGGGTACAAAGAAATATGACATTTTAATCTGTACTCTTTAGGCATTCTCACTCATGAAGGTTATTTGGCAGCCAGTTAAGGTGTCACCTAGATGGATGAATGCTATAGATTACAGTATTATCACTTCACTGAGTTGCAAATTGGTACCAGTGCCATAAACCTGATAGTACTCTTTGTGTGAGGTTGTCTTGATCCTTGAATAGCTTCTCTCTCGAAATGTTCGACCTAAGGGCTTCTGATTTTATTATCTCCTTTTCATCCTCCCTCTAAATTACATACCAGTCACCGGTGATGTGTGAGATAAGCATTTGGGTTTTATTAGTACAAGGATAAGTTGAGTGTTTTATACGGCATGAGAATTTCTGATTTTGGTGATTTGGGTTCAGAAGTATGACCCTAGACTTGCAAGGAATCACAAGGGAAAGTTTTATAACCCTAGAAGCAAACTTTGCAGATTCTGCCTATCTGTCCTGCTGTGCAAGACACTGCACCAAGTCTGTCAAGAATAAACTATGAAAGCATCACTCTCCAGATGAACTGTAGTTCATCAATCATTAGGTCTGTTTCTGGACCATCCCTAAGCTACGCTGTTTCAGGCTGAGAGCTTGTTTAAAATGGCCTGGATTGGAACGCATAGGTCCTGGCAGAGACGCTAATGACTAGCTGTTAATCACTGAAGCTCTCAGCAAAGATGCTGAAAAAGCCCTGCTTTTATTGGGACTGGAGACACAATAATATATGTGTGCTTTATTAAGAGACAGTTAAAAGCTACAAAGAGTCGTTTGAAAGTCATTTTTTTTAGTTGAATGATCAAATAAACTGGCATTAGAAAAACACAACCCTTTCCAAAGAGATTTTCTAGTCCACGACTTCAATTCTGATTCAATATCTTGGACTAATTTCTGGTTTATTCTTAAAGAGTAAATAGCTTTTAAACAGCTTTTATAATGCTGTTCTTTGTTATTTGCCTTTTGGCATCAGTGTCTGAGAAAGCAGCTGCATGAAAGAGTTTAGACACTCGGGCTGAATCATCACTGTGTAATATACTAGTGTAGTAAGCGTTTGAGATGCTAATGCAACATTTAGCAGATGTTAAGGCCTACTCAGAATACATTAAGGTATAATAAAAAAAAATGCAGTGAAGCTCATTAATAACAATACGCTTCCTCAAACATGACATGGGGCAGATATTACAGGGATGGGATTTACATGAGATGAAATAATAATTAATTATTTATTTTTCTTTTTAATAACCACTAAAAATAAATACATTCATTAAAGTGCAGTAACAAATGAAATGAACTAAGTTTAACCAACTGGACTGTCTGCTGTAATGGAGTCATAGACAAATGATATGTCCACTGTATTTAGAACAATTCAGGCATTCACAAGGATATTACTAAATATACTAAATAAAACTAAGAAGAATAAATACAAATAACATTGTACAGTAAATTCATATATCAATGTGTTTCGTTTGGAAGCCCAATATCACATTTAATTACAATCAGTGACCTGGTCTATCACATTCAGTCCTTCATTAAATTTAATTTAGAAACTGCTGATGGAATTTCATAAATTCAAACAACTTCTGAAGGCACTGAGAAGAACTAAACTTTTGATCTCTTTACCAGCTCACAAAATATGAAACAAAAGACATCTTACTTTTTTAAATAATTTGTTGTATGTTTGCATTTATTCTAAACTTTGTTGGTTGTTGTTCAAATGGCTTTGGACAAATTGCGTAGGTGACTTTCTAATGGTATTATGTATGAAAAGGTGGAAAATATGTAAAATAATGGAAACATATGTCAACATAATTCTATGTGTTTGTCTGTTGGCTGGTTTAATGGTCTCAGTAAAAGACAGGCATCTCTCTCAGACTATGTGATGTTATTAAGGATACTTGAACACTATCAACAGATTAAGTGGTCACACTATAAAAACTGCATTTAAAGGTAGTATGGGTCATGATATAAAGGGGATCTGTAAGTGAATTAAAACTTAGACACTGGTATTGTCAAAAAGTGCCTTTAACTTCAATTCAGCTATTTCAGATGATGGTCTATTAAGTGTAGAAAATGGCAGCTGCATCCTTACCTTGTTCACAGAGCAGTCCAGTGTAGCTTGGCAGACAAACACAAGTGAAATAATTCAGCCCGTCCACACAGGTTCCTCCATTATGACATGGGTTGTCCTGGCACTCATCAATATCTAAATTATGATAAAAATAAGTCTAAATACAGATAACTGATGTTTGAGGGGATAACAAGTGTATTATAATATTAATAACCAATATACATCATAGATTGTCTAATGGTTACCTATTTCACACTGTTCCCCGGTGTATCCAGGTGGACAGCTGCAGACATGTGTATTACCCACTTTCAAACACAAGCCACCATTCTGACATGAAGTATTAGAACACGAATTTACACCTATGGGTAAAGAATAAATAACACAGAGAAAAGGTTAGCAGGTCCTCTAAAAGAATGGATAAATGACTATTGATGAAATGATTGATTGATTGTGATACATTATTCATTACAATGATATCTTGTCATACCTGGAATATCAACAGTCTCTCCAATAACCGTATAAGCTTGGTCAGTGTGCACTCTAGGTGTGGGTGCTCCATTCTGCATATCTGGATTAGGCGAAAAGCCCCCATCTTCACTTGAAGAAGTTGATCCAGTGTGTTCTTCAGATCCACTGGGTGAAGATGTCGTCAGATCCATATTTTCTTGAATGGGCACTTCTGTGATAGGTGTTAGCATTACCTCAATTTGGCCAACGGCCTGTTGTTTCTCTGACACCTCAGTAATAGATCCAGTGTCTGTGTCAGGTGGTTGAAACCGTGGTGGTGTGGTAACTGAGTCTAAAATTGCTGTCAGAACCTCATCAGACGATGGGATAGCGGTAGTCACTATTTCATGGTTGCCTTCCAGACTACTAGGAGTTGTGGGGCTCTCGTGTTTCAACTTAGAGGCATATGGTGTGGACTGACTTCCATCTGTGATGCTTAACATATCAGAGCTTATACTGCTTGAAGAGCTTGTTGAGGTTTCACTGTCTGGAAGTGAAGTGCTCCTAAAGTCAGTCTCAAAACTGTTTTTTGGTGTTGACTCTACTAGAAAAGATTCAGAGGTCCCATCAGTGTCAGGTGGCACACTGGTGTCTGACTCCTTTGATGTACCGATGGTATTGTCAACAAAGTCTGGGTTCCTGGTTTCATCTTCGTCCGAAAGTGTAAACGTTGATGTCTGCTCCGGTCTGTTTGTAGTTATTTGCACACTCTTTGTAGGACTCACTGTTTCTTTTGTAGTTCCAATGAATTGAGTAGACTTGTCATTTTCTGATGTGGACCCAGGAACTATTGGCATGGATGCTGTTAGAAAATCCTCTTTGTCTCCAACCAATGAATCTGTCGAAACCTTGGGTGTAACTGTCATTTCAGGAAGAAGAGACGTTTTAAGTATTGAAGGGGCTGAGGTTGCTGAGTAAATGCCACTCATGCTTTCTTCAGATGGTGAAACCAGTGAATCTAAAGGAGTGGTAGGGAGGCCTTTGTAGGGTGTGGCCACTTCAGGAGAAGCAGTAATTGAGATTTTGCTTACAATTTCAGTCCCCTGATCACCTAAGATTTCCTTGGTTGTAGATAGAAATGGACTTGTCTTCCACGTTGTTGTATCAAATGGGCTTTCTGAGCTTGATTCTGCTGTCACTTCCCCTGTCTCCTGAACTTGAGTGCGTGTCTCAACAGTGAATCCAGCAGGAGATGGATCAGT
The DNA here is from genome assembly GCA_037577295.1 of Ladigesia roloffi. NCBI lineage: Eukaryota > Metazoa > Chordata > Actinopteri > Characiformes > Alestidae > Ladigesia > Ladigesia roloffi. Next base: position 7,929,330 of record JBBKCR010000038.1, read on the forward strand.
TCTGGACTCAACATAAGGTTTCTTTGTGCCATCATTGTCCAAAAAGTAATCAGTGTCTGTCTTAAGGAAGGCAGACTCATTGAGAGTAGGGCTCCTCACAATAGAAGATGCACTGACTGTTCCTAACCCATCATCCGAGAACACAGTTGTTACTTCTATGTCCTTTAAAGTCTCTGTTGCATTGCTTGTCACTTCTGCTGAGTTTACAGCTGTCTGAGTCTCAGCATAGTCTTTTAGGGTTTCTGACTCAAAAAGCACTTTAGACACTGAAGGAGATGTTGCCATAGTTTCATGAACCGTGGCACTAAAGTCCATGCCTGCATCAGTGTGTGATGCTTCTGACACACCTGCAGGAGGCTGAGACTTTGTTTGATCTTCTGTTGGACTCAAAGGTGTTGTGTCTATCAAAGTTAGTCTATGTGTAACTGGCGAGAATGGATCTTCGGAAATTGTTGAACTTTTCTGTCCGGTTTGCATGGTGCCACTATGGTCCAACACCTTTTCAATGTGAAGTGGAACTGTAGATAATTCAACAAGGGTCGATTTCTCGACATAAGAAGATGTACTACCTTCTGTTTCATCAGTAAAAGTGTCCACTGATGTTTTTTCTTTGTCTTCTGTAGCTTTTGTCATATCAGTAGTTGTAGTCTCAAAAGATTCCCTGATCGTATCTGATTTATCAGTCACTATAGACACTGAGCCTCCTCGTTGGCTGGTAAATGTAGTTGTTGTGAACTGGGAGACTGAATGCTCTGCTGTTTGGTCAGTGGCGGTGGTCTCATCCACCTGGTGAACAGTTCCAAGTTCAAGTGTAGTGGATGAAGTGACATCTACAAAGGAGACTGTTTCCTTTGATGAACTTTTCAGAACACTTGTGGCAGTAGACAGAATGGAGTCTGCATGGGGCGTAGATGTAAGACTTAGTATATCTTGGTCAAATCCTTCACTGGAGCCTGAGAATGTAATGAGTGACACATTTTCATTCAAGGTTGGTGGTGATGCCGCATCCTTTGTGGTTACAACAAATTGAATAGATTCTGTAGCGAATGTTGTATAATTTTTTATTATTGCCCTTGTACTAAATCCAGGATGTTCTGTAGTAGAAACTGACTGTGAAATAGACTTAAGGTGGTCAGTGGCTGTGTGACTAGGTTTCATAATGTCATAGCTGTGGTGAGTGGTAGTGTAGAATGGCCGCTTGGTGGTAAATGTGGGTTGATGGGTGCTGTGGGTGGTATGTGAACTGGTAGGATCAGGAAACGAGGTGCTGGTAGTGGAATGAGTGGTGGTGTCGGTATGGTGTAATCCGCTGAACCTTCTGTGTGTTGTCATCTGCACAGAATGTGTTGTAGTAGAATGTGGAGTCGTTTGAGCAGAAAATGAAGTAGATGTCTCTGGAGTCATTACTTTTGTAGGACCTGTAGTTTGAGACGGCCATAATGAAAAGGAAGTAGGTTTCTCATCAAGACCTTGTGTAGATGTTGGTCTTGTTTCTGTGAACACTACTTGTGTTGAGCTGCCCAACAGTGACCCTGGACTAGAGGTCACAGCTGAACTTTCCATGGTTGACTGGAATGGCGCATGTGGTTCTGGTCCTGAAAACAAAAGGCCATTCTCTCCAGATCCCTCTGGTTCCACTGTCATTATATTGGAGGACAGTGGTGTCATGGTGACTGCTGTGATACCTGCAGCTTCCTCTGTCATAATTGTGGAGGCAAGTGGGGATGAGGGGTCCAACATTGAAACTGTGTCCACATCAATAATTTTGTCATCTTTGGTAATAGCTTCTGCTTTAGTACTATGATCTTTCATGCTAACTGTAACAGGTGAAAAAAGTTCCTCCTCATTTTTTAGATCCTCTGTGAATATGATAAAAGTGCTTGTTAATGGTTTTGTTTCATGAGGCCTCATGCTAGATCTGAGCTCAGTAATTAATGGGGCTGCCGCTGTACCTTGCTCATGTGTACTATCTTGATCAAAGCTGGTTGAGGAACTCATTTTCTGTGTGCTCGTATATAGGCTAAGGTCCTCCGGTTTGGTGAAGGCACTAACTGTAGGCAAACCAGTAGACATCTCTAAATTGTCTGATGTCTGCTCAGGTGTAAACCATGTGGTAATCTGGGCCATTTGAACTTTTGATGCATCTCTACTGGATACAACACTTTGTGTAGTTGTTTCTAGAGTAGAAGTTCCAGTGCCACCAGTGGCAATGCCAGCTCCATTCTCTGTAAACTTTGTGGTTAGTTCTTGGTCATCTGTAGCAGCATCCAATCTACTGTCAGTGTGTTCTACTGTCGAATGCATATGAGCTGTATTTGACAGCACTGGAGTGTTTGTTACAGTTGACTGGAGACCTAAGCCATACTCATCCTTTGTGAAGGTGACTACTGGCTTTGTCATAGTTGAGGTGGCAAGAACAGATGTCGCCACTTGGGTAGTTGTGTGTATCGACACTTCTGATTTTTCTGTTGTGACAACTGTTGATGGCATTTGTGAGGGAGCCACAAACTCAGCACCAGAACCATCACCTTCACTCCTTTCAGTGTCCTCAGTCTCACCACTACCAGGCTCTAAATTCATATATTGTCCAGTTAATTGGGTAGAAGGCACTGAAGTAGATTCAGACTTTAAAAATGTAGACCAAGTAGAACTTTCAATATTCCGATCATCCGTTGTGCTCCTTGTTTCACTAGTTTCTGCCTCATCAGTTCTTACATAAAAATCTATAGTCGTTGGGGTTTCAGGTGTCTCTTCAGCAGAACCTTCAGTGTCTGAGGCCCCAGATCCTTCCATATCACTGTGTGCTGTTGCCTGCATGTCAGAGCTTGTGCTCTTTAATTTAGAGGCTGAGGTTTCATATTTGCTTGATGGAACCGAGGTAGTGACTGAAGCTGATTCTAGGATTGCTTTAGTAGATATTTCCCCACCTGTCATAGCTGGGTTGGTGACAGTTGGCATTTTACTATGACCAGGTTCGGTTGTAAATATATGTACTGTACTACCAGTGTCTTCCTCTCTAACAGCTGACATTGTACCACCTATAACAGAAGTTGGTGATCCTGGTGTAAATGTGTAATCACTGTGGTCTTTTGAGGTAGTGGTAAAGGCAATCACAGAACCTGCCAAAGTTGAGGTGGGAAGAACCACTGGTGCCTCTTTAGTACTTATGTGCAATGGAAAAACTGTCCCATTCCTTTCCTTAAGTGCTGCTTCTGATTTTGTTATTGTAACATCATCTGTTGGTGGACTGGTAGAAGGAGGAGTTGATTCAAGGCCAACAGTGGATATTATGTCTCCAGAACCATAATCTTCAGATTCAACAGTTGTGTCTTCAGCATCACCACTGCCAGGCTCAGAGGATGAAGCTGGGCTTGAAGTAACAGTCTGAGTTTGATTGGACTCAACTGATGTGAAATATGTAGATGTTTCCACACTTAAGTAGTCCAAAGTGCTCTTTGCATAACTTATTTCTGCTTCCTCAGTTCTTACAGAAAATTCTTCACTTGCTTCAGTTGTTGGTGTTTCTTTATCAGCAGATCCTTCAAGTGATTCTTGATCATCAGTGTCCCCAGACCCATCCATATCAGTGCTAATTGATTGCATTGTTGTGCTGATTCTCTCTTGGGGAGAAACTTGTGGTTCAGTTGTTGTTACTGGAGGAAGCTCAGTAACTACAGTTGATGTGAAGGTGACTTCACTTTTCAGAGATGAAGATGCAATGTCCTTCTCTCTCTCATATGATGTTGTGTGACTTGTGACAGACATTGGTGATGTAACAGTCTTAAGCGTGCCAGAATCCAGACCTCCATCATCTTTACTCACTGTAAAGGCAGTTACAGTACCTGTCAAAG
>JBBKCR010000038.1:7940457-7955404 GCA_037577295.1 Ladigesia roloffi
GGCTGGGGCGGGCCAAATAATTTCATAAAAGCGGGACCCGCGGGTTGGAAAAATACCCGACCCGCGCATCACTAATGTACATGCATTTTGCATTTTCACATTGTTAATTCTTTTGTAGTCTGCTTGTTATAATACACTCCTCTATCTGCGAACTGTGCATTGGGCTCTTCAGACCTCAGGGCCAACAGTTAAATAATATCTTAACCAGCTGTCCACTTTATGAATGTATAACTTCAGCACAGTAATGCACAATTTTCTTGGTAAATTCAACAAAACAACTAACAAAACTATGACAGCAATGGGGTATATAAGATAAATGAATATAATGGTTTAAAGCAGTAGCACAAACAATAAACAAGTTTACTAGACTTCATGTTCAATAACCATTACTCACTCTTTGCTTCTCTTAATATGAATAAAAATGTCTATAAAATGATGCCACATAGGATGGAACACATTTTTCCATGGATCTCTATCCTTCATATGCAGAACTGCCTAAGCAATCATGATGCCACAAGTAAGCCCAATCATGGCCCTTATAAAAATCGGTCCATAATCATTCTTTCTCACAGCCCAGGCAATGGCTACTCAGCTGCCTTAACAGGGAGAGGAGATTTTGCTCTGGAGGTGACATCAACCTTGCTGTGGTGCCCAGTCTTCACTGTGCTAATAGGCATCTGTGTTTATTCAGGTATTGGGCCAAGATGTCTGCCTGCCAAGCCTCCAGAAACTGGGAGAGAAAGTGGAGAAAACCTGCGGCATGGAGTCCCGTTAAGCAGACTGTATTGATCTCGTAGCCAAAAAAACAGCGCCAGATCACCTGTGCAAAGGCTAGTAATCAACAACCACTGACTAAGGGTTCAAAGAACTTACTTATATGTGAATTGCATCATTACTTGTCTCATCATTCACACGATAAACACTTAAGAAATGACACTGAGGACTGAGTTGTTGTTTCAGATTTGACCTGGGATAATACATTATGACTGAAAGACAACAACAGTGGTTAATGTTGCAATACATACTGGGATTTAACTTTAGTAAACAGATCTTGTGAAGACCGCTAATCTACTCTCCAGAACATTTTTATAGTTGTTGTTGTTTTTTTTTTTCCAACCACATTGAAAGACAGGATAAAGTCAGCTCAAACAACTGCATGTATGGGCAAATATGAAAGCAATGTGAAACCAAATACAGACAGAACATCCCAAACCAGACAGTGACATTTCTACTCTCAGGAAACTACAGCTATTTTGCTTTATCTAAGGCAATCAGCTTTATTAGACACGCATTTAGACCATGCTATGAGATCCGTGAAAGAGAGAAAAGACTCTTTTAAAGCAGCGTAGGGAGACAAACTTCTGCTTGTCTTATATATATATATATTTCTAAAAAAACAAAGGCATCAGAGCAAGTAATGAGGCAGCAGGATCTTCATTTGAAAGCAGTTAAGAGTGGTTTCACACAGAGAGTGAACAGAAGAGGGCTTTGAAAGTGCCAAGTCTAAAGAAGACGCTGGTTAATCTCAATGTGTCTGGAACAAAGCATGCTTAAAACCCACATGGAGACACCTATTCAGAGACCTTTTCTGTACTATACACTAAAAATACAATGAAGCCTCATTAAATCAGGTCTTTATCACAGCGGCAAATTTTACATGCTTGCCCGCTTTTACAGTCCTCATCCCAAATAGGACACTTCCACTAGCAAAAGAATAAAATAAAACATTACATTTTACTTCAGGTTAAATTAAACAAAGCATATAAATGTGATTACATATTTGGAATCAGATCCTTGTCCACAACTTGTCCATCCTTCTCCACAGTACTTTAATTATACGTATTAAACTTGTTTTTTCTGAAACACCGGAAATACAAATAGCCCAACAGTAATAACTGCATTCTGTACATATGAGGCGCGGCCTATAGGATTATCTTGACACGGAATCATGTTCTTCAGCACCCTGGACAGCACAGGCACGCTATATCAACCACATACAGTATATATTCAACATGCTCAAAATATTTACTGTTTCGAAAAAGAATCTCACAGAAAGCTATTGCATGATACCTAGAACAATGGTTTAAAATATTCTTGAGAAGGTTTTTACCTACAGATGTTGATTTATGTAATAAAGCTGGAAAACATGCAATTCATTGACTGAACTTCCAATGATATATGGTAAATGAACAGCACACTGATCTGTACATCATGTTATTTATTACTATGTTAACTTCAATATTATATCACCTTCAATAAATTCAATTTTTCCTTAACACAGCCTTTTTTACACAGCCTGATTGAATTTGAACATAATTGTTAGTGACATTTACAGAGGTCACTTTTGAATATTTATAATGGGTTAATATGTGTTCATTATACGTCTTTATATGCGTGATGGTTATTTTGGGCTGTCCTCTGTCCCACACACACCCCCACACCCCCACAATCCCACACACACACACACACCACTACCAAAATTATTATGCGGTTGGTGCACATATAAATGTGATTGTCACCAAAGGAAAACTCACAAGACTATTTGGTTCTGCTTAGGTGCAAGTAAATGTTTTTCAGCAATTTTTTCCTGTTTCTTGTTGTGTTTTCCTTATTTGGGAAGTGTCTTCCAGCAGTAATTGGGTGCCACCAAAGAACGGATCAGTATTTATTTGGTTCCACCTTAACTGACAGAGTCCATTCCTGTTAATGCAATAGGGGGGAGTGGAGATGGCATTGATTAAACCATCTCTGTATAATGTCTTTTCATGTGCTTCTTGGATGTAAAACTTTGTGGTTATTTAGTAAATCTGCATTTCTTTCAGAGTATGTTTGGTTGGTTATGTGTTAACTGATTGTTATATGTTCCCCTCTGTGTTTTTAAATGGTGCTGACCACCTGATATATGTTTGGATTGTCTAGCCATAGAGGGGCAAGTCTTGTTTTTTATGTGTGAGAGAGTACTGGGACTTTTTTGCTGTGATTTGTCCCCTGTATTTTAGAGGCCTAGTCAATTTTTGAATTTGGGACCTTGTCAAAATATTTATTTATTTTTCTTTCTTCCTGAATGTTATATTTGGACACTTGATTATCTGTTTCCTACCTGATTGAATTTCACTGCTTATTTTCTCACTATGATACAGAAGTGATGTTGTACAATTCCACATCAAGCCACCCTAACTGACAGTGTATATAAATGAAGATCAAAAAGGAGATAGCATTAAATGGGTCTTACCTGTAATGTTCTTTGTCTTCTCATCAACGTTTATGATGATCACGTGAACAGACAGGGCATCAGAAGACACTGTACAATTTGCAGGGCTTGTTGTAGGAGAAATAGTCACCGGTGGCTTATCATTAGGGTCTGTGGTTAGAGCACTACTTTTCGATGTTGTCTCACTTAGAACATCTTGAGTGTCTGACACTGATTCCTTCACAATTGCTGCACTTGTAGATGAATCCTCAGGCAATATGTCACTGGGTACATCAGTTTTCAAACCCATTGTCGTGGAAACTGTGGACTGATCAGAAGGAGCAACAGTGCTAATAGGCTTCTGGGTGTCATTTAAATCTGCTGACTTGGTAGCTGGGTCATTTGAAGAGGGTGTGGTTGTTTCTGGGATGGTTGTTTCTTTTTCTGAGCCAGGCACTGTGTCACAAACAACTGTTGTGAAAGTAACGGTGGCCTCCGTTGTCACTGCAGTTGTCTCAAGTCCTGAACTATCACCACTATCTGAGTTCTCAGAAACTTTAGCCTCTGCAGTGATGGACTGTAGAGATGGTGGTCCAGCCATTACACCAAGATCAGTGATTTTCCTTCCCTCATCATAGTCGGCTGACACAGTGGTTTCCTCAGAAGGAGCTACTGTGGTGAGATGAAGATCTGGGATGCCAGGAAAACCAGCCTCATCTGTTAAGCTGGTGGTTCTGAGGCTGCTTTCCAGGGGGGCCCTAGAGAGCAGGTGCGCTGGCGTTTGGGATGAACTGTGTTTGGTGGATGGTTCGCTAGCTGAGGAAACGTCACTGCTGGGTGTAGAAGCCCTACTCTCCACTGTTGGTTGTGTAGCTTCTGCTGTTTCTTGTGTAGTCGCTCCTCTCGAGTCTGGAGATACATTCACTGTGGGTTCTAAAAGAGACGACATGTCTGGTGTCATGGGCACATGTGTCTCTTCTAGACCAGAGACTGAATCTGCATTTTCCACTATCGATTCCTCGGTTTTTCCTATTGCGAACAATGGCTCTGTGCTTGGAGAGGTGGAGAGGGGAACGTCGGGTGGAATCAAGCCCACATTAATAACACTGTGATCTTCCGATTCTTCGGGTGGTGTAGATTGTACGTGGACCACATCTCCACGATGTAATACGTCCGACTTATCTGTGGTTTCGGGGCCAAATTCATCGATGTTGAAGTCTGGGACGGTCGTCGCTGAGTCATTTTCCTGAAAAAACACGGTCACAGCTGGTACTCGTGAGCTAGTCTGTGACTCAGAGTTGCTCGGGGCCATCGTAACGCTTGGTGGGGCCATGCTGGTGGAAAACATGGAAGGAGGTTCTGTTGGGGCCTCGTTCTCTGAATCATCTATGGAAACATGGTCTTCTTTATGGCTGGTCTGTGTGTCAAAGGCTCCCTTGGACTCCAGGGAGGTAGTCTGGGCTGTGGTTGAGGAGGCTGTGACGGATGAGGTGGTGGCAACACCCTGAATTGCGACGTCCACCCAATTCGTCTGGTTAAATAATTGCTCGCGACCTACAGGTAGACACAGAAATAGAGTCTGATATACTAAAAGAAAAAAAGTGCAGTGCCTTTAACAAGCAAAGGACAAACAAGAGATACATTAACACTATTTTGAATGAATAATATGCATTTTCTATGTTGCTGTCTTCAGTAATTCACACTATATATCTCTCTAGAAAGTTTTTCTTGGGGCCAGCTAAGAGCTGTCTAATTACATCCTCTAATGTTCTCTACATGGGAAAAGGCCACTCTGCTGTAACGCATTACCTGTCACAATGAAATGTGTCTCTGCAGACTGTCTGCAGTCCATAAATCAGTGTAGTTTATAAATCAATTATGCTGGGCCACAACTAGCAGCCAAACTCTTCACAAGTAAATTGTTAAGAATTGTGTAAACAGGATACCCTTTGTTGTGTTGACTCTTCCCACAAAAGCTCATAAATCACAGCTGTTTGCCACAATACATTTTACCTCATAAGAATATCATGGATTTGCAAAGTCATCAGTTTACTGTCATTTAAAACTACAACACTGATCAATGAGGATACTGCATTTAAAACAGCATTTTAGGAGCTGAATGTCAGGAAACTTTTAAATATTTTTAAAAATTTTGATCCCAAAGTTTTTTCACACTGGAACACTTTTTCCTCTACCATGACATAAACGGTACCCAAAGCTCCAGCTGTTTTGCATTAAGCACATGCCCTCCCTCTCTTTCTCCAGCTATCTCTGATGTAAGGTGTGAGGCACTATTTTCCTTCGCAGAAAACCAGACGGTGGTCTGCTCCATTCAATGAGCGAGTCTTTATTCTTTCTCGAAATGTTTGGCACACTTGTTTCAGACAGATCACTGTGAGAAAAATGAGAACCCACTGAACTCGTCGACACGGTACCAAAATGTAAACAAATAGCTCTTTAATGGAGCTAATTGTCACCCTTTCCATGGAAAGAGTGTGTTTGACATATTTGAAATGAATTCCAACATAACTCATGTATTTTTACTCATGCTTACTGTGGATGTACAATACGTTCATGATATCCAGGTCATCCATTATTATCCATTATTATTGCATCCCAAGATTGTGCTTACTTCCATTCAAATGATTTCTCTTTAGTTTCTCATTTGTTCAAATTGTCCAAAAGAAAACACGACCATATGTTCATATGTCAATACTGCAAAATCCAATATCATGGCAACACTTACAAACTGTGCAACCTTGGTGGTACCTGAGTAGCAGTTGAAAACCAAATTTACCCTGAGGGTTCTGAGCTAAAATAAGCCTAAAATAAACCAGGGAGGTCAGAGTGTCCTGTGTGGAGTGACCCCAGGGGTCCCGTACTTATCACAGCAGGCAGTCATTCTGGATGAGCGCCCTGCCCGGGAGGAGGCGAGTGATTTAAATTTGCCTCAGTTGAAAAGATAGGGTCCTCCCAAGGTCAGAGGTCAGCGAGACCACTGATTCTGGAGCCAAGCCAGTCACTCTATACGTTATTCACATGTCCGGTTTGATAAGCGTGAGTGCGAGTGACAAGAGGGAGGGAGGGTCTGACGCCGGAAATGAGAGGTAAGTGGAAAAAGAGGGGGAAAGTAGTAGATAACACCTAAGCACTTTCTCACGCTGCTGGATCGAGCCCAAGGGCATCCCGGTGGAAGTCCAACACAAAATAGGTTGAAAAGGTGACCAGAGTAAATTATTTCATGTGAAATGCAAAAAAAATAAATAAAGCTTCCCAATTGCTTCCCGGCCTGTATGTTCAAGTTTTAATTTATACAGATATTGTTTAAAATTAACAATTTGTTTCATGCTCACGCATCCTATTTACATATTGGGCTCCAACGAAGTTTTATGGGACCAAACACGATTCCTCTATCAGTCCAAAGAACCATTTTGGGCACTTTTTAACAGTGTACAACAGGGAGTAGAAGCTTAGAAATATGATTTAACTTTCCCAACCAAGCCCAAGCTTGTTTCCAGGGCAACGGGCGGCAGCCCAAAGTGAAATGGAGTGAGGTCAGAGGACCACTGCTACACAGACTATTAAGACTTGTGTAAACTTTTCCAGCGCACCACGTCTCAGTCCGACGTGAACTCTCCGTCAATTTACCAAACAATGGCAACCATTTCAAGCACAAATAAAATGAGCTTAGTACACACAGTCTAAGCTTCTGCCTAGATTTACTGTCGCTGATGTGGGAAAGAAGGGAGTTTTATTGACACAGAGAGCTGCAGGCCAACTTGTGAGCATGTGTGTGTGCACACGTGTGTGTATATGTGTGCGTGTATATGTGTGAGTGTGTGTGTGTGTGTGTGTGTGTGTGTATGAATGTGTGTGAGTGTGTTTGTGTCTGTGAGAATGTGTGTATGTAAGTGTGACTATGTGTGTGTGTGTGTGTGTGTGCGCACATGTGTGTGTGTGTGTGTGTGTACGGGTGCTAGTTTGGGTGGAGGACTAGATTACGCACTCTCTAAAAAATGACATCAAGGAGCTAGAGGTCTGAATAAATAGATGTCCTCTCTCACTTGCACTCTAATATTTCTATATTAATCCCTTACAAGCACTCTATTAGCTCTATTCATCTATATTCATTTAGAAATGTGGTCTATTTCATTGTTATTATTGCTAATATCAACATAACTATTATTATTGTTGTTGTTATTATTATTATTGTTGTCATTGTTGTTGTTTTGCCTTGTTTTAGCTCACAGGTTAATTTTATAACACTGATCAAATGTTTGTCAAATGTATCAACAATATCACTTTCCCACTGTTGAAATTCCCATTTCCAAATAGATTCCAACACAGCATAAGGTCTTTCAGGGCTAAAGCTTGATAAGTTTAGAGCTAGCATGTTGGTACACACAATCTGAGAATCTGAGAGACGGATATGTGAATAGTCAGATCACTGAGTATTTAAAACATTTTGCTTGTATAAACCGTTGTGCATCCTACATTTCACATCAGATTGTGTTGTGTGCATGGACACACTCCTATGAATGAAGTAATCTTTTACTTAGCGCACATATACTATGGCCAAAAATATAGGGGCATGCCTTTTTTTCAAGGTTTCCAGTGAAGTGGCGATCTTACCATGCTTCCAACTTTGTGGACACAGTCTGGGGGTGAACCTTCTCTATTCCAGCTTGACTGTGCCACAGTGCACAAACCAAGGCCCATTACAAAATAGCTGGATATGCTCAGTGTGGAATAACTAGACTGGCCCTCACAAAGCCATACTATGAAGGACCTCTACATTATGAATGGGCACAAATTCCCTCAGACTTCCAAGAAGAGTGGAAGCTGTTATAGCTGCAAAGGGGGAACCAACTCCTTATTAAAGTCTATGTATTTAAATGCAATGCCATATTAAAGTAAATGTAAATCTCGTAGAAAGTTATACCTCTGAAACAGTATGCTCCCAGCTTCATGGTGTGTTCAGGGAAGCCTGTCTGGTTGCGGAAGCGATACATGGTCCGAACACCAAGTAGACCACCACCGCACTGTGTTCTGGGTACGGAGACAGGGTGGCGAGCACTTCCATCCGAGAGCCATCCATAGTCACAGCGGTCCAGACCTTTTCTCCAGGCGGCGTGGAGCTGACCAGTAGAGGCTAGGACGGAATTCCGTTTCTCACACTCAGTCTTGGCCTCTTCGAATGTCATCTTACGGGTGGTGGGGGCAAAGTACACCTCACCTGTAGGTGCACACACACACACACACACACACACACATGAGTAGGCATATACCCACAACAATCACAATATTGCATTTGACTATATTTGTAATATACTGTTTTTGAACTATCATTTCAATTCATCCCTACTATTACAAGTGGCTGCAAGTAGACTGAATTCAACACAGTAATAAAAGTTACTTTGGCAAGTGAAAACACCTGAAATGTAGTAATTATATATAAAATGTTATTTTTAATGTTGCTCTACGAACAATTTTTAATTAAAAAATACAGATTTTGTTATAAAATTGTCCCCTTCACTAAAATTACTTAAAACAAATGTAAAAACACTAAGCAATATCATTTTTGTCATTCCTTCAAGGGGTTCAAAATTAGGGATGTTTGATATTTATGTGTTTTGAAGAAACTGAGATTCATACCATTCAACAAATTTGAAATAGCTTTGCCAAAACAAAAAAAATGATACAAAGCTTAACCATGTCATATGTCGGACTATTAACAGTATTTTGATCATATTTTCATTATATCGCAATTAAAATATGCAGCAGTATACATATGTATAAAATACGAGTGTCTATGCTGTAGGCTTAGTGATAACAAATAAAAAAAACCTGGATAGCTGAATATAGATTAATGAAACAAATACCCTTTCTTACATTGACCGCCATCAGGCCTTCCTAATGTTGCTATCCTCTAACAAACCTATTCCACACTGCCAATAACCGTTTAGACACTACATGGCTGGTGGATTTTTTTTTTTTTTTTCGTTTTAAAGAATTTTCACAGAAACGATAATGTTTTCCATGTGTTCCCCTTGGTGTTAAATTAAATGCAAATAAAAGATTAAAAAAACACAGCAGAGGGTGTGCGTGTTTTTGGACAGATTTGGGCGTAACTGTCAAAAGTTATAACCGAGGTTTCCATAGTATCCGAGTAATTTATTGCCATGCACAATGAACATAACCCAAAACCTCTTTATTTACAAAATGGTGCATATTAAAAACCACTACATACAGTTGGGCGTTTATAGAAGTGATGCCAGTTTGACCGTGATGATATTTTTCCAGACTGGTCGTACCTCACTTGCTCGTCTGATGCTACACCTGTGATCCTTTACATTACTGATATTTTCACTGAACAGTGGGCTGGAGCAGGCTAGGTAGATCAGAATTTGTTTTCTAATTCACACCTGACAGATATATCACCGTTTACACATGTCAATAAAAAAATGACGTCCTTCTCTTTTGTGATTCCAAAAATAATTAAAATATTCTTCAGCCCATTTGGAACATTGCTTAAGTTCCCAATCCCTGTAATCGACTTATATTACAGTTTAGAGTTGATGTACCCGTAGGACTGTGGTTTGAAACCACCCTTAATGTGTCAGCAAGAAAAGAAAAAAAAAACAAATTAACTACTTTGGCTCCTCCTGCAATGACAGCAGTCCTGCCAGAAGCTATAACCCTTATTATCACATTCTTTATGGTATTCAGAAGACTTTTAATGAAGTCCAAAGCCAAATGTTTGCAAGGTCATCTCTAGCTACAGCTAACACTCAAAGGTCATAACACTTTCAAAGGCAAGACTGACTGGATGAGTTGAAGACTCTGAAAGTTCCAGAAGACTCTGGAAAAACGTCAAGTGTGGTGAACCCTTTCCCTTGCACTCTTACCCTCCAGCTTGTCTGCGTAGCAGTACACATCATAGGTCTCTGTTGGCTTCCGAATGCCATACGAGCGGACGCCAGGTTTTCCAGGCATGTTCCCAGAGCAGCCAAACCTCGGGGTAGTGATGGGGTATCTATAAAATTAAAGACAGGAAAAACAAATCAGTATTCAAAGATGAGCTCATGATCTGGACAGGCATATACAGTGAAAGCACATTTGAAATTAAGGTGCTAAAACATTGCAACAGAAGAGAATGTGTTGATTACCTGATGGACCTTTAGATATGTAGCTCTTTTTTGGGCATTTTTTGTAAATTTAACATGAGTGCATGAAGATGCTAAACCTAAACCACCAGTCCCTGAAGAACTGCTTTCTGATGGGGCAGCCGGTGGCCTTGCGGTTATGTGATCAGAAGGTTATGTGTTTGGATCCCAAGACTGTTGGTGGCACCAATGAGGCACCCTTGAAGGTACCACACACACACACTGCTCCCTAAGTGACCCACTGGTGGCAGCCCAGTGATTCACTGGGTAATTTGTTTGAATGCAAGGAAACAATTTCACAGTATAAGGGCAACTTTATTATTATTATTATTATTATTATTATTATTATTATTATTATTATTATTATTATTATTATTATTATGAGTGGCCCTTATACCTCCACATTGCTGACTATTGCTGTTTAAAAGCTGTTTCAGCACAGTACAAAATATGGCTCCTTACCTCACTGTCTGATCTGCTATCCAGCCAGCATCACACTGGTCAAAGCCATCCTCATAGGCAGCTTTTAGCTGGCCTGGTGTGGCAATGGTGGCTCCAACACTTCTACAGGCCTCCACGGCATTTTTGTAGTCCAGGGTGTATCTATTGGTCTTGGCTCGGTAATGAAAAACGACTCCTGCATATAAGAAGAAACATCGGCGAGTCAGTGGTAAAGGGTGCTTTGGGCAAAGGAATCCATCCATTCTCACACAAGAGCATTTTATCATTGTATGAATGCACACAATCATCCATTAAATTGTGATTTCTTCATAGAATATCTAAACATCTGAAAAGCCAGATGCTAAAAAATAAACAGAAACCTAGCCAGTGTTAAAAAAAAAACCTTACTGTGGATCACTTATAAACAAATTAATAAAATGAGTGTTGCATTGTCACAATAATATAAATGTGTGGGTGAAGGGACATTCCATTCACCCTAATGGCAGCTTTCAAACGCAGAGTAACTGAATGAGTAATGGCTCCAATTAAAATAGGGGAGAGATGGGAGGTGCCCTACTTCCAGAGCCAAGACTATCCAAAACCCAACCCCATTGCGTCCTTTCTCATGGCCCAAACATAAATCAGTGCCTCAGATGGAGAACGGTCTCAACAGTCTCAGAGGAGTCTATAGGACACAATAGCAAATTCAAGTAACGATATTAGGATGAAAGACTGTGCTGGAGAGCATTTACTGAAAATGACTTCACAGAAATGTGGCGTTTTTAACAGCTGTGGGAAAAGACGACAAGGCCTAAAGAAGACTTCAACAGGATTCAACTCAACTGAACTAAATTGACCTCAATTGAATTAGTTTAAATCACAGTAGGAACATTGTTACACAGCTTGCACTGGATATGATTCTGCTGATTTGTAAAATGTTAAATTAATGCACCAGACATTGCCTACAATATTCAATATAACTGCAAGTAATACAAATACAGTTCAGTGGCATAGGGATGGAGCATGGATTCCAGTCAATCACATAAGATCAGGTTTGGCTCGGAGAGTAAACAGCGATGAAAGAAAAACACTCACCATTTACATTCAGGTTGACGGTGTCATGGGTGTCCTCAATGCCGTACAGGACCTCGCAGCGGTAGGTTCCAGCATCACTGGCCCGTAGCTTCACCACAGTCAAAGAAGCATCGCCAATATCCTCTGGGTGACTCGGTACAGACACCCGGCTCCTGTAGCCTGGCCCGATTTTAATGACACCATTTTGGGCCACGAGCACCGTGGACTCCACATCACCTTCCATCTTGGTCCATTTGATACGCAGGTAGTCTGCACTTATGGTGGTGGCATTGCTGGAGGATGCTGTGGGCAGGATGGAGAAGTGGCACGGCAGGACCACCTTCCCAGAAAGAGACCCGCTCACCGGTCGCATTATTGTTAGCGAACCAAAATCTAGAAAGAGCAAAAATACGGTAAGGCACAACCCACAATTACAAATTCTTTGTGGTATTTTTCCCATAGTGGATTCTACCAGGAATTAGAGGACAAACAAGCATGGAAGCAAGGCAAAAGGCCTAGCTGATCAGCAACAGAAGATCCCAGCGGGACGTCCCAGCTGCTGTCAAAACAAATGATAAGTCTCTAATCTTCAGTTTGCTTTCAATTAAAACTTGGTTTCAAATGGACGTCCTACATAACTATATCCAGCGTTAGGACCTCCTAACTAGCACATGAATATCAACTGAGTCATCATTAATTAGACATGGGGTAAAACACCGAATCCTCATAGCAACAATGTGAGGAATGCTCTGGACAGGTGGGAAGACCCCCAAGGGCTGTAGAGACCACAGTGTGTGGAGGGCCTTCCTAGGTGATGAGGTGTAGCCATCTGTTTTCACCAGACACACAGAGCTTCCTAATTAAAAGGCATGGGTGCTCAGAACGCCACTCAAGAATACATTTAGACTCTGGGAGATTGGAGACAAAGTTCGCTTTGTGGGAAACTAAATATCACTGAGAAGACCATGCTAAAATTCTCATGGACTGGGGGCTCTCTCTTTCTCTATCTCTCTGTCTCTCACTTTTTATCTCTCTCTAAAACTCGCTTTCTATCTCACTTTTCTTTCTCACTCTGTTTCTCTTTCTTTCTGTGTCTCTCTATCCCACTCACTCTCAATCTGTTTCTTTCTCTCTCTTTTTCACTCTCCCTCACTCTCTCTCTCTCACTCAAACACACACGCACACACACACAGTCTTCTGATCTGAGTCACAGTTTAAAATGAATAAAATACCAAACGCATAACTTACCAAGTGCATCGGATGTGTGGCACAGGCAGAATAACCACAATATATGTTTTATGTTCAGTAACATCTTCCGTCTGGAGGCTTCAAAAAAAGAATGAGAAATATTAACGGCCCGACTCACGCTGTCACACAGAGATTATACACACGAGTAAAAATCTCCTGGCTGCAGCTGGAGG
The DNA here is from genome assembly GCA_037577295.1 of Ladigesia roloffi. Lineage (NCBI taxonomy): Eukaryota > Metazoa > Chordata > Actinopteri > Characiformes > Alestidae > Ladigesia > Ladigesia roloffi. Next base: position 7,953,750 of record JBBKCR010000038.1, read on the forward strand.
TGTATGACTACACATGGTCCGAGTGATTCTTGGATTATGTTAAAAGCAGCGAAGGAATAAACGGAAACTTTCCAGTCTGTGAAACGCCGCGCGATAATCTTGCCTCTCTCCTCATCAGCTCTGAGGGTCTGCTGGTGGTCAGACGGGATGATAGGTGCTGGAGAAGAGAACTCTGTTGTTCTAACCCTCTACAGGGGTGAATAGGCAAGGGGCAGCAGACTAGCGGCTCTAATGCCTCATTAGTCTGCAGGAGTAGCAGCGAAATGAAAATCAAGCCGATTAGGACTTTCAAAGACTTTCTCTTTCTTGTCTGTGGGGGAAGGGGGTCAGGTTTTAGATGGTGATGACAGCACATAGTTAACAACGCTGACCATCGGGATCTCAATTAGCCTGGTCTGTATTGGTTTGGGTGCGTAAGACCACGTGACTCATTCATCCAGTAGTAATATACAATATTGGTTTTAACGTGGGTAAAACATGCTGATGGTTTAGCAGCGACGAAACAGACAAAGTTTCCTGTCGCAATAACTTTCCTCTCTCTCTCTTTCTCTTTGTACACGAATGGGGATTAGCGCCAATTCAATTACAGTCTGATTAAAGAAAAAAATTATTATAAAAACTAGACTAGAGCATCATCATCTTCACCATCAACTTCGTCATCATCAACATCGTATTCTTCATTGTTAGAATCATCACCATCATCGTCATCATCACACATTGATGGCTCTGAGATAGGAGGGGCTCCTTCCGAACCGAACTACAGCACCTGCTCTCTCTGACTTCCATCTCTGCCTGATCTGAAAGTTCATCAAGCTTGAGATTCGCTCCTCGCAATAAAACTCAGCTCTGAATACACTTCCCGTGTCTCGATTCTGCCTGAATGCAAAGCAGCGCAGTTAGCCTGCACCTTGATGCCCAAAATATGCAAATAATAATAGCATTCACATATTTCATACATGCAGAACCAATGCACATCGTTAAGTAAATGAACACCATCTCAGATCAGTCTAGTAAATCACGAAAACGCGCTTTCATTTTTGAAAATGATTCAAAGTGAGTTACTTTTCAGCTTCTAAAGGGACATTCTTAGTCTAAAAGATTTTTTCATTAGTGTCATATGTTCTTACTCTTTTAACTGACTAATAAAATACCGTACCTCTAATGTTTTTTTTATGTTATAATTCCAAGGGTAAATATTTAAATTCCAGTGTTAATCTCCAGTATGTCCAGAGTCCATGTGCCGGAGCGCGCGGGTGTGTGCTCCCAGTCTGTCCTGCTGCTCGTCTGCCTGGAGACAGATCTGAGATCTGAGACAGGTCCCTCTGACTCTGCCCCTCACTGTTATGTCGTCAGGGATGGAGAGAGGAGGGGCGCAGTCGCTGCCCAGCCAAAAAGTGAGTGGACGGTAGGATGGGGAGGATGAGAGGGGGCGGGAATTTGGGGAGAGGGCGAAATCATACAGGCATTCAGAATGGCTTTACAAAAGACAAGACTACCTGCTTTATTAATAGCATTAAATACTTGCTATTGATACAGACAGACAGACATATAAATACAAAGATATATAGATAGACGCACTAAATTATCTATCTATCTATCTATCTATCTATCTATCTATCTATCTATCTATCTATCTATCTATCTATCTATCTATC
>JBBKCR010000038.1:7970151-7991624 GCA_037577295.1 Ladigesia roloffi
TGCCCCTTAAATAACTGAGCCTCCTGAAGAAAATGCCATATATTTAGGATTAAGGGGTTTCACACTCACACCTTAAACCCACTTTTAAGGTAAAATTAAGGGAACAGTTTACAAATTAATGGGCATTTACTCAAAATAAGTTGTTTGGTGCATAAATTAAGGTAGAATTAAGAATATTTTAAGTACATTGTGTTTCATAGTGAATATAATGATGATTTCAGTGTTTTTATGAAGGTCAGTCATATCTGACTGTGACTGTGAGGAAATAGTTTCTTGCTACCTATTCATGTTTCGGGGGGGTCTGAGAGAGAGAGGGAGAGATACATTGGACACATGGGTTTTGTCGTGTTGGAACATCACTGAAACAGCCAGGCTTGTGAGGTGTTCCCACTCAAAAGTGGCGAGTTCCTACCAGTAGTGAGGACTGACAGGCCCTGATATTTTTTACTGATGATTACAGGGGAAATGTTACAACGTCCTAGTGATTCACAACCTATTGAGTCTCGGGCTGAATAGCAATAGATGGTCCTTTTTATTTTACTTAATATATGGACAATCTGGAACATCCATGGAACATTTCACCTGGGAAAGTAAAGGTACCATGATGCTCTGTAAGAAGAGATGCTTCAGTCTGGGAGCATGGTTCTCTGGTTCTGGGTATTTATGTGGATTCCAGTTGGACACATTCAACCAATCAAATATCACTGAACACCAGGTACACCCAAATGGATGTCCCTAATGGCGTTGGGGTTCTGTCACCCATTGTTCGGGCCAGGTTTGACAAAGCGCTAAAGAGTTTAAAGTGCTGCCCTCGCCTCCAAATTCCCCAGATCCGAGTCCGATCGAGTCTCTGTGGGAAGTTTGTTGTCTCCACCTCGTATCTTAACAGATGAGGAGGCCCAATATTAAATCAGGCCTCGGCCTAATTTCTGTTCCTGATATATTTGTATTGCATAGTGTCTACATTCATTTTGCATTTTTCCAGCTCCACTCGAACCATTGACAGATCAATTACCATTTCAGTCTTCCAACTCGATACTGTCAACTCCACACACTGCCTGAGTAAATTAACCTCGCCCTCCTCCTACTACCTTTCTCCCCCTTTCTCTCTCTCCCTCTCTGTTCCACCACCCCCCCTTCTCACATGCTGTCCCTCTCTCTGCCCCCATTGGTCAGATTCACTCCACCCCACCAATAGCGTCTCAATGGGGGCTGCAGCAGGAGAGAGCTCTAGAGGCCTGGAAATGTTAGGGAGAGGCGCTTTTTTTTCCTCTCCCCACTTCTATTTTTGGCCTGAATTTCTTCATGCACAATCACATGGTTTGCTTTTCTATCTTTTCAAGAAATAAAAAAAAGACTTTTTTATCCTTATTAGAACAAAATATAACAGTGCTTTCAGTGCTTATAATAACAGACAGAAATAATAACACACTGAAATATCAGAGAGCAGTATGGTGATATGATGTAGTAATAATTATATAATTATATTTCCACAGTTTGAGAATATGATAGGGCTGAGAGTCCCCATATATTATGTAAAACATTTTTTTAAATTATATTTAAAATATATACATATATATATGTGTGTGTGTGTGTGTGTGTTGTGTGTGTGTGTTTGTTGAATATACAAATACATACATACACAACACCACAAATAAATAAAACTAGCACACACACACATACACAAACACACACAGTGTTACTGACAGGCTGATGTTAAGAGATTCCTCCTCCTGTCAGTAAATTTGGAGGAATAATGTCAGAAAGAGCAGATCTGAGGGATCAGCAGGGCAGCAGTCTCTCTGAGAGTGAAGCAGGTGTATCCCCCCCGTGCTTGTGTTTTCCACAATCCCCACCGAGGAGACATGATATTGGCCAGGGTTCATCCAACGTCAGACCACTCGACATTTTCCTTCTCCAATTTGAAAAACTGGCGCTTTTATCGGCCGATTTTAAAAATCGTGACTGCGCCCACATTGCCTGGCGGCACCAGCGTGGGTCTTTTTTAGCCTACTTTTTTTCTGGAGCTCCTCTCTCTCCTTCTCTCCCTCTCCCTCCACGTCAGCTCTGTGGAGGGCTTCGAACGTGTCCCGAGTGTCGAAATGTCACAGTTTTGAGCCGTCCGTGCAACTTTTTGATCCACGTTTTTCCCGTGCTAAACTTTGCGTGCGGGGGGTCTTCTGCGTGGAACAGAAATATAAAAAGAGCCGTGATAGGCTAACGGCCAGTGCCAGCGGGCATTAGCACAGCGAGCGGCCATCTGGCAGGCTGGAGAACGAGCAACAACCCCACCAGCTGCAGAGAGAGAGGGAGAGAGGGGGGGGAGAGAGAAAAAAAAACGCCCTTACAAAGCAGGACATGCAAGCAGCTTCTGACGTCTGCGGCCACACTGCGCTACGGAGCGAGCCGAGCGTCGAGAGAGAGAAAGGGGGAACAATGAGCTTCGAGCCCCCAAAACAACATGTTCCTGAAGACCCATGAGTCCCCCCGGCTCCCCGGCGGGCAGAGCTGCTTTTCGGCCGACCCTCGGAATAAATAAAGGACTCCTCATGCGGGCTCCGCTCGATACCCCGACATGGCGGCGAGGAACAGAGGAGAGCTTTTTACGATTTTGGAGACCAGCGCGGACCCCGAGGCCGGCGCGCTCTCGGACGGAGAAGACTGTCCCCTGAACCTCTCCGCGGACGTGAAGTGGTTCGAGATCCCGTTCCGACGGCCCGAGTCAGACCAGGAGCAGGAGGAGGAGGAGGAAGAGGAGGAGGAGGAGGAGGAAGAAGAAGTAGTGCAGGAGGACGAGGGGGAGCTGAAGAGCCCTGCCGCCCCGGAGCAGGACACAGCGGACCCGGCCAGCTACATCGCGGGAGGCGGCTGCAACATTATTCTGGTGACGGGCAATGGCATCAAGCCCGAGGACTACGAGGAGGAGTCCTACTACGCGAGCTCCAACAACTGCTCGGATACCACCTCGACCGACTCGGACATTGATTTCTCCGATCTGGAGGAAGAGGAGCACGCAGGCTTGTTCAGCTCCTACGACGCCCTGGACGAAGACTGCGCCTCTCCAGACTTCTGGGGGGAGCCTGACCAGGTAATCTCGATCGAGCCCTTCTCCGCGGACAGTGGCCCCCAGCACTCGCTAGGGGATGATGCTGACACTTTAGACTATTTCCGGTTACTCTTCCCAGATTCATTGTTTGAACACATGGTAGAACAAACAAACAACTACGCCCTCTACCGGCAGAGGAGGAGCGGTAGGTCAGACCCCCATTGGCATCCCACTGACGTCAGGGAGATGAGGGCATATGTCGGCCTCAACATCCTGATGGGGATCAATCAGCTTCCAGACTATGGCATGTACTGGGCCAGTGACATTTTTATAGGCAATGCTGGCTTTAAGAAAACAATGACCGCCAGGCGCTTTGAGAAACTGAACCAAAACCTGCACTTGTGTGACCGCCTGTCCGAGCCTTCTAAAGGTGAGCTCGGGTATGACGGCCTGTACAAAATCCGGCCACTGCTGGACATGGTAGGGAACACTATGTGGGACGCCTACTTACCCAACCGGTGCTTGACTATTGACGAGTGTGCCATTGCCACAAAGGGCCGCTTCTCGCCGACACAGTACATGCCATCCAAGCCTTTGCGGAAGGGACTGAAGGTGTGGATGCTCTGCGACTCACGTTCAGGCTACTGCCATCGCACCCGATTGTACGTGGGCAAACCAAGCAACGACGCAACCTGTGCCGCGCTGGGCCACCGGATGGTCGTGTCCCTGGTTAGGGGGCTGGAGGGTCGGTACCACCACCTCTTCATGGACAGCTACTTCACCTCAGTGCCCCTGCTGCAGCGGCTGCTGCAGGACGGAATTTACGCCTGTGGCCCCACCAACCCTTATCGCCGCGGCTACCCCGACGCCCTCAGGCCCCGTAACATCGGCAAGCTGGAGCCAGGCGAGTTCTACCAGTGCCAGCGTGGCAACCTGGTGGCCACCGTCACCAGGGACGCCAAGGTAGTAAGCTGCTTGTCGTCCAACTCCGCGCCAGGCATTGTGGGCATCGGGCCTGGCAGCAAGCGGGGCGGAGATGGGAGCGACGGGGACTGCAGCAGCCTGTCAGCCCTCGGTATCCCTCGTCCGCTCCCGCTGCTACTGTACCAGGAGAACATGCGTGGGGTGGACTTGTGTGACCAGCTGCGCGAGTGTTACCAGGTTGCGCGGCCATGCAAAAAGTGGTGGCGCTACTTCCTGTGGTTCTACGTCAACCTGTGCATCGTCAACGCCTACATCATTCTGCGTGAGAGCCGCGGTGGGGTGCCGCCCGCTGGCTTCAGTGGGAAGGAGTTCACGCAGCGGCACTTCCGTGTGCGGCTGGCACAGCAGCTTATCGGGGACTATCAGGGCGCACGGGGCATGGAGCGGGCCGCCCGCAAACGCCACGCTGACTCACCCTTGGAGTACGGACACAGGCTAGAGCGCATGTCAGAGCGTTCACGCCGCTGCCGGAACTGCACCAACAAAGGCCTGAGGCACGAGAGCGTGTTCGGCTGCAAGATCTGCAACGTACACCTGTGCCGGGGAGGGTGTTTCAGTGAATTCCATAAATAAGCCTTCCTACGTCTTTGTTTTGTTTTTGTTTTATTTTCTGTTTTTTTTTTCTTGTTGTTGTTCTTGGTGTTGTTTGATTTTTATTTGAATTTCTACTGTCCATGTTGATGTTTGTTTTGAACTGGTTATGCGACACATTGGATACTGAGGATTTGTAATCCAAAGTTAATCATTGCAAGTACTGTAATCATCCTTGTAGTCTGATTTGATTAGTAGTTGTAGTCATAGTGTCATAGTTGTAGTAATGCACGAATTAACAAGTTAAGGAATCAGCAGTTATACATTTGCATTAGTATAGAATGTTTTGTCTAATTGCCTTTCATACTGCCAACAAAAGGCCTTGTGTCATTTTTATAATCTTAAATTGACAAATAGAAAACCAATAGAAACTTTTTCGGCACTTACATTGAGAATAGCAGTGGCATATGTTCCTTTTTCTGTGAGAAGTTCTTATGCTTTTCCAAAATAAACACAAAATCCTCTTAATTCTGCATTAGTTGGCTTTATATAGACACATGAGTAATAAGAAGGAAACCACAGAATTGGAATCCCACTTATACAGTGACAAAGAAGATGTCTCCTATATATGTTGCTAACTGTCAAGGGGACACAGTTCGTAGCAATTAGAAGGCTGAAAAGGGCTCTCTAGTCTCGGTGGACAGACAGATTGTAACCTTTTTAAATGCACTCCAGCCACTACGGTAAGACCATCTGTGTAATCTTAATATGAGTACAGTCTCTTTGAATGGGCCATTCTTAAGCAGAGAACCGAGGCTCCACTAAAAGAGAGCCCTCCACAGACTCCTTGAGTTTGATGTGCTTGTTGAACATCCTTCATTATATTACTCAGATAAAGCGCCTGATACAGTTGTTTCTAAGCGAGAGCATGCTGTGTGACGGGAGGGGAAGTGGACAAGTGGCATTAAGTGTCACATTCAGTTGAAAATATTACTGTTCCAAGTCGTTTGAGGCTGTGTTGTGAAAGACGGGTGTGAGAAAAAAAAACCTGCCCACTTTTATAAGGGACTTATTAGCTCACGACACCAGTGATTTGTACCTGGTCTCACAGGAAAAGCTGGGGGAGCTGTTTGGCGGACTAACGGGAGAGATAAATTTTGTGTGGATGTCACTGTACTACACACTATAATGAGGACTACTTTGCTTTGTAGTTTGTTTTGTTGTTGTTGTTGTTGTTGTTGTTTGGCCTCTGCATTGAGAAGTTACTTTTATTCCACTGCTTACTTTGAGTCGTAGGGTGGAAGAAATTAAGAAAACATTTTTTAATTCAACCACAAAAAAGGGTGAGGGGGGAAGGGGGGGCTCCCACAAACAACTGAAAATGTCCTAGGGCGAGAATGTGTTGTTTTTTTTTCTTTTTGTTTTTTGTTTTTGACCTACTACACATAACAGCCCCCCCACTGACGGCGGCCCACTGCGTTCAGACCCTGTTCAGAGGTCTGGCTCCTCAGACTGGGCGTCAGTTCCTCTCCCCTGCAGCCCTGCGGCTCTCCGGCTGGACGCGCCTGCCGCCGTTCCTGAACGGGAGGGGGGGGTGGAGTCCCGCGGGGAGTCACCATGGCAACCCCAACCAACGAAGGCGGGGAGTCGCCAGCGGGCCCGAGCTGTTGTCATGGGTAACCCGCGGCCCGTGGGCCGGGAGACGGCTGAAGCCACGCCCCTCCCCCTTCCCCCACGTTCCAAAAACAGTGTGTGAGGAAGGACAGTGGTTAAGCCTGAACCAGACGCCTAGCTTTAAAATCCACCCTCTCCTGCTCTGGGTTTTGGGTGGGCAATCCCATAGATTTTTCAATTCAATACCAAGTAGTGTACTGACACCTCTAGAAGTCTGCCTGTGTACATTTTTTAAAAAAGGTCAGTAAAACCAGACATAAAAAAACAAAACTGCTAGTATGAACTAACTGGTCAGTGGAGTCGCTGGACTAAAGTATTGAAAGTCCCATCATTACACCAACAGGGACTTTAATGGCATTGCATTCAAATATATAGACTTTAGTTTGGATCTGGTCCTGTCCTTTACAGCTATAACAACTTCCACTCTACTTTCCACAAGAATTTGGAGTCCCTGTGGGAATTTGTGTCCATTCATTGTGTAGAGAATTTATGCTTTGTGGAAAGGGACAAAGTCATGCTGGAATAAGGTTCTTCCCCAAACTGTGTCCACAAAGCTAGAAGCATGGCATTGTCCACAATGTCTTGGTCTGCTGAAGCATTAAGATTAACCTTCTCTGGAAAGAAAAGGCCTAGACTGATCCTGAAAAACCTGTGTGTCCCACTACTTTTGGCCAACCATTATAGAACAGCAGGAGCAGAGGGTGGAAGGAAAAGTATTTGCTATGCATTTATTTGTGTTTTTTCAGTACACCCCATTTCAAGATTAATATCCAGAGTCTATATTTTTAGTGAGGATCAGTTCTCAAAAGGGCATGTCAGATTCCAACTCCTTCAAAATATTCTCATTTTTTTGCTTTGCAGCCAGAAATGAAGACACATACAAAAAGCTGTGCTTTCTCAAAACAATGTCTAACATCCAAGTGAAAGATATAATAGTAACATATAATATATAATAGAAAGATATAATAGTAAAATAGTAGTATAGTAGTATACCTATGCATGTGACAAATAAAAATCTTGAATCTTGAATCTAACAGTTCAGAAAAATGAAATCACGAAGATGGATAAACGATCACCCCTCTGTGTCAGAACTTGGTGGAACCAGGTTTTGCTTGAATTGCTCCCTGTTGAGATACTTCTGTACCAACTTTGTGCTCTTCTTAACAGAAATGTTGACCCTCAATCAGTTTGAATGGAGACGGCAGGTGGACTGCAATCTTGAAGTCCTTCCACAGAATAGGGATTAAGTCTGGACTTTGACTGGGTCACACGAGAACATTCACACTTTTCTCCTTCAGCCGCTGTGTGGTCGTTTCGCCTGTGTGCTTGGGGTCACTCGTGTTGGAAGGCGATCCGTTTTCCCATTGACGACTGTCTGGCCGAGTGCACTAGTTTGTCGTGGTATTTTGCCCCTCCATTTTTCATTTTGTCAAGTGCCCCAGTCCAGAGTGCAGAGAAAAAACAGGATGCTTCCACCTCCATGCCTTTTTTGTGGGTTTGGTGTTCCTTGGACGTGAGCTGTACTGGCTTCCTGCCACAGGGGCCATTTGGTGTTGAGGTCAGATAGTTTGATTTTGATCTTATCTGTCAACAAAACATATTTCCACTTGGCTTCAGAATCTTTAAGGTGTGTTTTGACTAGAAAAAAGAATAGAGACTTGATGTGTGGATTGACCTTTTCTTGCATTAGTTTGTAAAACATCCACATCCATGGAGCATTTGTCATGTTGTGACATGCACACAATGACCACTTGGTGGCAGCTGGTGACCTAGTGGTCAGGCCAATTGGCGTGTGATCACAAAGTCATGGGCTCAAATCCTAGGACTGCTAGTGGCACCACTGAGGGACACTAGAGCGCAGTACCGTCCCCACACACTGCTCACTCTGTTCCTGACTGCCTGCTGCTTCCCTTTGTGAATGGGTTAAATGCAGTGCTCACACGGTGTGTGGTGGTGTGTTCCTGTATGATAGATATGATAGTATGATAGATCTGTCACTATACACACTTTTTGCCATTCATTTCTGTAACTGCTTCAAAGTTCCCACAGGCCTCTTGCTGACCAGTTTCCTTGCGCTTCCACCCAGGCCTGATCCAGAGAGGTCCTAGTAGTACTAAGCACTTGACAATTCTTTATCATAGACTTTACAGTGCCCTTGACAATTAATAAAACTTTGATTCCCATTTTTGTATACATTTGCTGACTTTTTGCTACAATCTTATCCCTAAGATCTTCTGAAAACTCCCTGTCACACACAGATTATTGCTTGTTTTCAGCTGTACCACCGTCCACTGGAATGCTCCAGGAACAGCTGTTTTTTTATACTAAATATGTCAAAACTATTAGTTTGGTAAATAGAGAAAGTGTGTAGTTAGTCCTGATTGAGTTAATATTTGGGAGAGGATTCGATCCCTTATCCATCTCAGTGATTTTGGATTTGAAAAATATTCCTGACTTGTTGCTATTGTATCATTTCGCTTGGATGTTATACGTTGCATGAAGTAACTACAGTTGCATTGTGTGTGTGTGTGTGTGTGTGTGTGTGCGCGCTCGGTGTCCTTATTTCAGATCACCAAAATGTGAATATTTTGATCGGAATAAATATTTTCAGTACCCACCGTGCATGGGCGGAGTTTAAAGTCCTGGAACAGTGAATACTTCAGAAACAGAACAGGGCTTTATTAACCAAATATGTTTGCAAATACAATGATTTTGTCTGAATAGGCACTTAAATATTCTCCGTTCAAAATAGGAGACAACAAAAATAGAAAACTTAGATTTGTGCACATAGTTACACACTCACAAGCCTCCACTGAACATGCAATTATAAAGAAATTCCTTCAAAATTACTTGCATAAGGAGTATTTTCGGCTGGGTAAGGGGTAGCGAAAAAGGATATAAAGCGATAAAAAGGCCAATTAGGGAACTATCACAAATGTGATGTTGTGAGAAAAAGAACTTTCCTGAAGTTGAGTTGCCAACTGTCCCCCTTTTAGGGATGATTAAATAAAACGGTCTACAATTCATTTATTTCATATTTTTCCAGACACATAATTGACCTTTTAGCAGTCAATCTCATTTAATCTACAATATATAGCATGAATGATTTTCACGGTGTCCTCGAGTACGTGGATTTTCAAAACTTTTTTAGTTTCAGACAGGAAGTCTGCAGTTGTGGTCTATCAGATTCATTTAGGGCTTGAAAACAGAGTGAACCGTTACTTTGGCTTGACAATATCAGTACGCTAGTCACTGTACACCACAGTGGGTTGTGTTTGGAAAAGCAGAGTCTAATATCTCTGACATGGGTTCAATTCTGTTCTTCAGAATTCCTTCATGAAAACCATGAGGTTAGTTACTAGAATTCTACACAACAGCAGCCTTTAAACAGTTGTGCACAGTTTGGGATTAATAGAAAATACTTGACAGAATAAACATTTTTATCACTGTTTTAATGTACATTGAACTTTCTCCTCAGAAAATGTAAAACAACCAACCTTAAGGGAGGACACGTAAACAGGGAGAGACAGAGAATAATGCACTTATAGTAGGTGTTAGAAAGTAGGTGTTATGTAAGACAGTGTTCCAAGCTCCATGCAAGACCTGGTGTGAACACATAATGAGAGCACCACCAGCAGAAAAAAAATCAAGTAAGAGGCAATATATAAGGCAGTAAATCAGAGGCGAGGAAATTCAGGATCTGCTTATCTTATCTTGTATCTTGTGTTCATAGAGGGATTACACGTTTAAAAAGAAAATGTCATTAGTGACTGAGTAAACTTTTGGATTTCATGACAGTGTGACCACAACGTTTCAACTAAAATATTTTTTTCTGTAAGTCAACATTCTTAGAAGTAATGAACTATGTTTACCCATAACAAAGTAAGAAAACATATTTGAATTAATTTAACATTTTAATCATTTATAATAATTAAATAACACTTTAATATAATTTATATTAGCCATGCAACAGCCATGATAGGGTGGTGATGGCCTCGTGGGCAGGATACTTGCCTTTGAACAAGAGGTCATGGGTTTGAGAAATATAGCTGCAACTTTAGAGAAATAGATGAAGTTCTTAGCTGATAAACTACACCATCCGACAGTTAGTGATGCACTGACACATGGCACTTGTCCTTTTTTATGAGGTATTCTAGTGAAAATAAATTAAACGCCATGTCTGACATGAGTAAAAGTATAGGCACCCAAAGAAACTGGAATGAATGTAAAAAATAAAACCATTTTGTCTCTACACATAATCAGATCTATGGAAGAGCTGAGTATACAGTGAGTATATTATGACATGTCAAAGTCTCATTTGAATGTGTAAAAGTCGCCCATTTGAAAGTGGGCTCATTTGAAGCCTGCTCCAGATCTTTCACCTTGATCTTTCAGGGTTACATGTATTGTTATGTAAGAGGGTGAGGCCAGAGAAAGCAGAACATTTCCACCTTGCCTGGTTGCTGGCCTATGATTCAAATCCACTGTGTCCTTCCACAGGTGCCACAGCACTCATTTTCTCGGGCAGTGGGATAGAGTGAAGCACCACAGGTAATTTGATTTTTGGATCAGAGGCAAATTTCACATCCAGGTAGACCTGAGAGTAAACATACAAAGAGGCAGTTAGAAAAAGACTCATTTGAGAAAACATATTCATGAGAGATTTACAGACATTTGCTGTTGCTGTTGGCAGAATTGCAATTAACTTTTGAACCACAGAACAGTTTAAGCACAAATACCTGAGGAAAATCACAAAGAACAAATACTTTCTTAGCTCTCAGGTTCTGAGCCTGTTGCATCTAGCCTCGCCCTACAGTTTCCAGAAGTTTCAAAAATAGAACAGCAATTAACCCTTTCCACCCAAAATCAACTCCAAGATATACCCCTTACACAAACCCAAGATACTTCCACAATTACAAATCTGTGGTGATGTACTGGTTCTGAACCATAAACCTTATATTTACCAGTGTTCAAATACAGAGCATGAAGCTACAGAGATGCACATCTATTCTTTAGTTTAAATAGTAGATTCAGAACAAATGTGCTTGAAACTCCAAGCATTTGGATGCATACATGATGTAAAGGATAAAAAAAGGTAAAGCTTCTTAACATTCATGGAGTTTTCCAGAAACAGTCCCTTCATTAAGCACATGCAAGTGAGCAAATGCTGTCTCTAAACAGAATCTGATCACATACTTCAGGAGGCAGTCTGTAATAAACTCAAGCCACACGTTACAACACTTTAAATGCATCCATCTCTCTAAGACGCATTCAACAACCAGAACTCTTCCAAATACGCTGATAGCACTTCCCCAGTCACTGCTCACCATGGAGACTGCCCTTAGCAGTGCCACTATTTAATGTAGATTTGCTCCTCTCTGGTTCATCTATTAACGTGATTTTAATTTTAATTCCATAGCTCACTTTGGATGAGCCAGTTCGCTCAAATAAAGCACAACAATATCTTGCAACAGTACACTGTATTTTTTTTTGTGTGGTGATCAGGGGTGTTAGGCGCAGGGTTTGTGTGGGGGGGCGGGGTTTGTGAGGGGGCGTGGTTGTTGCGTGCATGCAAATCTCATACTTTTGGGGGTGGGGGTGTTTGGAAACCCCTGTTGAATCTTGAATCTTTCACAAAAGAATCCACTCCACTTAATCAACAGAAGAACACACACCACTGGAAATTTCCTCCAACTCACCACATGCAAGAGACGTAATTCGTCAGTGCACAAAGAGGCTGCTCGGATATCCAGAGGTGTGCGTCCTTCTATCAGTTTAGTGGAGTGGATTCTTTCTTAAAAGATTCAAGATTCAACAGTGCTGGTGAACTAATTATTTATGTTTAATGTGGGTGGTCCATACGAATAATTATGAAATGTGAGGGGGAGACAACCCCCTCTGATTGAATGGCGACGATGCCCATGGCGGTGATGGGTATGTGGGGATAATTATTCTTAACAGTCCTTTAAATGTACGGAATTTCTCAGACGCTTTTATCCAAAGCAACTTCCATTCCCTAACTACAGGGGTCTTCCTGGAGCAAGTTGGTTATGGGTCTTGCTCAGGAACCCAGTGTTGTTATGCTAAAGGTAGGATTTGTACCCATGACCTCTTGGTCTAGAGGCAAGTATCCTACCCAATAGTCCACCACCACACTTCTGAAGAGCAATACTGTAATTAGTTGTTCTTTTCATATTAATTTTCACATTATTCAGCTCATCGTAGTCACTGGAGCTATGTCAAGTGTAAACACTCTGTCAGGTGTAAACACATGTTATTAAAGTCTTATTTGCATGTGATCCAGTTCCGAATCAAATGAAATGACGTTAACAGGGTCAAAATAGCACCATACCTGCTGCAAATGATAACGCAAGACACACTGTTAATGTAGTGTGTAAAAAAAAAAGTTGGATACAAACAATTTAGGAACATTATTTAAGCCACAATACTAAGCCATCCCAATGTTTTGGCCATGAGAGAATATTAATGTGATTCGATTCTACAATACGCTGCACGTTATTTCTCCCATATATTATTCAAATGCATTAGTAGTGATTAAGAAAACAACACATGACTCAATAAATCATGCCCTTTCATTCTTCTTCTATGTCTTGTGCCATCTTGTGGACTTCAGAAGCAATGCCATCAGAGGAGACAGATATATCAAAATAGAAGTAGATAAAAAATTTAACAGTATTTCAATATATTGATATTTATATTGCTACACCACACTCTGCACCTTACATTCCTATGTACCTGTTCCTATCCGCTTCTGCTCCTAAAATCAATATTAAGAGGTAATAGAGTGAAGCGGCCCCTTATGGTCACGCGTAAACACAGCACAACACACAGTTTGAACAGTGAGAAATTATTTCCCTGCATTTAATTCCCCAAGTGAAGCATGGGGTGGTGCCCAGGGAGCAATGTGTTGAACCTTGTTCAAGGATAGCGCAGTGGTGACACTTGGGATTCAAACCCACAACCTTCTGAATGCAGGAGCATTACCCTAAGCACTGAGGGAGCCTTGAAAATGTAATGCGTTTGTAAATGTGATCCTAATTTCCAGTCTAAGACTCTTGTTGAATTTTAGCTCACACTGTACCTCACCTTAAGTCTGTACTCCACTTTTAGAACTTTGCAGTTTAGGATGGAAACACAGACGTCTGCTGGAATGTTCAAGACTCTGGTCACACACGTCTTGGTGGACGGCTCAATAAGGTCGCCTGCCTCTTTCAGTAGGTCTTTGGTCACAACTTTCCTTTTTTTGTGGGCAAAAAAGCTTTGCTTCTGGTAGAAACAGAACTTGGGCTTGACAGGTCGAGAGGAGTTGTTTTCAACGTTCACGCTCACCTTCAGTCCCTCTCCTGGGAAGAAACAATAATTATATAAACTGAATGCCTGATAGCGATGATGCTGAAATACAGAAAGTAGATGGGTTATTATAGTTCAGATTATCCTTCAATCATTTCAGCTGCCTGAAAGGGAATTTGCCAGCCACAAACATCTGGAGAGTCAACAAATCAGCTGCTCCACATTCCCAATAACTTGCTCCCATCGTTATCAGTGTTACATCAACTTCAAACAAATGTGAACACTGTAATATTACCTCTTATCATCATCTTTAGATCAACTGTGGTGGAAACATACTCCAAACTATTAAGAAATTGAAGGATCATGCTGGTAAAAATTATGTATATTGTATAGTCTCTACTGTTTGTTTCAAATGGAAAAATGTCACACTTATGAGAATAAATAATCTGTCGTGGCTAAGCATGATGTCACTGATGGAAGCAAACATCACATGGCATCCTTAATGAGAACCAAAAAGCCATCTTAATGTAAAAAGTATTGTTTAAGTCCATTTGTACTTTTTCTCATAATCCATTCATCATGAAATTTTGACACAATATAAGGGTCAGCCAGTATTTTTATATTTTTATTTAAAACATAATAATTATAAGGTTCTGTTCCAATTGCAATCAGCATCAGCTCTCATATGAGGAACAAGACATTAGTCTTGATGTTGTAATTCTGGTATTGTAAGCCAACAAACCTAGTGAAATCCAATCTGTGTTAAAATAAACAGATTTATTTTCAGTTTTCCACTTCAGTTAGCATGATATCTTTTTGGAAGGACACATATATTATATGAACAAAAATAATGGGACACACCATTTTTTTCAGTGTTTGGGCAACACCCACTTGCTTCCAAGGAAGTGCAATCTTAATGCTTCAGTAGACCAAGACATTTTGGACAAAGCCATGCTTCCAACTTTGTGGACACAGTTTGGGGAAGAACATTTTCTCTTCCTGCATGACTGTCGCAGTGCACAAAGCTAGCTCCATAACAATATGGCTGGATGAGTTCAGTTTAGAAGAACTTGACTGGCCACACAGAGCCCTGATCTCAACACCCATCCAACATATTTGGGATTAAATGAAACGGAGATGCCTTCTCTTCCAACATCAGTCTCTGACCTCATAAATGCTTTACAGAGTGAATGAGCACAAGCTCCTTGTAAAAGTCTATGTTTTTGAATGCAATGTCTTAAAGTCCCTCTTGCTGTAGTGGTCAGGTGTCCAAGTATTTAGTCCATAATGTGTACAAAACAGTTATAAGGAAAACAACTGGTAAGTACAATTATACATCTGAGGGACTTTACCTAAATGGTAAGCCATCTTCTCAGTTTGAATGCTCATGGTCACAATTCCAGATGTGAGGAATTTCATCTTCTTCTCTTTATTCCCATATTGAGGCATCTGCATAATTACATCAAACGTGTTACAAAAACAACCAACACATTAGGCAAATCTGCAACTATGTTACATCACATAGTGTCTTCATATACCTACCATCAAGTCTGGCATAGACATGTCTGGCTGGGGAACATAGCTGAAATATAATTTGGCTTTGCCGGGTACCCGCATTGGCCTGCACAACTTAGCCTCCAAGTAGTAAAATACTTTTCCGCTGCTGCCTTTGAAGGAGGCCGGCATATTTCTGTAAATGGGAGAAACATCCACGATGATGGTTTAAAAATGGAATGCCATGAAAACCTTACAAACAGTCTTTTGTGTGTCAAAGAGAGATGGAAAATAAACATTTATACATACTGATGGGGTAACTGAAAAGTGAAAGGGAAGACATGAATCCCAGGTGCAACGACGTTTGAGTCTGAAACGCAGTAGAAGCACACACTGCTGATTTTTTTTAAGGTTAAAATCTTATTATTACTCTAGAATTCTGACAACATATTATTTTTTCATCTCCTTTTGTAGCTAAAACAGTTTGACATTTGAAACATTTTCAAAACTTACAGGACTGCCCAGTCTCATTTGTTAACAGAGAATATCCATCTTGCCCTGCAAGTGAAGAGACCAAATTGGTTGCTTTATTTCAGAATGGACTTCAATCATTTCAGCTTGGTTGTGCCTTGGAGGGAAATTGCCAGCAAGACACATCAGGAAAGCCCACAAAATCAGCTTCTCTACACCTAAATTTATCAATGTAACAGCAACATTAAACAAGTCTGTACTGTAATTTGTCGTATTAACCTCATCTCTAGGTCAGCTATAATGGGAATATATTCCAAATTACTGAAAATGATGAAAAGATAGAACTGGTTAATCTATGTTGTATAGTCTGTGGTAAATACCCCAATTAAGCTCAAGCACCCATTAAGCACTCTTGTAATTAAAAAAAAAAAAGTAATTTTCCTGCTTGATATCTAAATTAATAAATGTAGTTGTTACTGAATATTTCTTGTATTTTTAAGCCAATTCCGCTGCTTCATATTCTGACAACTTCCTGCAAATGTTCACTCATCTTGGTGATCATTTTGAAAGCTGCATAAAAACTTTGCCAAAAAAGACCCTTCAGAAAATCTAATATTTTAGATACTTCAACATTTATCTTGGATAGGTATCACTATTTTTACAAATTTAAGAGTTACATTTTTCTAACAACACCTAGCACAAGTTTGAACTAGGATGTTAGCGACAGTTACAGTTATTTCAAAAGACAGTTTACAGGCTTTTAGCAAATGCTACGATATGTGCTTAGCATGCTAATCATCTAAGATTGTGCACTACTCTGATATATTAAATCACAAGTGATTATATTTTGTGTTTTACTGTTCAGTACATTATTGTTTACATATTTTTGAGAATTAATATTTGTAGATTGCAATATTTGTTAAAGATATACGATCATTTTATTATGAGCTTGAAGGGTACCATAGCATAAATAATGGACCGTATCAGTGGGACTTCACTGAAGAAAAGCTTAGGTATAAACATGTTCAGTAATCAAATACTCTCTGCAAGTAGTGTAATTTTTTATATAGGATTAAGCACATTTATACAATAAAATGTTTAATGATGTTTAATGATTTAAATATTAATTCCACTATATTTTTATTCCAAAATTATTAGTGTCCCCATGAAGTTCACTTACATAGGCTGACCATGTGAATAGTCAGTGTATGTAAGACTGTAAATAGTCCTAAAACAACCATTGTCAGTTTCCATTTCAATGAAAGCTGAAAAATCTTATATGAATTTTATTAAACTGAATAGTAGCAGTGAAGCAGACTTTCATTTTTGTAAATTAACATTTTTACACTATCATTTGTGAGGTTGAATGTATCACAGATTGCAAAATTAACAGTCACAATTTATTTAGCATTTAGCTAGCTTTTGTTAGCGATTATTTTTACTTTGACATAACTTTTGTTATTTTAATTATTTGAATTGTGCTTTTTATTATCTCTGGTATTTATTTCTATCATTGTTTATATTTGTTGCAGCTAGTTTTTTTTTTTTTTTTACTATTTTATTTGAGTACCTCTTGTCTGTTTTATCTTGTTTCAACGCACAAAACACTTCCTCTGGTGACATTATGAGTGCACACATTGCCTTAAATGCAATGCCATTAAGCTCCACTTAAAATCATTTGAAACTGTATAACAAAAACAAAAAATTATAAATTATCGTTTAATTATAAAACTTTTATACTTGGGATATTCATTAATTTTTTTACTGAAGTACTCACATGCATTTACTCATGCCATGCTGAAAATTCCCAAATGCTCATGTAAGTGGGCTTTTTAAAAAGTTGCAAAGCTTTCCTTTGAGCTGATTGGTCGCTGTGGAGAAATCACGTGACTTGACGGGGCCGCCTCTCACGTGTTCAAAATGAAACATTTCCATATAAAACAACAATATGTTGTGGTGTCTATCAAGTAAGATTAATATTTGTGGTTATAAAGGCTGTTGATATTTATATTTAAATAACAATGCGAAACTGGGACCTCACCATCATCTAGAAACACATGCTCTCTAGCTGTGTCCTGACTCAGATAATATTGGAAGTATCACTCTTGATTCTCTTCAACTCGCATAACTCTTTCGCCTTTTACTAAAGATTTCCGTGGAGAGGAACGTTATGAGTATCAACTAATTTTTCGAGGCCCTGCTGTACGGCAGGGCTCACATTGACGGTTAACAACAGAACATGACCACACCAGATGCGAGGAATGTCTCAATCTACGTAAGTCCAACACTTATTAACAGTCCACGAAATTGCTATCCTCGTGAGCTGGATATGGGAAATCCCACATTGCACTGTGTCCTCCAGCGATAATGTTTAGGTTGTCAAACTTTATTATGCCTCTGAATTTGGACAAAGCACGACAGGAAGTCTTTATATGGTGTTTACGTCGCTCTGCGGACTCAGTTGTTTAAATGTTTCAGTACCGTCTACTGACTGTGAAGTACAAACGTTTGCCTTAAATCCTGATCCTGAAAACCACATGTTGGGTTTAAATTAATCTCGCATAGATCTTGCGCCTTTATCTAAAGATTTCCGTGAAGCGAAACACAATGTGTATCAGTGTATAAGTATTGCGGCCATGTTAATAGATAGGGTTTACTTAAGGATTTAACAATAGATAGAAGTGTTATTGATGAAAGGTGATGGTGTAATAAAATTGAGAGTGAGTTTGTTAAAGTTCTAACGATGTGATACGTTGTATTTCAGTCCTTCGATGTGTGTACTAAACAAGTTTAGTCTAAGATGTCAAACACGTTAAAATAGTAGAATATCTGTAAAATGTCCAGACTTCCTGCATCAAAAACCCGTGCCAAGCTTTCCATAGAGAGGCAATTTTAGTATAAACTAAACTTTGTGGCCCGGTGCTGAAAAACAGAACCAAACTGCTTTCTTATAAATACAGAATAAAACACAACTAAATCAGTTAACACGGGTGCATATTTGTTTCAGGAATGTGTTTAGTTAAAAACTGGGTTTGAATCCATAAACAAATAATTCTCCTCAGACTCAATTTAGTGCTGCTCCTGACTTGACCATACTCAACTCTATTATTATCTTATAGATCGAGTTTTTGTTATGAAACACTTTTAAATTGCAAGGGTCCGACGGTGCAAGGTCTAACACTGGTGCAGGAGGTGTAGACTGGAGGTGTAAGCAGGAGGTGTAGACGGGTTCTCGTTGGCAACTACCTTGGTCCTTCTGGTCCTGAACGAAGTGTTGGACCGATTTGAAGCAGGTCTCGGAGTCGTGGTAGATAACCGTGGTGTTACTGCCGTAGTGCTCAGACCACAGCACGGACGCTTTTCCTTTAACTTTGATGAAGAAACACTGGATACGAGTTTCCTTCTCCACCTCCAGGCTCACTCTTCCAGAAATAAAGTCTCCATTCGAGAAGGGGCTTCTCTCGTCGAGCTGGTCAACGGTGATGGACAGATCCTTCACCGTGAGAGCCATCGTCTTCAGCCCTGCTCGGGAGGTTTCACTTTAATCCACTAACGAAATCTTGGAGTGTCCCCGCACCTGTACCGTGAGAAGCCCCGCCCACTACGAGTTCTGATTGGCTGATTGGATCAGTAGAATTTAAGTAATACTGACATAAGTAGTGATATTTATATGGTAAGACTTTTAAACATAATGAAATTATTTGAAACCCATTTAGGAAATTTCATTCAATATTGCACAATAAATGATCATTCTCACCCGATTAGAAGATTGCACAATAATGCACATGGTAGGCTAGTGCACATCATAGCAAAATAATACACAAAAGTGATGCACACTATAAAGATTTAAACCTGCTTAGGTATGATGTACAGAGCCAAATCCCTGAAGAAATGTGTTGATATACAGGGTGTAATGGTGATAACAAATCAAGCAAAATGAAGCTTCATGCAAAAGATGTGAAGAACAGTGACATCATCTAAGTGCAGTCACCATAAAAAACCCAAAATAATGTTCAGTATTTGAGGTTTTATTGTGATAAGATACAAAGAACAAGGTATAAAGGACAGTGTACACAATACATTGAAATACTTGCCTGTTTTTCCACAGACTACATGCAATTACATCAGACAGTGTATCTTTTCAATACATGTCACAATAATGACAAAATTCTAACTATTATGATATATCTAACAATCTAATAGCATGTAATACATCAATCAATTTGAGGGAGTAAATGTAAATTAAAGGAAGTAGTAAAGACTGAGATACCAGTACAAAGTGTCACAATGGATAGAGTGGTGATTGTAACACAGCAAATGCTTCAGTAAATCAGAGTTAATGTTAAACAAAGTGAGAATGTAAAGTGTTGAGCGTGGGAGACATCACATAAATGCAAATATGAGAGTGTAGAATTTAGCAGTTTTATTGCATATTACTGTGTGTGTGTGTGTGGATGGTGCTGGACTAATGGGTAGGATACTAAGAGGTCATGGGTTCAAATCATACCTTGGGTTCCTGTGCAAGACACTTAACAAGTTGCTCCAGGGAGACCCCTGTAGTTAGGGATATGAAAGTGTCCGCTAAATGCCATAAAATATAAAAGTCACAGATCAGCCCACGTGATCTGGACAGTGTTTCCCATAATGCACTGCATGTCCCCCAGAGCTTTAACTTGTTTTTTTGTCTCTAAAATAGACAAAGTACAGCATGTAACATTTATGTTGTTCTTACAATGCTACACAGACTCAGGTATGTAAATAAATCAGTAGCACGAAGTAACCGTCGAGTAGAAACGTACTGTCTCTTGTCCAATAGTGGTCCTGCACCATACTAATTTTCTCTCATTTGTTTCTCTTCATCTCGCATAAATGTTTCGCCCTTTACTAAAGGTTTTCGTGGAGAGGGATAACACGAGTACTTAATTTTTTGCGGCCCTTCCTCTAATTTACTTTGTGAAATTATGTTGATTGGTTTGTTTTCTGGATTCAAACAACTTTATAGGAGAAACAAAAATAGTCGTAGAACTGTAGAATTTATATTTTATATGGAAAAAAAAATAGCACAACCCATGGCATTTCAAAAGTTACCCTATTTCTTTACCACAAAATATTTTTTTAAATTAGGAATGCACAAATCAGCCTATTTTCAATATGTATCGTATTGAATACTAATACGTTTGTGCTTGGATACTGTCTTTGGTTGGACGTTAACCCCGCAGTCAATCCTAAGAGTAACTCACACCGCACAGATTGTGCCACAAAATCCCATTTACATATTCCACTCCTATTTCCCTCTTCTAATATTAGCAACTTCGGAAAGCCCTATCGAATGATAGGACCACAAAAATTAATAGATACTCATAATGCTCCTCTCCACGGAAATCTTTAGTAAAAGGCGAAAGATTTCTGCGAGATGAAGAGAAGCAAGAGTGATATATTTCTCAAGCTGCAGGATCACGGCTGGACCAGAGACAGTACGTTACTACACTACGGTTACTTCACTGTACTAAATCCTTAACACATGGGTCTGTAGCGGTAAAAATACTGCATTACGGTCTTGAGACTTTCTTGGCCATTATAGAAGAAACAATATAAGAAACATAAACTCTTTCACTGGGAGACACGCGGTGCACTGTGGGAGGCACTGTGTGCAAGTCACATGGGCAGAACTGTTGCGTTCCGTGCGTGAGGTGTAAAATCTGACTAATAGTACAGATGTTAGCATTGCAGTACACGATTAGTCAAAGCAATTTAAGGAAAAAGGGAATACGTACGAATGCACAGAGCCAAATAAAATTTGTAAAGGAATTCATTTATGTATGATGTAAGCTTAAACAGGGCGTAACACAGCTTCAAGAAAGACGTCTGAGCAACAGACTTACAGTAATATTTCAGAATCAGAATCAGAATCAGAATCGCTTTATTTGGCCAAGTATATGTGTGTGCATATACAGGGAATTTG
>JBBKCR010000038.1:8005468-8024685 GCA_037577295.1 Ladigesia roloffi
TCTTCGCAGTCTCTGCCAAGTTAGAAGCAAAGATTATAGGTAAATTATTGTAGAATATAATAATAATAATAATAATACTAATAATAATAATACATTTGAGTTGAAAAGCATATTTTAGAACACTCAAGGACACTTTACAAAAAAATATTAAAAACAATCAGAGAAGCAGACCATTACCAAATTCTACATAAAACAATCCTAAATGAAATTACAAGGAGAAAAGTTCTTTGCGTAAGCAATTTTGAATTGGTGAGGTTACTAATGGATTGCAAAACTGAACTGGTTTAATGGCTTTGGGTGGTATATGTTCTTCTCTGATGTCACTAAATTCAGATATTTAAACATATTTCAGATATTTAAACATGGCTGCCTGAGGCCGTCCAGGATCTAGTTTGTTAATCACTGTTGGCTGCAATATTAATATTGCAGGAGAGTGAAATAGATCTGAAATCACTGAATGATATTATGAAAAACACAGATGTTCTTTCAGACATTCACATGATCCAAACTCATGAAAATATGACCAAAACTAATGAAGTGTGATGTTTAATCATGTCACATCAAGTGTTAAACATTTTTAGTGCTTGAAAGGCCTATCCCAATATTTGGAAAATGTGATTGCAGCATGGTCCATATCCCAGAGTACCTTGTCTAGTTGTTCATAAATAATCTGCTATTAATTATGTGTGGCAGGTCTGACTCACCAAAGCAGCTTCTGCTGCAGTGGAATCCTAATCAGTCTTTCTTGTGTTCTGTGTGTTCTGTGTGTGTCTGACCTGCTAGATACGATGGGAGAAGAACATCACGCTGGGCGAGCCGCCTGGGTTCCTCCACTCCTGGTGGTGGTAAGTTGCTCACATCCAGAGAATTGAACCTGTCTAGATGCCCGAAGGAGCATTGACCATTCATTAATGCAGAGGTTACCTTGGATTTGGAGAACGTCCTCTCTTTTTTCCAGTGTTTTTTGGGACCTGTACTGTGCGGCGCCAGAGAGGAGAGAAACATGTGAGCATTCGAGCGAGGCCAAAGCGTTCCATGACTACGTGAGTCACTCTGCTATATATAAGTATATGTTTTTTTTCTAAAGGAATTAAATTGATTAGGAATGGAGAGCCAAGGCTAACTGTGTAGAACTCCTGAAAGGAAAGTTCCGATGTGGCTTTTTTTTTTTTCAACTACTTTCACTTGTTAGAGAACTTTTGGATTAGGTGGACAATCTTTAGGCTTCAAAAACATCTTAAAGAAAGCTTAAAAGAAAGAAATAAAATTAAAAGAAAGCTTAATTTTATTTATTTATTTTCGGGATTTTTGGACGAGTTGGTCTAGGGATGTGGCTGCTTTGAACAAAGAATTGTTGAGAATATGTAGAGGTGTGTGTGTGAGAGAGAGAGAGTGAGAGAGAGACGGAGGCTGAGACAGAGAGCGAGAGATAGACAAAGAGAGAGACAGAGGGAAAGAGACAGAGAGAGAGAGAGGGAGGGAGATAGAGAGAGAGATAGAGAGAGAAGGACAGAAAAGGACAGAAAGAGAGAGACAGAGAGAGGGAGAGAGAGAGAGAGAGAGGGAGGGAGGGAGATAGAGAGAGAGATAGAGAGAGAAGGACAGACAGAACGAGAGAGAGGGAGGGAGAGAAAAAGAGAGAGAGAGAGAGAGAGAGGGAGAGAGAGAGAGAGACAGAGAGAGGGAGAGAGGGAGGGAGATTGAGAAAGAGATATATATAGAGAGAGGGAGTGAGAGAGGGAGAAAGAGAGAAAGAGAGACACAGGGGGGAAGCTGTGGAAAGATGATAAATTGGTTATGAAGGAACACAAGAGATGATGTCATACCTTTGTGGTCAAGTCTGCTAGGAAGAGCAGAAGGGAGAAGAGAGATTAAAGAGATGGCAAATGGTTTGCCGTGTTTGAGTTCAAAGTAGAGTAACGCTTCTGTGCCTTTTTTTCACATCGCAGCCTGATGATTAAACCCACACCGACAGCCCACCAGCAGCACTGCAGCCTGTATCTTCAAGAACAGGGCTGCTGGCTGTAAGTCATTACTGTAATGGAGTTAAAGTTTTAGCCAGTGGTTCCAGTCCGTAAAAGAAACCACCACACTGCTCATTATTCATGAGCAAAATGTTTAACAATTCTGTAGTGCAGAATAATTTAAAAAGCTACATTGTGCTCAGCGAGATGCAGTGACCCCGGGTCACCATCACTGGTGTTTCCTCTCTTCTGTTCGAAAGAAAATAGAAATAGACTTAATTGGCGCAAGACAGACTGGATGAGTGTCACCAAATATGACTAAAATCTTTTATTCGATGGAGACGTTGCCCAATGCACTGGTCCATATGGCCTTTTTACCGCAGTAATAACTTCAGCCTCGGCCTCGTCTGGCAGGACAGGGGCCTCTCTATCATTGATTGATGCTGACATTTAACTGTTATCGGATTTGGATTGTTTGCAATGGCTTCCCAGGGATTTTTATTGACAGTTGTTGCACTTGTTGTATTTATGAGCTTTCTAATGGGCCACCATTGAGGAGAAAAATGCAGTGTGGAATAAAATCTTCTTAAAAGCTTGTACTTGGCACCGTCACCTGTCGGTTAAGGCTGTCCGGAGCTAAAGCTTCAGCCTTGAGGTTCTCAAGGATTTTATATAGAAAGAGATCTGCAGTCTAGATAAACCCAGTGCAGTTTTGGTTTCATTCATTTATAAAGAATTACACAATATTTATTCCCTTTAAATGGAAATTCCATTTTTTCTGGACCAGACTTTTTGACTAGTAAGTATGAAACCCTATACAGAGATGAGATTTGCTAGAGACCCTGGTCTTAAATCAATAGATTGCATCAGTGCATGTCTTGACCCTTGAGTTCCTCCAAACCAGTCACACTGCACTCAACACAAATTTAAAACATGTTGTTTGCAGATGTTCTTGCCAACTTCATAACAGACAGAATCGGGTCTGCAGTGAGAGCATCAATCATAAAGACTAATGACAACACATTAGGTTGTTTGTTATTAGGACCGTATGGCTTATTCACAGCCAACAGCACCAACGCAGACTTCTAGAGATTTGCAGCGGTGGCACCGGTGTGATAAATCAACATTTCGTACACTGATTTCCATCATTTACCTTTTTTTCAGCAAGAATATATCATTTACAGCTCTGAAAGCTGTCTGAACTAAATGAGCACCTTCCATCCGAGCGGAGCCCGGCTTCATAAACAAAGACTATTTTTGCCCACTCTGTCTCTGTGTGTTTCAGAGAAAAAAGTCTACTAGACAATAACTGTTACTTAATAGACTTTCTGCTTTTTAAACATCACCAGTTCCATCAACACGAGTAGGTTATGACTTTTTTCCTCGTTGCTTAGAAGCAGCAAGTCTACACTGTCTACTGCTACACACACTTTTATATTCAGATTTATATTCCTGCGCTGTGTTGTAGAAAATCATTGCAGTAGTGTTTTGCCCAAAAGTACGACTGTTTTTGACAGAATTACATGCAAACCGATCGATGTCGACCTAATGAATCCCCAGCAAATCTCACTAAAAGCCTCAGAATCTCCAGAAATCACCACTGAAAGTAACTGACACATCTGTGCTACAATCTATGTGTGTAGATTTTTGCTTAAATAATGCCGAAGGGGTTGACTAACAGTTTTTAGTCTGGTAAAATGGTGCAACAAGTACAATTCTCTAGGTCTAAACTAAAAACATTCAGCTTGAGGTGCAGCTGGTAACCTGGTGGTTAGGGTGTTCGTCCTGTGATCAGGAAGGAAGTGGGTTTGAATCCTAAGATTGCTAGTGGCACCACTGAGGTTCCCTTCAGTAAGATTCCATCCCCACACACCCAGCCATGTTCCTGGCGGCCCACTGCTTCACTTGGTGAATGGGTTTAAATGCAGAATAAGGGTTTCGTGCTGTTCACACTGTGGTGTGTTCATGGATGACAAAATGGTCACTTTCACTTCACTGAATAAATATGACTAGAAACTAGTGAAGAGAAGTATACAATGATGAGAAGAAATTTTATTTACATGAAGTACATACCACGTTGAACACAAAGTTAAAATTACTTGCACATTTTACATTGTCAGAAAAAAGGTTCTGTAGAGGTACAGTTAACGGTATGTTGTGTTTCTAAAATTTAAAAGTACACTACATTCATTTTCCTAGTAGTGGGGCAGGTATGTGTGTTGCAGTATTTTATGCTATGTAGCAGTTTTAAGTGTTTTAAATAGAAAAAATACCAAAAGAAATCCAAACGAGTCGAGGCAGTATGTCAGAAAGTCAATGCAAATATGTAAATGCTATGGAATGTGCGTATTTACTGAAAAGTGTATTGAGGTGGGGAAAACGGATAGGGAGATAACGTTTAGACCAGCTGATGGCCAAGTGGTTAGGGAGTTGCCCCTGTGATCAGTAGGTCATGGGTTTGAATCCCAGGACTGCCAGTGGCACAACTGAGCGAGGTTCCGTCGCTGCGTCACTGGCTGCCATTCTTCCCTCTGGGAATGGGTTAAATGCAGGGAGGCCAGTGGGTTGGTCATTTAATTTTAAACTTTGCCACATTACTGCCAAAAAGAGGGTGTTTAAAATAACAACGTAATTCTGCTTCAACTCAGAAAAAAAGGCTTCACGGTTAATCTCAGGAAATATTTGTCTGGTTGCTTTGGAAATTTGCCGGTGTTGCTATGGCAATACAAAAGGCATCCCGTAGCACAGAAGCTGTTTAATTCTAGTGAACACCTGTATTTTCACCCTCTGTTCATTTGGGCATCACAGTTATCTACATATTTTCAGCAGCAGGAAAAAGAAGTTAGCCCATTGCAAGTTAGAACACAAGTATAGGAAAGCTATAAGGCAGAAAGTGACCACCTTTTCTGTGGTAAAATCACAGTAATACACTTTTTTTACAATGTAAAAAATAGAGGTTATTTATTAACTGGAATATATCTATGCATGTGTTCGGTTATTTCTGATTTAATGATCTTGACATGTTTGGTGGCGTAGTAGTTAGGGAGATTCCCCTGCAATCAGAATGTCGTGGGTTCGAATCCCAGGATCGCTAGTTGCACCACTGAGGTACCATTGAGAAAGGTACTGTCTCCTCACATTGCATTCAGGGCGCTGCGTCTCTGGCTGCCTTCTGCTTCGCTGAATGGGTTAAATGCAGAGACAGAATTTCACACTGTGTGCTGTGTGCACATGTGACTATAAAGGGCCACTTAATTGAATATTATTAGATCAATACATTTATATTTAATGTGTAATTGTTGTTCCCTAGTGTCATTTACTAACAGTATGCTAGTGATGGCTAAGCTGTACAGCAGTTTTCAACATGCTGGTCCTGAGGTGTGTGTGTATATTGAGGATTTTACGGTGTGTTTGAATGTTTGAATAATGGCTAGGCTAGTGCATTCTCTGTCTGTCATCAACACCTCTGCCTTGTGCATCTCCACACTCCTGTCTGGGTTTGTCCATAAAACATGGTTTAAATGATTGAAAGAATTGCATTGCATTGACATGTTTGTTCTTGATGTGATGTGCTAGCGTTCATGTGGCCATCACAACATTGGTTAGCATGTTTGAAATTGTATTGACTTGTGCTAGTTTGAAGAGAGAAAATGGCCTTTTCCTGTACCTCAACTTTCCTCTTTTTCCCTTCTCCACATTTTTTCCACTTTGTTTCCAAAACTCAATGGAAAATATGTCCTGAGAGTTTTCCAAAAGCTCATCTTTCTCGTTCTCTTTGTTTTGGTCTGTTTTTTTTTTTTTACATTTCCCCACAGCTCACACAGGAAGTGGGTTAATGGCATAGCTGAAGATGGATGGATGGAAGTAGGGAGGAAGGAAGAGAGTGAAAAAAAACATCAGCATGTGTATATTTCCTGTCATTATGTTAGCCTAGTGAGCAAAACTGTTACACGCTAGAAAGATTTAACTTTTTACAAGCCATTTATAAAAAGGCAGTGTTGCTTTATTGAAGTATGTTTTAAAGTTGGATGTCGGAGTAGTAAAGGTGGTTCAGAGGGGAGAGATAGAATTAAAGAAATACTGCCATGTGTGTCTACCAGCTTTAGGCCAGATGTACACTATGTGGACAAAAGTATGGGGACGCCTGACCACGACAACAACAACAGGGACTTTATTGACATTGCATTCAAATACATTGACTTTGATGTGGAGTTGGTCCCTTCTCGCAGCTATAACAGCTTCTACACTTCTTGGAAGGCTTTCCACAAGATTTTGGACTTTCTGTGGGAAGTTGCGTCCATTCATTCTGTAGAGCATGTGTAAGAACAACTGATGAAGGCAGTGTGATTCTCTGGGCAATGTTCTGTTGGGAAACCTTAAAGTCCTGATTCATGTAGATGATGCTTTGAAATGTACTGCCTATCTAAGCATGACACCTAAACACTATTTCATGGCAACTGTATTTTCCCTTCAGCAGTAAGAATGACTTGAGGAGCATGACTAGTCCAATCCAGGGAGCCTCTACCATAAAACACGATTTGAAAGGATCTGCTGCTAACATGTAAACACAACACCACATGCTATTAACTCACGCCGTGTCGGAAACCACATAAGCACATTTGTTCGACATGACCTAGCCACTTGACACAGTTTGAGGCACTTGTGTCTCATGTTAACTGCGTTCAATGCTTCTTAGCTACATTAGCCTCCGAGTTTGGCTTTTGTCGCTTTTATATAAATTATGGGACTTTGTCACTTTTTTAACTTAAGTTTAGATACTTGGTTGCTTTTATTGGAGATTATTCACTGGGTTTAACACAATCTAAAGCCTTCAACATCTCTGTTCAGCAGCACAAACATGTTTTCCTCTCTCTGTCCTAGCCCAAGTGCTTGTTCCGCAAGGGGGTGGGGGGTGAGTGTCTAGACGAGGCCACTTGCCATTCCTGCCACGTTTCCCTAATGATTAGAGAGATGGAATCCTCCTCTGCTCTTAAGTTAGCACACACACACACACACACACACACACACACATGCAAAAGCACACATATTGAATAAAGAAATGCCTAATGTAGTCAGTATGCAAAGAGGTGAAAATAAATGATTGATGCTGATTGACAGTGCTCAATTAGAATGTGTCTAATAAATTCTGAAATTAGAATTCAAACTTCAGTGGATATTAGGTTAGCATTGCTAGCAGTTATTGATATGACAGTTTGAAATTGTTATATGGTTTGAAGTAAATTCATTGTGTTCAGTATCACTTTCACTCTAAAACTGGAAAACATTTAGCACATTTAACATTTAGCACTGATCAAGTTTAAAATAGCTTTGACATGTCTGATATTGATACGCTTACTTTAATCTCTTGTATGTGTTAATATAAAAAAATCTACTACATTTGAAATAAAGATGAAATTATCACCAGCAAGGTTCACTGCAGCGGTAACCACTCTAACAGTAATTATGTCATCACAGTTATTCAGGATTCTAACCCTCAGTTAATCTCACACATATTCAGTAGGGTTTAGGTCAGGGGGGGTTGTGGTCATTGACCAAATTTGTGTGGATTTAGACATATATTTTCCACCATTGCCCTGAAAGATTCCACCATGACCTAGTTTTAGACTTTTGGCCAGGCAGATGGATTTTCATTAGAAATTTCCAGCTTCTTGTTGTCCATGCTGCCATGTGCCTTGACAAATTTCTTGTTGCCTTTGGAGTACAAACAGCCCCAAAACGTTGCAGTTCCTTCACCTATTAACACTGTGATTAATGTATTTTTTGTATAATAACCCTACTTTTATTCTATTGTTTCCAAAAAGCTATGTTTTTGTCTTATCTGTTCAAAACTGCTTCTGGTTTATGTCTGCGATTGGACAAATGAAAAGGCTTTCCTCTTTCATGCCTTTCAAATGATTTGATGGAAATTAATTATTTCTAGAATTACTCATCTGTCTAATCATCTTTCTCACTGTGCATGAGCGCAAAACAACACAGATGTACTACAGCTCCAAGTGTTTTAAAGTTGACAATGGATAAGATTCAAGATTCGTCACTATCCCAACAGAACAAGTAGTAAATTTACATTTTACTTCCGTGTTTTGTCTCTGCACAATATTTGACAAGGACTGGTGCCTTAATATTTTGATTCTTTTCTTATGCAGTTAAACAGCTTTAAGTTTTTAAAGGGAGAAAAGGGGGTTGGCTAGATCAGTCGTGTTTTTGATCATGTAAAATCCATTATATTCAATTCTGGTCCGTGACATAGTGGAAATACTGGCCAGTTCTCAGCCAGGGATATTTGATGCCCAACAGACAGTCCTCTTTGACTTGTTCTGCTCAGTACTGCACAGTTGCCACAACATATGGTGACAAATTAGGTGAGTAGAATTTTAATCGCAGCCTAGCAGGGGTCCCCAGACTTAGGTTTCCAGAGAAAAAAGCATTGTTTTTATCCTGAGCAAAGAGGAAATAATAGTTTCAAGAAATCTATCATTCCTACCAGGAATATGGATGGATGTTTTCAGGTATTCAGTCTCATCTCATTTGTGAATTCTGTCATATTGTTGCTTCATCCATGTTGATGAATCATCCATGCAAGATTCTAGTCTCTATATTGTCTCTATATTACCTCATGTTTGTACTGCAGCAAAACAGGGACTCGTGAAGAATTTCTTATCACTCAAGTATATTTTAAAAAGTGAATATATAAATGAAAATGTGGTTTTGTAAAACAAAATTCATAGTAGTTTTTCTTATTCTTTTTTTTTTTTTTTTTACAATGACCTGAATAGGTTTTTCTGATAGTTATTTATTTTTGGCTGACCATATGTCCTGCACGTCTGCATGCTGGGTGTTTTAGGATCCTATTGGTGAACATTAAATGCAGACCGTCCATTTAAAAAGACTTCTACTCACACTGTATAGAAACACCAATCGGGAGGCTAGAACAGCTGCTATGACCTTGTCCATAGCCTGTGGTCAAATGTTGCAGATGTGATGTCTGCGTCAATACACAGCCGTCTCATAGCTTTCCTCCAACGCTCTTGCTTCTGAATAAACACTCACAGCATTTGTGCTGCACTAACTGCACTACCTATGCTTTAAATACACATGGCCTAAATCTGACTGGCACATAATGTAGACAAAGAACTGATGCCTGAATACTACACCACCAGGAATTGGCACACACTGAAACGACATTTGGAGAAACTATCAAAATATTGAATGTCTCTCTTGACACCAGTCCTTGTCAAACAAGGTGCAGAGACTAAACGCGGATGTAAATAAGTACATTGACTACTCCTTTTGTTGGGATAGTATTTATTTTTGTTGAGGTTAAGGCTGTGTGTGGGCCAGTCAAGTTCTTCAACAAAGAACATTGCACAACTGTCCTTAATTGAACTTTAATTTTGTGGAATAGAAACAGGCTTTCCCCAAGTTTTTGCCACAATGTGAGAAGCATATGATTATCTTTGTATTATCATGAAGGGAAACTGAGGGGTCGAGAAGAAACCCTAAAAAACAGCCCCAGTACGTAACTTCTCCATCAAACGAGGCTTTCTGGTAGGTAGTGTTCTTCTGGCGTCTGCAAAAACCTATCGAACAGCTAGAAAGTGAAGCATGATTCATCTCTCCAGAGAACATGTTTCTAGTGGTGGTGTTCTTTATACCACTTCAGCCCCTACTTGACATTGCACATCATGATCTTATGCATGTTATCTTGTGCATCTGCTTGCCCACTGAAACCCATTGCATGAAGCTCCCACCACAGAGTCCTTGTGCTGATGATGCTTCCTGAGGCAGTTTGATACTGGTGTTGCGAGTGATGCAACAGAGTGCAGGTAATTTTTGTGCACTGTGTTCTTCAGCCCTTGGCAGCTCATCTACTGCTTTGTGGGTGAGATGTTGTAACTTCCAGACCCTGCCGTTTCACAATAACAGCACTTACACTTGACAGGAACAGATTCAGTTGGGCAAAAATGTCAGATACTGACTTTTTGAAAAGTTTGCATTCTATGACAGTGCCATATTTAAATGTATTAAGCTGTTCCATGCAACATTCTACTATCAATGAGGAAAATGCATGGCTATTTCCTTGTTTTTAAACACCTGTTAGCAATAGGTGTGGCTGAAACACAAGCACTGTTTATTTAGGAGGAGTGTCCACATACTTTTGGCCATGTTTAATTAGGAAGGGGATTTCCACATACTTTTGGCCACTGTTTATCTCGAAAAGAAATGCAGTTTATCATTTGCTGCTATTCATAGAAATAATGCGATACATTACAAATAAAATCCTTTGAATTGCAGCCAAATATTAAATTGGTTCCCCTAAATTTCTGTTCCTTCAGTAATCTGTCAGTATACGGTATGTTTCCTTAAAGGTCATTTTTTGTAAAGCTTATGTGACTGTGAAGATTTTTTACAATTAAATATTTTAAATGGAAGTTTAGAAGAACCTCCATATAATGTAAAAGGTGAAGAAACAGTTGAAGAATTTCAGTAGAATCACGTCTATATCAACAAACAAATAGGAACCTTTATTTGTAAGAGTATAGATAGAGTAAGTGGCATAACCACCACATTGTACTGTAATCTTTTGGATTTTCGATCCCCACCCAGTGAGATCACTGTGCACTTTAAAAACAAGCTAATCAAGAACATAATGGCCAGATTATTAAAGTGTAATAAACTTGAACAGGGTTTTTTTATACTGAGTGATAGTCCATATGTCAGAATTTATTTTCCCAATGCTGTCCAGTTTCTCTGTGTTCATGCGTTAGGTGGTAGGTGATGGACCACAAGCACTATTCTGTGGTTAATTTTTATATCAAGTCTTGCTGAACTATAACCCAGCCTTTCTATTTTTAAGGTTGCCATTGATTTGTTTTTAATGATGAATCTTCTGAGGTCATGCTGCTGTGTCCTTCTCTTCAGGCATTTCACACATCTGCGTCTACACTCTGGAAAGAGATCTTGTTTTTCTTTTCTTTGGTTATCCGCTACTGTGTTTTTTCTTACCAAAATTTTGGCTGCAAATTATTAGCATTTGATAGGCTAGCTGTATGCTATATTTTGATTTGTTGTTGTTGGTGGTGGTTTTTGGTCAATGTGTTGAGACAAAAGCAACAGACCTCACACATATATTACATTTAGAATCAGTTCCAGACTTTTTAGTCTTTTGTGCACAAATTAATGACAAAATGCAGTAGATAGGCAAAAACGGCTTATCAGCAAATGGTCTGGTTATTTTAATTTCCCTAAAATCACAAAACTGCATAACAGAGGCCATAATTCCTAAATGTTCCTCCCAGTATAGCACTCTCCACTTTAATTTTACAGTTATTATCTGTTTTGAAATCTAATATTCTTGTATATGTGACCGCTCCCATATTCTTGGAGGGATGACTGGAGAAACCAGGCTAGCGGAAAGCTAAAACCATGAAACTCTAGTCCCACAACAGCACTGTTAATTATTCAGAGGACAAAATGAGTTTGCCAGAAGGTGCAAGACTTTCTGGAGCTGTGTATCCATTGTTTTGGATTTCCTCTTGTTGTGTCCAGTCCCTTAGCACAACGTGCATGTTTGTGGATGTTTACTAGCTGATGGGTGCAGACATTACAGCTAAACACACTGGGAGTGGATCAACTGCACATAAACAAAAGCTAGTATGTGGGAAATGAATGTGACTTTTGCCCAGCCGTCAGAACATGTTTAAACCTTTGTTATTGAATATAAGGTTTTTTCATTTTGCGGAGATGTTTTTGGTTGTCCAAAGATTCCTTCTTTAGTTTTGAACAGGATGCCCCACCAAGTACATTAAGATTGCAAGCAATGAACGCTAACAGCCACGTAGCAAGCTGCATTAAGTTAGTATGAGATAAATGAATGACTTTAGCACTGCCCATTACCACCTTACTTGTTAAAAGTTTGTTATTGATTTTAACTTTTTTCCTTTATATTCCTTTATTTTGTAGATTTTGTTGATCTGTCAAGATATATCCAAAGTTTTCTTCTAAAGACAGGATGTTCCACCTAGTCCACAAAGATCACCAGTAATAGAAGCTTATAGCCACATAGCAAACTTCTTTCATAAATATCCCTTTTGCCTCAGTCAGTTTGTAAAGAAATCTCAAATGCATTCTTTCTTGTGGATTTTGACACATCATATCAAAAGTATATTACTAACAGTAATTGCAGCCTGAATAGTGGACTGAAGCCCATATGTTAGTATGTCATACAGTTCCAGACCCAATATAGATCCGTCTCAAATGCTGGGTTCGAGACAGCCTCTTTAAATTATTTAACTCCCTTAATTCCCTCCAACTCCTCATCTCCAGTACTAAAAGAAGCCAAATTTTGAAAATGGTTTTTGCCTGATTCAACTATATTGGGAGGATGAGGAAAAATGTGTAAATCTATATTCAAATTATAACATTAACTAATCTTGTAAACTTTTCTTCCAGAGCGCAACAGCAGTGCTCAGTCCAGCCAGTGGGAATCTCCCTCCTGGAGAGGGAATGCCAGTACCTCCGGGATTTTTCCAGGTACACACACACACACACGCACACACACATACACAAACACACAGTTAGTCAAAGAGTAGTTTTATTACATAAGCATCCATCTACTGACCTTTTCACTAAAAACTGTAAAACATCTGAAATGTACTGACACATTTAGGGCTAATGAAAGAGTGTGTGGTTTAAAATCTCATTACATATTTTGTCCAATGGAATTTTGTGAGATTTGGGGATTTCGTGAAATTGAGAGGAAATGCATGTGTTTGTACTTGTTGGGCTGTGTTTTGTTTATTGTGTTTTTTGTTGGTTTTTTTTTGCAAAAGCCAGCCCTGGCTACTCCCCTGCATGCATGCCAATAACAATACTCTGGAGTTCATCAGTGAGGAATTTTAGGGGATCCACTGAGAGAGCAGAGCATAAACAGATTGATTTAGTGTCAGCAGCTGAACTCGGAGCTGCCGTCCTGCCCCAGTAATGAGAACTGACAGGCCTCGTTCGCATTCTACAGCTCGGCTTTCAGAAAAACTCCACCGCTCTTCCTTCAGTGCAGATTTCTCCTTACTGTCCCTCCCATACGCGTCATTCATCCTGTAATCAAACTGTTTTGATGTTAATACCATGTCACAGTATCCCTAAATATGTCACCACAGAATCAGATTCATATTTAAACATGCTTTAATAAATATCTATAATAATAATATATATATTTGTCCAAACTTTATGTACAGCCTGCATTTTTATGTCTATGTACCTCATAAAGGCTGCTTTGGTCCATTTTGATGTCATTCCAGCTCAATAACTACAACCGGGACTTGTTGGAATAAGTCTAAATTTATGTCTATGTAGGTTTACACCCATGGTTATTACAGACTTATGTTGGTGTTGTGTACCCTTATGGATAAATTGCAGTTCCAATCTCTCAGTGCCAATAAAACTAAACATTGGAAGTACAGATGTAGACAAAATATCACCAAGCACTATTTTGTAGGGTAAAAGCAGTTGCCTCGAACTAGAGTCTCTTATACAAACAGGAAAACAAAAAATGTTGTTTTTACAGTTGATGGCACTTGGGGACCATTAAAAGTTATTGTTCAGCGGTCAGCAAAGTAGGACATTTGTACTTTGTTGTGAATGTAGGCCAACGTTCATGCAGGTATTATAAGGGCTATTGATTTGACCACTAAATATTCTCTATATAAGAGAAGTTTGAAACCAGAATACTCCCAATGGTGTCCATGTAGATCTGTTACTGGGCATTGATTCAATGGCACTGAAACCTCATTTTCATCAATGAAGCAACTATACAACCGCAGCTATTTATTTAGAAAGATTATGAAGACCATTGCATGATTTTCTATCTCACTTGTGCTCAGTAGTTAATAGAATTGGTTTTTAAGGCTGGTAAGGTTGTAAAACCAGCAGGATTGGACAATGGTTGTGTAGTTTACGGATGAAAGCAATTCTTGCATTGCCCTCTGGTGGTGTAATTCAGAGCAGGTCATTTGTCTTGTTTGCTTGTGAAGCAGCTTGACATGTCTGTTGAGATTTTGTTTTAAATAAATAAAAAGTGCATCTAAAAGTAAGAAAGCAATTAGAAAATCTGGAATATTTTCTAGTGCTCATTTAAAACAACTAGAAACATTTGTCAAAAGGGTAAAAATATAGATATTTAAAAACAGTACACCATGAAATTTCAGCACAAATGAATGAAAATGTTTTGGAATAAAATTATTATTTAAAAAAATGCAGTGAATTACACAAATATGTCTGGAAAGCTATCACACACACACAAACAAATTTTTGAAAATATTTGAAAAAATGTGAAAATAGTGCATTGTAGTTTGTGTATCATCATTATCAG
The DNA here is from genome assembly GCA_037577295.1 of Ladigesia roloffi. Lineage (NCBI taxonomy): Eukaryota > Metazoa > Chordata > Actinopteri > Characiformes > Alestidae > Ladigesia > Ladigesia roloffi. Next base: position 8,019,821 of record JBBKCR010000038.1, read on the forward strand.
ATCAGTATGTTTATTCAACTTAGCCACATCAGCCTTTTTGGATGAAGTAATCAATTTGAATAATTTTGGTCTTATTTGTGCTTTATGTGTTTCTACAGCAGTTCATGTCTCCTCGCTGCCCTGGAGGCCCCAGAGCTGCTCTCAGAATACCTGGTCAGGTACATTATTTCCCCCTCATTCATTCTATGCAGTACAATGACTCGTGCCACACTGAGGTGACTGATGTAATCACTTGAGGACTCATCGCATCTTCGTTAGATCGATTGAGTTTTGAAGACTTAGAGTGAAACTGTGGAGGGGAAAGAATTTGGCTGCAGTTTAGCTGCATCTGCTTTGAGCTGCAAGGCCTGGATCTCAACTTTCAGCCTTGTTTTCCAAGGGTGTCAAAAACTGAAAATGTTTTCCTTGTTGGCTTGCAATAACTGGTAAGCTATTTACTTGTGTAATATTTGCAACAGGATTTGCAACAGTCAGGCCAAACCCCATTCATTTCATCCTCTTGTTGAGATTTCGGCACCTTTGAGTCCAAAACCATCAAATCATGTTTGAAAACTTGCCCTTCATGCACCCAAAGGATTAGTCAACAGCTTTTTATGGTGGAATTTGTGGTTGTTTGTTAATAGAAAGTAGAATAAAATTCAAATTCAAATCAAAAGAAGGTAAGACGCCCCAAAACTTTGATGGATATTTATAGGATGGCCTTTGAGATGTTTGAACATTTCTTCATAACTGCCTTTGTCTTGACCAGGCTATGGGCCCGGCGAACCAAGTGCTGTTAAGTGGTATGGACCCCATGAGACAGCCAGGTAGGATTAGTCCCTCTTTTTGTCAGGGTAGGACATTTTTTCTGGCCAACACTAGATGTTCTGCCATTTAAAACCAATCCTCTTACCAGGCCACCCAAGCATGAATGGACCAATGCAGAGAATGACACCTCCAAGAGGGATGGTTCCGATTGGACCACAGGTTTAAACCCATTTTCTTCGCAGTTCCACCAATAATTGTATGTCATTGTGTAGATATTTGCCGTGTTTAACTGATGACGCATTAAAGATTAATTCTCTGCAGAGCTTTGCTGGTGGAATGAGGCCTCCTGTACATACATTAATGGGACCAGCAATACCTGGCCTGTGAGTGTGGCTTTTATTTCCCACCCAACTACCCTAATGCTTTAAATGCAATGGTGTTTTATACCCATATTGTTATGTCTGACTGAAGTGCATTTTTTGCCCCATGCTAATATTAATCTGTTGCGCACTAGTTGCTAAGTAACAGCACTGGTCTGAGCTGCTGCTGACCAGTATCCATTCTTTAATAAAGCAAAAGGATGAATATATTTTATACACTGTGTGGACAAAAGTATTGGGACACACCACTTAATGACTAAATTCAAGTGTTTAAATCAATCTCATTGACACAGGTGTAAAAAATCAAGGATCTAGCCAGGCAGTCTCCAGTTACAAACATCTGTGGAACAAAATGAGCTTTTATAGGATGCCACCTTTGCATTAAGAGGGTCTGTGAGATTTCATCCATGCTAGATATTCTGTACGTGGTATTATTGGTGTTTATGAACAAGAGTAGCTCGAAACAGAAGTCCACTAAAAGTCACAGAGCCTGGTCAATGACTGCATAAATCTCCAGGGCAACGGTCTAAAGACTTTTACTGGCATTTGTAGCCTATCATTGGTCAACTGTTTGAGAGGTGTGTGATATTATTAAACTAAATGAAAAGGCTGATGAAATTTGCCCCTACAGATTTTTAAATGGCCTTGGCTGGAGTTTGCCACTAGCAGTGATTTATTTTTTGCAGAAATTGTTTATATTAAAAACATAAAAGCAAGATATCATGAGAAGTTGTACATCACAGCTGGGATCTTGTTCCTGATACACTCCTTCCATGGTTTGTTGCTTAAATGTCCTGATTCTCGGTCAGAGTTGAATCTTTGCTCTGTGTTCTCCCGTGGGAGGATGAATGTTTGTATATGAACCAGACACTTGTTTGTCTTCTGTTTGCGATGTCTGTAGGGCTCCGGGTGGAGGGAGGGCTTGGCCAAATCCTCCAAATGCCAACTCAGTGAGTGTTCCCAAGTCTTCCAAACCACAAACTGACTTTAAATCCACAAACCAATAGACCTTCAGCATAAACAAATTCAAAAACAATTAGATCACTTCTCTTTCTCTCTCTCTCTCTGTCTGTCTCCCGCTCTCTTTCTCTTACTCTCTCCAGATAACATACTCGTCTTCATCTCCAGGCAGTTATTCAGTAAGTTTTCGCTTGACTTCTAAGTCTCTGTGCGTGTTTTTTCTTGCAGTTTGAATAAGCTCAGTGTGTTTGTAGGGTCCGGCAGGAGGAGGACCACCAGGAACCCCAGTTATGCCCAGTCCAGCAGGTAAACACTGACCCATAGTCAACACCAACACCAAAATCTTTCCTGGAAAAAAAACACTTTAACGTCAGTGTTTCATTGTTTACTATGAACACAGTCTAATAACATGTTACAACAGTCATCTAGCAATGCTGTAAAACACACAGACGATCTGACCAGTGTTGAAAATTTGCTATTAAAAAGAATTGTTGCATTGCCCTCTGGTGGTGTGATTTAGAGCCGGTAATTAACAAAGCATTCAATGATATTGATTGGCATTATAGTCGTACAACATGCCCATTTTATTCATAACATTTTGATAGTTTTGAGGTCACGGATACTGACCAAGTGTACTTGAAAGTCATTGAACACAGAAGCCGACAAAAATGAGCCAAAACATCACCTGCTTAATATTGTGTAGGTTTCACATGTATCAACATGACCTGACCTGACCTGGCTGTAGCTGTCTAGCCCTTTTTGTCATAACCAGTATGTTTTTTTTTCACAATTTGTACTCTAGTAACTATTCAAGTATTTTCCCTTTTATGTAACTTTCACTCATGCATTGGGCAGCCATGACCCTGTTTCTAGTTCCCTCCTCCTTAGACTACTTTTGGTAGGTATTGTAAACCACTGTAAACCAGGAACACCCCATAAAAGATTTGGTTTTGAGGTGCTCAGACTCACTATTTGGCACTACTTGTCAAAGTCACTCAAATCTTTTTGCTTGCCAGTTATTTCTACTCACACTACCGTTTCTCGGTGAGGTCATGACCCTGCAGTAAAGCAGAAACATTTCTCATCAAGATACAGAGATAAAAATACAAGATACAAAATATGGTACTTGAGTTTATGTATATAAATGTGTAAGACATTATGTAAGTATAAATGTGAAAAGACACCGCAAACTGGTTAACAATAATATTTTCCCCCACGTGTCCTAAATCCAACACATCAGCTACAAGAACTGAGTGCCTAATATGTCCCATCTCCTGATGGGAGTCATTGTATGGTTTGTGTTGTTTACTTCATCTGTCAGTGGTTTTAACGTTGTGGCAGATCGGTGAATATTACTAATGTAAACTACTAACCTGCATAATCGTTATCAGTCTGGGTTCTGGAGTCTCTACAAATTTTAGTTTCCTGTGTCTCATCCACAACTTATAGTAATCAAAGCAGGCAGAACTCTATACCATGCAGAGCAGAAGGACTCCAGGATGTGAGAGGGATTTAACAAAGCAGGATTTCTCAGTTTAGCTTAAGTACGAGGCTAAAGAATGTCCAATGAACATTTTATATTGGAGAGGCCTGACATTTGGCTTAAGTCGTCTAACCAAACTGTGAAAACCTGCTCTCTGAGTTGAGAACAACTGAAATAGGCTAACATGGGAACTGTTGTCATGCTAGTACTGAAGGCCTAATTTTTTTAGAGATGTGGTACATAAACAACTACAATGCATGTGTAGGCCTGCAGAATCATTCTCAGCAGGAAAAATAAAAATGGTGATCTTTATGATTTCAGAGTCAACCAACTCAGGAGACAACATGTACAGCGTGATGAGTTCTGTCCCTCCAAATGGAAACAGGCCGAATGTGAGACCAATCTACCGATCTCCAATGTTTCATTGCATGTTTAAATTCCAGGATATTGTCACTGATTTTTCAAAAATGAGTTTAGACACAGCTGAAATATAGCCATTGTTGTAACACTACCAGTGAACCTACTTGTCTTTTGAACATTTAAGTGTAATGGCTCAGTGATAAAGCTGAAAGAATAAGGGAACTGTTTCAATTCATCTGACAGATGTTTTTAATGTCTCTCAATGAGGTAGCTTTTAAAAGCACTGAAATTCAGACGTCTGGTTCCTATCACCACTGTTGTGAACAATTCTGACATACATTTCTCTAGAATGAGTTGTTTCATATCAGCCCACTCTGAGTGATTACCAGGATCTACTAATGCAGAGATTTTTGAAAGATCAGTGAAATACATCTTGAATGGAACAAATGTGGAAAACTCAATAATATATTCTTTTTGTAGAATTTATTGTGTTTGTGTGTGAGTGTGTGATGATCTTTAATGGTCCTTCAGTTTCCTGTTGGTCCTTGTGCTGATGGTGCACTGGGTGGTGTTGCAGGAATGGAACCTCATCCTCTGAATGGCTCATTAGGTACAAGCATCATGACACAACACGATGACAAATCACTCACTGTTATATAGAGCATACTTGGAGAAAAAAATTATGCTTTACATATTTACTATTTATAATAAGTGTCACAATTAGTTCACATTAGAGTTTAGATTTTCTGCCCGAACCTGACACGGGCCGGGTAGGGCCGTGATCAAGCCTTTTTTTTTTATTCATTACTTAATTAGCCTATTTGGTTGAGGAGCTATGCCAAATGTATAAATTTAGCAAAAGTTAAATTGCTGCGTGTCATGCGCAGCAGCGCTCCAGCTCCTGCCACTGGCCACATTACACCGGTCCTGCTGGG
>JBBKCR010000038.1:8024785-8046073 GCA_037577295.1 Ladigesia roloffi
GTTTGGAGGAAAGTTGGAGGTGTGGAACCATTTCCAGCAAGTCGTGGGCAGGGACAACATCTGTGTCTGGTGTATTTAATAATAATAATATAATAATATTTCCTATAAACTCTGTCTGCCGCTGTTTTTAGTTAGACTGACCTCTCGCTACGCTGCTTTCTCCCTTCAGCTGGAGCGCCCTGAGCTCCGAACACTCCGAAAGTGAATAAACCAATGACAATTCCATCCACACTCTGAATTTCAAAGGACCAGAGTGTGCTCGGAGTGCGGAGTGTGTGTTTAAGAACGCACCCAGAGTTGAGAACGTGTGTTGTAATGGCCCACGTATTAAAAAATTTGTTGGGTTTAAATCAGGCTCGGGCCGCTAATTAAAGTTAATGTGTCGGGCCGGGCTGGGCTCGGGCACAAGGTGCACGGCCTCGGGTCGGGTTGGGTCTGGTCTCATTTTCTGGGCCCGATCTAAACTAGTTTACCTGGTCTCTCTTGCTATAGTAAAAGTAACATTGGGGATGCTAATATGGATAAAAACTAATTGAATGAAGACATCCCCAGTTAGAACTATGCATTCTGCATCATTCTTTTATAGGTGATTTTCTTTTTTTTTATCAAATAGCACTTTGAACTGTTTCTTTCTCTCATCCTTGTTTTGTCTCATCAGCGTCGGGTGATATCGACAGCCTCCCTAAGGTAAGAGGAACATCCATGTTCTGTTGAAAGGCAGTGTTTTACTTACACATACAGAGATTTATGAAACTCTTCTGAGAACCTTGTGCTTGTATTGTGATGAAAGGTCTGTCCCGACTCTTCCCTTTACCAGAGCTCTCCTGGGAACCTGAGCATGAACAACCAGCCAAGCACGCCAAGAGATGATGGAGAGATGGGCGGCAATTTCCTCAACCCCTTTCAGAATGAGAGTGTACGTTGCTAGGTTTCAGTTGGTTTTAGAGTGGCCATAGCCAACCAAGTAAAAAAAAAGTAAATGTAAAAGTCTTCAGTGTAATTTGTATGAATGGAAATGGTTGGTATACAAATGCTGTTCTCTATGGGGTGTGGTGAAAAACACAACACCCTTAAGAATCCTTGGGCAAGACCCCTAAAGGATATCAACAGGAGCAGAGCTGGGCATATAGTTTAGGAACTATTTATATATAGGGAGGAATTAAAAGGTGTATCCTATAGGGATCAAGTCAGAAACGTCTCGGAAACATCTCCTGGCAGCCTCCCTGAGCACCACATCTGATATAGCAGATCACAAATAAGCACTTGATGAGGAAGTGCACTTTATTTGGTAAAAAGCAAACATGGTGTATTGCCTCCACTTGTTGTCATTATTGCATTATTGCATCCATAGTTAAAAGCAAGTTAACTACCACGCTGACTGTATAAATATCATTGTATTAGGGCAAGAGCATCTACAAATGCTGTAAATGTCAATTTGAACAGTAATCTAATCATTGAATTAATACAAAAACTCCGCTTCCAAAATCAAATAAAAAACTCACATTCAAACTCACATTTCATTCATTACACTGCAGGAAATAGCTGGTGCCCACTGGGGCCTTTTCCAGTCTTAACTTCAAGTAAGCAGGACCTAACCACATTTAATTACTTGGTTTCTGTAATGATGCGGCACTTTAAATCAGTGCTGACTGAAATAATAGATCCAAACATAGAGTTTAATAACTGATTCACCCCCTAAAAACTGTACTTAACTCATTTAATCCCACCAGCAACAATTTTTTTAGTATTGTGGAAGCTCTAAAATACTTTGGGCAGCTAATGCAGGTATAAAAAAAAGGTCTCCTATAAACTGTATCAGTGTCATGTGACTTGTTTGAGTGGAGATATGAGCACACCCCTATACATCCTGTCTGCACTTCTGGGAAGTCTTGTAAAAGAGGAAGTAAATAAAATACTCTCCAGAGCATGTAAGGGGTGGGGAGGCAGGCCTCTATGCCATGTGAGTGGTCGCACTGGATCTGGGGGTCCATTACTACACCATTGTGGGTGTAAATAAGTCAGATTTAAGCACTTGTTTAAATTTAGACTATGTGGCTTCCCGTCGGCAAGTTGTTACAGAGTATAAAGCCTAAATTTTTACTAACATGAAATGAAAAAAATCATATTGAATGTTATGGAAGTCAAAGGAGTAAAATGCATGTGCTAATTTTGCAAGGAAAATTATAGGATTAAATTAATTAAAATATGCTTAGCCTTAGCCATACAAAACATTTGAATTAGGTGGCCGTTGATTTGTGAAACTGAACCTTTAACTTTTAAACCCTTAACTTCTGGGGCAAATTTGAAAAAGGAGAAAATCAGTAGTTTTACCAACTTATCAGTACATCGAATCCCTTAATTAGTTTCCTGCTTGGGAAAGTAAGGTCAAAATGAAGGTAATTTAAGGGGCAAATTAAGGTGTTTGGTTTCGTAGTGACCACGAGTGGTGGATGAAATGTAATTTTAAATAGTTGCGCATGGGAGTCGTATAAAACTCGACAGAAGATTTAAGTGTCGTAGGCCCAGGGCTAGAGCCCGCAGCGGCCGGAGCGTTACGACCTCTGCGTTTACTCGCTGATTCACCAGGGTTGGAACGGAAAGCCAGACGCTTCAGAGGGCCTCATATTGTGCACTAACCCGAAGTGCGAAGCTCGTTCCGGCTCAAGTCAGTGTCTGTAAAAAATAAAGACCCGACGTGGAGGGTGGTCAGTTTTGAAGGTTCGCCCCCACGTGCAGCTTATGCCGCCTGATTGGGGTGGCGATCTTCGTCCTCTTCTTTTACTTTTACTTAACCCACCTGTAGCAGTGCTGTGTCTCCTCCCTCCTGGCCGGAGTGGCGAGCCCAGGCCTAGACGGCCCCCTTACTGTTTCAGTCTTGATCATGTTGCTCCTGCTTGGTTGGAATGAAAAACATGGACACCCTTGGCCTAAAATCTACTTTTAACACGCAGAATTAATTACGGTTTTCTAAATGTACGATGATTTTCTAAATCTCTAAACACCTTCATTCATCCAGTCTGACTCGATAATCATACAGATTTTTAGTTGACATGTGACAATTTTATTAATGTTGGTTGCTTTTTATATTAGTCAGTTCTAGCTTTATTTATATGTATATATATATATATATATGTATGCATGTATGTGTGTGTGTGTGTATAAAAAAATATCACACTCTTTTAGATACATTGACGCTGATCCCTCTGACAACTTGCAGCGACACCTTGGAACACAACTACCTAGTCTGGTTTTCCCTGCCTGCATATTTGGTGTTTTCATGCTTGGCTTTCTTATAAATCCTCATCATCAATGTACTACTCTTCTAATTAAAAGGCCATTAATTGTCTAGAGGACAATTTCTATCAAAACTAGACAGACAGAAACGTAAAGCTGAGAATGTTCTTTCCTCCTGTAAAATGACTGTTTTGGTGATCTGTTTTGTTGACAGTGATGATAGACTCTTCCTCCTCATTTCATTTTTCTGCATGCTTTTTCTCTCCTTCTCTCCTCTTTAGTATTCTCCAAACATGACGATGAGTGTTTGAGAGGCTGAAAGAGCAAAAAGCACTGGAATACTCGTGGGAGACCGCCGTGTTCCTCGTAGGAGTTTATGTGGGGTGCAATATTTACTCATTACCCGTGTCCAGCTGTGGCTTTCACTCCCACTTCATCTAAGACCAAATCTGAGCAAAAGGTCAACAAATGAGGACGATCCATGAAGAGGAAATTGAAATATAGGCGTATATACATATATAAATACAACTCATGCTCAAGATGTGAGTGCGAACAAGGACAAGTAACCCCCGGGGTTTCACCTTTGGAACTCCTGCTAGACCCCTCCTGCTGTTTGATTGTCTTGGTCCATATGTCTTGGTATTGCACACTGTGTTAATCTTCATAGGTCATCATGCTATGGTTTGTAAGACTGTGGGGAAACCCAGTTATGAAAACGGACCTGAAACAGCATGGAGAGGAAAGGACGCGTTCTCAGTTTGACTAAATGTACATCCTCTTACTCGATGAAATGTATATAGTTATCTTGGCTGGAAACATCATAGCTGGTTGGCTGTTTGCATATAAGATTTTTTTCCCACCCGGATTGTACTGACTTGGACATTGACGCCGAAAGGGATATTGCTATAAAGTTCATATTCAGTGTTTTTAAAGGTCGTTTTCTGATTATTGTATATGCTGATGCACTTTTGCATGTTGCATTTTTAAAAAACATTTTATTTCAACATTTCTTTCAAAAGTAATTTTTTTTTCTGGTAACATAATATAGTGGATTCCAGTCCGGACATGTGACTGTCCCATTGAGTTTAATATGTTTTTTAAAAACAAAAAAAGCTTAGCTGAATTAGTTGGATTGGGTGTGTTAGGAAAAAAAAACACAAAGCTTGATAAACACAGACACAAATACTTATTCACAAGTTGTTGTTTTTTTACATAGTGCATATACACAGCTACACAAGTAACATTCAGTGAAGTAACATTCAGTGAAGTAACATTCAGTGAAGTAACATTCAGTGTCCATTTTAGAGGATATAGGCAACTCCATTCCTAACCCTTGGCCCAGCCTGCTGGCCCTGTTTAGTAGCATGTGTAGTGCATCATGTCCATCATGCAAGCATGCAATAACTGGAGGATACGTGAGATTATTGGACTACAATTCATACTAGAATGCTGTACAAGTATGCCATATCATCAAAATGGATGTAAAGAATACAAAGCTTTATTCACTCAAAGACGCAGTGGTCTACCAGTCTGTAGGTTTCACACTTCAAAGTACATCAAAGCAATACTTGGGCAAAAACATTGAATTTCCACAAGATCCCCCTTGTGGTGGCAAATGTAAGCAAATATTAGCTTCTTTATCTTTTTGCTGGAGCTACAAAGGTAACACAGCTAACCTAAAATGCCCAAATCATCACATACTTGTCTCAATCTGGATGGAAATAGTATTGACTCTGAAATAGACTTGCTAATGAGGCTTCAGCTATAATGTCATCTGTATAGCTAAAAGCAGTTGTAGCAATATAAGGTTTGTTTAGAATCGGGATCATTTATGTCCATGCCACACAATGTCAGAAACCACATAAGCACGTATTTGAGATTACTTAACATGGTGGTGAAATGAATTTTCCCAAATCATTACTTTAAAGGAATACTCAACATGTTCAAACCGGTCTTAAGCTGTCTTCAAGATGGCCGATCAGATTCCTCTGAATTTGTTGTGCCGTTTTTTGCCACAGAAACCGATTCTAGATCTGGTCTGTAAAAACAGATACTTCTGTCTAAAAAGTCTTAGTATTTGCTTTTATGTTCATTTTATTAAAGGCGTGTCTCATACCACCGTGAAAATTCTGCAGCATCAGTTCAGAATCAGAAAAGTGGTTTGAGAAGTTTTATGGAGGTATTTCTGGAATGGTTTGGCCACTAGTGGTTGTTAGCAAGGTTCGCCTTGCAGCTCCAACTCAGAAAAATTCCAAACATGTCTTGGCTGAGCAGCTATATCTGGGTGTAAATGGAAAACTGTAAATTTGATGTTTTGCCAAATTGGGAATACTGCTTAGCGGTCCTCAACCCTGCCCAGCTTCATTTCGCTCAGCCCATGAGCTTGCTGTAGTGCCCTCTCAGGCTGCTCTTGAAGGTGTCCAGGTTGCTGGACCTGGTGGACTGCGAGCTGTCTGTCCCCTCCGCCCTACTCCTCCTCCTCCTGCTCCTCCCCGTGATGAAGTCGAGTGCCAGCTTGTGGCAGTGCGAGGAGCCGAAGTAGTAAAGCAGGGGGTCGAGGCTGCAGCTGGCAGTCCCCGCGCACATGGCCAGCAGGTAGGCCACGTACGAGGAGTCCGCCTGCCCCCAAGCCACATGCAGCGAGTGCGCGACCAGAATCACGTTAGCTGGAGTGAAGCACACGGCGAAGACGACAAACACCGTGGCTGCCATGAACACCGCCCTGTTCCGCTTGGGCCTGTCGCCCACGGCGCAGAGGGTCCTGATGATCTTGTAGTAGCATGTGGCGCTGAGGATGAAGGGGACGAAGAAGAAGAGGGCGCAGTAGATGGGGAGGAAATAGACGTAGTAGGAACGGAGCTTGTGCACGTCCAGCACATCGTGACACGTGGTGATGTCCAGGCTGGCCACGGGCAGGGTCTGCTGGGACAGGAGCAAGGGGAAGACTCCGGCCACCGAGAACAGCCAGGCAGCGGCACAGGAGGCCCAGGCGTTGCGGGGCGAGCGCCAGACCAGGGAGTCCGTTGGATACACCACAGCCACCAGGCGGTCCACACTGATGGCCGTCACCAGCAGCACTGAGCAGTACATGTTGCAGTAGAAGGCGGCGGTGACCAGGCGGCACATCCCTTCCCCATACTGCCAGCTCTGGCCCCCGTAGTGGTAGGAGATGCGGAAAGGCAAGAGGAGCGTGAAGAAGAGGTCGGCACACGCCAGGTTAATCATGTAAATGGAGGCGGGCTTCTTGGGGCGTACGCGGCGCACAAACATGACCAGGGCCAGCAGGTTCAGAGGCACGCTGGTGAGGAAGACCAGAGTGTAAACTGTAGGGATAAACACGGTGGCTAGTCGGCCTTTGAGAAACAGCGAGGCCTCTTTAGAGATGTAGTAACCAGCTTTGGCCACTGAGGGGCGTTGCTCCCGTTCTTCGCCCAGTCCTGAACCACTACCTTCCTGCACGTCTAGATAGTCGAAGGGCTCGTCTGTGACGGTCAGGAAAAAGCCAGAGAAGGTCCTCACTATGCTCCGGGTGTCTGGAAAAGTGTGTGAGTGGGGCAAAAATTAACACAATATGAGAGGCAATATTACAGGGTCCTGAAAATCCTGTACTGCTTTTATATTATCCTATTACTATTTTATCACACTATTGCTATAACCCTATACTATTATTATATTGTTATACTATTACCATAAATATTATAGGGTTTTGGGACAATGTGTTTAAACATATGTCCTGACTTTGAAATAACGTTTATAATTAGTTTAGTTTTTCACTGAATGGGAATTTTGAGATGGGACACACTTTCTGATGACAATGTAATGTTCAGTTTAAGGCTGTTTCACATTAGAGTTCCTCTATAAACAGTGTTCAATCCTGCTGTAGTGGTTTAACTCACCGTTTCCCGGCATCGCAGCTGCTGATGCGCCCAAAGCCAGCAAGACCACCGCGACTAAACTCCCCCCAGTCACGGCCATGGTGAAGGCTCCTCACTTAGAAACAGGGCTGCTGAAGTGAAGAGAGCCAGGAAAAAGTCTGGACAACACGCAGCCTCTCCTGAAGCGCCGGAGTCTCACAGTACACACGGTCCCAGACACGCATGCTTCTCTCAGTGCAGGAGATGCTGTGAGGGAAAAACGCCCTCCCTCAGTTTTGGGGGATTTTGGTTACGGTAAACGCCCACACGTGTAACTCAGCAATAACTCGGCATACATGTGGACAAAATTATTGGGACACCGGACCATTACTTCAACAAGGATTTTAAGGATATTGCATTCAGACACATATACTTTAATATGGAGTCTTCCCTTCGTAGTTGGAGCAGCTATATTATTTAGAAACTGCTAGATATAGACACATATATGTATGTGTGTGCGTGTGTTATAATCGTCCCTTGTGCTGAAAATAATCTTAAATATGATTATTGGACATTTTATTGGATTGTTTATTTTAATAATTTATATTATAAATACAAATACTTATAACGCAAACATTTTTTTATTTTATGAACTAAACTGCAAATATATTTAAGAAATTCTTAAGTTAAACACAACTGAGTCAACATACATTATATTTGCATTATAAGCACCCGTTTGCAGGAAACAATACGTTTTTGTGATGTGATTTATTTATTTCAGATCGACAACATTGTTACAGTGCCAGTACATATTTTTTAAAGCTCCATTAAAGGCTCCATATTAGATCATTTTTAAGATTCACACAGCCTCATCACTTATGAATGGAAGGCACTAGAATATTTGTCTGTGGCTTTTTTTCTTTTTGGCTTTCTCATTAATCTTTCAGAAGCAGGAGGCAGTAGTGCTTTGTGAAATTCATTTCAGAACGTTTCTCATATTCTATGCTGTTTTTTTACAGTGACACAATACAATGTTTCACAAATAGTACTACCTAAATAGAAAATATATACTTCAATTATAATAACATTTGAAAATATAATTCATTTACAATTATTGTGTGGAAAAAAAGCATAGCATTGCAAAACTTGTCAATAGTAGCATTTCATTGGAAAACTTGTGCTGGAACTTTTGGTACAATTTCTTTACAGTTGTATTTTAGCTTTCGCACTAACTGTTATTAATGTTATGTCTGTACAGCCTTTTAATATTAATAGTAACTAGATTGATATGCTTACATCCGTCATAATTAAATACCCAATGCCATAAAAATTGTCCCAGAATTTCCAGTTCCACACATATTCCTTTTACAAAACCAACTTAACCCGAAGGCACACTCCATTCTTATAGTACATTGTTGACGTTATCCCATTTTTAAAAATGCTTTTCAACCGCAGTTAGTTTAGGTTGTCCCTCGATAATCCTCTGTTCCGAACTTCACTTTCCATAAAATTTCTTGTTCAGCAGGAAAATCAGAAGATTGACATTGACTTTGGCCTTGTCGAACATTTTCATGACAGCAACTCCTTCATACTGGAGCTGGAGAAGGTCCTGGAAGTGAAAACAGGGGTAAAAGGTGTCAGTGACTTCTGTAGTATCCCGTTACTTTCCCGCATTTTTCAGACCTTTCAAGTAAAGTCATTTTGATGCTTCCTTTTTGAAACCAAAGCAATTTTCAGATCTATCTGACAGGAAATGACAAAAATACTGATGGGGCAGATGGTACATCTATGGAGATTTACCTGGAAATGCAGTTGGACTTTCTCCATCTCGACTCCCAAAAGCTTGGCCTTTATCTCAAAGTCCCCAACTTCTTCACAGGGGCAGATATCAAACATGACGTTCTTTAACCTGAAAACAAACAAACAAACGGTCACTGTCCATTGAGATAAATAGGGGCAAATTAATATCCAGGAATTGTCCTGTAAAAATTACTGACGATTTTGAAAAGAATGTTCATGCCTGGGGAAAATTATATGTCAGCCTCAACTGCTTAGATACATGTGATTGGCTTTTGTTAGCTATTAAAATGGAAAAAGATGAACATATATGGTCTTGGAAGATAATTTTACGAGCTCATATTTAGATGCTTTCCCACTTTAGTACGTCAAGTCTCCTTATCTGTGCTCCACATGTGAGGCTGTCTGTACTTGGACAGTTGCCTGGGGGTTGCCTGCCTTTGCCCTGGAGTCGAAAGACCAAAACAGGATGGCTAACTGCTGGTAATGAGCTACCTTCCCTCCGCTCGCACCCAAACTGCTGAAACAGCACTCCACTCACATCAAAGTGAATAAGTGGAGAACTGCTGCTTGTGTTATTCTGGGATCAGTCTAGGACGTTCTCTTTGTAATGCTCCCAGCTTGATACAGGTTTGGTGAAACTGATCCTGAGTTGGTCAGATAGTAAGTGTTATCAAGAAACTAGCTGGTCTTCTGTCTGCCGACATCAAACACGAGTTGGGACTGGAGCCCCCCTGGGATGTTCCACATGGACAGAATTAAAAGACTGCAGTGCCTAAACCCGAGCTTTATTTAAACCACATCCCAGTAGAATAAATCTTCTCCCAACAATGTCATAGAAACTCACTGATTGGTCTGAAGGCCTTCAATCTCCAGAATGACGCCTTTCTCATGCAACCTGGCGGCTGTGTACTTCAATGACTGCTGCTTGGACTTCCTACTTCCCTTCTCTTCTCCCTTTTTGTCAAGTTTGATCGATCTGCGAGCATTCCTGTGGAAAAAAAACACACACATCTTAAATGGCTGCCTTGTAATCTTGAATAAGCTATTTATTATCATTTATCTTGGTTTGTTTTAGAGCTAGTAAGACACTTAAGGAGTCTACTGCCCCGACTGCTGTCAGAATGCACTCGACCAAATCTAAAAAATCCTCTCTGGAGCATGAAAGGCTTGTCACTGCATCTTAGAACATCACAAGGGAGCATTCAAACACATTTGTGAAAGATGCCACGCTCTCAGTTCAGTCCACGTAAACTCTCAGTTTAGACCAGGAGTGTTGCAGTGCAGATCAACAGGAGACTTAATATGAAAAGAGTTAATCGGGGTAATAGGGATGTAAACCACAACTAGCTATAGCATTATTAGGACTGGACCTTTTCAGCCAGTTGTATACATTCGTAGCCCTAAAACCAAGTGATTTCAAGTAAGATGCATTTCTGTGAAAAAAATGCCAAGAGCGAGATCGTGTGTTTGCTGTTAACTAGTTTGATTAAAAGAGGAAATTTACACTTCGAACTGCACTCTCATAAATGGGAGGCCTGCACCTTACTGCTGCACCACAACAAGCAGTAAGACATCGTTTTTATACCTGACCTTAGCTTTAGTGGCTTGATATTTATTCTTGAGTCTGCTGTGTTTTGCTTTCCATTTATGTTCCATGTTTGTGATTCTCCACTTTTCCCCCTTTCCGACTCTCTCTAACCAACATTTTGAAGGCAACTCGACCGTCCACTCTCCCTCCCCATCTACTACAGAGTGGACTCTACCACAAAAATCTACGGCCCCTGATCATCTGATTGATTAGCTGTGTACACACGCACTGGAGGGGATATTAAAGGATGATTTTCTGTTGGAAACATGCCCATATTTTAAAAATCAAAGGAGAAGAAGAGGAATAAAAGTCCAGCTATAAAAGAATGATAAAAAAAAAACAATAGTAAGATTGTGGAAGCAATCACTGTAATCATTAAATGAAGCAATTGATGAGGTCATCATGTTGGCCACTCACTTTCTATTCAAGTTGTCAAGGCAGGTTTTGATGTAGGTGTCGTAATAGTTGATCTGGTCCTGGTAGAAAGCTGCCTTGGAGTTGAGGGCATTCAGGGTCTGCTGCAGTTTCACCAGTTCTGCTTTCCTCCTCTGCCTATAGCGTCTCTGGTAGCGAATGTCCTGTCGTTCAACACAGAACGGCGAGTTACAGTAATTCCAGGGCAACTTCTTCTATGTCTTTTCTCAGTTATATAGCCTAAATATGATAAATCTGAAAGATATTAAACATCTCAAAGAGAATATGGTTTTGCCTTCTTAAATCTGCAATAAAATATATTTTAAAACCAGAATAAAGAAGACAATACTGCAGTATGAAGTATTTTTATTCTGAAGACGTAGAATCAGTGATGGGGGGGAAAATCTATTCAATTAAAAAATGCTAAATCAGATCCGAGCAGTTAGAAACATGGTTCCAGTGGTCGTGTGTAGTGCTGATTTACCTTGGAGATATCGTTGATCAGGTCCTGGTACTTGTTGCTAGAACTGACCATTCCAGCTTGTTCCAGAGTTCGAAGATTCCTGAGGATCTTGCGCTTCTTCTGCTCCAAAGGCAGCTGCCTGTCCTCCAGCACGGCCTGGCTGCTCTTCAGGCCCTCTGGAGCCGTGGCATCCTGCGCCACCCGACGCTCCGCCAGCTTAGCGTGCTCCGACTCCTGCAGGATGCAGGACAAGATTCTTTCTAAAGATTTGATCTCAGTCTTTATGTACAATTTTTTCTACTAAGTTCTGCACAGAACAGCATTACAGTTTTGGTACTGTAGATATTTAAAAATTTGAAGAATCATTCAAATAAAATACATTTCAGAAGAAAATATGAATGAAAGAAAATATGAAATATTTTTTTATCTACTCACACCATGGATTCAATCCATCAATCTTCTGATTCTTTTCATTCATTGTTTACCACTTTACAGCTGAACTACCAAGGGCCCATAACCGTGATGACTCTTACCAAGCCATTTATAGTTAAAGCCGGCTGAATGTGTATTCACAGGCTGATTATTTTCAAATAAGCTGTAAGAGACACACGCCTTTGCTTTTAACAGGCCATAGCTTTAGTGTCTTGAGTTTGAATTGATGTATTTCTTAGTCGATATGTCACAGACTCTCACTGACACATTTTTAAGGTGACTCGATCTTGCTCATTCATTACAAAGGCAACATGAGCACAAAAAATGTTTTTTTTTACTAATCAATACTCATCAATACTAATCAACAAATGAAAAATCTGAACAATCCCGAACTACATGGAATAATAATGGATGTTTTGATTTCGGAACTATGCCAACATTTAAAAAATGACACACACTAATCATAACCTCTAAAAAAGAACTAAGGCAGCATCAATTCAGAATCAATTCTATTAAGTATTTAAGTACTTAATAGAATAGAATAAAGTATCCAGCTTAACAAAAGTGAAGGACTGACTACAGGCCTAAAAAGACTAATATATTTAGTATTTGGAGCATTTTTCATCATTTCGCTCTGGGTTTATGAAGACATTCCAGTATAACCAACTTGGAGACATATTTCAAATATTACCTGCAGGCCAGTAGCTGGAGTTTCAAGGATATCATTCAGAGTTTCTCCTGGTTGGATTCTCACCACATCCACGACCAACTTCTTTGTCCTGAAAACACAGAGAACACTGCAGTCAGACCCAATCATTACAACATTAAAACTAATGGCAAATTCTGAGTGTCAAAGCGACAAAGTTCTGCAGCAACCCTGCTAAAACAGCACACTGATTCCTTTATGGTTACATGGCAGATATATTTTATTTAGAAGTGCCTTTCACGACTCTCAAGGTCACTTCACAGAAGCTTTACAGAAATTTAATTCATATTTAAATTAAGAAGAGTTTATAATCATTATTAAAAGCAAATGATATCATAAATAAATGTTTATTCCTATTTAAAGCAGTTTTCTCCTCAGATGTTCAGGGAGGGCGTTCCACATTGGGGACCTCAAGCACAGTAGTTAAGGCCAGTCTCCACGGATACAGCGGGCCAGCGGAATATTAGTAAGAGTTTTAAAAGTGTTCAATAGTGGAAAGCTGTCTGTTGTGTCCAGTGTTGTGACCAACTGATTTAGTATAACTTAGGTTTAGAAATGTGTTCTTGTTAAAAAAAAAACAATAACTCATAACTATTATTGAAAATTTAATTCTTTTAATGAGCTTAATATCAACAATTTGGAAACTGTGTGTGTGTGTGTGTGTGTGTGCATGTGTGAAGGGAGGAAACAGAGCAGTGTGTTAGCAGTTAGACAATGAGCTCTGACGCCACAGCGCCTGCTCTGTCTGCACCAGGGAGAAATCGAGCCTGACTCACTCTTCCTGCTTCCTCTCCAGAGAGCCCGAGCCCTCTGAACAAAAAAGCATTGCCATGACCGGAGAGACGACATGCAGCTGGGGTTGATCTCCCAGCCATGTGAGATAAGGGTGATGGGTGATGATTGGGTCAAGGGAAACTGTTTATTTGTTGTTTCTCCAAACATACCCGTGGAATTTGCTTACGTTAAACCCTTATATTATCACCCATTTCCATTCTTCACTCTTAAAAATACATATTGGTTTCATCGTGATCCACTAGTTATATTTAATTCATCTTAACTTAAGAACAAGCTTGTTTAAGGGGTTGATCCCAATATGAGAACATAAAGTCAGTATCTCTAATATTCACAAGGTCCATCAGAACCTCTATACCTTAACATATGATATAATTTTTATTATAGATATTACCATCCTTACGCCAAAGGCACGGACATTTCGGGTAACAATAAATGGGCATTTTGAGTCATTTCTAGGAACAGTGCTTAACAAAATAAGCCCATTTCAACAACGGAAGAGATAACAGTTTGTGCATCACTTCCTACTGTGGTGTGGGGGAGATAGTGGCAAAGGAAATAAAGACTGTCTATAAATGTCTGTGAGTGTGAAAGTGTACTTTAAAGACAATAATTTGTACATTATAGTCATTGTAATTGTGAAGAAAATAGTCACTCTTACCATCAAAGCAAAAGACAACATATGTTTATATTAAAAGTAGTTAATTTTAGCAAAGTCGACTTAATATAACTTACTTAATCATCAGCCCCTTTATGTCCTTGTCATCTCCATCAAGCAGCTCAAACTTGTTGGTGAGTGTGAGGGAGACCTCAGTTTTGGCCAACTGGTTGAGTGTGTTTTCTTTGTTGGGGTCGTTTGGATCCACAGCACCTTCTCCTACACATAGGAATAGTTCTGCATCACCACTATGTTCTAAGCAACTTGTTACCAGAGGCTTAATGAGCTAATTTAATATTTGAAAACAGTAGATCATATTTTAGTAGTATATATTTTACCAAGCAACGACTCCATGTCAGGAACATCGCCCAAGTCTTCCAGAAGCTCATGCAGAAGATCACTGTGATCTGGGGCTATGGCTTCCTTATGTTCTAGCACAAGCTGGTGAACAAACACAAACAACAAACATCAGATTCTATATAACACTAAATGCGGTGTTAAATCAGTTGTGTGCAAGCAGGAAATGATCAGAACTGGATGCCTTTGCAAAAATGTGGTTTGTGTTACATTCAGCAAACACAGAGCTGGGAAAAACCTCAGCAAGATTTCCAAGCAATTTCATGAGTGTGTATAGCAGTTCCCTTGCTCTGATCCAGGGCTGCAGGGTTAAGCAGAGCTGTATTATGAAGAAAGAATCCTCGTGTATGAACCATGAACCCCCTGGCTGAGCAACATTACCACTATTAACCTTAACCCCATGACCAGCATTCCCACAGCTACCAGAATGCTGTGGTGTCTCCACAACAATGCCAGAGATCATGGTCTTACTTATAATACTTACTTATATATATTAATGTTTCTCCCAAGACGACTGAAAACGTATTTGGCATGAGGGCTGAAAGCCCGTTATCTCTGCTAGCAGTGGGGAAGAGCATGGAGGAGGGCCAACACAAAGCTGAGGTTTCAGCACTACGTGGAGTCCTGCTGAGATACCAGGCCACTCCGCCCTATTTTCCCCACAGCTTAAAAACACCTCCAGCAAAACAGCAGGGAAGAAAGGGGCTCACTCTGACCCGGGCCATAAATCACTGGTGAGACTCATCTCCACCTACGTGCAGGCTGACAGAGACACCATGGAGACCTTACTCTTGAGACCTGTGTGCTAACTTGGCTGAGTTATTAGTACACGTGAAAGGACACATTCTGCCCATGCTGTGATTTAGTGCACAATTCACAATTTGATATTATTTATTTTATTTGTTTTCATTGTTTAACCGGGAAAGGAGTCCAAGTGGCAACATTACAAGCCAGATAAAATAAACAACTTAAAACTATAAGCATATAAAACAAATAAAAAACTAAATAAATTAATTGTTTTGAATTTAAAAACTGCTTCGAGAAAAATGGAATTCATGTTGTGCATAATCTACTAATAAGACTTTTATTCCAGTTTATTAATAAGACTTTTATTCCAGTTTATTAATAAGACTTTTATTCTAGTTTATTTGGAAAAAAATCTCATTCACAATAACCCCCCATCCCCCAACTATAAAGCATCAGCCAAGATGTGTTTGGTGTCATAAAGTTTGGTGCTGTTGTCAATAATACTGGAAAAAAAACAAACCTAATTTACAAAATACACCTAAAATATGCCTGTTAACCAGTGTTGGGCAAGTTACTTTAAAACTGTAAAAACTGTAATGTGTTACTTATAACTTGTTACTGTCATTTCAAAGTAATTTGTTACATTACAATATTACTATATTTATATTTTTAAAAGGCATTACACTACTATTGCAGTTCTTTTAAGTTACTATCGCCAAAATAACTGGAAATATGGATTTGGCGATGCAAATTTAGCTCATAGGTGACAGTACTATCGGATGTTAGATCAGTTGCAGGTTCACTCATCTCTAGGGTGACCAGATTTGGGATTGTGAAGAAGATTCTTTACCAGCTCAGCTGTGGTCGTTCTGGACTTTTAGGTTATGAGAGATGCCCATAATGTGACGAATGTTTAGGCAGCTCAAAAAAAGGATTCTAAAACTTCAGGTGGATTTTGGATTTTGCTAAAATGAGGACGTCACACAATCTTCTCTCTGTCCGACTACAAGAAGTGAAACATTTTGCACGGAGGTAAAAAAAAAAAAACCCTCTTTCCGGTTTAAAAATACATTGTAACTCGCTACTGACATTTGTACAGAGTAAAATATTACCTATTTTTTTCTGTAATGACATACATTACCATGTTACAGCCTAAAGCAATGCATTACAGTAATTTGTTACTTTTGTAACGCGTTACTCCCAACACTGCTGTTAACCCACTGTTAACACTTACATCCAGTGAGGGGGAATCTCAATGTTTACCAAGACATTTAGGACAATGCCATGTTTACAACTTTGTGGACACAGTTTGTGGTAGAACCTTTTGTGGTACAACACCTTTGGGATGAACTGGAGAGGAGATTGTGATCCAGGCCTTCCTGTCCAATATTAGTGTCTGACCTCATAAATGCTCTACAGAATGAAAGGGCACAAAATCTCACAGAAAATCTTGTGGAAAGCCTTTCAAGAAGACTGGAGGCTGTTACTGCTGAAAACAGGGGAACAACTCCATATTAAAATCTAGGTATTTGAATGAAATGTCATTATAATCCCTTTTGGGGAAATGGTTAGGCATCCCAATACTTTTGTCTGTATAGTGTGGGTAAATTAGCCTGTATTGCAAAACGAATGAAGCAAACTACACAACGTAAGTATAAAACCTCACTTCAGAACCAAACTGAGGAACTACATTTAGGGAAAATGGAAAATAAATACATATTTTTCCCATGGTTCCCAATATATAGATTGTTCCCATTTTTATTCTTTTAATCTCCGGCCAATTTAACATTAAATGATGAAAATCCTGCTACTGGCTATGAGAATTACTTTTCAAAATCTCTGCAAGAGACCTCTGCGATTTAAATGTTTTCTCTTCTTGAAAAATCATGCAGTCACTATATATTCACTCTCCTGGTCTTTTCTGAAGCGAAGCAGTCTTGGCTTTGGCTGTGTTTGGTTGCTAAGGCAGCCAATGTGGACTGGGGAGGAAAATTGTTCACTGTTCACCATTTCCAAGACATCAGGGTGTTGTCATACAATCTGCCTTCCAGTCTGGATGATGCAAATGTGGCTCTCTGCTCCTGGGACGAGGCGTAAGAGCCTTTTCAGGCTGCTTGCCGTTCAGAAGTCCAACACTGTTTTCCCATCAGCAGTGCTCTACAATCAATTCTGAAGCTTATTCCCATTTTAACAGAATATAATGATGTGATTTAATAATACTGAACTAATGTTTAACATTTAGTTAAAAGAACAATCCTATTTCTCCTTGGAAATCCAATTCTAAGGTGCAGTGTCAGTTATGTTATGTAATTAAATAAGGTTGTCCTTCTTACATATTGTAACAGAATAACAATAATACACCACATAGTGACCCTTACTGACAGAAAAATATACCAAAGGAGACTGTAAAGCTAAAACTACCTTAAAACGTACATTGTGCTTTTATCTATTTATGACAAAAAAAATGGGATTGTCACTTTTGGGATGAGCTCATTCGGACATCAACATCAGTGCCTGACCTCATAAATGCTTCACAGAACAAAATACCACAAATTCTCACAGAACTTCCAAAATCTTGTGGAAAGCCTTCCAAGAACAGTGGAAGCTGCTATAACTGCAATGGGTACTAACTCCATATTAAAGTCTATGTATTTGAATGCAATGTCATTGGCTGAATGAGTGCAGTTTTGAGGAAAGGGAAAACTGAGCACTGCTTTAACTATACTTACTGTATGTAATTCTGAGAGGTAACCCAAAAAAACAAGAACATCTGTTAGAACAAGTTGATGAACACAAGCAAATAGAAGCATCTGGGAAATAGACTTAGCTGCAGGTGTTGAATGAAAAAATGAAAGTACCAAAGAACCAAAAAGGAAGCTGGCAGGGTCACTGAATCCCTCTCACATGAGGACATTAGGTCACTTCTTCACAAACAGCCAGCTCTGCTGGTAGCTGTGTGTCTGTCAACGTTTAGCTCCACACTGACTCACACTGAGTCAAAGCCCTTCATTAAATCTTCAGCTCCATATTGCTGACGGTTACATAATAATGACTCAATCTACACTGAAATTCAGAGAGAACCATTCACATTTACCATTTACTCATACAGCTCTCTATGAATTTCTCTATGCGTTTCTACACAAGCACTTCATTCTGCTTTATGAGGTACTGAATCTTATATAATGAGGAACATTATAAACACTGTTTATAACTGAATTACAAAAACACTGCTGTAATTGACACTCTCCTCTCACCATGAGATCAGTAGGATGGCAAAACATGACATCAAAGTTTATAATTGCCATTTTGCTGAAGAGTGAACAAGAGACCTGTTTTCTTTGAATTATTCAAGTTCAGTAAACATTGTATCGTTTCTCTTATTTGGACATTTTGTCATTTCCTTTTTTATTTGGAAATTAGGAGAAATATTGTCAGCGGTTCTAAAATATATAGGCAAAGCTGGTCAGTGCAATATTTGGCTCTGTAAAAGATAAACCTGAGAACTGGAACATTTTTGCTGTAGTCTCTTATTTCTTTACTGGCGCTGAGTTACGAATGAAGCATCCACAATGTACTTTGCTGCTAAATGTCACAGGGCTGCAATATTGCTCTTACTGAATGGGTGTTGATGATCTCTTCTATGGAGATGTAGATGACAGGTTTGCTGAGCGTCACCATGTCGGAATATTCGTCCACATTGAACTTCTCCTCCGGAGCTGGAACGTCACATGCAGCCTGGAGGAAAACCCTGCAAACAGCACAGATATGGCACTGAATATCTGCAGCCATCCTGTAGAACTAACTGATTTTCCTGAATTGTACTGCTGCTCTAATTGCATTCAGATGCTCCTGGAAAATAATTTTTGTCTGTTCTGTTGATGCTGATAATTAAGTACAGTGCTTTTAGGCAGAATCGCTTACTGTGATTATTAATAATAATAAACAAAATAATTTAATAAGCCTTGGTGGATTTTATCATTGTGTTTTGCTGCCATTCTTTTTAAAGCAATAAGCAATTAACAGCAGTAAAATCACTGTAGCACAAACTCTTGTGTATTATTACTTCATTACAGACTGCTCACTATAAGGGATTATAATAATTTTTTTAAGTGACCTCTTACCCATGATAAAACTGCAACACATGCCTTCTTATAACGACTTCAGTCAGCCAAGAATTAGAGTTAAGAATTGTCCTTTGCAATGTCCTTTGCATAATTTAGACATCAGAACTAATGTTTTTAATTTTTTATAAATGATGACTTCTTTTTGACCTAAAATAAATAAATCTTCATTGTATTCTTGTAGCTAAAACAATCAAATTTCTGAATAAGAAAACTTGAACGGATACACAAGTACAAACTTCAAAATTGCTTCAAATCAGTGTGTGCCCTGCTCTGCTGTATACAGTGCCATGTTTTATTTACAAAATTCTATATATTGAGGGCAAAGTGAGAAAAACACATTCCTAGAATAGGTGATTTCCAGTAAGAGTGACTCACCAGCAGGAGTGGGAGCAGTGACAAAAGTGTGTATGGAGTGTGTGTCCTGTGGGATCAGTGTTCCATTAAATTCCATACACACATTGACACATCACTCCTCTCCTCTCTGCTGATGCCGCACTTTAACACTTAGAACACCAGTGGCCAAAATCTGTGCCGACAGCGCAATAAATGGTAAATTGTCATCATACGGCAAAACAGCATTTTATTTGGAAGTTCTCCCTGTCTGTGTTGATGCTCGACATGTCAGATATCATGCTGAGCTTTGTTTGCTGTTCCTATATCACATAGAACCAAAGTTATTGTAATTTGAAAAATGATGCCACACCCAAATGGCCATAAAGAACAAAAATGAACATATTGCTTTTATTGTAGGTTTTAGAAACAAATGTAAAATAGAGCTTTATACTTGCAGGATAGTCTCCACCCACAAGTGTGTGTTGTGGGGGGATACATGCAAAACGGGGGGGGGGGTCAAGAGAGTGGTTGAGGGGCGGTGTGCCGAGAAAAATGTGTTTTACTTTAATTTTGTGTTCTTTTATCAGTTCTGAGTTCCAAGGGTTAACACGAAGGCATGTGCTTTCCTTCCATCTGAACCCAAGGCCAGCATTCCTTGGGTCAGTTCGAGATGCCCTAAAATTTTTAAGAAGACTTCCATGCGTGGCTTCCTGGAAATGACTGGAGCAAAGCCATAATCTTGGTGAAATTTACCATTTTAATCAAGCTGAAAAATGGTTGCTAGTGCATTGCGACATGGCTAATGCCTTCTGGAATTCTAAAAATTCAATTGATTTTTCATGGTGCAGCAGAGCTTCTCCAGGGCCAGGGCTGGGAACTGTTGATATAACCAATGAATTATTAATCCGCAGTACATTCAGACTACATGATCTGATGCAGTTAATTCAAACTGGATGCCATACAAAGAATCCATGCCATCCTACCATATAAAATATGTAATCCTTCCCCTGAAGTCAATTTCATTGTATGAAAATGGATTAAGTCTAGTCTTGGACTAAACTGAGAATGGTTTAACCATTGCAAATCAAATGTAATCTAGGTTTTACCTGGGTGAGGAACACTGGCCTAAAATTCAGCAGACGCTTCTAAATAATTGTACTTTGAAGACTGGCACACATCATGAATACTGTTTTGTTGGATCTTTTGGAAGGCACAGTGCTTCAGTAGTTTGGCTTAAAAGCATGTTTGCTTTGAATGGTGGGCTAAAATACTATAAGCTCAATGAGTAAAAGCGATTTTGTTGTTAAATTCCAAACATAATGGTTTTTCTAAAAAGCTCCTTAGAACTAAATTTTCCTCCTTCACCCTCTTTTACATATGTGTAGGGATGGGTATCGTTTAGGTTTTAACAGTATTACTACTTTTATCGATACCGCATATCGGTATCGATAAAATACCACTTTTATTGTGTTTTTATAAATTAAAATGTAATTGAGAACAGAATAACATCACTTTAACCCTAATTCTAACCCAAATCTAAAAAAGTTGGACTCACTACAAATGAACATTTAGTTCATTTAGTATCATTTCTTAGTTTATTATTTATCTTCATTATTACTATTTTTAAATGCAGCACTATAGCAGAGCAGGTCATTTTAATGTTTAATATTTATTTAGGCTACTGCATAAAATACTCAACATATTTAGCGTATATGTAGGCTGTATGTAGCTGAATGTGTGTTTATTAAATGATTAACACTGATTTAGAGCCATTATGTGATGTTTA
>JBBKCR010000038.1:8104240-8118661 GCA_037577295.1 Ladigesia roloffi
ATGGCAAAAAAAATTATCACGATAATTTTTCCTGTATTGACCGATATCAATAATTATCAATATTATAGTTCCTGTAACAATAAAAATTATGTAATAAAAAAGTATAAATATAATTCTATCCTGGCAAATAGAATGAAAACAGTAAAACAATATTAGTAAACAAATTTTTTTTTCTCGCAAAAAATGAATATTTACATACAAAATTCCCTTAAAATTTAAAAAATGTTATGGATTTTCAAGTATTTACAGAAACAAATACCAAAGATCAAATGAACAAAACCATATAATAATGTACCAATGTGCACAAAAGTACAATATTACACATATATCAAAGGGCAAACACAAAATAAAGCAGGACAGAACTGACTGCAGGAAGTATCTATAACAGTGTTGCCCCCTGTATTTAAAACCCTTTCTTAACGCAAACTGGTGGCAGGAATACCAAGATAGCGCTTAGCTAGGGGGCTCATTTAAGGAAAGGCAGTTCTGTGGGCTGTCCACCATTCCAGAGGACTGGTTTCACTGCCCACACAGGGCGTTTGAAGATAATTTTCGAGTTCAGTTTCAGTCTATTTTTGGTCTGAAAGTCGGGTCGACTACTTTAACAAGTCTGACTGGCATAATTTAGTTTGCCGAGACGTAAGTCACTGCACCTGCAATGTCCCAAAGCCTTTTTGATTTTTTTGTCACATAGATGCTATTATCACTGGAGTAGTGGTAGTACTTGTAGATCGGTAAGTGACATAGGCTGGGGCGTGTTTCAACCAACACCAAAATTTAGGTCACATTTAGGTCACATCACTGTTGAAGGAACAGATCTGTCGCATAATTTGAGGACCCCTGTATTTCTAAACAAGTTATGAACATTTTTGCACTTTGTAATAAAAAGCTCCCTTAATTCAAATCATTAACCAGCTCCAAGCTCCCAATGGGCTGTTCCAGGTGTGCAGAGTAAGGAATACACAAAACACAAAAATCTGTATTGGGTCATTAGGACTGGGACTGGAGACCCCTGATCTGGAAGAAACCAATAGCCATTTAATTTAAACTAAATTTGCCCCTAAATATGCTCACAAAACACTTTAATTTAAATTTAAATTCAGCATAGTATATTAACAATAAAAAAAGGAAAGGTAACTCTGTAAAATGTACTGTATGTGTACGGGTATACCTTTAATTTTTTTCTTGCAGTCCTTGGAAGTAAAATTATGTTACCTCCGTATAGACTGTATAGTAAAAATGCATTTTCTTTGGAAAGCAACGTAACGTAATAAATTAATTTACAGTAATAAAAATGTATGGCTCTACAAAGAACAAAACAAAAAACATGAGAACACTGTAAACTCTCAAGATGGCTTCATGCCAGAAAATGTTCTCATGTGGGAATGCTGGACTGCAAGAAATGCATCACAGGGCAGCAGCCAATCAGCAGCCGGAGAAATGAATTACGTTCTCGGATTGGCTACTTTCAAACTCTTTCGTCTCTGAGTACAGGGGTATTTCACCATCCCAGGACGTGCTATTTTGTGTTCTCTCGTTAGTACGAAATGTATTTTATAAAAGTATTGCCTTCTGCATGGGCATTTTATATATCTACCTAACAAATATAATCACCCTAAAATTCCCATATCTCTGCATCTATTAATATTATCAGTCACAGTCATTAATAGTCGTAGCAGTAGTAATAGTATTTTTTTGCCTCCATACTTTTGTATGTTTACAAATATTTGAAAAGGTTCTCTTAGCTGGCATGGTGCATGAAACATGGCATTAGGGATAACTAAAAATGGCATTAGGGGTTTTCTTAAAAAATAGATATTTTGTAAAAGCCACACAAGGTCAAAGGACAATTATGAAAACAGAGTAAATTTGTCACGTAAACATATGATGAATCGAGCTTAATAGTACTAGGGATATGACACAACATACTTTGATTTCAGACTTTTAATTTGCCTCTATATCCAACACTGTAAACGCATGCGTGACAAATGCAATGCAGCCAAAGGCAGGGCGGTAAAACTACTCTTGCCAAAAAACCTATACATTCAATTTCATTAGGTTTTCAAAGTAACATGCATATCTTACCTAGCCAGCCAGAGCTTGAATCAGGCACACACATATCCGTCTCAGCACTGGGCAAGACAAAGCCCACCACGAAAACCTCTACTCCGTCCGACATGAGTGCCAGTCCCAGCGTGAGGAAGAGCTGCCACTGAAACCTTCCGTGCCCACATTCCTGGATGATCAGCTCGTACTGCTGCGCCAGCTCCTCTTCGTCTGCCTCTCTTTCACTTTCCAGCTCCTTCCGGTCCTTCAGGCTGTCCACTACCGGCCTTCCCAAGGCCACCTGCCCAACCCCGGGCTTGGAGTCTGAAGGTATCCCTTGGTACTCACCCTCGTAGATCTCATCCTCATCATCATGACCTTCTGTAGCATCGCTGGAGCCTTCTTCATCATTTGCGTGATCGGCCACATAGTTTCCCTCAGGCTGGCTGTAGTAGTCTCCATCATCCTCGTCTTGGAAGCGCTGATAGGCACGAGTATGACTGTACTCATCCGAAGCCCGGTCCACGACCTTATTGACCTTTTTGGCGGCTTGCCGTTTGGCCTCTCTTGCAATGTCCTTGGCCCCCTTCATCAGGGACGTCCGGTCCCGAGGGTCTGCGTCGTCCATGGTGAGGGGGGGAACCCAGTCAGTTGGGAGGGCGACGTCTGCCTTTACCACAAAAGAAGAGCCTCAGACTCCCTGGCTCTCATTGGGTGAGTCTAAGAGAAAGAGAAGAGATGGTTTAAGGTGGTTTACAGTTTAGGCGAATGAGAGTGAGAGATCACACTGAGGTTCCTTAAAATTTTTATTTTTATTCATAGTAGAGATATCGAATTCCTTAAGATATTTACCTGGGTAACCATAGTTGCTCTAGGTTAAAATACTGTATCTTACTGCTTCAGTGATGAAAAACATAAACCAACTTTGTTCGAACTTGATCAAATGTTGCCTACTACTATTAATTTGATAATTATTTTTGTGTAATATGGTGTAAAATGGAAGTATCTTTTCAGTTGTGGACAGAGACAAACCCTAAATCACCGGCTGAGTAGTCATCACTTCAGGTATAAGCTTTAATATGACAGTGGGAATGAGAATTATAATTCACAAAAACATTTCCGATTTTTCTGAGCAGGAGGCCCCAAACAATTCTCTCACCGCCTCCCCCAAGAATAGTTTCATTTTCAGGCGTGACATTTGCTCCATGTATACGGAGAAATGGAATTTTACAGTCTTGACAGAGCGGCAATAACCTGCTTACACTACAAAATCAATTTGCCTACGCTGCATCTGGACAAAGTCTGCAAACAAAGCTCAATAATCGAATTACTCATAAATATTTACACACAAATTAGCACATGAAAATGTATTCAACACAGTTTTTAGTGCTAAAATACATACAGCTAAGTAAGGAATAAAGGGCTTTGCAGAACTGCACTTTATACCTCAAAATAGGTCCGATAAACATTTCAACCAGATTAATCATGCTTGCAGGTTTTGCTTTTTTTTCTCTAAGATAGGGCCAATGTGGGTGAAGGTGTTCGTTCCAACCAAAAAGAAAGCCACACCTGAGTTACTGAAAATCAAGACTTCCACCTCTGTAATCAGGTGGGCCTCCTGCTTGGTTGGAAAGAAAACCTGCACCCACAACTAGGGCTGAAAGATATATCTTTATCGTATCTATATCTAGATATGAACTTTCAAGATATTACTATCGAAAAAATAAACGATATGGACGATGTAGATTTCCTCTCTTCGCGCTTGCCCTGCCCTGGGTTTGTGACAGATCCGGATTTATTGTTAAAGCAGAGCTGCAGTAAAATGTCAGATTTGTAATTAATTTTTTTAGTAATTTATGTTAATGTTGATGACTGGCAGTGAGTTCGTCTACACTTTCCAAATTTTTTTGTAACCCATAGTCATATCGTACCGTACCGATATCGAGATATCTGGCATGAAAATAAAGATATGAAAATTTGTCCATATTGTTCAGCCCTACCCACAACGGCCCTATCTAGACCAGTTTAGGGACGCCTGCTCTAAGACATTCCTTTGTTCTTGATATTGTCAACCTTACATAAACCTGATCCTGATAGAATCCTTTGACAATGTGAAGGGTTTTTTTTTTTCAAAATGATGGGGAAATAACTGAGAGGAATCCATTTAGTAATGCATTTTCATGAGCATTACTACTTTTTAATAAACACAGACAATGAAAATGTATATTGAAATCCAGGGTTAAGCCGAGCTGTACGAGCATATGCCTGCCACAGGTCTGTTCATGGAAACTTTATCTCATGTAAGCAATTGTAAATAGTACAATTAATAATAGTTAGTGGCATAATAGCCACTAGGCCCTCTTGCTCACGGAAGAATCGTGAGTCTCTTTTGTAGAGAGTGAGCTGCACAGTGTGGAGGTCTAATGAAAGCTGAAGCACTGTCAGGAGAGCTCTCACTGCCTCCCATCACTGACTGACTATTGGACCCCATAACATTATCTTACCATGGACTGTCACACTGTCCGCTGCAAGGTGACTTTCCACATTCAGTTCTCGTGTAGATTAAACATTAAATAAAACTGTCCAACTTTCAAAAAGTATTGCATTAGCCTGCCAATTTAATTAGTCTGATATGGTATAATGCAGAAGTACTCAAACCTCTGCCTTTCCATGCACACTATATTCTTTAGTCTTGCATGGGCTGGTTTCCCAGGCAAAGATGAAACATCAGTCTGAAAGGTTTTGGGGGGGGTTTATGTTGTTTTTTTGTCACTGCAGTTATTATACCTTGGGCGTAGTCTAACATACAACAAGATTAATACTTACTGAAACTTTAAAAGTAGTATGCATACATTTATTGAGGACAACATTAATAGAAATAAAATTAGATGAATGCATAGATCAATAGAGCAATGGATTAATGATCCCAAGAGGAGGTCGATCTTTCCCTTTCTCTGATAAACGAAATGACCTGTAGTACTTACTGGTACTGACTAGCTAACATCCCCTTTCAGCCTTCAGTGCTCAAATTTCTTTTACCTGCAGGGTTCTATTAAATCTAACCATAAATCCAGCAAAATGCCATTTAGGTTGCCTATCTGTGTATATATCTAGGGCAGTTTTCTTTGTGTAAACCAGCCTTAACAGTACTAAGACAAATGCTGGGTCAAGTGCTAGTATGTCCTTGTTTCAGTAATGTAAAGGGAGAAAATCTATTTAGTGATTTAACTAAAATTGATAGTAGAAGGCATTTCTCCATAAGAAAAATTATATTTTGCAATGAAATACACTGAAAGCATTCAAACGACAAGCATGGCAACGTGGTTTACTCAGAGATACAGATTCATCTTCAGCCAGGCTAAAATTCATATTCTTCCCTCCAGATAATGCAGTGTTGGCCTTAACAGACTCTGATGGGATCAAAAGAGCCCAGTGGCTGGCTTCACTTTCATTGTGTTTGTATGCCGGTGGGGCGCTGAGTGGTCAGGCGGAGGGCGATCCATTATCTGGCCTGCTGGATGGATGTGGACCAGCTGTCCATCAGCGAGGCAGTGAGGCGGAGCTCCACTCTCTTTCTGACAGTCACAATGTGACTCGACACTGGGCCCTACCGCAAAAAAGCCAATCCAACCCAGTTCACCTGACCAGTATGTGGGGCAGAGGTCTGATAGTGAGTCAGGCAGCAGTGGACACAGCTAGAGCTCCATTTGCTGGAGGCCTGTACTATATGGAAAAAAACATCATTATTGTCTTTCTGTTGCTACATACTGTGAGATATTCTTTGTAACATAGCGAAAACAATGTTGTGAATTCACTACGTGACCCAATTAAACACAGATATGAATTTTGCCAGCAGTCGTCAATCATTGAGGAATGTTTGCAACTGTAAAGCCGTAGATCTAATGAAAACTTGAGGTAAGAAAAGTATACAGTGTTTCCCTAGTTACAACCAAGCTAATAATTGTTTGCGGAAACCCTTGCAAATTCCCGTAAACATCAAATAGAATAATTCTAAACTTTTTTCTGGCATTATATTATTTTTTATGCATTTTACTGCTAAATTTCCAAGAAAAATATAATGTACTAATTTTGTAACAAAAATATGAACGTAAATTCAGCAAAATTTCCATATCAAATATGACTGTATTCATTTTTTTGGAACTGTCGAAAGAACACAAAGCGACCGTATATTGGCTGCTGGCCTATGACACATCTATGGCAGATACAGTCCAGCATTCCCCCGTCAGAACAGCTTCTGGCATGAAGCCATCTCGTGTGTTTCGCTGAGTGTTCTCATGTTTTTCATTTTGTTCTTCATAGAGCCCTGGATTTTTATTACAGTAAATTAAATTTTACTGTGTTTACTCTATTACACCAAAGAAACCACACGTGCCTTAATTACAGTAAAGTCTGTACCGTGGTAACATCGATATTTTACATTCTAACACTGCAGGGGACAGCAGTTCTGTGTACATTGTAGTTCAGTGTACACTATAAAAATGCTCTTGGAATGTAAACTCTGCGAATATTGGTGATCTAATGTATATCATATATTTTCATGATAAATATATGATATTTGGCCTGGAACAGAATACAGCTCATTTTACATGTTGTGCTACACTCATTCCAATTAAATAAGACTTATTTAAATTATGCTCTCTAAATAAAGAAACATAAAGGTTTGCAGACACTACGCACAGTACAACATTATTTAATGTAAATTACCATCACTGGAAAAAATATAACCCCGATCAATTGCTATTTTTCAAAATACGAAACAAGCAATTTCTGTAATGGCAAGTATAATGTAAACAAACAATAGAAGTTTTAATTTCGCAACAATCACGGGTTCCTCTAAGTTTTTAAATCCCAATTGAGAGAGCAAGTTAACCTAAGAGTACAGTTCAGACATGATCACTCACAGAATGACTGCAAATAGTCCAGGCACTCTCGATAGCCTCTGTCTGGATGATCTATGGTGTATCTGTTCCCAGTGGTCTCTTTGGTGTGTAAAAAAATACCAGGTCAAGACCTATAAGCATAAATGTTTAGTATCTATGGCAGGCTAAAACATGTCCTGTTTCTTAATGGGTATTTTGTCTACTGATAGTAGAATCAATGAATGAGACTTAAAAATAAGGGGAAAGCATAGTGTTTGGCTCCGCTCTTCTGACAATACGGGGTTTAAATATGTAGAAAATAAAGTGAAAATTATATACAGGTTCATATAACAGTGATTTTTTTCATTTGGTCCATTTTTAATGGTCTGGAAATTTTGACACAATGTAAAATGCAATGTAGAGGCTTTTATTCAAAGCGAATTCCATTCCCAAACTACAGGGGACAGTCTCCCAGGAGCAACATGGGGTTGAAGGCCATGACCTCCTGGTCCAGAGGTAAATATCCTACCCACTAGGCCATCGTCATTTAGTCAAACTTACCAAATATGTTTGAAGTTTTGAATGTTGTACAGCAAAATAATGTAAATAAAGTTTATTATGACAAAGATTAGTAAAATTTAAGGTGATTTCAGAGTTTAGAATATTGCACTGACAGATTTTGCATGTGTTCTTGACCTGGACAGGGACGCCAGCACATCCAAACGAAAAACAAAAAAATAGATCAAAATGAAGGTGGGTGGGAGATGGTTTCTTTCATTAGAGTCGGGCAGTGGGAATCAGCCAAGTCCAATCTCCTAATGGTTGGAGGCGGACATAATCACATCAAAACGGAAAGCGAATAACCCCGTCTATAAGGAGAAGGCTAGGACATCTCACGTTAAAAGATTGCATCAGGCACTGATGCTATTACTGCAAATGGGGGAGGAGAAGAAGAGAGAGAGAAAGAGAGAGAGAGAAAGGAAGAGACAGAGAGAGAGAGAGAGAGAGAGAGAGAGAGACAGAGACAGACAGACAAGAAGGCAGACAGAATGAATAAGAGAAGGGTAAGAGATACACTAAACCAAAGTTCCTCGCACCAGTGCTATTTAAATTGGTTTGAGTGACTAAATATATTCAATAGTTAACCAAGCAAAAGAATTGAATCACCTGTCCAGAAAGCAGATGCAAGACTTGCTTAATAATGTATTACAAGCATGACTGCATTTGACAATTAACCTGGCGTAAATTGAATATCTACTTTCAATCTGGTAGCAGGTTTTTTCATCTACATTACTAAAGCTATCCTTTATCAATTTCAGCACTAGTCTTAACCTCTTTACCTTGGTCTTAACTTTTCCTCGCCCTGCCTCCTTCCAGCCCTGGAGCTCTCTCCATTTGATCTACCAGTGTATCATAATGTGGCGCAGCACCATACACCGCCGCACACTAAAGCAAAAGAGGCTCAGATTATATCAGGCTTGTCGCTCTCAATTACACTACGGCCGAGCGATCCACTCTGTAGGTGATTCAATAAAGACGCTCTTCAATGGGTGAAGCGGTGGGCAGGGAGCCTGCCTTACACACCATGCACCCCGAGCCACATGGGCTCCATTGCGGATTCCATTGCAGTTCCTGAGATAAGCAGTGGACATATGTTCACCCAGGCATGCCAGCGACAAACCACTGAGACGATCTCTCCACCCACTGCTTCAACCGCACACGCCCGGACGGTGAGAGTGGACACGGTTGCAGGGCTGTGCAGGCTGGGACAGCGACCCACAGAAAGAGATGAGGAGACATAAACCTAAAACTATGAGAAATTAGCTCTATCAGAGTGGCATCTACAGATTTAACACTGCAAACACACTTTTTGCAGATATAAACACAACTGTCATCTTCATTTTGACTTGAATTATAGTTAGTTCCAGATACAATCGTTGCCATTTTATATACTGAAGAAGCAGAAATGAATCCGAGCACATACACAATTATACCAGTCTTAGAGGAGGAGAAAGTCCCCTCTTCTGTAGCCGAGTAATACAATTACCGGACGCAGACTCACCTTCTATACATCATGCTATTGCACTGTTATGTTATTATTTCTAATAAGTGATTCAGCTCCAAATTGCCCATTAGAAATACACTCTAAAGACGGTGAGTCACGAAGGCAAGCTGACGTATTTGAACTTTGTGATAAGTCCCCGTAATGCGGTACTGCAGACAAAGTACTCGCCTCAAGGATACAACCTTGAGGCCTGGGAGTCTTTTTAGCCAGATAAGTGGGTTTAGGGGTTGATTAAGATTTAAAATGTAGGAAATAGAGAGGAAAACAGACATGTATGGAGCACCTTGCTAGATTTTCTTATGCCGATCTATTGCAAAGTGTCATTTTTGATGATTTCAAAAATGGCGTCAAAAATGTTTGATATGTTTCACTCTTTCATCTCATCTCTTAGTCACACTCACTGCAATTTTATCCTGTGTGAGACTGCTCGTTTAGTAACGCATACAATATTTCTGTGCCACATGAATGAAAGAAGTCACATTGCGACAGAAAACAAAAAAACACTAATTTAATCTGGTACCTGAGAGGAACAAACACTGCAAATGCTTTTATATGTCTTTTATATTTTCTATAGGGAGACATGTGACAAAACCAAACACATTTAGACCAAGACCACAGATTTAGCTTCTGAATTTGATGTAATGTCTCTCAGCAGATTATGACCACTAAAAGACTTCAGTGAGCTGATATACAGTTTAGAAACTCTCTGGACTGCTTTTAAGCAACATTTTCTGTTAGTTAATCAATGCCGCTGTGCGTCAATATTTCTAGATGAATAGAGTTAATAAAGGTGCTCGCAACACAACAGGCTGCAGAAAGAATTCTCCCAGGACTCTATTACCATTCAACTGTTGAGTTTATTTTCTTTATGTTTGAAAAAGTGAAGTAAACATTACAGAATTTGCACATATCTCTCTGTATATATACATATAAATGCCCGCTCGTTCTCTCGATTTCTTTCTCTGTTTACAACCCTCTCTCATTCCTCATTTTTCTTCTGTCATTCTCTCAATATCCCCCACTTTAATCGTTCTTTGTACCCCCATTTCTCTATACACTCTCGCGCTACCCCCTCTCTCACTCTCAAGCTCCTTTCTCGCTCTCTCATTCTCTTTCAGTCTCTCGGTCTCATCTCTCTCTCTCTCTCTCATCTCTCTCTCTCTCTCCCTTTGACATCTCTCTCTCCCTTTCTCATCTCTCTCTGCAGAGTGCAGTAAACGCTCGAGGCGTTAAACCCACGCGTGTTCAACTCCAACGGTCGATTCAGCTCATGTCAGAATATTTTTTAGAGAGAGAGACTCGTCTTTTCCTGACTTCTTCCTCCTGACCAGCCTCGCCCCATCACTCCTAAACACCAAAGTCCGGTTTACTAGGCTGCTGGAGAAAATGATTATAGTTTAAATAGTCTGACAACACCCTCTTTAAAGTAGTACAATCGGCTGAAGATATTCTGAGATAATGTAAACTAGACTTAATTTAACCGCAATAGGTTTACAGCAGTGTTTACAGTCTTTCCAGCTCACAAAATCAGTAACTTTTTCTCGTTTAATCCGAAAAAGAAACAGTATATCTAGCAAAC
This sequence comes from Ladigesia roloffi, assembly GCA_037577295.1. Taxonomy (NCBI): domain Eukaryota; kingdom Metazoa; phylum Chordata; class Actinopteri; order Characiformes; family Alestidae; genus Ladigesia; species Ladigesia roloffi. Next base: position 8,114,811 of record JBBKCR010000038.1, read on the forward strand.
ACTTGGTAACGTTATTGCAGTTTTCGTCCTATTTTTAGTTTTCAGCCGGATGCGTACTGAAACAAAAAAAAAATTTTTGAATAAAGATGTATAAAGTTAGTGTTTAATAAAAAGGTAACTTACCTTCTGATGAGATGTCGGTGCTGGTACTCCATTTTTGCTGCGAGGGACCTACAGGCGTCCAGCGAATACAAATCTACCTTCCGAAGAACATCCAGGAGGAGAGCAAAGGAAACAGCTGAGGGTGAGAGATTTTTTTTACTCCTCCCAAACTGCAGTCCGGCTTCTATCTGCAGTACTTCAGGAGAGAGGGGGGGCTTAAAGAGAATTAGAGATAGAGACAAGAAAGAGAGACTGAAGGAAAATGTGTGTGTGAGAGAGAGAGAGAGAGAGAGAAAGGGGGATGCGATAGAAATAGCTAGCAAGAGAGAGAGACAGAAAGAGAGATAGACTGGTTGGTTGGTTTGATGGGAATCACTGTGTGACGCAAGGCAAAACAAAATCCCTCTCCGACACGAACGATGGATTTTTTTTCTAGAAAAATCTGTCGACCGAGTCTGCTGGCTTTTACTCAGTGTACTGATACATTGAAAGTTTAAAAGGATCTCTCTCTCTCGCTGGTTCTTTCTCTTTCTTTACCTGCGTTCTCTCTCTCTCTCTCTCTTTCTCTCTCTCTTTCTCTCTCTCTCTCTCTCTCTTTCGTTCTCTCTCTCTCTTTTTCAATCTTTCTCATTATTTCTCCTATGTACACATATTCTAATTTTAAGACTGCATATTTTCTTTTAGTCATTTTAATGTCTAGGAAGAGCCACTTACTTGCACTCTTGGAAGTAATAACATATAAAATTATGACTTTTATAATAATACTTAATAATACTTAATAATACTGACCAAAAAGCTAATACCTTTGGAGAAAAGCAGCGACACAGTACACTGACTGGCGTATGTGTTGGATGAAATCTTTTAAAAAAATATATCAAATAATAAAAATAAGTGCAAACATGTTTTTATACCTAGTACCATATATTTTTATATTGCACAATTTAAACCCTCAATCAAGGGGAGCACTGATTAAACAAACACACATCCTTGAAATTAATAGCGCTGCCTCGATCTTTGTCCTCTAAATGAGCCAATTGTAATGGAGTGTGACCTTAGGCCCTGGTGCTCTTCATGTATGACTGAGACTCGAGGACTGAGGCTCTCCGGCATGCTGACTACACTTTCAGCCAGAATGATGGAAAGCCAAGAAGCACTTAACTTAATGAGCCGCCAGCATAGAATATACTGCGCCTGCATTAGGTCCATCAGGGCCTGTGATCTGAATGGCCAGCACAAATTCATCCTCCGTTGTCTCTTCAAAGAAATACAAATAAAAACATATGTACATGTATTTTAATGCAACCTACATATCTTTATGTTTTAAATGGTACATATTTTCTTTGCAGTTTTTGAAAGATTTGGCCTTGAAATTGACAACTGAGAACATACTGTATTTACTGAATCTGGTTTGATTCGAAGAAAATTGTGGTTATTGGCAGTGCGCTAGGCTGAAATCACAGATGAAGCTTTGAAAAAAAAAAGGCACACTATTAAGCCTTAACAAGAGAAACCAATCAGTACCCTGTCAATATCTGTCAGGCCACAACTCACACTGGCTTAATCAATGCTAATTTCATTTATTGACCCTATAGTTGATTACAAAAGCCTTGGATTCAGCGGTAGAATTGCTGTGGGATTTCAGTAGTTCAATACTGAACTGTAGTTGTGTGAGGCTGTGCTTACACAGCAGGCACACCTATAGAAACTACACTGTCAGTGATGTCACCAACTTTGTCATCTTTATTTGGGCACAGAGATGTGAACAGCATAATATATAAAGTCAAAAATATAAGTGAAGTAATATACCCTTGTTTAAGTCCCAAAGTGAAATTTGCATTGTTATGGCACAAAAGTTGACAGTAAAAAATAAAATGTACATGATACAAATATTATATATGTCGTTGCTGTCCGGGGGAAACTCCACTTTTGGTGTTTGTTGGGGGTTTTTTTGCAAGTCAATACTATTGGTCAGTCTCCATGTGGGTCTGTAAAATATGGAAATTGAAAATAGTTATACCAATTTTGATGACAAACTATACATTTATTTATTTCCTGTAAAATAGCCGTTTTAGACATATAGGTTTTGCCAGGACAGTGACGATATGTAAATATATGAGTTATATATATATATATATATATATATATATATGAAAAAAATGTATAGGCAAAATACTTAAATAACTTACTGCTAAATAATACTAGTCCCACAAACAGCAGCTTGAAGTTGTTTTCTATACCGAGTCTGTTATTGCACATAATGTGGTAGATAAGTAATACTGATCTAACTATTGATACAGTATTTGGCGCTAGTTTAAGACATTCCGCGTATTTATTTGAAGCTTAACACAGGCAAATTAACATGTATATATTACTTGAATGTAGCATTTCTTAAATGACCTCACATCTGTCTCCTATTTACCTTTTGAGAGAGCTGTGCTGTTGCAATTACTTGGTTTAGCAAAACAAAATGAGAATCCAGGAGTAGACATACACACTACCCTCCCTTTCATTATCATCCTGGGTTCCACATCCTGGTTTCAGTGTTGTTGGGGGAGGGAGGGCACATTATGTCCTAGGCACAATGCTGTTGGAAGCCTGACTATTTCATTCTGGACCACTCACACTGCATTTAACAGCCCTTTTCTACAGCAAACTGTGGCAGGTACAGGCTAATAAACTAAATATCCTGCTATTTACAGTATATCTATATTTCCAAAATCTGATTATTCTGCATGAACACCATTGGTTACTGTGCTGCCTCTTTGCTGGGTACTATGACAGGAGCTAGCACCACTCAGTTAAGTGGTGCATTTGAATGGCCCTTCATTAACTACCATTGATTACCAACATTAATGAGAAACAATCAAGCAGTGACTCTAGGTAGTAGCATAAATTCACCAGTACTATTGCTTTGTTTATTTTGATAAAGTATGGTTTCTACTCTGAAAAGCATAAGCATATGTTTGGCTCACCAAACCTACCATAAAATGAACAAAATCATCTTTAGACAGATAGCATATGCAGACATTCATAATAATTCATGTCATGTTAGTAATCCAGTAGTGTCTTCAGCATGCTAAATTGCTGTTGCTTAACTTATTAGTATTTATGAAATTGTATTAAGATATATATCTTGTGTTTTGGCTCATTTTATTGTTGATACATTTTGTTTAAAACAACACTAAATTCTGTTTTAAATAATTACATTTTCATAATTACCTTTGTTAGATTCTTATGTTGTGTCGACAGAAACAGATTTTTTGTTAAAATGCCAAAAAAAATTAAATAACTGAGCTGGCCAAGAAATAAAATTGAGCATCCAAAGGAATATTTTGGTTTCTTACATAGGAGAACCATGTTTAAAAGGGTTGACCCTTCCAGACAGTTCCTCTATTATACATGACAAGAAAGTGCACTTTATTTCTGTATTTGAAGGGCACAGAACACTGGTGGACAACGGAGCAAAGTCAATACATTCAATAATAATTAGTTTACTGCTAATGGGGAGATTTCCCTTAGCTCTTAGAGGACACAACAGCTTTAGTTTACAGTACAAAATGTCCCCACATCAACGGGCACTCAGATGAACAATTTATGAGTGAAGCATTTAAACTTCACAGGATTTGTGATTTCAACCATTTCCTATGGTTGCCCTTACACACACACACACACACACACACTCACACACACTCACACACACTCACACACTCACACACTCTGACACACTCTCACACACTCATACACACACA
>JBBKCR010000038.1:8124960-8136330 GCA_037577295.1 Ladigesia roloffi
GGGGGGGTCTCATACCGGACCAGGCCATAAAGTCGAGGGGGGGGTGCACGCATTATGAAGTTACTAAAATTAGGTAAACTTTGGTGCTGTGAAGACAGAAAACCAACGTGCATTTGCATATCATTTATGTCAATGTGTACTTGTGTACCACGTATGTGAACCCATTATGTAATTGGATTGAGCCATATTTCAGTTCTGCCTTACAGGTATCATGTTAAACCAACTGGTTGGGTTGCATTCAGAGCAAAGCATGTGTGCACTAAGGACATGCTTGTGTGTAAAATTGCCCGTCACTGGAAAAGGACCCATCACCTTGTTGAAAATATTTTGTCTGTTATTCTAAACAGGTATCAATTGCTAAAGATTTGCAACCAAATACTAAACATGACTTTATTCAAGATTTCAATCTGTGCAAATGCCTGTGGCCGCGAAATATTACAAATATCAGCAGTCCCCATCTGGTCCAATCTATGCTGATAAAAATGCCATTGAATTTAAGCAGAAATGATCCACTTCAAAGCTTTTTGTTAGATTTAAATATACAATAAAAATTGTCCATGCACTTTATTAAAAGCCTGCATAAAAGTTAAACCTTAAACCTTTTGACTGGAAATTTTTTGTCAAACCAAAGCATTTCTCTAAAGTTCCATTCTTCCACAGTGATTACGCCTGACCGTTAACCCCTTAAATTGGTCTTTTTATAGAGTAATGTACTGATGGAGCTGAGGAAATGGAAATTGGCCTTCATAGAGGAACATAGACTGGAGATGAAGAAGGAGAGGGAAAAACATGCTGCTCATATAGCAGGAATGAATGCCGAGATGGACAACCTAAAAGACCTGCTCAACACCTACAAGATCTCCAATCAGAGGAAAGATGAGGTAACACTTGTTAATAATAACTAAATGTTTAAAAGTCATTATAAAACATTTCAGTAGCTATCTGCTGATAGCAGTATTACCATGCATTTCTAACGAAAAGAATTCAAATGCCCTCAAATCTGTTCAGTCACTTTCACTCTCTACCCGTTTAGGTGATTTTGAATCTTACACGGGTGGTTGACAGGCAGCGGGAGCGGATGGAGCTGATGAGGAGCTTCACCCAGTGGAGGCTCAAACAGTGCGCTGCCAAAGAAGAGGTGAGCCAGGTGACAGGGACACAGCAGAGCAGCTTGACAGCCCAGTGGCACTCAAACTAAGGGCCAAGACCTTCTCAGAACCCTTTATTTATTTATATAGTGGTGTATAGAGATATTTTTGCATGGTTTGGACAGCCCTGGGATGTTTTTTTGTTTTGTTTTTTCCTTTGAGTCTTGTCTCTGAGAGGATGGTTACCCCCTAACCTCGGTTTTGAGAGACCGACTTTTGGGTTTCACTCTTAATAAAGGGCAAAACATTCCCAAACGCTACGTTTTATTTCCAGCAAAGATCATTGCCTGTTTATTCTGAGGTGATTAATTGTGGTTTTCAAGATTTGTATTGGGATGTGAAGACATGCTGATAAATTGATTTTCATATTTTCATATTTTCATCACCCTCTCTCTTTTCCTGTCTGGCCACTAGGCCCAGGGGACCAGGCTGGCAGAGCAGCACTACCAGCTGCAGCTGAAGAAGAAGGTGTGGGTTGCCTGGCACTCACTCATTGAAAGAGACTGGAGAGAAAGAGTAGAGCGGGCTTGTCGCGCACGAGCTGAGGATGTCTGCCGACAGCTGTCTGCAGACTATGAGACCAAGCAGCTGGAGGTATGAGGCCTATTGTGCTGATTGGAATCTTATGCCCTTGAGGTGTTTTTGATCATCTGAATTTTGGCCAGGCCTTGGGGGGGAAAGTGTCATACAGCATTGATCAGCTCTGAGTCGCTGTTTAGTTACTTCCTAGTTAAATGACTAGTTGTTCATTTCTGACTTTACAACAATTTGATTCGGTTACATTTTTGTATACATTTCTGATATCCACTCATAAAAACATTACACCTCATGTTGATTATATTTATTGTTTTAATATCATTCATAATTATTTTAAACTATTCAGAATATTCATTTGTGCTTGAAGGGGACTACTTACATTGCACTGTTTAACAAAGAATGTTTAAAAAAATTTCTGGCTATTTTTGTTTACAGTGTGAACAAAAACGACAAATCAATTATTATTATAATAAATATTGAATAGACACTAACACTACTAAATAATGCAGTTGATTGCTAACAATGGATGTATCAGAGTGCATTACACTTATTATAGTCTAATCATTTACCAGATTTAAGGGGGGGGGGGTCTCAGTAATTAGTCATTTATTATTTGCTTATATTTAGTGAATGATGGGAGAAATTTAAACAAATACTGATGTTTGTTTATGTACGGGTATGATTCTCAGCAAGTGGAGGCACTAGAGAAAGCCCAAGCTGAGATCCAACGGCTGCACACAGAGAGAGAACGCTATGAAGAATCCATGAAGAAGGCATTTATGCGTGGAGTCTGTGCACTTAACATTGAAGCTCTCAGTATGTTCCAGACTGGAGATTCGGGCAGACAGGAGCGAGGTAAGCTAACATTTTTTCCATAGCACTGTTGCACAGCAATGGCAGAAACTCACATTAAGAGACAGATTAATTTATCTAGATTTCCAGCGCATTAACACTTGGTTAATCTATTGATTAAAAGGACTGGTTTGTGTTTATTTTTCTGGCTGTTAGATTGTTGACATTACATCAACAAAATAGTTCTAGAATGTTTTTTAAAGGTTAAATATTTGTATGTGGTTTATTTAACAAGAGTAGATTGACATGTTTGCTAAAAAAGGCAGAAATAATATTAATAGACTGAGTGATGAACTCAATAATACATTACACAATAATCTCAGTTCATTAAGTGTTCTGATATTTTTCCAAGTATTACATACAAGAAACGTGCAAAAGATACAGTACTCTGTGGTGTTGTCTGTGTTTATGAATGTTTGTTAATGTTTTTGCTATCTGTTGTCAGAATTTTGGTTTTCTTTACTATTGCAGTTCTGTGCTAAAAATGAAAGTAAAATATTAAGTAGCATGTCCTTGATGGCTTCAAGGAACCTCCATTATTACTGGTGGTTTGATCATGCGTTTGAATTGGTCGATCTTCCTCATACCACCCATGTAGGGAATGAGCAGACAATAGAAATACAATAACAGTGGGGTGGGAAAAAAATGCCCAGTTCAATATCAGTACTTCAGCCATGGCAGGAAATAGGCTATTGACCACACTTTTCAATAGGCCTGTAGAACTTGCCATCCTTTGTTAACTATTCAAAGTGAAAATGTTATTGTGTAGGAATAAGGCAAAGTATTAAGTGGTGCATCTGGTATCCCCCACCTATACTGCCATCATTCATATCTGTGAATGAAAGAAGGGACATGTACAGTGATTGTCTTTTTTTGTCATTTGAATCTTACTCCCACATCATTGTTTTATTTTTATGAATAGCTCTATTGGACGTTGTATAACTGCACATACATTTCGCACAAAGAAGAAATTCGCATGGTTTTGAAAATTTTTCTTTTCCTCCATTTTCAATTTGGAATGGCCACTGTACGCGTTGTTGAAAAATGTTGTTTTATTCATGTTGCCTATTTTTTATTTCCTTTTTCACAACCAGTTAATTCATCACAGTAAAACCATTTCTTGTTCTCGCTCCAGATGCACCACCCTCGGGGGACGAGCCCAGCTCTAGCTCTATGGCTGGTCGTGTGTTTCGGACCACCTCCTCTGCACGTTTTAGCCCAATTTTCATGGAGTCTCCTGTGCAGCCTGCCCCCTCCTGCAGTAATGCAGAAGACATAGAAGCAGTAAGACTATTAAGAACACTGCTAGTTGTTTCCATTTTGGGGCTCAAAATTAAGACCTACATTTTCACATGCATTAAAGTGTATAGAGAGTTAACATTATATTCTGTACAATAAGTTTCAGACAAACAGTTGCTGGACAATCAGGTTAACCTGTAACTAGTTTTTAGCAGGGGATTTTAATAATTCCCTCTTGACCAGCTACTCTAGTCTTGTGGAGGCTCCCTGCACACTGCTTTTCCTTTGGGTTTGATTTATGATTGGTTCAAAACGGATAATATGTAACTCATGCTTATAACCATTGATTAAAGTAGGCTTTTATTAGAACAGGCAAGGGTTACATTTTCTAAGTACATACTTTGTTGATTGTCTTGATTGTTTTATGTTTTTTGTTTACATTCAATAATTTTCCTGAGTTTTCTGTTGCAGGAGCAGTTTATGTCTCGGGCTGGGTCTGGTACAGCAGAAAGTCAGACCGAGGCATCACTCTCTACTACAGTAGTAAACACTGCTATACCACCAGGAGGCAGCACAGGCTCTTTAAGACCGGTAAAATAAACAAATACAATTTTGAAGTGCAGGGCAAATGCAGACTAAAATAGTGTAATATCCTGATATTTAACCACGGTGCATATATTAAATGACAATACTGACTTTTTTCCTTTTAGTCTAGTGCACGGATAGTAACTGCAGGTCAGCAGAAAGCTTCCAAGACTGTCACTGCACGCATTACTGGACGCTCTGAGCTAGCCAAGATAGGCCGCGCTCCTGGCAGTCTGCATGTGATGGGAGTGGCCCCACCCATGAGCTCAGTGATTGTGGAAAGACACCATCCTGTTACACAGGTACCATCTTTATTAATTTTCAAGCAACCTAAAACAAAATATGCCCTTTAAAGTCCTAGTGATGCTCCTATTGAACTATGGACTAGATTACAATAAATAGTATTCACTGATTACTAGCCACAGTAACACTTCTTGATAAACAAACACAAGTACATAGATTTAGAAATGCTTAGATTTAGAAGCATGCGATTGCACTCAGAAAATACAAATTGATTTGCTGTTCTACAAATTTCTCTTCCAGCTCACTGTTGGTCAGGCAACAGCAGCCAAGTTTCCTCGCTCAGCTCTCCAGAGTCAGACAGTGTCGAGCACTAAGAGCTCCACCAGCCAGCCCAGAGGACACCCCACTTCTGCATTTCATGTCCGCTCTATCAAGGTGGTGGACTAACACACATTCCATCCCATGTAAACACAAATATAACACGAGGACTGATAAATGTACCTGAATTTTAATAATGCAATGTGTCAAACAACACGGGAACAAATCAATGCAGAAATCTTTGGCTTGTCTTAGAATCAGGACAAAAAGATTTGTTCTTTCTTTTAGAAGGTTTCAACCTTTTTTATTTGATGAAGTATTTTATACTAATGAAATACAACAACCAGCCATTTTATAGATAAATGTTTATTTACATTTTAACATTGTCACTGATGTTTTTGTGACTGGTCACTTGTTGAAGTGTACTGCAGTCGTTATTTTCAGTATATTTGGAAGATGAAGGTTAACTAATCTTATATATTTGCACAATCCTGATTTATCGTGCTGGGAAGAGTGAACTTGGCCCCACTGAACCTGTGTGTGTGTGTGTGTGTGTGTGTGTATGTGTGTGTGCTTATGTAAAGATATTGGTGAACAAATGTGAGTTGATGGATCTCAGTTGTTTCATCCGAGTTCCTCCAAGTGAAATAAAGCTTTTGTTTCATGAAACCAGACATTTTCGGTTACTACTGTCTTCACCCTCCGTTCTCATTCTTTCTGTTGGGGTGGAAAAAAGACATTACATGTCATGTTATCTGACGTATAATCATTGATCATTTAATGTATAGCATATATTGAGGACCATGAAATAAATTGTATTTAAAAAAAAAATGTATTTATATATCACTATCAAATAATCTGTCAAAACTAAATCTCTGATTCCCCCCAATTGTTTTTAAGAAACTTTCATGATGATCAAACTAATTGAAATATACTTCATTTTAAAGGTCTTTATTGGCTTCCCCTGTCGTGGTAGTTCATTTGAAATATTTCTATTCAACAGCAATAATTTTATTATACCTGCCATCTTGGTGTTTCCAATAGAAATCAGTCCCTGGTAGAGCTCTTTGGCTGGGCTTTTCTGTGCCACAGTAACTCCATGAAGCCAGATCAGTAACATCCTATTTCCATGCTCCTGGTAACTGTTTGGACCTGAAGATGCATGCAGAGAATGATCTGATCATTACAAAGTGGTAATCAGTCTGGCAGACATGCAATAAAATGAAGAAGCATGGTGTCCATGTGTGTTCCCCATGTTCGTGGGTGGGGTGGCACTGTGATGGATCACTGTAAAAATGTGTAAGGAACTTTATAAACCTCAGAGCTTATGTACGGGAACAGCAAAAAGTGTTTTACGTGTGGCATTCCTTTGTATTTAAGTATTCCTTTACAATCCAAAGGAGTCGTGTGCTACATCTTTCTTGTATTAGGACAATGTCCTGATCACCTGTCCACTGCTCTTCGATGGCAGCCACCTGCTGCTCCGTAAAGCCCCAGTGCTGCGCAAGTTTCTTCCACTCGTTCCGCTTCAGGAGGCTGTACGCCAGTTTCCACATGACGCCTCGGACCTGGTTAGTCTCAATACGGTGGTCCGGCTTAAACGTCAGTGGAAATTCATCATGAAGGGTCTCATTAGCTCCTGGATTGGACTGACAAACGTAATCAAATAACACCAACTTCTGAGAAAGGCCAGACGCTTGAAAAAAAGAAAATCAGGTGCAGAACAAGCACGTCTAGGCACATCATCCAATATCACTGCGGCCCAGGCCCGTCGTAGTTATGTTATTCACTTGTCAGACCATATTGGAAAGCCAATATATTTTTGCCGCATCCATGCCCTCTAACGAAATAAATCTGATGGGGTGACATTTAGGTGTGGCGTCATTTACAGTCGTAAATTACATTAACCCCTCACACTAACTTAATATTGGATGACTGAGGAAATAAGAGGTGACTGTGGGCATTAGAAGCGATGCCAATAAATTTGTGTTTATTCAGAGGATTATGTGATCCAGTTCAACCACATTTGCTTCAAACTAGAGCGTTTTAAAAAATGCTGTATATAGGGTATTAGACACTACATAAATTCAAGATCGTGGCAACTATTGGTTTTCACATTTTGTATTTTGTTAGAGTCGATTTTTGCCCAAATCTACAACGGCATTGTATTATTTGGAATTTAGGTCAACTTTGAGTACACAACATTTAAAGTGGTCCAAAAATAAAGACAAAAAAAGGCTTGCAGGATGGCTTTTGTTTTTACAATATGGATATTTTCGTTTATATAGATATCAGAAACTATAAAAGCATATGTGTTTAAGGTTAGCTAACTTTGGATAAAGCATATAAGGCAAGTAGTTAGCATGGTGGCACATCTTTGTGTGAGCTTTCATTACTTGCTAGTCTTGTGTGAAGTTGCTAAACTGCTAAACAACCCGCGTCTGATTTACATACACAAGGGACGTGGTGTAAAATTGACCAGTTTAATGGAATTACTGCTGTGTAGAAATAGTATACTCACTCTTAACCAGCTGTAATAGCGTTCGGCTTTGATGATCATGTCTACGATGATCACTACGTCAGCTCTGGCTGCCACTCCTAAGGCTGTTTTCCCCTGCTGGTATTTTTAAAGCAAAATAAAAAACACATTTCACTCATTGTATGGAAGTCTTTGGTACTTTTGTCAAGTTAACGTATAGATACAGAGACAGAATACCCTGTCGCTGATCTCCATGTTCACAGCAGCTTTTAGAATCATCTCCACAACGTCCACCTTCCCCAGTTCTGTTGCGATGTGGAGCGCTGTCTGACCAAGCTGAAAGTGACGTTGGAGATAAACACTTACTGCATAAATTAATTGACTATAAAAAACCATTTTGAATCCAGTTAATTGCAGATCTTGTAGAAAACGACTAATTTGTTAATAAAACGTTTAAATAACTTGTTCAACATTTAAATAATTAACAGGATTTTTGTGATATTTTGTTCTAGATCTTAGAATAACAAAATGATTAAATTAAAAGTGTTTTATATATGCTTACCTTCTTAATTTTTTGCCAAATGCTTGAAATCTTAAATAAAACTAATACTTTTTGGTGCCTAGTCTATGACACTAATGTAAATATCTATTGCGGACATTAACATATGAACCAATTAGCCTACATTTTATACATGTGACTAAAACCCAAATTGCTTTGTCATTTATGATCATTTATAATTATTTATAAACATAGTTTATTTTGAAGAGTATAATCTGTGTATGTACAGTATCAACATACATAGAAACAACAGTGCTGCATGACCCACATGATCTGTGATATCTGTGTCACAGCCTGACACCAGCAGTGTGTGTATCACTGGAATGTAGCAGTTCTTCACCGCCAGGTGTAAAGGTGTCTGTAAGTGCTGGAAAATTATATTTTTCATTATTTGACATGTTGGCTTATAATAAACAAACAGTGTCATTAAGAGCAACCTACTCTTTACATGGTTGAGAAGAGCACTGGTGATTTACTTGATTTTGAAGGTTCATCTGTGCGCCACTGTCAACGAGGAGCTTCACTACAGGTGTGAAGCCCTTTTCACACACAGCATGCAGGGGGCTGGTCCTGTTCTGAGAATAAACAGTATATGCCACATGGTCAAACAGGGAGCGTCGGTACCTTGGAATCAGCTGATTTAACATCTGACTGTACGTTTTCATTCAAGCTTCAGCTATTTCCAAAAGAGGGACATCTCACATACTGTAGTGAGGATGTTTGGGTCACAGCCAGCTTCTAGCAAAGCCAGTACACAGTCCTCATGGTTTCCACATGCAGCTAAATACAGAGCTGTCTCCCCAGCCTGCAAACAGGGAAAGTGTAAGGCATCAAAATGTAGAATAATTAAAGCCAAATTATTTTAATAAGTGTACTCTTCTAATTATAGTGGAGACGTGATGTCTGCTGTAAGTATGTGGTGTGTGTAACTGTGTACAGTCAGTATAATACAAATAATTTGTCTCTTTTGAATAAATGTTCAGTCTTTTTTGGCTACTCCAGTGTTGCTTTTTTGGATCAATCAACCACACATCTGTGTGTGTCAGTCTATTTATTCTTCTATATGTTTATCTACCTGTCTGTCTCTCTATCTATCCATTTAAGAACGCATTTCTGTGATTGTCTGCCTGTATACATGTGCCGTATCTGTTACCAGATCAATCAGGCACAGGCTAGTCTGTCTTTTTATACGTCTTTGTGCATCTGTTGATCTGTATATCTCTCTGTTTACTTATCCCTCTCTTTATCAAGTAGGTTTTATTTAGTCATTTCTGCCTCTACACACAGTACACAGAAAACACTAAGGACAACATTCAGTACACTTAACAATGACTACAGTGAGGATAAATACAGTATTTAACCGGTTCTTTACTTTGGCAGCAGAGATGTGCAAACTCAAGCAACTTTATAGGTAAAGTCCTGTCCAAACATCTTGAAAAAAAAATGTTTAACTGGCAAAGTGTTGTTCTGAAGCCACTGATATAAGAATAAATACAAATAACACGAATACAGTTGATGTTAATGGGTTCACTTAACCATCTTTAGGCTCTCATTACATTGTTCATTACAATTCTTTATTACATTAAATTACAAGTGCTTATAATGGACTTTCATGGAAAGACTGGAGGCACAGAGGAGAAATCTGGAACAGCTTGCACCAAAAATATCCTTTTTAATTATTTGCATTCATTTTAATGATAAGTTGTGTTTTTGAAGGGAGAAAGACACTTTAAATAGCTTTAAAGAATTTTGCACAATACTGTACATATTATGTATCCATCTCTCTGAGAGACGTTCTATTGACAAAAGTATTGGGACACATCGTTGGTTATTGAATTCAGATGGCCCCGTACTTCCAGTGAAGGGCTTAATCTTAATACTTTAGCATACCATGACTTTGTGGGCACAGTTTGGGGAAGAATCTTTTTTTTATTCCAGCATGACTGTGTCCCAGTGGAAAGCCAGCTATATCTACAAAGCAGGACCAGCTCCATATTAAAGTCTATGTATTTGAATGCAATGTCATTAAAGTCCTTGTTGATTTAATGGTCAGGTGTCCCAGTACTTTTATATATAGTGTATTTCAGTATTAGAGGGATTTTAAGAAATGTGTGCCTCTTTCAAGATTTAGGTTTAAACATTTAAACTCTTACATGATTGGCTTCATTACGGATCTCAAAGTTATCCAGCAGCAGCTGCACAGCCTCTAGCTGACCGTTTCTTGCAGCGAGGTGCAGAGGTGTGTCACCTTTCTAAACATCATAAAAACACAGTTCAAAGTCCAGTTATTGGCCGTTTCCTTAACAGTTTGCATTTTTATGCACGCCTGTAAGGTCTAGTTAAATTATGCTTTGATAACGCCCACAAGAGCAAACAGAGAAAACAGAAATGGCAGAGACACACAGATGATGAATAATACACAGCCCATGTTAGTGCTTAGAAATGTGCTGCATCACAATTCATATTTATGGTTTTATTCAAATGACAGTTTGGAGAAATGCACATAAAGTGGACCTGGTTTTCCTCCATGGTGGCCATGTTGTAAGGCTCCTCCATCGACATGTGCAGCATTTTGATGCAGCCGTGTTCTGCTGCCACAGCAAAAGGCCGATTGCCCTCCTAAACAAACAGAGGAAGTGCTTGTTATGTTTTACACTTTAAGAATACAGTCTTGAACAGTGTCCTTTGTATTGACATCACACATTAGAAATTAAGTCTACAACACAGTATAATTATAGCAATTATGCTAACTGGCCTACAGTCACAGTACTATGAGAAAATGCACCTGTGAAAACTGTTTAAAGCAATTTTCTCATCATGTGATTATATCTTTGTTAGAATAGAGGAGAATAATTGCAAGAAATGATTACATTAGAATAACGCAAACAAACAAGACAGCACTGAAAGGAACAATATTTCTTTTGTTTCTTAGAAATTGAGTTGATAGTTTGTGAGCTGGTAATGAGAACACAAGTTTGGTTCCAGATTTCTTCTCATTTCCTCCAGCCTTTGTTTCGATTTGTGAAATGAAATGAAGGACTGATTGAGTCAAACCAGGAAACAAAAAGTAATACTGGGCTTCCAAATGGAACACACTAAACATTGAATTTACTATTATTTTTTTTTTTTTTAATTCATGCTTTTTACATTCATTTAGAATATTTTGTAATATCGATATGGAAATAAACAATCATTTAAACATTTTATTTTTGCATGTGTCCAAAACTTTAGCAAATTATTGAACTTTCATTCACTGTTAGCCATACTAGTGTTTCTTTATTATCTGTTCTGAACTCTTAATGCTTTGAACACGAGGCTCTTTAGGATTATTTAATAATGAGGTTTATAGTAACATTTATTATTAATGTGAAAATTGACTAGTTAATACCTACTTTTAATTGTTCTGTATA